>JAUEPO010000001.1:1200000-1800000 GCA_033439705.1 Cercophora scortea | reverse complement strand
CAAATAAAACCGAGCTCGTTGTGAAGAACCATTGGCCTAGAGTTCCCCGCCAGCCGTCCGTTCCGGTGACCCAACAGCTGCTCAGGCTCGAGAGCAAGATATATGGGTGCTGGATTAGGGGTCTTGATCAGACGAACCCGAATTGACCCCGACGGATGACTGGCGTGGAGGCTGTTGACGGGAGCCACACTCGCGATCCACGTTCAACTAGCCGAAGATGGTGATCGTAGAGATAACGCAGTATCAAATAGGTGATGATTTTTTGGACGTAGAATATTAGGCGACAGTGTGGATAGTAAGGCCACACTTGAGTGATTTAGGACATTGAAGAATAGGCTGAGGAAGCCAAGACGGCATGTTGAGGCAGAGATAACGAGTTGGTCATGTACGGCCAAGTAATGGACATCAATTCTCGACAGGCAGAGTGCGCACTGGCGCGAATAGGCAGAGCTTGGCTACTCCTGGATATACAAAAAGGAAAAGACACTCTGAATTCAGGAAACAGCGATGGCCTTGTAGGTGCCCACTTTGCCAGGATGACGGCACCAGGTACCCATCAAAGAGGTCGTAGTCAAGTGAGCAAGAAGGAATGACCCCGTCCTGGCCGACTTCTCAGCCATCTAGAAGGCACGAAAGGCAAGTGGAGACTAGCCTGGATGGGTTGATGGGACGGAAGTTATTGTACACACACAACGTACCTGCCTTGGATGCTCTTTCCGATAACCGCGGTGCCGACTTCGGAGGACAATGAACGCTGGTACAGAGCAGTCGAAATGGTTTCATTTCGAGATTGGAAGAGAGGCGCGACTAACGGAGGAGGAATAAAATTGCTAGCAAGAAATAATTATCTGAAGTACAGTCCATGATTACATGTCTTCCGCTGGACAAACGGATTGTACCCAAGCTAGGTGTAGTCGTGTTTGCCATCAATGATGGAAGTTATGTGTATCCATCCTGGAGATGATATCTGGCAGCCACAGCCTGCCAGTTTGATGTGCTGTTGTATTGGAACCTCTCACTCAGCTACATATCTCAGTGCCATGCAAAAATCACGTAATAGCAAAGACGAACTCGTGCGGATCATCTTTACTTTCACGCCTATAACCAAGAGCTCTGGTGCTACTGCACGCCATCCCGCACATCTGTGACGGATAAATCAAGCCCCAAGCACCAGACGCAGCATCATGTTTTGTATTTGTTTATTTGACCCTCGTGTTGGAGTTTTCTTGCCCAAGTTCATGTGCGCAATGCTGCAAGTCAGCCAGCACCAAAACACAGACCGGCTATTTACCATTGCATCCATGATTGACAGAAAGAAGAAAAAGCGATTTCCCGGCCCGCGGAATGAGCGGTCTCTAAAAAGAAGGAGAATGGATGCACATGTCTCTGAGCAAAGGAAATAGGAGAAGGAGAGGTGAGCGCCTGTATTTCTTGCATTTGCGGCTCGACAGATTTGTCGTTCCGTTATTTGAATATGGCGGTCCTAATATGTACTTATTAAGGCACCCCTATTGGGACCCTACCCCGCCAACGTCACGTCGTGGCTGATCAGGGCGTTGCAGGGATATTGATGGGGTCGCGACGCGCTAAATCTTCGAACGCGTCTTGACGGTTACGCGCCGTACGCGCCAGGCTGCCCCGATGGCAATTCCTCCAGATCGGCATTGTGACCCCTACTGCGAATGTAACAATTACTGTAAGGTACCTGAGAGCTATCCATGCCAATGCCAATTCAAGCAAATACACCAACACGATCTGCCTCGCCTACCAGGAACTCGCCTTTTCAATCTGTATCCCGTCGTATTTTGTAATAACGAAAACGCGGCCTTGTCTCGCAACCCCCGGACGTCTCATCCACAAACATGCCCGGCGCCATTGGCCGTCCGAAACGGCGACTCCCCGGCGTGTGCAGAGAGGACTCGGACGATGAGCTCGGCACAGACGACTTCCCATGGGAATGGATCTACGAGAACGAAAACGAAGACCACAAGCACGAGAACGAGCAGGAACCCGACGTCGCGGCGGGAGAGGATGGCGCAAGCAACAAGAAGCGGAAAAGAGCGACACTGCTGGAATTCCCGCCCAAGATCATCGGCGCCCGCATGGGCGACTTCAGGTGTTATCTGGGGGACACTGTGCTGCTCAAGGCCGAAGGGTCGAACGAGGCGTGGGTTGGCATAATATGCGAATTCCTCGACGACGAAGAAGGCGAGAAGGCCGCCAATTTCATGTGGTTCTCCAGCGAGAAGGAGATCCGGAACAGCGAGAAGAAGAGGAAGGACTTTATCGAGGTGCGTAGCAGTCCGTCCATAACACAGCACCATATGATATAAAAACAAGCTAACCCAACCAACCCGCCACAGCACGAGCTCTACATCACCACGTCCTTCGACATCAACTCCCTGACCACGGTCAACGGCAAGGCCCAGGTCATGTCCCACGATGCCTTCCTCAAGACGTACCCCACCGGCAAGGTCCCTCGCAAATCCAAACAGTTCGGCAAGGTCTTTGTCTGCCGCCGGGGATGTAACACCAGAACATGCACCTACACGGACGAATTCGTTTGGGAGGACATCTACCGCGGGAAAGAAGACATCGAGGGACTGAAGGAGCTGCTCCGGAAGGGGACGCGGGCCACGCGCAAGAAGCAATCGCCCAAGGACGCTTCCCCGGAGCGGGACTACACTTTAGACCACGACCGCGACGCCGACGACGACGCGGCGCCGCGCACGCCCAAGAAGCTCAAGACCCGCGACGCAGTGACACCCACCAGCAAGCGCAAGACCCCGGGCGGCAAAGGAGCCGGCGCCGTGACCCCGTCCTCCCACCGCAAGATCATGATCAAGAAGCACCTCGAGTTCACCCCGCTCGCGACGCGGATCCTCTCCCCCTTCCATATCCAAGCCTCGCCGTACCAGCTCGCACGCACCCAGCTCCACGTCGCCTCGGTGCCGACCAGCCTGCCCTGCCGCGAATCCGAGTTCAGCCTGGTCTACTCGCACCTCGAAGCCGCCATCACTGACGGCAGCGGCACCTGCATCTACATCTCCGGCACGCCAGGCACAGGCAAAACCGCCACCGTCCGCGAGGTCGTCTCACACCTAGACAACGCGGTGCGCGCGGACGAGCTAGACGACTTCATCTTCGTCGAGATCAACGGGATGAAAATCACCGACCCGCACCAATCCTACTCTCTCCTCTGGGAAGCACTCAAAGGCCAACGCGTCAGCCCGTCCCAAGCCCTCGACCTGCTCGAGCGCGAGTTCAACCACCCGTCTCCGCGAAGGGTACCATGCGTAGTCCTAATGGACGAACTAGACCAGCTCGTAACCAAAAACCAAGGCGTCATGTACAACTTCTTCAACTGGCCCGGCCTGCGACACAGCCGGCTTATCGTCCTAGCCGTCGCCAACACCATGGACCTGCCCGAGCGGACTCTAAGCAACAAGATCAGCTCCCGCCTCGGGTTAACCCGCATCACGTTTCCAGGCTACAACCACGAGCAGCTGATGCGGATTGTCCAAAGCCGTCTCGAGGGCGTGCCGGGGGATATTGTCGATGCTGACGCGGTGCAGTTTGCTGCGCGCAAGGTCGCGGCTGTCAGCGGTGATGCCCGGCGCGCGCTGGATATCTGCCGGCGCGCGGTTGAGCTCGCGGAGACTGATGCACGGAGTATTGCGGAGAATAACCCGCCTACGCCGAGTAAGAAGCGTCCCGGGAAGTTGCAAACCATTGACGAACACACTAGTCCGCAGAAGAAGAAAGGCGGAGGCCCCTCCGGCCGGGTCACAATCGAAACAGTCCGTCGCGCAATCAACGAAGCGACGAGTAACCCCTTGCAACTATACCTCCGATCACTCCCATTTGCATCCCGACTCCTCCTAACCGCTCTCCTAACGAGAACGCAGCGCACAGGGCTGGCAGAGAGCACCTTCGGCGACGTACTAGAGGAAATGCAGCGCACGCTGAAGATGGCGACGGGCGGCGAGAGCAGGCCGCTGGCGCTGCTGGACCGGAAAGCGATCGGCGCATCCACAGTCGCGGGCGTCGATGGCGCCATGACAACGGTGGCAGCGCGGTCTAAACACGACTCGAGGCTGATGAGGCCCGCGGGGCTGGGCATCGCCGCCATCGACCTGACGGGCGCCGGGGTGATTAATCTCGAGGGCCAGAAGGCGGAGCGGCCGAGCAAGATCCGGCTGGCGGTGGGCGACGAGGAGGTCAGGCTTGCGTTTCGTGATGATCCGGAGATTAAGGCTTTAGGGGTTGTTTTGTAAAGATTGTGTGGAGCTGTTGTTGAGATACCCTAGATGGACACGCACGTAGATAATAGAGACACGCACGCACGGGCGCTGAGCGTCCATGTATAGAAAAGTGATATGGTATGCTTGGTATGATACTGGGACATGGCGCCGCTGGCGTTTTTGGGGGTTGTTATAATGGGCATTATGTATGGTACATCTACAGTTTTAACTACCTGTTTACTCATTTTGAACCCCCTGCCCCTTTCCCTTCTGCCCCCTTGTCCCGTCGCATCTAGAACCTCCGCCTTACCATCGTCGGCTTCCACTCCAGCGGATGTGATTCCGGCGTCGCTGTCTCGTCCGGTTTCCAGATTTTGACTGTTTAAATGTTAGCGCCTTGTCAATATCACATGGATTGCATTGCAGGTTTAACGTACTCGTCTTGTCGGCCTCGCCGCAAATCAGGCGCTCACCCGACAAATCAAAGATGGAGCTCATGATGCCCGACTCAGCATCGAGCGAGCCCGGCTGGGCAGTCGTATCCAGCGCCTGGAACCGGTGGCCGGATTTCCAGTCCCAGAAGCTCATGGACCCGTTGTCGGCGCCCGAGAAGAGCACGTTCTGGTCGTTGACCGAGAGCGTGTTGATGATGGCGTTGTGGCCGTCAAAGTTCTGCATGAAGGCGCCCTCGGGGCACTTCCACTGCTTGATGCTGCCCGTGCTGCCGGTCGCGAAGGTGAACTCGCTGGGGTGGGTCGCCAGCGCGCGCACGCCCTTCTTGTGGTGGGTTAGCACGCCCATGGTCTTGCCGGCCGCTAGGTCCCATAGCCGCACCGTGGCGTCCAGGCTGGCTGTGATGACCTGCGGGTCGGCCTCCTGGCACACTAGGTCCGACACGGTGCCGGTGTGGCCGGCTAGGACGTGCACGTTGGCGCGCGTCCGCATGTCCCATACGCGCGCCACGCCGTCGCGGCCGCCTGTTACCAGCACGTCCAGCGTTGGGTGCAGCGCGAGTGTGTACACGCCGCTTAGGTGGCCGTGGTAGTGGCGGATGACCTTGTTTGTCTCCAGGTCCCAGCACTTGACCATCTTGTCCTCGCCGCACGAGAACATGTACGGATGCCGCGGCGACACGGCGAGCCCCCGCACGGTCGATATGTGGCCCGTCAGCGTCAGCTTGAGCGCGCCGGACGCCATGTCCCAGATCTTGATGGTGCGGTCGCCCGCGCCCGAGGCGAACCACTGGTTGTCCGGGTCGACGGCCAGCGCGCGCACCCAGCCCAGGTGGCCCGAGATGACCCGCATCAGCTTCCAAGGCGCGTGCCAGTCTGGCCGGGGCTGGGCCAGCACGTCGGAGCGCCGCGTCAGGCTCATGTGCTGTGGCTCGTTGCGTTGCGCATTATTCGGGGTGCTGGTGGTGCTACTGCTGCTGCTGCCGCCAGCGGGTCTGCGGGAGAGAACAAGGGCGCTCGAGTTTGCGCCGCCGCCGGCGACATTCTTGCTGGCTGGTATGCCCTCGATGAGCTTGCGCGCGTGCTCTTCGGACTGTGAGGGGGCCGCGTCGGCGGCGGTGGGCGCCTTTGCCTTTTTCTTGCGCGGCCCGGCGGCAGGGAGCTTGGAGGCGATGGCTTCGGGGAGGGTCTGGAGGTCGTTGTATTCGGCGTGGAGGCGGAGGGAGAGGGCGGACTTGGTGATGTCGGGGTCTTCTGAGGCCAGGGCCGGGTCGATTCGTATGCGCTTCCGGCCGGAGGCGCTGGCTGTGGAGCTGAGGTAGATGGACTTTGCTTTCCGCGCGTTTTCGCGGATCATCGACTCGAGGTGGGTGAGGTCGGGGCCGTTGGCGGCGGCGGCGGTGGTGGCGACTTCGGCCGCCATGGTGGGCGGGTTCGGACCTGGTCCTTGAATGTTTCTTTAGGGAAGGAAAGCTGTGCGATTGATGCTGAGCCCGTGTGGCAGCAGATGCGCTTCTAATTCCGATGATATGCGCCGAGCCCGATGGCGGATCTCTCGAGATTTCGTATGTGTCGCGGAGGCGTGGTTGGCGACGACGTTGGCAATGGCAATGGCGAGGGCGATGGTGATGGCGATTGGGGTCTTTCTCCCAGTGTCGCCTCTCGTCGCGTAAGGTTGTCTCCAAAAAGTTCTGGGGTTGCAACAAGTGGCTGATTGGAAGCTCGAGCCACCCGATCCCAGCTGCTGCGCTCCGCATCTGGCAGCACCGCACGGTGCGAACCTCACAGTGCGGTGCACTCCACCCCTCCCACCCGTTCGCCCAAAGGAGGAGCTCCCAGCTCTCACACGATCCACGCTGAAGGCATCACTTACATGACGTTGAGCAGTTAAGTTCAACAGCACTTTATCTTAGCTTATTCACACCTCCCACACCAGAACCGTTTTATATCTGGTGCCGAACATAACCTACAACCAACCACGCACATATCTCCTTCACAAAAACTGAAAATAAGCGACCACGATGGAGGAGCCAGCCAAGTTTGCGATCCATGCCGCTGCGAGAGAGGGCAAGGGTGAGTCGAGTTGAGCCAAGTCGAGAGCCATCTCAAAATAACATCTACGAAAACAAAACCTCTAACATTTCCAACAAAAATAGTGACGGTCGTCGAGTCTCTTTTAAATGTACCATAGACTCCCCAGCTTAGTTCCACCCAGGGACATGAATGAACCCACCCCAAACAACCACCGTCTGTCTATCTGACTGACTAACATCGCAGGCGGACCCAAAACTCGCCCGGCAAAAAGACGACGACGGCCGCCTGCCCATCCACTGGGCGGCCTCGTCGAACCAGTTCGAGATCGCCTCGCTGCTGGTCCAGCAAAAGGACTTTGACCCCGACGCCCAGGACGACATTGGCTGGACGCCGCTCATGATCGCCGCGAGCGTCAAGGACAGCGACAAGATTGTTGATCTGCTGCTCGCCAAGGGTGCGGATGTGAATCAGAAAAGTAAACCTTTCCTTCTCCCTCTCAGCCAAGCAGATACATTCCATATCTCTTTGCAGTATGAATACCAGGTGCTAACAACCCACCCAAACAAGACCACAACGGCCAGGTACTCCCCCTCCCCCCGTTCCCCAAACTCATTCACAAACTCACCCACCTTTCTATATAGACAGCCCTCCACTTCGTCGCCTCAAAAAACAACCTCGACCTCGCCCGCAAACTCTTCGACTCCAAACCGCCCGCCTCAGCCCGCGTCCGCGACAAGCGCGGCCAATACCCTCTCCACCGCGCAGCAGCCGTCGGCTCGGTGCCGATGGTGAACCTGCTCCTCAAGCAGCGCAGCCCGTTGAACGCGACAGATAGCGCGGGCTACACGGCCCTTCACCACGCGGTGGCGGAAGGCCACGGGGACACGGCGGTGGCGCTACTTAAGGCGGGCGCGGAGACGGATAAGAAGGATTCCGACGGGTTTCTTGCGCTTGAGCTGGCGCCGGATCGGGATGTATGTTTTCCCTTTTTCCCTTCCCCCTTGTCATTATATAGGTAGGTATTTTTGTTTTGAATTCACTTGCTAATATGTGGATGTGGTGTACTACAGGTGCGCAAGTTCATTGAGCGCGAGGCGGAAAAGGAGGGTATTGTTCTCTGAAGATACCCCTTCTCACCCCCAGTAGGTAGGTAGGTAGGTAGACAGGCAAGCAGGGAGCAAGGGAAACAATAACATCAAATGGTATATTTCATTGTCCTCTACACAGCCCTACGTGATCGTGCGCTCCACCAAGTCTCTATACATAGCCTTGACGTCCTGGACATCGGCCATCAGCTCCTCAACCAGCTCGCTCTTCTCGCCCAGCATCTCCAACGTAGTCTCGTACCGCGCATTGACCTCCGCAACCTCGGCCTCGAGCTCGGCGACCCTCTTCTGCGCCGTCTTGCCGCCCTCAGACTCGCGCATCAGCGCCACGATCTCGGCGCGAGCCTCGTCGCGCTGCTTGGATATCCGCGCCAGCTCCGCGCGCGCAGCCACCTTCTCGCTCTCCAGGCGACGGATCGCTGCGCTCATGCGCTCGACCAGCTGCACCGACGGGCCGGCCGCCACGGTCGATACCGAGACCATGTCCTGCAGTACCTGGTGCGGCGACGACGTGGTATCCATGCTGTCAAACGTGTCTGACCTGTGCAGCGGCTCCCTGTCCAACGGGTGTGTCGAGGACAGCGGCGTATGGAGGTCCATCGTGGGGCTGAGCGCAGACACAGATGGGCTGAAGAGACTGCCTCCCCCTGACTGGCCGCCAGTTGGCCGGACCAGGGGCTGCGCTGAGGGCCGGCGGCTAAACCCCTTACCATTGTCTGGCCCAGCACCCGCGTCGCTATTGCTGGACGGCGCTGACGCTTTGCGGACCTTGTTCGTGATGCTTTGTATGCCGAGGAAGTCTGTGCTGAAAGTCCGTTGCGGTGCAAAAAGCTGCGGAGACGCCGGGCGACTGTCGCTCTTCAGGAACGGTGCATTAGGGAGGTCTTCCAGCCATGACCGACGATCGCCGGGCTGTCGCGAGTGTTTGTCTTCCTTTTCCGCCTCCCAGAGCTGTTTCTGCTTCTCGAATTCAGCTCTCGCGTTCGCCAGGGCGGCTTCGGCTTCCTCGGCGCGCTTCTTCAGAGCGTCGAGCTGGGCGCGATATGACCTGACATCCTCTTCAATGTTGGGGAGTGTGGTGCTTCTAGCCATCTCTAGCTCTTCCTCGTTCCGCCTGGCGCGAACGGCCTGTGAGAAGTTAGTATCGTGTGATCAAAGGGAAGAAGATATCGGGGTCCTTACAGCTTCGCGAGCCTTCCTCCTCATGTCCGACTCGCGCTGCAAGGCATCATCCCGCTCCTTTTCCAGGCTGGCTATCCTCCCCAGCAGCGTAGTTTCTATGCCCTGCCAGTTCTCGCTTGCGATCGAGTACTGCGTCTGGAGCGTCTCGACCTGCCGGAGCAGCTTGGCTTGTGAATCGCCGATAGCGCCCGATGATGCCTCCTCGGCGCGGGTGCGCATGGCCTCGAGCTTGCTTTCCATCACCTGGACTTCGGCCTTCAACTCCAGCTCCAGGGCACGTGAGCGCTCCGTAGCCCTTTCGGCTTTCTCCCTCAGTTCCGTAGCCTGGATTTTAGCGCGGTCGGCGACCAAGTTCTTCTCGACTTGCAGGGCCGCCACAGCCTCTTCCAGCTCGGCAATGCGCCGCCGGTCCTGGGCCCGCGCCTGGTCGTTAACCTTGGTGCTCATTGCATCGGCATGCTCGGTGACCTTTTGCAGCTGTGTTCGGAGTTCCGCGATGGTGCCTTCTTTGCTCTTCACCTCTGGGCGCAAGGCGTTGAGCTCTCGTTGTGACTGTTCGAATCGTTTTTGCAGGTCGTCGTGTGCCTTCTCAAGCTCGTCGGCTTGCCGCGCACGCCTGCGCAGGTTGTCTAGCTCCCGATTGGATTTGTCCTTGGCTGCCTTGAGGCTGTTGAGCTCCCTCTCGTCCTCGGCAATCTTGGCGCGCAGCTTCTTCAGAATGGTCCTATGTTTCTGTTCGGTGCTTGCCAGGTTCTTCCCCTCCTCCATCAGCTGGGCTATTTGCTGGTCCTTTTCTGCCAACTTCTTCTCGGCACTCCCGGCCGGTGCAGCCAATACCGCCTTCCTGGCCGAATCCGTTGCTTCCCTCGCGAGAAATTGCAGTTTAGCCTCGAGCGCGTCGATGCGTTCTACGTAGCCGTGAACCTCTTCCTGGTGCTGGAGTTGTGTGTCTTCTAGAGTCTTTTGAAGCTCTCTCGCTCGTCTCTCTTCGTCGCTAACATCTTCCGACGCATGAGGACTGTCTGGCTCGGGAGCCGGTTCTATACTCGTTTCTATCGTTGGGACAGTTTCAGTGTGATTGGTTGCCGCGGGCGGTTGGTCTGTGGAAGTCTTGACCCCATTTATATCTTCCCCAGGCTCCTTGGGTTCTTTTTGCTGATCGGGCGCACTCTGCGGTATACTGGGCTCTTCTGCTGCTGGTGCTGCTGCCTCTTGTGGTTTTCTTGCAACTTCTTGCGAGCTGCGGACGGAAGGGACCTCGGCCGGGGCTTCCTTCAGACCGGGACTGGACCTGTCCATGCTCTCCATCGAACCACGGCTTGGCGCATCGATGCTCTGGCGCGGGCTTGCTTGCGCCGACACCCGGCCGTCGGTTTTCTGGCCAGCAGACTTGGCCGCCATGGCTCTTGCGAGCCTCTCTTGCAGCCGGTCATTGATGCGGTTTGTCGAGGCTGTCCTCGAGGGCGCTGCAGGCAACCAGAATTGTCAGCTGAACAATGCCTTAGGGGGTCGGGTTTGTGGAGTTCTGACATACCTGGGACGGGGGACGGAGTTGGTGCCGGAGTGGAAGTCGGAGCTACAGCCACAACGGGAGCGGCAGAGGGCGCTTGCTTGGACTCCCTCGCGGGCGCAGATGCGTCTTCATCGGCGAGGATGGTGTCCAGGCGGGCCTCGACACCTGCCACGGCCTGGGAAAGAAAGGAGCCCCACCGCGAGGACTTATTCGAGGGTGCTGACATGGCTTGATCAAGCGGGATGCCAAGTAGAGCGACGGTGTGGTGGTCTAGCCATCAAAAGACGAGATCGTGGTGGGTGGCAGCAGTGTTGTTCGTCTTTAGTTACATCTGAATCATTCTCGAGCGGATGGGGGAATCGTGAGGTGGGTGGATGTTGGGGTGTCGACTATTGGCCGGAAAGCCTGACACTCATGTTGTCGTCGCCGTCGTCGTCAGCAAGTGTCGAAATCGGTGATGTATCCGAGTGGTGTCCGTGTGTGTGTGTGCAGGGACTGGACTGGGTTCGAATCAGGCCACGAATGCCTTCAACAAACTTGCAGGATCTCGCAGGTGGTGAATACGAAAAAGTACTACCTGCCTGCCTAACACTCACTGCACGCGACGTTGGTGATGCGCTTGGCGGCGAGCACTCCAAAACCTCAGGTTACGGGTGTCTTCAGCGCTTGGCTCTGAGTGGATGGCCGAAGACGGACCAGTAAGGTCGGGTGAGGCTGATGTGGGGAGCTCCCGCCAGAGGTCTCGTTCAAGGTTGCCTGACCCGAAGCTTCCACGTTTGTCCCCAAAGCAGTCCAGCGCCCCCAATGGTTGAGAAGCACAGACCTACATTGTCCCGACTGCCGTGGAGATCCCCAGGTTCAGCCAGGGAAACGTGCTTGTTTGTCAGGCTTCAACCCGGTTGTGAATAAATGTCAGATGTACTGTGTATATGAATTTGATCATCCGTAAGGTACCTAGGTGTATTTGAGCGCGAGAACCTTGCATGAAGCCTGGCTTGTCATCGATCGCTAACGGCGAGGCTCTTCATGCACCATCTGCCTCGCTTCTCAGAAAGAGGCAATTAGTGTACAATAGGTACATCAGCTACGTGCTCTGCTGTGCAATGCAACCAAGCTCGTAAGTTCAGGTACCCTGCCTCGGTGGCCTAACCCGTAACACGACCAACAGCGACAGTGGCGTTCTGCATTCTGTCCAGGGACGCGATTGGAACCAAAATCAAAAACCTTTAAAATGTTGACAAACCGGCATATGTATAACCCGTATCGCCAGCTGCCATCCGCACCGGAAAGCCATTGCTCTGTTTCCCGTTCTCTATCTCTTCCGCGCGTGCCCATAAATTAATTCACTTTGACTGTCTGACCCCCGCATCCGGCGCCCGCGAGCAGCTGTCTCTTCCTGGACCGCTCCGGGATCCTCACGCGCCCAGCTCCGGGTTTTCCGTGAGATTCCCCGCCGTCAGCGCTAGTAACGGCAGAAACCCCTTTTGATCTTGATTCGTTTTCTCACAAAAACAGTTCCTCTCTCCCTCCTTGTGTATCACGAAATCCCACAGCAAATGCACACTGCATGACCCTGTGCCGCATCGTTTCGGCATCCCGCCGCACTTTCAGGAACAAACGAGTTGTGCACTGTACTACCTACCTGCCTGTCTACCCGTCGCCGAAAAGCAGCGTACGTCTCGGCCCCCAGCTCTTGGCAAATCTACATGCCGTAGAGTAGGGTGACATCCGAGATGGCACTCAATATCCCCTATCGCGAGTCCCGCGAAGGGCTCTGGGGAGAGCAGACGTCGACCTTGAATTGGTGTGAAGAGGTAAAAGAAACCCCCAAACTGGTGTCAGTCAGGTATTAGGGCAACCCTGGCTCACTTCACCGTGTCTTATCGTCCAGGACTACAACATTACATACTATTGCGCCGAAGCAATCAACACATTCACCAACCTGATCTTCATCTGGCTTGGAATCAAGGGTCTTCGCAATGTCGTCAAGTACTCGCACTCGTCCGTCTTCATCCTGAGTTTCCTGGGCTACATGATCGTTGGCTTCGGCTCCATGGCGTTTCACACCACTCTCAAATGTTAGAAGACGCCCACATCTCAAAAAGTCTCATCTGGAGGTCTCTCTACATGAACTCACACTGTCACAGACGAGATGCAGCTTGCCGATGAGCTTCCCATGATCTACACCGTCTGCATTCTCTCCTACGCGGCATTCTCGTTCAACCAATCTCCAAAGGTCCAGGTCATGGTTGGCACCATTATGGTGGGACTGGCGACCTTCATCACGGTCCGTACTGCGCCGCGCACGCCTCTCCCGCTCGCTGCCCCCTCCCCAACCTTGTTCTGCTCCGATCGAACTGATGTTGGTATCAGTTGTACTATCTGTACGGAAAAGACCCGGTATTCCACCAGGTTGCGTATGGCATCCTCACGCTGGCTGCCACCTTCCGAGGATTCTACGCCATGGAGTATGAGCTGCGGCCAGCATTGAAGAAGAGAAGCTTCGCCACATGCGATCACCAGATGAACCAGATGTGGACTCTGGCCATGACCGGTTCGTGACAATTTACAGAATAGCGACATCGCGTCGGCTCCAGCCTGTTGCTGGCTGGATCTGTGTCGAAGAGACTAATTTTCGTAACCCGATGCGAGCAGGAATCGTCCAATTCACGTTTGGCTTCTTCATCTGGAACATGGACAATATCTTTTGCCACCACCTCGTCACGACAAGGAACCACATTCAGCTGCCCTGGGCTGTGCTGCTCGAAGGACATGCCTGGTGGCACATTCTGACTGGACTAGGTGAGTGTCCCTCTCTCTCTCTCGCGCCCAAATTTGAAGGCAACGAAAGAATCAAGCTAAAACTGTGACACAGGGGGTACGCATGACACAACCCAGACATGGCCACCGGCTGGCTCACTGATTTGGAATTTTCCATGTTTGCTAACTTGTGTTACAGCTTACCATCTCATTTTATGGCGGTTGTGGCTCAATCGCTCCCTTGAGGGCAAGGAGAAGGAGCTGATGCTGGACTGGAAGCCGTGGTCCGTTCCTCAGGTGGTTCCACGACCAGGCAGCAAGGCCAAGGGTAAGGCCAAGGGCAGCAAAGCCCAGTGAAGCGATTACATCACCAAGCCCGGTTTTGCGTCGCAGAGCTAGGAACTGTAATCGTGCTGCTCTCTTGGCTGAGGTAAGTATTGCCATAAAAGAAGAGGTAATCGACAGCCATGATCACCATTTGTATGATTATCATTTTTGAATAGGAAGAGTGGAAATATAGAAATTGGGAATGTTTGGGGGAGAAACTTTCCACAGGTAGAACTAAGAATGTGTCAAAAAAATGTATTGTTGACGGCCACTTGAGCCTCGGGCAGTGGTTTAGCATCCCGTTGAAGATTGATTATGTCATCTCCGCCTACGGGTTAGGTGTGTTGTTTGCGGCACGTGCAGGTACCCAATCGCCGTTCGCCGTGCCCAGCAGGGACCCACCTCGAAGACAGGTCAGGCACGGGCACTAGCGACGTAGCGCATTGGTTGGAAGTTTGGAGAGCAGGCCTGAAAGCGGGCGGGCCGTTCAGGTTACGGTAGGTCGGCGAAAGTAAACAAACACCCGCCAAATCTTTGGGAGGGGGCACATCGCAATCGCAATCGCCATTTCGCCCGACAACGACAACCCAAACGGCGCGCACACGACACGATGCCTCGAGTAGCCCAACAACCGCGCAGAAGCGTGAGCAGGACCGTGTCCGGCAACATCGCTGCGTCGCCTTTCAAATCGCCCGTCAAGTGAGTTCGCGTTGGGCGCTTTTCCTTGCTTTTTCGTTTTTCTGTTCTACGTCGCATTGAAGTTCATTCTCACGGCGCTGTTCCATGGTTCAAACAACAACACAAAACCCGAAACCTTTTTGCTGACCGATCCAACCATGCACACAGGATCCCGCTCAACGACGACGCACAGGAAAAGGCACGGCGCTCCCACGGGCGCAAGGCACTGCACGAGGCCCAGTTCAACCAGCTTCGCGCGGCCGCGACAGGCACGCCGGCGCGCAAGAGCAACGTCGCGCTCAACGATCTCGACAATGGAGGCTCACCCAGTTCGAACCCGCGCACGCCGCGGGGCGGCAGCCGGGGGGCGGTAGGCGGGGCCTCGCGCGACGACGCCATGGTGCTGGACGACGAGGACCGCTTCGTGGTCGGCGGCACCGCGGTCACGCCTATGAAGCGCGTCCCCATCCTAGCCAACTTCGAGGAGTGGATGAAGATGGCGACCGACAACAAGATCAACGCCGCCAACTCGTGGAACTTTGCCCTGATCGACTACTTCCACGACATGTCCCTGCTGAAAGAGGGCGACGGCGTCAACTTCCAAAAGGCCAGCTGCACCCTCGACGGCTGCGTCAAGATCTACACGAGCAGAGTCGACAGCGTCGCCACCGAGACGGGCAAGCTGCTCAGCGGCCTGGCCGACAGCCGCGACAGCAAGAAGAAGAACAGGGAGGGCGACGAGGGCGAGGGCGAGGACGAGGACGAGGACGAGGTGGATGAGGACGGCAACGTGAGGAAGAAGCCCAGAAAAAAGACGCAGAGATCGTCCGAAGCCACCCTGGCGCCCTCGTTTGCGTCCCTCCAGCTCAAGAAGTTCGAGCTCGAATTCGCCGTCGACCCGCTCTTCAAGAAGGCCTCTGCCGACTTCGACGAGGGCGGCGCAAAGGGCCTCCTTCTCAACCACCTGATGATCGACTCGCAGGGCCGTATTGTCTTTGACAGCAGCGACGACTCCAACGAAACCTCCCAGTCCGGCCCCAAGCCCCGGCAAAGGGATAATGCCGCGAATGCCGACGACGAGGACGACGAAGACAACATGGATATCTCCACAGCCGACACGGAAAAGGCACAAGAGGCAGCAGAGGAGGACGACGAGGACGTGGAGATTGATCTCGCGACCCTCGGCGCCAGGTTCTTCAACGACCTCGACCGCCTCGACGAAATGGACGTCTGCCACTCCCTCAAAACCTTCGACCTCGGCGACCCATCCGGCTCCCTGGACATCCCCTTCCTCAAATCCGCCGAGGACTGGCGCCAGGAACAGCAAGAAAAGGAGAAGACACCCGGGATCGGCAATAAATCCGGCATGTTCATCGACGAAGAAAACCCGCTCGGATTCGACGACGACGAGGACGGGCTCGGCGCCTTCGACCTCGGAGGCGACGTCGACTTTGGCGAAGGCGGCGAAGCCTGGGCGCGAGAAGCCGCGCTCGAGCCGCAGATGATGCGCGTGTTCGACGCCGGCCTAGGTCTAGGCGACGGGGCCACAGCCGACGGCGACGGCGGCGACGGGATCGACCTGCTGGGCGACGAGAACGGCGACAACTTTGTCATGTCCATGACCAACACACAAAAGGCGGACAAGATGCACGAGGACATCCTCGGCTACTTCGACCAAGCGCTGCAGAAGAACTGGACCAGCGCGGAGCACTGGCGCATCCGCAAGATCAAGGACGTCAACAAGCCCGCCGAGCCGGCGCGCCAGCGCAAAGAAAAACAGCCGTTCGAGATCGACTTTGCCGCCCCGCTCGACCCGGCCCTGGCCGAGGTCATCTACACCTCCGCGGCAACCAACTCGGCCATCTCGCTGCCCAAGAAGGACTGGAAGTCCAAGTCGCGCAACCTCCTCCCGGACGACAAGCACTTTAGCTCCCGCCAGCTGATCAGCCTGTTCCTCAAGCCCAAAGCGCGACTAGGCCAACGGCGCAAGCTCGGCGGTCGCAGCGTTTTTGGATCCGCCGGGGAAGGACAAAACCCCGCCGACGTCCCCGAAGGCGAGATGGACGAAGCCTACTGGGCCTCCCAAAAAGCACCAACACAAAACCCCAACGCTGACGCTGACGATGCCACGGCGGGGGGCATGCTGCCGCAAGGCGACTACGACGCGAATTTCTTCCAGGACGACGCGCTGCCGTTTGCGGGAGGCGACGACGGCGATGAGGATGATATTGATGAGTTTGCGGACGCGAGGGAGAATTTCTCGCCCGGGCCTGCAGGCGGTGTTGCGGGCGGGGGGATGCTGACCGAGGTGGGCATGACGGGCGCCTTTGGCGGGCTGACGGTTACGAACCCGGCCGATTTGGCGTTTGGGACCATGCTTGTCACGCAGAATCGTCGCGCGAGGCCGGAGTATTTGCAGTATGCGCGGGTGGCGAAGAAGGTGGATGTGAGGAGGCTGAAGGAGGAGATTTGGAAGGGGATGGATTTGGAGAGGCTTGATAAGGTTTGTTTATTTCGTGGCCGGCCGTTATTTGTTTACCCCCTTTTCCGATGTTCGACCCTCCCCTTCCCTTACCCTTACATCAAAACCAAACAAACAAACAACCAGCCAACCTTCCCGAAACTTAAACTAACAATCTTGCCTTAAAAAACACAGGACCAAAACACATCCCGCCTACCAACACCACCCGCATCCTCCCCTGCCCCTGCCCCTGACGCAAATCCAGAAAACCCAACGCTCAACTTCACCGACGTCATGAACGACCTACAGCGCGTCTACCCCAAGCCCGTCATGGACGACATCTCGACCAGCTACTGCTTCATCTGCCTTTTGCACCTGGCCAACGAGAAGGGGCTGGTGATTAGCAACACGCCCGCGCTGACGGACCTGACGATTCGGAAGGATTGGGCTGCTGAGATTACCGAGGGGGGCGATTGATTGAATAGCTTTGAGACTTTATTTCTTCTTTTTTTTTTGTGTTTTGTTTTTCTTGGTGATGTAGGATTTGAGTACTTACCTGGCAGGGCTGGGTTGTGGGTTGGTGTGTGGGTTGGCGTGTGTGCATATGCCGATGGGCTGGATGGAGCATGAGGGAAGGAAGGGAAAGGGGGAAAGGAGGGGCGGAACAAACAATGATGTTTTTTTGTTTTCTTTTTTTTAATATGCGTGAGTGAGTGTGTGATGAATGAATGGAATGCATTTGGTGGTCTGTTTTATATTACGAAAGGAAAGTTCAATTTTGATGTCTGTATCTGTTCCACTTGTTGATGCGCCTACGTCCGTTACCCCTTGTTGATGATCTCTTCTGTGAGCCACCTTTGCGGGGGACGGTGCCCCTTTCAGACGACTCTGTCCGGGTTTCCTGGTTGATGGAAGTAAAGGGTCTCTTTAATGTTTTCTTGCTTTCTCGCTCGGCTAGACGCAACGGAGCGGTGTGCTAGTCAAGAGAAAAAGCAAAATACGAGGCGGTGGATTTGAAGCTTTTCTTTTTTTACGTTTGCCGTTTTTTCTCTCGTGCGCTTGATATGTGCTCTGAAAAATAAGGGGTATGTGTGCGTACGGATATGCGGTTCACAATAACAAACACACCTTCCCTGACGATATGCTCATAGGTATCTATTTGTTTGATGCTGTTGCTGTGATCTATCTACGCGGCTTAGAACAGGAAACGCCTTCCCCCAAAAGCGGTATCACTTGCTGCGAACGAGCAAAATGCCCTCCCAGCCCTCGTAGTCTATAGGATGATTAGCTCTCGCAGACCCACCCACGGGAAGCCTCAACCTCATGCTCCCGTCTTCTTGTCGTTGCCGGGCTCCTTGTCCCCTTTATCTTCGTGCCCGTTTTGTTTAGGAGCAGAGCTCTCCTCAAAATCCGGATCATCCATGAGCGAAGCGAGGATTTCGTCTAGCTTGTTTTCCAAGCTGGTCAGGTTCGCCTCCAGAGCGGCGGCCGTTGTCTCGCCCCTGTTTTGCAAAGCAGACCGATGCGTCAGCATGTACGAGGTGCCTATAACTGCCGCTCTAACCCTGGCCACCACAGGACGGGATCGCAGGATCAAAACACGTGATAGGGTTTGCCAGTTCAGTCCGGTTCCAACCGTGCCTGCCGATGAGATGCCCGGCAAAGATGCCGAAAACCGCCCGGCACAAAGTACCTCGAGAAGAGAGAAGGGATGGGATAGGATAGGGGGTCAGTCAGGGCTAGCGCCGCACACGCTTGTGTGAGGGGAAGCTTCAAGTCAACAAGGCAGGCAGGGCGGCGCAAGGTAGCATGACGTCCCGCAGCAGCAAACTTGCTGATATGATATCCGGAAGCTTTGGGGAATCCTCGGGACCTGCAGCATCGGGTTTCTCAGGGTCCTTTCGTCCCGGCTCTGTGGCAGGTGGAGATAGGGTCCCGTCGACCGGCTTTGCATGACAGTCGACGTGCTGTCCCAAAAGAGGAAAAAGGCGCAGACGACGGGAGGCTCCCGCGCCAGTCAGGTTGGAGCGGAATCGTCCGACTTCAAGCCGCGATTCGGCATCCGGGGGAGGAGGGGACATCTCGCAGGCGGTGAGAGGGGTGCAGAACGATGGTCGTCGGTCGGTATGGGACGTGGACGTGGACGTGGATGTAGTGTAGACGAGGGATGGTATGTGATGGGATGGGATGCGATGCGATGCGAGAGTTGCAGACAACAGGACCCTGATTTTCACTCCCCCGCATGACCCGTAACCCGCAAATACCCTACCCTACCGTCGTGCACTTGTACCATAGCGTAGAGTAAGTGGTCAGGGCCGTACTGCAAACACGCCCATCCAGCGACAGCGGCCAGCACGGCATTGTCGACGGCCGCTTGGTTCGTGACCCGACCAGGGAGGAGAGCCAGAGAGCCAGAGAATGAGACAGAAAGTACAGAATCATGTCATACCTAGCGAGGTCTTTCAGGGTCTAGACCAGCAAGTCAGCCAGGGTTCTCAAGTCCGGCAGCCTAGGTACGTAGTGGTGTGCATCTTGTACTGTAACGGTGCTGTGGTAGGGCTGTTTGTTTCCCCTCCCGTCCTCAAAGTGCTCGACCCTTACCTGCGTCAGATGGCCGGTGATGGACGAGGCTGTGGCAGCATCTGCTCCTGGCTTGTCGTTATTGCTGCTACTGCTGCTGCCGTTGGCGGCGGCGGCGGTGGTGGTTGCGGTCGTGTTGGTAGGATCCATGTTGATAGTCAAAGTTGCGCAGTAATTACCAGTAAGGCGGTGTTATTAGGAATGGCGGTGGAGAGTACCATGGAGAACTAGGTTTTCCAAATGGCGCGGGCTTTCGGGGTAGGATTTGGCCAGCGCTGGCCTCAGTCTCACGAGTAAACGTTAAGGTACCTTAGGTAAGCGCGCCAAGTGTCGGTTAGGGCACCAGGTAGCGTACCTAACTTCCAGGCACGCCAGGTTGACGATGGTTGAACTAGGCCGTGTCAGACTCTCGGTGATCAGACTCCATCGTGAGTCGCGACAGACGCGTTAATCCCGACGGGGATTCAGGGATTTTTAAAAAACCCACTCGCCTTTCGGGCAGTTCAGAATACATTTCGGCAAAGAATCGGCTCTTGACGGCTTGAGCACCGAACACTACTTCCTCCTCGGAGCCTCACTGAGCCTCAGGGCTTAGAGATAGCATCTCTATTTCCTAATCGAGCACCTCCTCGACAGGCAACACGGTGACCTGTTTCTGAATCTCCTCGGCGGTGTTTCCTGGGGGAGAAGAAAATTAGGGTACCGAGCGGCAGGTGTAACACTGGGAAACCCCGTCCACCTACCTTGTAGTAGTGAGGCACCTAGGGTAATGTGCCGGTAGGCGACGGAACGGGAAATGCCACTCGTATGATGTTTGCAGCAGCGAGGCTGGGACCGGACCCTATTTTGATCAGGGACTTTGGACCCAGCAGATCTGAGAGTACCAGACTCTGGGAGCGGCAGTAACTCTCGGAAAAGACACAGGCAGGTCCACAACCTGTACATGGACCAATAAGTACATCGACTATGTAAGCACCTCGATCTTGAGCATTCTGTTCTGTCACTTTCTTGACACCCGGACTGCGTAGGGTTGGCTGCCGAAAATTCGACGGCGTTGTTCGGGTATCGAAATCACCCATCGTTGTCATTTTACGGCCCCGTGCGATCGGTCGCGGCAGAACGACGCAGGATCCGTTCCCGGGATGCTCGGGCTGGTGGTCGTCTGGGATGTCGTTGAGATGCAAGATCGCGAAAAGCCGCCCGAGGTGGATGTGCGTGCTACGGGCCACGACCACAGGCTACTATGTGCCGGGGCGGAAGTTCTAGGCCCTCGGTCGATTCCAGCGATTCGGCTCCACCGTGAGCCAACTGGAGTCGATATTTTTGAGTCAACCAAAACGCCTTTTCGGAGAAGGTTTTGTTTCTGAGCTTTTTGAGCTTTTTGAGCTAGGGGCTTGGAGCTACCGGCATCCGGACGTTTCTTGTTTCCACTTTCCACAAACCCCATGATATGATGAGCAGCGCCCGCGCCCCGAGGCCAACATCCCGCAAAGTCGATTGTGACGGCATCGTGATTGTTGAGGCTGGTATTTCCGGTTTGCCATGTGCGATCGGGGGAACGCATCACTTATCTAGACTTTTTACAGTGCAAGATCTTAGACCTCACAGACCACGCGGTCGGGTCGGCCTCGTCGTCATCGATTCCTAGTCTCAATAAGGTGGAGGTGACCGTCCATTGCTACGATGCTGGTGCATGCCGATGATGCTAACAGTCGAGACAGTCCAGCAGTTGTCGGTTCCGCCGCTACGAAAAAGCTCGTGTTGAGAGTTGAGACCTGGGAGGAGCAGCACGGTAAGACTCGGCCATCGTGGGTTCTTGAGACGGCGTCATCATGGATGTGCTCCTCGAGTGCGGAGATGTCTCGATGACGGGGCAAATCGTCGATGTTGGCAACAAACCGCTGTCAAGAGTGTGATGCAAAGTCCGTAGGGCGGTAAATGGACCCCACGGGCGGTGCGGCGCGTATCAGGTATGTAATTACGGGTTCCAGGTTACGGGAGACTTGCTGCTGCTTCCTGGCTGTTGCTTGTTCCCGGCCTGCTGTTGTTGGCTGCCCTGTGTCAATCTCCGTCTCCCCGCCAGCACCTACAAGTACCCCTCCTGCTCCAGCACATTTGAAAAATGCACTTTGCCTTTTGGTTTGTGGTGCTGCAATTGGGAAGTCCCAACCAGGCAGAGGAAAGACTTTCCTGGTTTGTCGTTTGTCGCCTAATATGTGTACTTTATATGTGTACTTTATTTACCTCTGTCCTTCTCAAAGAGTCAGGTTTCCGCGCCTTGCATGTCAGGTAAAAAGCACATACCTGGTAGGTACCTGGTAGTGGATGGATGCTGGCTGGGAGGAGGCAGGTGCTGCTGCGGGTGTGAGTCCGTGACGCAGCAACTTGGCGCCAGTTTTTGGAAAGAGAGGGTGGTGCCTGACCGCTCATTGGCCATCAGAATCGTACGTTTTCCATGTGGCTCCTGGCATCGATGGGGATCGAGATCCCTCGCTGGGCATTCCCATTTTCCCCACCTCACTCGATGAGCCACCCTTTTTCTTCCGCAGCCCGCAAGCCCGCCATCCGAGTTTTACGATTGGATTGATGGCCTTTTGAGATTCACCGGCACTGCACACACACCGCACCCAACATGCAGTCTCACTCTCACACTCGACACCGACGAACCCGTCTCCCATACGTTCACGTGCACCGTTTACTTCTCTGTTGGCCAATACCATGCCATACCACGCCCGACGCAAGCGAGTCCCACCCACCATACCTTGGATGCTTGGCTTACTCCCAGCTGGGTGCCGGCTGGACGAAAAGCATGGCATTCCTCCCCTTCCCCTCCCCCTCTCCACCATCCACCCGATTCACACGTTAGTGAAATGCAAAATGGGAAATGGAAATGTGAGAATGCCCATCCGGTGAGAACTGACGAGTAGAAATCTGCTAGATACCTCAGGTACTCGTCGTTTTTAACCCAACGCAGCGCAGAGACTTGCAGATGATGTCGAGAGTCGTAAAGACATGATGTTCTAAGAAGCCATTGGCGCCAGTTGGCAGCCTTTACTGTGGTATAACAAGCAACACAGCGACTGATATACCGTCACCACCCATCTCTCCCTCTCTCCAACAAACCTGAACCCGAGCGGAAGCCGCGCAGCGAGTAAAATGACCAATGCTCCCTTCCTCCGACCACTAAACCGACCTAGCCCGTACTCCCTGACATGATGAAGAGAGAAAAACGACACGGCCACGGCCAAGACAACGACCAAGACGATCAACCAGCATGATGCCCCGTGGACATTTGGCCATGGTGGAGGGAGTTCAGACGGCAGTGGAGAGGGTTGCAATCTTTCCATCCATCATTCACCCACCCATCGGCCGGCATCTGCATTACCTTACTTCGACGATTACGGATTTCCACTAACAACACCGGCTGCGACGGTGTTGGTTGAAGGCACGGGACTGTCTCGGTACTTTGCGGTACCTTCGCCTCCAGTTCCTCCTCCCTCCACAGGTCCGTATTTAAACCCAATCGAAACATCCATGTGTGCCGCATGGCGCCAGGACGGGGCGTCTCAAGCCCAACACAGCGCGTTATTGCACCCCTGCTCGTGCCTATGGTCGAACCTGGGCCTCGAACCATCCCCCTGCTCACAAGTACCCAATCGGTTCTGCGACTTCCCCTGGGCCCGTGTGGTACTTCCCTACCTGACCTGATCACCTCCTCCTTGAGAATCCCAGCGCAATACCACAGTACACCCTCGTACGGATTATGGATCTGCTCGCTGCATGTCGATACCCTCCTCGTTTCTGCTACGGTTGATTCGCTAGCTCGTTCTTTTTCTGCTGCGACCTCAGGCCTGGGACTGTCCTCGAGACAAGGGGAGCTACAAATACAGGTATCCAAGCAGATTCGACGACCCTGCTGCCGAATACCTGCTGTTGAATCTCGAAAACCGAAATCACCCGTACAGAACATCCGGCCTGGGTCCCTTTCCAAAAAGACGGGATCCCTAATCGCGGCCCATTGATGTGAACCGCCTCAACCGGCAACTCCCCGCAGGCTGGTGCGTGGGTGTGCATACAGGTACATTAGTCACTGGCCTCTGCTACCTTGGGGGTCAGGTACTTTGGCTCTTGCTAGCTTTTTTCCCTTCTCGCTGTGCTTCCCGACTTTCTGTCTGTCAATATGCTGTCTGCTGGCTCGGGTCTGATGTCAAGCTATGCGCTGATCAATATCTGCCTCTAGATTAAACCGCCGGCTTTTCGTCGCCTGCTTCAGTTCGCGCAAAGGAGTCTAGACTCGACTGGTTACCTACGACCGGGCGCAGAGATCGTGCTCGAATACCCATCCCTTCCTAGTCCCACACCGTCCACACGATCCAAGCACGCCGGGCACCTCACTACAGCTACTTACTGCACTTGTAATGTTCAGTAGGTTTGAAATCCGAGTCCCGTTAACGCAGGGCAACCTGGCGCGGCCACTCGCTAACCGTAGATGCCTCTGACGGAGACTCTGGTCGAGCCACCCACCTTTCCAGGCCGTACCTGCGGTATCCTGTTCCTAACCTTGTCATTGGGTCCGCTCTGCAGACACGCTCCCCCTGTGGTCGTATCAAACGCCGACCCTTGACACCCTTGACACCCTTGCCCGTGCCGATTCTGTGTTACAATCGAGTGCTGCCTCGCCTGCAAACCAGCATTGTCATCGAGATCTCTACTCTCACCCCACCAGCCAAATGGGCTAAGTTCCAAGAATCCCATGTCATGTGTGAATCCCGTCTTTGCTTTGCCATTGACTCCACCTCTGATAACTTGTCCTGCTTTACCACACTGTTTCAAGGCCAGCCCGTTCAACTGCAACTGGCTGTGAGCTCCAGCACGATTTGTTCAATCACCACCCGCAACCTCCGCTACCGAGAACTCGCCGCCGCCGCCGCCGCAAGCCGTGACCGCCGTCGACAGTCGGCGTCCCCTCTCGAGCTTCAAAAGCCTGCACTCCGATTCTCCAACGCCCGGACATCAGCCAGGTTACGCCCCCGATTCGCTCCGGACCGAGATCGAGAGCACCCGCCCATCCCGCCTTGCAACGAAACGCGTCCTCGCCCGAACCGCAAAAACAGCAGCAATACACGCAGTAAACAAGGCGAAACCACCCCCAAAGCACAAGCACGGAGGTCGGAAACGCTCGCCATATCCCTGAGCAAAGCGCCAAAACTGGGAGTCGACTCAAAGGCACACGGGGCCGGAAGATATCCATGATTGAAATCTCGCTTTCTCCAGTACGAAGAAGCTTTTCGAGCGCGCAGCTCCAGTCCAGCCTGCACTCTGTTGGGCTTTTCATGCACTGCCGGCCTTGAACCGAGCTGACAAGCCACGCCAACAACTAGTTGTCGGACTGGATGACGCAACGACTGGAGGTCATATTTGGGGAGTTAGGCATTGTTCACTATCTCGATGCATTCGTCGATCAAGGATTCGACACATGGGAGACTATCCTGGACATTACCGAGTCTGATCTGTAAGCCATGCCGCTGGCCCAGATATTCATTTCACTGCCGAGACGGAGCTGTTCCCCGCTGACACGGCTGGATGACACAGAGATGCGCTGGGTGTGAAGTTGGGTCATCGAAGGGTATGATTGTGATGGCTCCCCTCGTCATCAGGTGGCATGTCGCGTCGATACGCTCATGTGCTTACCCAGGCACTGTTGTACTGACAACCAAGGACAGAAACTCCAAAGGCGGATCGCGAATTCCCGAGGCCTCGCCCCCGATGCCTCTCTACTCCCACTCACACAGCCAAGCGTCGAGGACGTGAAGGTGCTGGACTTGCAAAAGCCCGAGATTGTGAAGATCGAGGTCCGAGAAACATGCAACGCCGTCGTCGCTAAGCGCAAATATCGACGCCATCCAAAGGTAGGTTCCTGCTTGGTCTCGTTGGTTGCAAAGGGGGGGTTACAGTGGTTGACGCATGATGCCGTGACTAGCCGGACGAAAACGCGCCAGAACGACCTCCCTCGGCCTATGTGCTGTTCTCCAACAGTAAGTCGCCGCCGTGTGGTTTCGCTGTTGTGTGCACTGTTCCACAGTGAAGCAACGCTTCCTCGGCCCTTCTCTTCTTTTCAAATCATGTGATGAGCCCGGATCACTAATACCTCTCGCCGTGAAGAGATGCGCGAGGATCTCAAGGGCCGTAACTTGACATTCACCGAGATTGCGAAGCTCGTCGGGGAGAACTGGCAAAGCCTTTCGGCGGCTGAGAAGGAGCCGTTCGAGACTCAGGCACAGGCAGTCAAGGATAAGTACCAGAGCGATCTGGTAGAGTACAAGAAGACGGACAAGTACAAAAAGTACATGGCTTATCTGCAGGAGTTCAAGGTCAAGCACGCGCTCCAACCCCAAGGTGTGTAGTAGTTGTTTGCGACGCGGCCGTTTCTGCATCCCTGCGGACGGAAAGGCATCCCAATCCTCGACTCGCCCCTATTCCCGAGCGTATACACTGTCTAACAAGCATATGCTACGGCGACCCTAGATAAGGAAGTATCCAAACGAGTGAAGCTCTCAGATGTGGGAGCGCTGAGTGGGAGCAGTGCAAACGCAACCCCCAACAGGACCAGCAGGAGCGGCAGCGGCAGCGAGAGCCATCGCGGGAGCGAGCCACCGCCGAACCGGCAGCAGAGAATCGGCTCCACCATCTCGGTCAGCGATTCGCAGTATTCAACGGCGATGACACCTGGGTCATACCACACCAGCATGGATGATTCGATACCCTCGCCCATCACAGGCAGCATGGGCCCTCAGTCCTCGGATCGCTCGCCCGTCTTCAGTAGTCCGAGGGATTTCCCTTCGCTTCCCGGCCGCCTCGAATCGAGCTGGAATGACGACCAGCGTGCTACGGAGCACCCAGCCATGCACAGGCATCTTCCATCGTTGTCGGATGTTTTTGATGGTCAAGGCCTTCTGAGCAGTATGCCACATGCCAGCGACGCCAACGGGTTCCCCTTTCCGCGAAGCAGTATCGCCAATAGCCCTGCTCCGTCATCCAGCATCAGCAACAGTGACGGTCCTCGGCCAGGCTTTAGAACGGAGCAATCTTCAACCGGAAGCAGTTCTTCGGGGTCCTCCTTTGGGTATCCGCGGACGCCGATTGAAGGCCCGTTGCCCATCCATGCCCTGCTCTCGTCGAAGCCGAGTCATCCGTATGAAGCAGGCCAGCAGCAGCAGTCGCCGCAGCAGCCACCGCCACCTTACCTGCAGCACACCCCTAATGGGGTTAGCCAGCCATTGACAAACGGTGAGAGGCCATCGTTCATCCCCAGAAATTGCGGTGGATACTGACGGACCATTGTCCAGGCTACCGAAGAGAGCACACGGCAGCACCACACGCTTCTATAGTCGGCCACTCAGCCGGCTATGGGTACGGCGCACAGCCCGGGCCACCGCCGCTGAGCATCCCAAATCAAGACAGGAAACCGGACGTTAACCTCGACGGGATGAGCGCCCTATTAAAGGCAGTAAGCACTATCTTGTGAAATCCCGCCCCCCAGCAGGTTGGTTCCTTCCTAGCTCCTTGGGGAGCCCGCCGCCGGGAGCCGTGCAGGAAACTAGGCAAGCACTCTTTTGTCCCTGAACAGCTCCCGGCGGGCTGCGCTGCCGGCGGAGCTTGCGAGGTGCCAAAAGACGCCAAGGACAGGATCGCTAATGGGCCACAGGGTGAGATTGTCGATCGTCGTGATCAGTGATTCCTCTTTTTTTCTGGGAAAGAAAAGCAATAGTTGTCTGGACTGTTGGGAATCGGATCCCCTAACTGCAGCACTGGTCGTGTCCGCGGCGTCAACATCTCCCCACTTCTCGTCCGACCGTCGACCATGAACAACGCATCACCACGGATCCATGCATCTTTATGACACGACCAGCCGTTGTCGGTCTGTTGGTGAATGTAGGGTGAGTTCTGCGAGACTGGGTTGGGCTTTTTTTACTGTTTCATAATAATTCAAATTGCAAAATCGGATACCCCCTTCAGCACGCCTCGCTGATTTTGGCTTGGGTGGGTGGGCCTTTTGTCCCCATCTCAATGGCACGTTTTTACACACAAACATGGGTGGGCGGAATAAGCGGAAGGAAGATGAAGAAGAAGAGGAGCGAAAAGAAAAAAATCACTATTATCCAAGTTGTCTTAAGAAAAAAGAAGAAGAAGAAGAAGAACCAGGAGGAATCGGAACAAACAAACAAACAACGGCGTTTAAACCCAATCGGGTGGTGGTGCAATGCTCCTTAGGGAAGGGAGGCTCCGGGCCGTATGGAAGTCGGTGAATCAGTGATGGCGCATCTGGGTGGGGGTGGGCGAGGCAGAGCATAGCTTGTTGCATATTTTTTGAATTTCTTGTCTTTTCTTTGCTTTGTTCTCATTATGCTGCTCGGACGGAGCACAGAACTCGATTTTATGTGAGGGTGGGATGTTGGGTTTTGTACATATAGAGAGTTTTGTTGTTACTGGGAATGGATGAGACAGACGTATGAGATATATTGCTTTTGCATTTGGGAGTGACGAGGGGGGAGGGAGGAAGAGATTGAGAGATTGTGGCGCCTCGGCTTGGTTGGTTGATAGGTTGATGGGTTGATGGATTGATGGAGGTGTTACCTTTGGGGAGAGAAGTAGGTTGGTAGGTAGGTAGGTAAGTGGGCAGCTAGGTTGGTAGGTAGGTTGGTAGGTGGATAATTTGGACACAAGAAAAAAGCTCGTCTCACTCAGTCAGTCGGTTGGTCTTGTTGTCTCCTTTAGTGGTGTGACAAGATAGGGGGTTATAAAGGGTGATTGTTAGTCCGCAATCACAGATCTGTTTTTTTTTTTTTTTTGGCAACAGGTGGTAAGTTGGTGCAGTCGGCAGCAAGTCTGGGTAGGTGGTTGGGTTGGTATGTCTACTTACCTACATATCTACCTGAGGTGCATATGGTGACACGGGGATGCGCATGTGGGGTTTGAGGAGGCTATACCAGTATTTATACTTGGGCTGTGGTGTTTGTGGTGACCGGTTTGACAGATTCGCAGGTGAGTTGATGCGAGAGTGTATATTTGTTTGCCGGTTCATTTATTTACTTGTTTGTTTGTTTATCTCTAACTTTGTCGTTTAGGGGAAGGGGCAACACAACACGGACTATGCACAGGACTCATTCAAGTGCATTCTTTGGTCAATCCACAGGTCACTTTGTCCAAAGCGGGAATGGGACTAATGTTTGTTGTGGGTTGATTTCTAGCACTCATGGCATGGTATTTGGGGTATGTCATTATTCAATATCTCCACTGCCCCCTTTCCCCTTTCCCCCTTTTCGAACCGTTTCGACTAACACCGAACAAACAAAACAAACAACCAAAAGACACCTCAGCCGCCACCACCACCACCACCACCATAACCTACCACTTATGCCTCGACGCACTCAGCAAAGCCTCCATCAGCGCCACGCTCGTATCAATAATATTAAGCCTGTGCATATCAACCGTAGGATAAAAAGGACAATCAACCGCCTCGTTCGGTGCGCCGACCTCAACACCGAACCCGTGCACGCGATGGCGTGTCGTATTCACCGCCGCGCGCCAGTTGCCGTGGTCCGCACTGCATCCAGACGAAGGGTACAGATGCGGGCCCTGCAGCGCCTCATACGGCCGACCTGTCGCGTCCGTCATGGCCCCCGCCATGCGTCCCGCGGTCAGCACCTCGACGTCCCATTCCGCTAGCGGCTTGTACTCCTTGTACGCCAGCCCGGGGACATCGGGGACCACCCCGCGCTTGCCGTCGTAGGCGGGGTTAAGTAAGTTCTGGGTTGGGTCCGTGGCTTGGTTGGTATCGTGGCACCAGCCGTGCAGGACCACCCCCGCCGGCTGGTGGATATCGACTAGCCAGCCCAGGTTCGGTAGTCCGTCCATGACCCAGTCGACGTTCTTGGCCTCCGGCTCGGAGAGCGGTCCCGTGCCCGCGAAGATCTCGCTTGCTGGATCCGTTGATGCGGCTTGTATCCCCGGCGCGAGCGCGTGCGTAAAGTCCCACACGGGAGCAAAGTTCCGGTTCAGGTCGACACCGATGGTGGAAGGGTTCCCCCGCTTAGCGCTCGCGGGGTTACGGTTCTTGCGCCAGCAGGCATTGGTGGCCTGGTCATAAGCGATGCCGTCCGGGTTGAGCGCGGGGAGGATCACGAGCCCGTTGAGCAGGGCCGAGTGCACGTCGTCGAGCGTGTAGCTTACGCCGCCGTAGGTCAGGCCCGTCTGGTGCTTGTCGGCGTACAGCAGGTCGCCGATGAAGTAGAGCAGCGTGTCGGGCCCGCCGCGCTCGCGGGCGTGGATCCCGGCTTGGAGGAGGACATGGAAGAAGGCGCTGGTCGTGTTGCCGAGCTTGGCGCCGTAGATGGTGTTGTGCTGGGCGGTTTTGTAGGGGGTTTCGAAGGGGACGATGCCGTATTCCTTTGCCAGACCCTTGATGGCGGAGCGGAGTTCGATCAGGTTGAGGATCGTGGTGAAGCTGGCGGTTGGTTGTGTGCCGATGCCGCGCGGGAAGGAGGCGCCGTTGCGGAAGCGGTCGCCTTTGCCGACCGGGATCGAGTTGGTGTTGTTGCTGGTGGTGCTGGTTGTGCGCCGGGCAATGTGGCCGCCTGCTCGCTCGGCTGGGGTCAGGCAGGCCTGCGCGGCGCCGGCTCCGGCGAGGAGGGGGAGGAGAGAGGTGAGTTTCATGGCGTCCGCGGTGGATAGAGGAAGAGAGAGGCTTGAGTATAAAGGGGGAGGATGGGGTGAGACGGGACGGGTGGTGATGTGATGGTGGTGGATGAGGCTCTTCTTATACACCGGTTGTATAGAGATGAATGCAAGTCGATTGTTTGCCTGTCGATATAATAGTAGGGTTGCTTTGCAGACCGACTTGTCATCTACCAGTCAAGACTTTGTCCACTTGCCTTGTCCCCGCTCCCCGGGGGGTCGATGGCCAAAGCGGAGAGACCATCATCATCATCATCAGCATCACCCCTCTCTCGAGATCTTACTCGGATTCCGCTCAGATTCCTTGCGGCGGCGGCGGCGGCGGCGGAAGGTCAAGTCAGACTGACTGGACTGGACCGGACCGGGCACTGTCTTTTCTGCGAGGTTGACCAGCGGCTGGGGGCACATTTCTCACCTTGTGACCTTGGCGACTTCTTCAAGTGCAAGAGGGGACATTCTCCGCCTTGGAACTACTGCCAATGCCTTCCTTATAGCCAGCCTGCCATCTGCTTACGATACAGTGTGTGTAAATTAGCAGAGGATTCCGTATTGCTTGGCATAAGTAAGACGAAAAGAGAGAGAGAAACAGACATAAGCGCGCAAAAACACGGGCTAAGCGAACCATGATGCGGTGCGTTGCGGTGCGTGCCCCTTTCCTGCATACACAGCCAATAGTCCCGTCTCTGTGCCTGAGAAAAGGAAAAAACCGAGCGGCTGGGCGGCAGGCATGATGACGATGACGCGACGGGGAGAACAATACTAAGGGGAAAACAACAATACTAAGGGAGTTTCAAGCAATCAAAGCCAACAGGACAGAAACTAAGACAATAGCAAACAGGGACACAGTAGCAGCGGCAGCATGATGGGAAACAAAAATTCCATTGAAGAAGAGAAACAAGAGAAAATCATGGGGTTGGGAACTGCAATGCATGACTGGGATTCGTGAGTCTCAGCTCAAAATAGTTTACATGTCCATGTCCAATGTCCAAGATCACGGAAAGGCGCGGTGGTCAGCTGGCGCGGCGGCGGGACCGTCTTTGTGGGCGGTGGCTCTTCTTACTGTGCGTGCTCCTGCACCTTTCCGAGATTGTGGAACAGGAACTCAAGGGACGAAAAATGACAGAGAGTGGTGGGGATGGACGGCGACTGCAGAGCTGGGTCGATGATATCCCGTCCGTCCGTCTTTCTGTCTCTGAGGCTGTCAGCTCGTCCGCCGCCGATTTCTCTGGGCGCATCCCATTTTTGTTCTGCAAGAGATGATCAACTTGCTCTCCATCTGGGTCACTTTACACGAGGGCGCTCTGATTGATGACAGTCATCGAGCCCCATCCTTCTTTTCCACCTAGGAGAAGTGATGTAGCATGTCAACAACCAATCCCGACGATGTAAACAAATGTCGTTCCCCCTGAAGCTTAAACCACTCGCGCACCCACCATATGCTCTTTCATCCTCCTGCACTCCTGCACACACCAACCTAACACTCTAATACTTAATTGTTACACCTTTACATCAACTCCGTGACACCGACCCAGGACGTACAGAGAAAACAAAAAACAACTCGACTAAATCCCCAACCGAACTCACGACCTCCCAAACACCTCCACATCAAACCCCTCCAGCAAAAGTCTTCTCCACTTGGACCACCAAAAAAAACATCAAAAAATACATACAACACCAGGGATTCGCTGGTGGTCACCCACCCAACTACTAGTCTGGCGGTCGCTTGCTTATCTAGGGCAGAGCGGACGGGATGCCGAGTTCTCAAGTGCCTATGGTCGTATGTGAAAGAGTATTGCGATGATCTGCATCAAGTAAGAGAGCACTACCACTACCGGCACCACCACCACCGCCACTGGGATGGGACAGGGGAAGCAAATAGGCAAGCAATTATCGCAGCTGCCATTATCCTCACCAAATATATAGGTTTCTTCCACTTGCGTGCAAGACTCACCACACACCTAACCGCATTTATTTGTGCAACTCACAATCCATATACTCGACACACGATAGAGTGTGCGGAACTCACCAACACCAACACCAACTAACCCACCCACTCACTCACCTCGAGCACAACATACGTCGGCAGGGACATCACTTATATATCCAACACAACCGACACTCAACACGCAAGCATGCACAGCAAACAGTCAACGCAAAATCAATTTCCCATCGCCGTTGTTATGGTACATGTCCACTCAACCACCCGTAACTCATTGCGCTGCACTGCATCGCATGGCATTTCATACCCGTCCATCATATCCGAGTATCCCGCACCACCAGACAAACACAAAACACACAACCCAACTCTCACTAACACCAACATCAACCACAGTCCGCCTACCAGCCCTCCCTCGTGATAACCCATGCACAGTGAGTGAGTGGTCCAGCCTCTCAAGTCTTAAATCTCAACGCATCCAATTCTCGATAATAACCCCAAGCAAGCGACCAACCGACCAACTACCCGACCAACGAACCAACCAACGAAAGACTAACAAACAAACACACGCACCCACGCACCCACGCACATAAACAGATCATAGGTAGCAATGATAAAAGCAAAGTAACGATAGGCAGACAGATAGGCAAGCAGAACTTTGCCTAGCTAGACTTGCGAAACTCAGACAGATGCACAATAACAGAGAGCAAAAAAGTCCCAACCCCAACCCAAACACATCCTTCCAACCCCCAAAGAAGACGACGACCACGCCAATACACGCAAGGTATGTATGCAACAAGACCCCCCCACCCACCCAGCCGAACACAGGACAAAACGCGGGAAGCAAGACTTGCAAGACACTCAACAGCAACGAGACTGTTGTTGAGAAAAAGAAAACGACACAAAAAACACAACACATATAATCGAGTGTGTTCCCCTTTCGTTCCCATAATCAGAAGAAGAAAAAAGAGACCCATAGAGCAGATATCATCCCATCCACCCGTGCAGTGCAGTTATTTGTCCCACGACTAGAAATAGCAACCCAAAATCTCTCCCACATACGCTACAGTCAAACAAGGCAGCGTATCCTTCCTTTCGTTCCCCGACTTCATTGTCCTCCCCTCATCCCAATCCCGCTGTCCGCCTCCCATATACCCGTCCCTGCGTGATATCTCTTCCACCCGTGCACTCCAACACCACAGACGCAAGCAAATTACCCTCTCGAGTCTCACGGGAAGAAAAATGCGAATAAACGAACCGGCTTGCTTCATAACCCAGGCGGACGTGTAGTGTTGTTGTCATGTCAAAAGTACTGTTTGTATTGTTTTTGTTTTGGGGAGAGTTTCCTTCTTTCGTTGATTGCTCAAATTTGGAGGAAAGGGCGACACCGTTCGATTCAACATGGATAGTAGTGGACCAAAAATATTCGTTGCCTCGAGCATAGGTAAAAACCGGATAAAGGACAACAACAAAGCGGAAGACTCTTCTCGGAATAGCGGCAAACTCCCTCTCTCCCACCGATCCAAACGTGCCGAGCAGGAGCCTTCTAGGTTAGGTATCATATGCGACAGATAAAAAGAAAAGAGAGAAACAAAAACCCAGCATGGAAACAAGTGTGTCATGACGGCCGTGGTTGGGGGGGGGGGGCTGCTATGAAGCGCTATGGGCTCGGAAAAGCAACTAACAGCGCGCGAGAGCCAACGGTCAGCGAGACGCGTGTATGTTCGGTGCAGAGAGGCTAGTGGTACGTGCCCTATTTAGGGGGTCCTCTTGATCTCCCGTCACGAGCGACGGACTCGCGAGGCCCCCAGCCAGCGCATCGCCGGCGGTAATCGCTCGTGAGACCAACGAGGGACGGAGATCACTCTGCGCCCGGCCTCCGAATGTTACAGGTGGCGGCCCGTTGTCGCGCCGGCTGCCCGTTGCCGCATCAGCTGCTCTCGTGAGCTCGCGCTCCCGGTTCTTCTCCAGCAGCTGACCACCAAGTGTCGCGCACTTGAGAATCGTCTGGATGAGGTGGTTCTGCTGGAGAGGCTTCGACAGGTACTCGTCCATCTGTGCCTGGATACACTTCTCCCTGTCTCCCATCATGGCATGGGCTGTGAGGGCGATGATGGGCGTTCGCTGGCTCCCCAAGCTACGCTCATATTCGCGAATCTTCGCCGTAGCCTCGAATCCGCCCTAGTAACCGGGGTTAGCAACACACATAAGAGTCCAGGGGTCATGATTAGAATAACCCACCATGATCGGCATTTGGACGTCCATCAGAATGACATCAAACTTCCTTCGCTTGACTGCCTCGACAGCTTCCTCGCCGTTTCCAACGACCGTCACAACGTGGTGATATTTTTCGAGGATCTTCACAGCCAGCCGTTGGTTGACAGTGTTGTCCTCGGCCAACAAAATCTCAAACGAGCGAGTGTTGTCTGCCAAGGAAGGGGTTGCTCTGTTCTCGAGCGCGGGCACCATGCCGTTGCCGAGGTCGATGAGCTGGCAGGGCGTCGTCATATATGACGTGATGCCCAAGTCCAAGCAGGACTTGAGCGATACGTGAACGACAGGCGCCAGAAGGACGATAGGCAGATACTTGAAGTCATCAACGGCCCGCAGTCTGCGCGCATCCTCGATGGAATCGACGATGATCACGTCATATGGCGATGAGTTCTGAGCCTGCGCCTTCTGGAGGACCGGGCTCTTCTCCGAGTCCACCACGACGGGGAGAAGGCCCAGGCCCCTGAGCATCTTGGCGATCTCGGTTCCATGACCGGTTCTGCCCTTGTCAATGAAGAGGACTTGGTGGCTCTTATAGGGGTTGAGCTGCTTCGCAATCAAGGTGATGTCGGCCGACGCCAGGCGAACAACGCAAGTGAAATAGAAGCTGCTGCCCTTTCCATACTCGCTCTTGACCCACACGTCACCTCCCATGAGGTTTACAAGACGCTTCGAGATGGAGAGCCCAAGTCCGGTGCCACCAAACTTTCGTGTCATTGAGCCATCGGCCTGCTGAAAGGTATCAAAGATCAGGTCGAGCTTGTCCGCTGGGATGCCAATGCCTGTATCCGAAACGACAAATTCAATGGCATATTCGCCTGGGCCGCATCGCTCGCGGGCCGCCTTCTGGATAGTGAGGCTGACTTCTCCGTGTTCGGTAAATTTGATGGCATTGCCCACCAGGTTGAGGATGATTTGACGCAGCCTGAACGAATCGCCGACAACATGGTCTGGCACCGAGCTGTCGACGCGATATGTCAAGTCCAAAAACTTTTCGTTGGCTTTGACCGCAAGCGTCTTCAAAGCGTTGAACACGGTTCCTCGTAGCGTATATGGAATTTCTTCGATGACCATTCTCCTAGCCTCGATCTTGGACAAGTCCAGGATGTCATCAATGATCGTGAGCAAACTGTTGGCCAGCGAGTTGACGATGTTGAGCATCTCTCGTTGGTAGTTTGTGAGGTCCGTGTCCAGAGTCAGCTGCGTCATCCCTATGATGCCGTTCATAGGCGTCCGAATTTCGTGCGACATATTTGCGAGGAATTCCGATTTGGTCTTGTTGGCTAGTTCTGCTGCTTCTCTTGCTTGCGTGTTTCGTTGAATACTGTCTCTTAGATTGTAGACCATTTGGTTGATCTTCTTTTTCAGTTCATCCATCTCACCCGAGGCCTCCACTTCGACAAGTTTGGTGAAATCCCCATCGGTGGCAGCATTTGTGATATCGCCGAAAGCGCGTACTTGAGCGGTCTTGCAAATTAAGTCAGTCCAATGCTCACGGGCACAAGTTGCGAGGACTTACCAAATTGTTTGCCATGGTGTTCACGTCAGTGGTGATCTCCTTCCACCTGCCTTTCAGGCCTGCAACATCTGCTTGTCCTCCCATGATGCCGTCAACTCCGACATCCTTGGCGACTCTTTGCACCTCATTGCAGAAGATAGATAGGCGGTCAACCATATTGTTGATCGTTTCTTTCAAGATCAGGATTTCTCCCTTGGCCTCGACCTCGATCTTGCGACTCATATTGCCGTTGGCAATGGCCTGTGTGACAGTCGAAATCCCTCGCACCTAAGATTGGGTTAGCATATTCCGCTGGGTTTGAGATGACGGGTAGCTAGGGAAGAGTTGACATACCTGCGACGTGAGATTGCTAGCCATGGTGTTCACATTTTCCGTGAGATCCTTCCACTTGCCCTCAACATTATCAACCTGTGCTTGACCGCCAAGGGTTCCGTCAGTTCCGACCTCCCTAGCGACTTTGCTGACCTCGAACGCGAACGTTCCGAGACGGTCAACCATGGTGTTGATGGTATTCTTCAGATCCAAAATTTCTCCTTGCACCTCCACGCCAATCTTCTTCGTCAAGTCGCCTCGTGCCACAGCTGTCGTAACCTTTGCTATTTCTCGTACTTGGGTCGTTAAATTCATGGCCATACCGTTGACGTTTTCGGTGAGATCTCGCCAGGTTCCTTGGACATCGTGGACAGTAGCTTGACCACCAAGTCTTCCCTCGGTTCCGACCTCTCTGGCGATCTTTGTGACTTCTCGCGCAAATTGCTGCAGTTGGTCGACCATGGAGTTGATAGTTTTCTTCAGTTCGAATATTTCACCTCGGCATTCGGCTTGGACTTTCTGAGTGAGGTCACCCTTTGCCACAGCGGTAGTAACCTTGATGATATCTCGAACCTGGGTTGTTAAGTTGTTGGCCATTGCATTCACGTTGACCGTTAGCTCGTTCCACATGCCCTGTACGCCTTCGACGTCGGCTTGGCCTCCCAGCATGCCTTCCGTTCCGACATCTCTGGCCACACGAGTGACTTCCGAAGCGAATGTCCGCAGTTGATCTACCATGGTGTTGATTGTCTGTTGAAGCTGAAGAATTTCGCCCTTGGCAGGGCGTTCGATTTTCTTGGTCAAGTCACCGTGAGCCACGGCGGTTGTGACGGATGCGATTTCGCGCACTGTGAGTCGTGTGTTAGATTTGCTCAAGGGAAGACAGGGGCCGACCGGGGAGGGGATTAGCATACCTTGATCGGTGAGGTTTTGTGCCATAACGTTCACTAAAGTAGAATTAGTGGACTGACCAGGAGATGAAAACGACCGCCGTGAGACGCACCGTTGTCAGTCAGCTCCTTCCATGTGCCATCGACACCTTCGATCTGAGCTTGACCGCCCAGAATACCCTCGGTTCCGACTTCGCGGGCAACACGGGACACCTCGCTCGAGAACACCTGCAGCTGGTCCATCATGGTGTTGATGGTGCGCTTGAACGTGGTAATCTCAGGGTCCATTTCGACCGTGTTCATGCGGACTTTCTTGGACAGATCGCCTCGCGCAACAGCAGTGACAATCTCTCCGATTTCCCGAAGTGCCTTCTGGAAAGCTTCGTTCGCCTTCTGATGTTTCCATAGCTCGCGCTCCAGCGTCGCGACCCGTTCTTGTTCAATGATGGCGAGGGCCTTCTCCTGCAATTGCTTTTGCTCAATCAGCTGGGCGTTGACGCCAGCTAGCTCTTGTCGTTGACTGTCGAGGAGTTTCGACTGGTCGTCGACATGCTCTCGAAGGCCTTCTAGGGCCTCATCAATAAAGCCATTGCGCGAGGGGGAATACATAGGCGTCCTACCCGCACCAGACGGCAAGCTTCCATCATCTGAGAAGAGGGCTTCTGGGGTTACATCTGGCGTGTCGGGAAAGATGGTAACAGTCGGGGGGGCTGCCTTGGCCTCCAGCTGCTGGACGCGCAGCACCAGAGCAGCGAGCTCGCGTTCAAGGTCCGCCTTCTCCTGGGTATGGGGGCCGGGGATTCTGACATGGTTGTTGGAGCGTACCCTGAGTGACGGGGTAGATATCGGGTCGGTGGCTAGGGACTTCACCAGCGTGGTAATCGTTGCGAGGGGCGATTCGTCCGTCATATCTGCGGTAAGGAGTGGATGGCGCCGCACCCAAGACGACAAGGAGCACGGAAGATATCGATCGGTCGGCTGGCTATGGTTTACTGAGCGACACTTGCGACCTCATCGGAGGGAGATAAGGAAAAAGAAAGGAGCGTCGATTGGCTTGGTTCCACAACTTGGGGGAGGCCACGAGACTACTAGCGAGCTGATCGGGTTGGGGGAGGAGCTGCACAAGCGTCAGCGGCGGAAGAGGGAAAGCATCCAGGCTTTGGAAACGGGGCAGCTACGTACTTGGTCCAGCAAGCAAAACCTGAAAGGTACCTGGAGATGTCCACTCCTAGCCGGTCTAGTGTATCGTAGCGAGGAAGCAATACGAAGTGGTGCGAAAGCGTGTATCGTCGTTGGGTTTCGTCTTGTCTCGTCTCGTTGCCCCTCTAAGTGCGCCCTGCTTGTTTTGGTAAGTAGGCTGCTAGCTGGCAGAGAAGTGAGGCGGATGCGGAGGAGGAGGAGAGACGGTGGCGGAGGAGGACGATGAGGACTGGACTGGAGTGGATTGGGCTCGCAGGATGGATGCTGCCTTTGACAACGGGAGAGAAGACAGGGAGCTGGGCAAAGGGGGGCCGGTCCAGCCGCCGAGGGAGGGAGGGATCGTCGGTCGCTGCACCACCGTCCTTTTGGTGGCTAGCGGTATCTCGGATCTGGGCAGCTCCTAGTGTAGTGCAAGCAGTGTATAGGGTGCAGTACTCTACATACTGTATGTACTGTGTCGACACTCAATGCTCGACACTCCCGTTGATACTCGAGACCCGAACACGACCCAAGATCTAAGGTCCAAGGAAGGTACCTTGAGGAAAGGGTGCGGCTTCCAGTGTTGAAGTCACCGTTGCGACCTGGAATAGCCCGGAGCGCAAAGAAGGTTGCTATAGTCGGCTGTCAGATCCGCCGGCTTTGTAGTGTCTGGGAACAGAATCGCGGCAATCTAGACCTGCCGTGCTTGGGAGGTTGAAACTAAGAGAACAAGACTACCCTATCTGTAATACAGGTGCGGGTGCGAAAGAGGACGACAGGTAGCAAAGGTAGAGGGCGGACGGGGAGAAGGAAGGAAGCTGCTGGAGACAGGAAACAAGGCCCAGATAATACGTAGGCGACAAGCGATGTCGCGGTAGGCGGCAATCGGTGGGCACAATGCGGGGCGTGCTTCGTTGAGCTGCTGGTATGTACCTCGAGTAAACGCCGAACCAGGGAGCAATGAAGAAGTGTTTTGGGGGCTCTTTTTTTGCTCTTTTTTTATGGTTAGGAATTTCCACCTGAACTGAAGTAGGGCGACTGAATTGGCCAAGAGTTATGGGTGCCGCCGTGGCCAAGTGGAAAGCTGGAGCATCAAAGAACCTGGAAAGGAAAGGACGTCCAATGTGTTCAGGCAACTACAGCCCACAGCGAGGGGTTCCAGGGTTTGGATTATTTCCATGGAGGGGCCCGACTAGCGTTCCTTAGAGTGCCGCCCCCTGCCCGCTCGTTTTCTCTCTCGGGCACCAGAATGCATCCACTCATCCCAAGCCAAGGTGTGGCCAGGTAATGCCTCTATTCCATTCCATCACTGGCATATAGCTGCGGTGCTGTAGGTATTTGAGTTTGGCGAGTTTGATTTTGGTATCCTCCCTCGAACCTCCATTTCTATCTCGCTTCAAGTATTTTTCATCCCTTTTCCCTTGATATCGGGCATCTAACGGCTCAGGCACATGTCGATGCGCTTTGATGCTCTCCCAGAAAATGGAATGACGACCCGCGACAGGGAGTACTCCGTACGAAGCCCCACGGTCTAGCACTGTGACTCGAGGCTTGGGATACCCGGCGACGGGTTATCAAGCCGTCAGCCAGTCAGCCGTCAAACTGTCGCCAACACTCACCACCCGTCGAGCTTCCCCGAGCACACCTAAGTCAGCATGCAGCCCGCCGCCGTTTCGAATTTGGAGCCAAGATGCCTCAAAGATATATTACCTCGCACCTGATGCCTGCTCGCCTCCCCCGCGTATGGTGACCAGAGTCGTTGCCCGCCATGGCTGACCGGCATGAGATCGCTGCCTTTGCCTTACGGGCGATAGTCTTGATACCCCAAGGTGGGTAGCCGAGAGGAAAGGCGACTGACTGGACGGCATTTCGTCGCAATAAACATGGGGGCGGTCACAACGAGGAGCGGTATTACACTGCTAGTCGCCTGGGCCCCTGTCCAGCCTGTCCAATGTCGGCCGAGGACGAGTCGGAGTGTTGAACGGACAGGCAGGTTCACAGAGTTAGGTATGCACCTGAGTGTCGGGCACATGGATGCTTCGAAGTTGGCCAACGTCGTGGTGGTAGTGGTTGCGGTGGTGTGCAGGACGCACACTGCCCTCCCTGGCGTCTTGATCTGAATGGCTGCGCTGAGGTTTTGGCTGCACAGTGCCAACGGCTTGACTCTGGACGAGGAAGGGACATTTGGAGACATGGGTTTGCCACCCACTTCCTCACTTTCCCCCATTGCCCAAAAACAAACAAAAAACTTGGAACGTTCCTTCAGTGCAGGCGCAATCCTCACAGCGCTCATAGTCTCTCTCAGACGACCCAATCTCGAGCCGGGCATTTGACAAATGGGTCAGGTCGCTCCACAGACGGATCGACAGGGCCAGCAGCGGAAAGGACTGCCAGCCAACCTGCCAGCGGATCACTCCCATTGGCGTTGCCTTGCTCTGCACATTGCGCAGTCCTTTTGAAGATCTCTAACCCAAAGTTTTCGACCCTTTTCTTCGATATCACACTCCTGTCGTGTGTGTTTGGTGTTTGGACTTGCTCACAGCCATGTGGTCTCTCTGTCCCAGGGGAACTTTGAGCTTCTTTCTTCGCGATTTGTCGCCCCGTCTGACATAAAGACAAGGATCCTTGGCTCGTGCTAGTTGCCGGGGTCAGGCAGAGCCACTGACGTCACCGACCGGCTGGGAGCTGGGGGAAGCTACTGCGTGCCGCGTCGCCCAACTCGTACCGGCTAGTGGATTGTTACAGGTCACCGATCCCCTCACTGTGGGTCGGGTTGTGCAAGACATGCAGACATTGGTGTCCCTCACAAACCGACCAGAAATGCAGCGTCGACGACATGGCATATGACCCGACACGTTCCCATGCAGCCACGACGACTCACAGCGCAGTCAGTGCAAGCCGGGCCGTTGTGGGACCTATCAAGCCTGCCTTGGTCACTGACTGTCGAGTCTTTTTTCTTTCCTTCTTTCTTTTGGGCCACTTTTTCGTACATGATTCAAAGAGCCAGGCACACCTGGACATTGTGGCATCCTCCATGCCGCTGATTGCCGGACAGGATAACCTAGACGGCCAGGATAGTGGCAGAGATATCCGTCTGACGGACGGTCAGAACGGTATGGCGTCTGCGCTACCAACCGACACGAGCAACACGAGCGACAGTGATAGTCAAACCTCAAACCCGGTTCTTCGTTCTGGCATGTTCGGATGAATTGGACTGATCCGCAAAGCTTGCACATCCACCCCTGGCTCCCTTTTTTTGGTGGTGGGGTCCTAGGGTCCCGTCCCACCGCCCCTATCCATTTTTCGATTAATATCAAAAGACTCATGAAGGCGGCCTCCCTGCGGAGCTGAAACAAGATGAAAATAGTGTAGATGGGATACAGATCTACGGCGATTCATCAGAATGCAGAAGCTTGGTGTTTCGACCAAAACCACCATTACATGTCAAGACAGCCCCAGTGGCCAAGGGCCACTTACGAGAGCGGCGCACTGTCTGTGCTCCTTAACCCTCCCGTGCCTCCTTTTCCTGGACTGCAAATGGTAACTGCACCAGGTCTTCCTGGTATCGACACGTGCCACACCGAAAACCCCTAGCTGAACCCATATAAAACGGTACCATTGACTGCACTGCATTGCACGTACATAGGACCCTGAAAAGTCCTAGTTACCTAGTCGCCAGTCGGGTGGCGACTTGGATGCCGATCCCGAGATATTGAGGTTGCTTTTTCTCGAGTTGGTCGTGGTGCAAAAAATGAGGGGATCTGAGGTATTACGAGCTGATCATCCACCCGCTGTGACTTCAATACTGTAAGGGCAAACAAACTAAACTGGAGCGCCGTTGCGACAACAAGAAAAAAAGATAGCAAATAAGCTCAATATCCATTAATGAGGTGGTATAGCCCCCAATTGTCTTGTTTATATCGGATTTATACTAGAAAGTCAACGGACCCGGTATCGAGCCGTTGCTTGCCCATTGTCCATTGCCCACTGCCCCCCGCACTACGGTATAAAAAGCTCGGTGGGGGCTGAGAGACCAGACAAGGGCTGTCGCCATCACCCGCACGGATGGCCAGCCGACCCCGCGATCGGAAGCCACCCGATGGCAAACAAGGCAAAGTGATCGGAACTAACTTGACGTAGCTGAAATAAAATAATACGTATCACTTCAGCAATAAAGCAAAAGCGGACTTCTAGCAAGCCACAAACGCCTCGTCTCTATCAAAGTATCGAGACAAGTCGAGCTTTATAACGAATGCACTCATCTGTACTGTGACATACTTGTCCCATCAACCTCCTTGTAGTTATAACATTGCAGACGAAAAGAAACGAACCTGGAAGGTGCCCAGGTCCAACTTGACTTTGCAATGCCTGTAAACATTTTCGTTGGTTTCGCCTTTTCACCCTACACACAAACACCTGCATGTTTGTCAAAGGAACGCAAACAAGTCAAAGTACAAACAACAGATACTATCCAACGGAATAGGTTTTTTTTTTTTTTGGCTTTTTCTTTTTCCCTTCAAACCTGCATACTCGCGGCGCGCACCTATGGTGGCCCGTAGATTTTATCAGGTGGCTGCCTGAAGTCTAAGACCTACAGATTTCATCCCATCCGGTTCCCGTGGGCTGCGATCTTGGGCAGGTGCGACGTGACTCCCCGCCCGCCCCGACTTGAACGGCTGAATCAATTGACGCGAAAAAGCATTGCGGGTTTCTCCCCTCTTGCAACAAACTCACCTCGATCAATGACCTCCTGGTCGTCTTTATATCGATTTCAAAAGAGCCGTTTGCCACTCCATTAAGAAGCGCCTCTTTTTCCTTTTCAATATTCCCGGCATCATCTCCTCGCACGAAGCGACTCAGGTCGGGAGGTCTCAGGTGACTATATCAGGTACCTTCCCCAAAAACCCTGACCTCACTTCGGCCGGTTCACGTTCCACATGGCAACTTAGCTAAGCAAGCTTCACTAGCAACGACCTGACCTGGACCTCACACCACACCGCAACCCGCCTGCTTCAGTGATTGGGTGCACCACCTACCCGATCCATCTTGTCATATCAATCCATCGGCCAGATAACTGGAGTCCTCGCGGATTTCCTGTGCAGCAGCCCGCGGGGTAGCTTTCTGGAAACCCAGCTTCTGGATCCTATGTTCTCCGCCCGCTTTGGTGCGGATTGAGCTTCACTATGGCCGAGCCCGTACCCAACCAGGCCGAGCAGGCCCAGCAGACTGGCCAGACCGGCCAGACCAACGATCACATCGACGCCCTCGATGCTTTCGATCAGGGCCTGGACATGACCGGCAGATGGGACGAGCTGGTCAGGATCCTTCGTCCAAATCTTTACGCGAGCAGCAACGGAAACATGGCAGCTCTTGGCAATGACCTTGGCAACGACACGCCCCCGGGCATCGCGAATGGCCAGGGCGGTTTCCCGCAGGCACCCGCCAATCTCGGACAAGAACCCAACCAGGAGGCAGGACAGAACGCCCAACAGGCGACGGTCGACGACTCGACGCTCACAATCGACAGCGACGAGAAACTGGTCGAGGTAACCCGTCGTCTCACCCTTGAAGCCCTGCGTCGTCGCCTTGCCCCCCAAGGCGAAAACGAGCGCCCGCAGGTGGTGCAGGCGGGCCTCGGTGAGATGTGCAAAACACTGATCGTGGACACGGGAGACCGAAACACGCTCCTGACCGGCCCCAGCGTCACCCATCTGCTGCACGTTGAGGAGCTGAAGCTCCTGGCAGGATGGTGGATGTGGCGGGATTTCTCAATCGACCCCCAAAACAGTGATCGATTGCTTCCGGCGCTCTTTACGGAATCTCATGCTGCGAGAAACTTGAGAAGATGTACGTGAGAAAGCGGATCTGGGGAATGGTTTCGCGAGAATGGCAAGCTGACGCTCATTATTCACAGGCCACATGGCATTCTGGGGCAGCCCACATAGTCTTTCCGGTTTCTTGTTAGTCCTGAGAATCCCTCCCGACGTTGCTTAAGACTGGCAAATATGAAACTCGATTCGCTAACCCAGTTGCAGTGCCCACCGATACATCTTCGCACTGAGTACCTTGAAGCACTTGAAGTTTGAGAATCATCCTGATATGGTTGATGACTGGACTCTGATCGACTTCGAGGGAGTGGCGCCACTCCGCTCCACAGCGCTAGATGTGCTCGACGTGTCCGGCCTAGACATTCAGACTCTGGAAAACGTCTTCAAGCTCCCGGCGCACCTGAGACATCTAAAGCTGGAATTCAAGGCTCCGGCCACGAGATCGTTTGTCAGCGACTTCATGCAGACGAGCACCGACGAGCTCCTGACCAGAGCATTGTCCCCGCTGTTCGCAACTCTCTATACTCTCGACTTCCACCACGACTTGTTGACCAACTTCAAATGGAGCAAGTTCAGGAGATTGGTCCGGCTTCGCACTCACCCGGATCACTTCTTCCCCTGCACCCGCAGAACCTGGGGCGATCTCACATTGGACGATCTGCTCCCGCCGATGCTGGGCTTCCTGACGCTCGATGGGTGCAAGTTCGGCATCAAGGACTACTTCCCGCCGTTTGACGACAAGCTGGAGCTCTCCATCTTGCGTCTGCTGGACGAGCTGAATCAGGCCCACGGCATGCACCCGTTGAGACATGTCCGGCTGTCTCTCGCGGAGGACTCGCCCCAGCCAGTGCCTGAGGTGATCAAACAGCGGTTCAGCGAGTCGCGAGTGCGCCTCGAGATTACAACGGATAAAGATGAAGTTGGAGAGTCGGTTTTTAGCTGGGCTGATGAAGCTTGAATGACTTTGTTGTCAAGTCAGCCTGCTCTCGTTGTACGACTCAGACCATGGCTCAACTTGGCAAAACGAGTCTGTAGAACGACTCGCACGCACATCTGCGGCATCGAGAGGCCTGAGCGATACTCCCCCGGATGGAGGGTGATTGAAATGACGATGATATGTGTTTACGTTGATGTTTGATGATAAATCGGAAAAAATGTTATGAAAACAGCTTATGGGCTTTGTGGCTATAGTTGCTGAGCTTACACTGAAGGTCAGTTGGGCTGATACAACCAGTGGGATTCAAGGTTTGGACTGGACACGGAAAATATACTTACGGCGCCTTAGTTGAGTTTTAAAGGGACAATGGCCAGGTTCGGAAAGGTGCGAGGAGCAGCGAGGCGAGCTGGCACACACATGTTCTCAGAGCTATCAGGAATTTTCCCAGATTAGCTTGCTATAAACTTCGAGCAGAGGATGTTTGCTACGGTATTCAGCCATTTCTTTCGGCAGTTGATGATGGCTTTCTAGGGTGGTTGCTAGCTCAAACTTGGGCACAGAGGGTTAGGCTCAAGGTTATGGATGGCATCTGGCAATTGAAATGGAGTGTCATGTATCTTGAGGCTGACCAACACCCTCGCTATATTTTGAGAGGGACGCTTTGTGCTTTCATCGGCAATGCTCGTTAGTTGACTGCTACCTAGGTAGATAATGATAGAAGGTCAGAATCATTCAGAAAGCTGTGCAAAGCATGAGCCTGTCTTCAACCTCCATAATTCCCATTATCTCCAGCTTCCCAGACTTACATCGAGGAAAGAGGAGAGAGGCTAGCTCTGAAAAAGGGGCGTTGCAGGGTTAGGGTCTCTCTCGACCCCACGGTAGCAGTGCAAGCCTAACGCGCATACCATGTAACTTCCCCATGCCTCCCCAACGGCGCAAAGACGAATGGAATTCGCAGAATCCGATTTTACCGACCCGCCCGCCTGCTCTCCCGCTCATCGTGCAGCAAGCAAGCAAGTGGGAACCCTGATAAATTTATTTCCTTATCGCATCGCACGCGCTCTCTCCCCACTGAACCCTCCTTTTTCTCCCCTTTTGGCCCCTTTCTGCGCGCGGCCACCACAACCACAAATGAGATGGTTTGGATCCCGTCTACTGCTGCGAGCCGTCATGACGTCTTCTTCTGAGGCTGCCGCTGCTCCGGCTGTCGTCGCTGCTGCTGCTGCTGAAAGGATGCCATCGCCATCGCCGTCGGTTCCCACATCCGCGCCTGCGATGCGAGTCCCCATCCCGCCCCGCGGCGTCGACTACCGCGGCAAGGTGGTGCTGGCGCCCATGGTGCGCTCGGGCGAGCTGCCGGCGCGGTTGCTCGCGCTGCACTATGGGGCTGACCTCGTCTGGGGTGAGTACCTACCTTAATTAACACCATCCTCTGTTCTCATCCCCCCTATCTATGTGTATATATATATATCTAACCATCCCATCCCCCCCAGGCCCCGAGACCGTCGACCGCTCCATGATCGGCACCACGCGCCGCCTGAACCCACGCACGCACATGCTCGAGTGGTCGCGCCTCCCCACGAACCCGCAAGCCCTCGCCAACAACCCGTTCGTAGCCGAATCCGTCATCTACCGCATGGACCCGGTGCGCGAGGCCGGCAAACTCATCTTCCAGATCGGGACCTCGGACCCAGAGCGCGCAGTCGCCGCCGCACGAACCGTCGCCGCCGACGTAGCAGGCATCGACGTGAACGCAGGCTGTCCGAAACCATTCAGCACAACAGGCGGGATGGGCGCGATGCTCCTCCAGACACCAGAAAAGCTCGCCTCCATCCTTGAGGCACTAGTCCGCGAGATCACACCCGCCTTCGGCATCGGTATCAGCGTCAAGATCCGTCTTCTCGAAGAGCCCGAGCGCACTGCCGCCCTAGTCCGCCGGCTCGTCGCAACAGGGATCACAGGACTGACAGTCCACTGCCGGACAACCCCCATGCGCCCGCGCGAGCGCGCCATCCGCGGCCAGCTGCGCATGGTCGCCGACATCTGCCGCGAAGCGGGCGTCGCGTGCGTCATGAACGGCGACGTAGAAAACCGGGACACCGCCCTATCACTAATAGAAGAATACGCCGTCGACGGCGCCATGATCGCGACCACCGCCGAGAAAAACTCTAGCGTCTTCCGTGCCGGAGGCGAGAAAGACCCTTGGCGCATGGCTGTCGAGAGGTACATGCGCTACGCGATAGAGGTGGAGAACAAGTTCGGCAACACCAAGTTCACGCTCACGCAGATGATCCCGGGGAAGGAGGAGGTGTACCGCGAGCTGGCTGCGTGCGATGGGTACCGGGCTGTCGTGGAGACGCTGGGGTTTAAGGGGCTGGTGGAGGTTGCGGCCGCGCTGGATAAGAGGTTGAGGATTGGCGGGGGGGAGAAGAAGGAGACGAAGAAGCAGGCGAAGAAGAGGAAGTGGGTGGATACTGCTGCGGCGGAGGGGACGAGCGGGAAGAAGTCGGCGAATAACGGGAACAATGGGAAAAAGACTGAGATGGCGCCTGCTGAGGCTGTCGCTGCTATCGCTGCTGGTGCTTCGTTTTAAACGGGCTGGGATATACTTGGCCGAGTTTACGGGATATATAAAACCTGCATTTTTGAGAGGCCTGGAGTTTTCCACTGGGAGGGAGGGCATTGTAAGAGTGGTGGGTTCTGGTTTTATTTAATATTTTTATACGTATGATATCCCAATGGTTTGCTCTCAAAAGAAAGAGTACGCTATGTCTGAGGTCGGCCAGCAGTATTCCTCGCACCAGCTCAACGCGTTTGTCCTCGATTAGTTCCACGCCAGTTGTTTTGTTCTGACGAGAATAACGCGCTGTATGTATGTATGTATGTATATCTCCTCGGCGAATAATGTCCGAAGCAGTAGTAGATACAGAACGCGCTCGATACTTTAACCATATACCCCTTATGAACCACAAAAAACGGGGGATACGAACCACAAAAAACGGGGGATACGAACCACCAACAACCAAAGTCCACCAGCAAATATACGATGATTCCTCACGTATCTACTTGTCTATCTACTCGCTGTCTCTACACACACAATCACACGCCAACAACCCCCAGCAGTCTAAACCCTCTTCCCCTGCGCCAGCAGCTCCGAGACTTTAGGCGGTAGCACCAACGCACTCCTATCATTCCTTCGGTAAAAGTCGACGAGCGCGATGGCCGTCTTCTCAGGCAGGTCCTCGTGGATGAAGTGGCCGGCCTCGGGGAAGACCTGCAACGCGTACTTTCCTGTGAACCAGTTAGTCAGTCCGCCAGCCTTATCTCTCTCCATATAAACAACCCAAACCAAACCAAACCAAACCAAACCAAACCAAACCAAACCAAACCAAAACAAAACAAAACAAAACAAACCAAACCAAACCAAAGCAACGCAACGCCAAAACAAGCGGGCAAAAAAAAAAGGAGAGGAAAAACAAACCTTGCATCTGCCCAATAGTCAACTCAGTATCCAACCGATCCGTGCCCGCAAGCAACAACATCTTCCCCCCCTTCCCCCTCAGAAACTTGCCACTCAATCCCACAAACCAGCCCTCCCAAAACGGCTGCGTAGCTCCTAAATCTGTTCTCCATCGCCACTTCCTTGCCCCCTTATCACCACCACCAGTACCCTCCTCAACAAGCAGCGCAGGCACGCTCGTCCGCGCACTAACACTATTCCTCAGCGTCCGACTGCGCACATGCCACTCGATCCCCTCGCGCAGCGACACAAACCCCTTTGGTCGTGTAGATAGGTACGTCTGCATACTCTGCAGAGCATCCATTGCTGATCCCTCGACTACGTCTAGCACCGCGTAGCCTAGGAGTGACTGTGACTGTGGTTGGGGCAGGGTGTTGGAGCAAGCGAGGTCGACTACCACCGCGCCGCCTAGGGAGTGCCCGACTAGGATTATGGGAGGGAGGGTAGGCCATCCCATTTCTTTCTGCGTGAGGAGGATGATGGAGAGCAGATCAGCGGAGAGCGTTGGTAGGCTTAGATCTGGGGATTTGTCGGATGTGGTGGTGGTGGTTGAGCCATGCCCGCGTGCATCGGGGGCTAGGATACCGGCTGTGGGGAGACGTTTGCGGATCTCGGCGCTGAGGACGGCGAAGGAGAGGCCTGAGGACCCTGCGCCGTGGTGCATTACGAAGAGAGGACCGGCGGAGACAGGGGAGGTGAGGTAGGCGTGGTGGGTTGTGCCTGGGGAGGTGGGGGAGGGCAGGAAGAGCTCGCGCTCGAAGTAGGTTGTCCAGGGGATCGGGTCGAGTGAGCGGCCGCCTGGGAATCTGAGGGACGAGGGGGGTTAGTTTTGCTTTGTTTTGTTTAGGGGGAGAAGGGGAGAGGGAGGGAGGGATGAAGTACCCCCGTGGTCGCGCAAATAGGGCACGGGCCGGAGACGGGATCACGGTGCCGGTGGAGGACATGGACGAGGCCGAGGACGAGTCGTCGTCGTCGGGCATGAATGAGCCTCCTCCACCACCGCCACCGCCGCTGCTGCCGTCGGCATTCTCCCGGTCTTCGTCTAGCTCGTTGAATTCCATGGCATTAAACTTTGCCTTGGCCCTGATTTTTGTTCGGTTAGCTGATGGTGTGCGTTGTTTCGGTGTGATACGTTGACGGGGATGGGATGAGAATGAGAGGGTGCGTAGGTAAGGTAATTACCACTTCTTTTGGAGATCGCTCATTGGGGTTGGTTGGACATGTATGGTCTGGTTGGAATCGGTCTTGTGTTGTGGTGAATCCCGTAGTTGTTTTGCTGAGAAAACACACTCCTGTCCTGCCGTCCCTGAGGTTCTCTGTCTGGTCGTCTGGTCTGCGGTTCGGTTCGGTGCAAGGACCAGTCAGTCGTGTAAGACTTCAGCTTCGGTTTGAGTGTGGGTGCGTGATGTCAACAGCCGATAGATAGCGTTAGTATGCTTTGTCAAAAAGCCAACCACCCCTCAAAGTGGTCTGTTATTTCTGCTCCCTCCACAAAGAGTCAGAAAAATGCGGATGCATCAGCTTTCGTCGCTCGTCGAATGTTTTGTTGCTGGGTACTGTCACCAACCAGCCAAGTGGAAAATAAACGAAGATAATGAAATCACAACCTTTCAAGGTGTTCGCGGCGGCTCAAGCTTCACGTCGACTGCCACTGTATTGCTTGGCCACTAAGTGACCTGAGTGTCTGGTGTTTAATAGGTCGGATGAGTTGAATTGACTTGACGGCCCGCGCGGTAAAGGTAAAGAAGCACCTGCCTGCGTGTCCGTTCATCAACCAATGCACAGTGCCAGTGTTTGTATTGGATGTTGCGCTTCCAGGTTGTTGGCTGTGGCGGTCATGAGTGAGTGCGTGAGCAAGTGAGGTCATGTCATCCATCCCACCTTCATTGCTGGGCTGTCCCCACCATCCCACCAACCCACCAAGTAAACCAGGAACAGCCGCTCGCACTGTATTCTACGGCGGGTCATGGCCCCCATGGCCCCGTAAAGAGACCCGTGAGTGCACCAGCTCGTGCAGATGATACAGTGCAAAGCTAGTCAAGAATAACACTGTGCTGTTTCTCTCCAGCGCCGCATGCCTACATCTAGATGTTTTACTGCTCATCCTCAAGCTACTAAGGAAGGATTAATTGTTTGGTGATATAAACAAAGGGTCATCTTTCAAGTTTCGTCAATGTGTGAATTAGCATCCGTTTGGTTCTTACAACCTGTCTTAACTCCCACGTCCCATCGTATGAATCCCGCTTGTAAACAAACCACCTCACCTGCCAAGACCCACGAAGCGATCTTGATCAATAAACCGCATAGACCATAGACACAGAAATGCCATTACTACCAGATAGTTACCCAAAGCCTTCCCCCCAACAATGTCCCTCCAACGCAATGCCTCTATCCCACCCGCGGGTATGCTACGCTTTTCCAAATGCAACACATGCCTCCTCCAACCATGCCATACAATGGACATATGTATGACATATTAAATACAGTTACAATCCACACAAGAAAGAAGAAACCAAAAACCCCCCCCTGCCATTCTTCACCGGCCCAGGTATCGCATAACAAATGAAACATAGGTAGGTAGGTATATATATCAGAAGACATGAGAAAGGAAAAGCGCGCGCATAAAGTACAATTACTGTCCCCCCCCCACTCATCAAGAGGGCCGCTCAAAAGTTTACCTGGCGGCCATATCCATTACCACCGTTGCCATATCCGCCTGCGCCATACCCTCCATAACTCATCTGTTGTTGTTGTTGCTGCTGCTGTGGTTGCGAAGCAGATCTATAGCCTCCCCCAGGAGCACCATAGCTTGCTGCACTGTACCCGCCGCTCGCATAGCCGCCACCGCCAAGGTTAGGCAGTGTGGGCCGGCGAATATCGTCTCCGATAGAGACTCCGGTCATGGTAAGCTGCTCGCGACTAGAGTTCACGAGATTGTCGGAGAACGGAGTAGACGGTGTCAGCGGGCGGTATGACACCGAGCCGCTGGTGGGAGGACGAGGGGCAAACACGGGGTTGGATAAAGGCTCGGCTCGCAGATACCGATCAGGTGATGATTCTCGCGGATGGATTTCCTTGACATCGGAGCCGTAGCCCGTCTTGTTGATGGAAAGCGACTCCGATAGGTCTGAAGCCCCCGTTATGGAACGGTCCAGGAGGAGAGAGTTGCGGGCATCGAGAGATGTGAGCGTGTCGCGTTGCGTCAGTTTCTCTGTCAGTCCGTGTTAGCAAATGGGTCTTTGGGTGCCAATGTGCACATGGGGGGAACAAAACATACCCATCTCCTTGCGGCGCTTCCGGTGAGGGTTCTCCTTGCAACAGGCCGAGATAGCGTTCCAGGCAATCAAAATGGCCAAGACGCCGGTGAGGGCGGATTGCACCGCAATGAGCACCACACCGGTGACCGTCTGCGTGGTCTGGGCAATACCAAACTCCTCGACAAAGACGAGAATGCACACCACCGAGAGAACGCGCACCACCTGGATAACGATGTTGATGACGTTACCAGACCGGCGTTCATACGGACGGCTCCAAAGCAGCAGTATCAGCATGACGCCCTCGATGATCAGCTGTGCGATGGTTTGGATCATGCCGTGGCCGTCCGCCCCTGCGAGCACACAGCCCTTTGCGAACATGTACACGATGGTGGGCACGAATATCCACCAGTAATCTTTGCGGTACGACTCGTAGAACAGACTGTACTTGACCCAGATGCTCTTGTCCTCGTACAGGCCACCGATGTCGCCCTCCATTGTCTTCAGCCTGTGTGCCGTGCTCCAAATCTTCCAGGAGAAGAAGGCCAGGATGCCGGTAAACAGGAAGAGAGTGACACCAGCCAGAGTCTTAGCGGCCCATGAGTCGCCCTGCGTGAATTGAAAGACACAGTAGAGAACCCACACGCCGTAGAGCAGCAAGATCAAGTTCGTGATTGCGCGAGCGATCGAGCCCCAATAGTGCTTGCGGAAGCCCGTCAGCGACTTTGGGAAGCTGCCGAACAGAGCCCAGAACTCCAAGATGACCTTGACAAGCAAGATGCCAACAGCCATAGCCGCGATCACAATGGCGACGATCAGAAGCACCGTCATGAATGTGTTGGCCGAAGGAATGCTGAGCTCCTCCACATACGCCTGGATACCGCTGACCGCCGCACGCAAGCTCTCGGGCGATCCGACGCCTGGGGCGGCTGCCGGGCTTGCCGTGGAGTTCACGGTGGTGCTGATCTGCCTCGAGGCAAGAAACGCAAAGTCTTGCGTCGCCCGCTTGACGTTCGTGTTGGGCATGCTTGTCGAGCCATCGGGGTAAACCAAGGTGGCGTTTCTCAAAAACTCGACGCTGTTGTTTGTGAGATTGCCGCCGGTCGAAGCACGGAAGCCGTCGATGGACGTCTGGAGCTGGTTCCAGGGAACAAGGCCGGTCGAGAAACCAAAGTTCTTGGTGAAGCTCCTGTAGACGTGTGGGTAGTTGACTGAAAGCATGCCGTTCATGGCCATGCCCTGGAACCACCCGAACACCTCAGTGAAGCTCGGGCTCAGTGATCCCGTGCCGCCAGCCGCCGAGCTCGAACCCACCGCAGCGCTGCCTCCGCCAACGGCTGCGCCCACGGCAGACACTCCCGTCATCACCAGTGCCGCACCCGCCAAGCCCACCGCCACATACGAGACTGCCGGCACGCTCGCAGTCTTGCCGTTGGACACCTGGGACTGCACACAGGCGACCTTCTCGCCGCTTTCCTTTGACTGCAACTGCAACGTCGCCATGGCTGCAATGTCTGGAATTTGAAAAGCGATGGAGGGAACCATGTCCGCAAACTCCTTAGGGATAATTTGCACACCCCTAGCGGAGAATGTACCGACAGGAACTAGGAAAACAGTAAGTCAGTATTCACCCAGGGTGCACGACATGTAACAATGTCAGCATACCTGGACACAGTTGCTGGACAAAAGTGCTCTGTTCACAAGGATCAAAGGCCTTGGAGTAGATTTGCTGGCCGTATGCCGTGACGTTCAGGACGGCCGTCACATTCTGGACCGCGGTGCTCGTCCCGGCCACATCGAAGGTAACCGTCTTGTTGTCGTTGTTGTAGCTGATATCGGCCTTCTGGACGGAGATTTGGGCGTTTGTTGTACAGCTGCTGAAGCCAATCGTCTGGAGGATGTCGGCACCCAATGCCCCGTTTATCAAAGCCGTCCCAGCCAACACTGCCCGCAGAAACCGGGTCCCGGACCGCCGTGTTACCATCGTGAAATCTTTCCTTCCCACTAAGTCGTCGAGGTCGTATATGAATGATTCGTAGTATTGGTGACTATATTCCCGTTCCTAGCAAGCTGTCGATCCGTCTGATATCCTTCCTGTCCTGGCTTTCGGAATTACCACTAATACATGAGATATTGTGGTTGCGGCCGTGTCGTGTAAATAAGTCCCTTTGCCGTTCAATGATTGGTCCGTCGAAAGAAAAGGGGTCCTCGAAACCGGTCGGAATGGAAGAAATAACGAGAAACGAGAGACAGTCAACGTCCTCGGGAAAAAGATGGCCAAGGATCAACCTGGAAAGAATAGAAGAAAAAAGAAGAAAAGGTAGCAAAGTTGCTCCTCGAGGGAGAACGTTGCTCTTCGGTTGACTTGGTCAGTATGAAGAGGAAGAAGACGATTCGTGAGAGAAACAAGAAGAGAAGAAAGAAGAAGCGGAGAGCCAAAAGAGACAAATGTCTCGCCTAGATACTACCTAGGTAAGGTGTGTGTAGGCAGTGGAGAGGAGAGGAGCCGGGGCAGACATGGCAGAATCACAGGCAGGGAAAATAGGGACCCAGCGGGTACATGAAACAACTGGAGATGTGAAAAGCGACGATGGCAGCGCGTGGCGGAGTGAGGGGACCCAAAAAAGCGGTCCTCGTGTGTGTGTGTCCTGGGTGCTGGGTCCTGGGATGGACGACGAGCCGAGCGATGCACGGCGGCTTGACTGGGGATGGCAGGGAACATTCCATTCAAAACCGGTCGAGCCATGGGCTGGGCGGCATGGCGAATGGCGATGGCGGGAAGCCAGATCAGTCGCCTTGGCCCTTGCTCTGCTCACCCCAGGACCCCAGCGACGGCCCAAACCGGCGATCTCTAACCAGTCCTTGGGCGCGCAGGCAGGGTGGAGGGTGGCGGACGACGAGGAGGCCTGTCGAGAGAGCGAGGAAAAGAGTTGCGGTTCTGCGATGCTGTTCGCGCCGCCCCCCTTCCCTTGGGTGGGGACTCGGTTAAGCTTCCAGCGCCCAGCTTCCAAGGACGGGCCTCCCGAGTGGCCATCTGAAACCGTAGCGGGAAGGGGGCGCAAGGGGATCCTCCAGGGAGCGTCTAGCATTCCCTCTTTCTGGGCGGCTCTTGATTGGCCGTGGGCGGCCCCTTCGAATTCTTTCGGCTTTGTGAAACCCGGACACCCAGCAAAAAGAATGCCCAGACCAGGGGGGATCCAAGAACGAGACGAAGATCCTCTGTCGTTGACGAGATGAACAGCAACAATTGAACAATGCCATCTGCACTCTGGACAGTTTTTGGCCTTTAATCAATGACTCGGGCGATCTTATAATGGTGATAAGAAGACAGCTACACGTGTACCTGCCCGATATCCAATCCGGCTGCTTTGGCACTAGATCGGCTTCTGTGTGGCAAGACAGGCAAGTGCCATGGAGGCTGCAGCTCGGGAAGCTGCGCCGGACCTCCAAACTGCATGCGCCGTCGCCACTGTGCGTGCGGAGCTGTCATTTGTCGGTTTACAAGTAGCAACAGCGTTTTGAGTCCGTATAAGTCCACGATTCAACGCACTCCGTATCACAGCCGCGAACAGCATTCCAACGAATACCATGGGAGGAATGGGACATTGGTCTCATCGTGATCAACTTGGCCGAGGCCTCTCTCTCTCTTCCCTTTCCCTCTCTTTCTGGTTCTGCATGTCTGCTTCAGGAAAAACCCACCCTTGCATGCCGCGAGGCACCATGTGCGTCAGATTCATGCAAGAAATCAGACGCAAATAGTTCCCCTCCAAGAAAGATATGGTTCGTTATTGGTGGGTGTCGGTCGCGTTCTCTTTTCTCACATGTGACGAGATGTTTACCAAATTTTGAAGTCTTGACATGCCTCAGGTCCACAGTCGACAATTCAAGGGAGACGAAAGGAGCCGCGGGCCCATTAATGGCGGCATCAAACGTTGATTTTACCTTCGGAAATAATTCCACCATGCAAAGCGGTTGATTGAGTTTTCAGGCAGCGAGGGGTAAAGCAACCGCTGCTGCCTCAATGCCCGATCCTTTTATATCACCACTTAGGCAGGCACTTACCAGCCGCTATGATCACCCTCCCGGCCCAGAACCATGAGCGTGACCGCCGCCTCCAACAACCAAGTGTCTGAATGACGGCAAACATGAAGAGAACGACGACGAAGAAGAAAGAAGGAAAGAAAGAAAGAAAGAAAGAAAGAGAGACATACAAACACGAAAACAAACACGCCCGCCAATGGAATGAGCAGTCTACCCGCCTACCTCAGCTCATACTTAGTGATTACGTAGGAACCACACACATTACAAAAAAGAGACTCCTCACCTTCCTCATCCACATATACATATACCACAAACAAATCGCAAATAGTAGACCTCATCATTTCCTAAGAGGCACATACCTAACACAGTAAAAAAAAAAACCAAAAAAAAAAACCACGAAGGCTGCAAAAAAGGCCACATCCAGGTATTCATGCATGCACACATTCCTACCCGCGGGCCACGAGCCGCCTACCGTAGGCCCGCCCGCATGGCCAACGGGCAATTCACACAGTACACCAACATCATATCGACTTGTCTGTACCCGTACACGTGTATGAGTTCAACGATTCACGTCTGCATATATGCCCGTGTAGTGTCAAGGTAAGGAAGGAAGGTACCTATGCAGGCCAATAGGCGCATGAACCACACAGACGGACAGTGCGCCGGGTAGATCACAAGTCTCGTAAATACCTCCCTACCTCCCTACCTACCAACACAGCCACAGTGTCTTCCACACCCCAAGAGCACCCGCTTCTCGATATGATACAGAGAGACAGACGACTTTCTCTGTAGAGGGATGCAAATACCCACTCACCCGCTAGATGCTGAGCAAAAGATCACTAATACACCTGCAAGCAGAAGAACAAGAGACAGATATTCATATGTTACAGACAAGCTACCGGTGTCAGTAACCATTCATAAACCACCAACCGCCTCCTTTATCCAACGCCGAGACACATCAAAAGCCAAATATGTAACAAGCAATACCAAATCGCCATGTCCAGAAGGTCATGTTCTCATCAAGTATATTCCGCACCCACAGCATCGCCAGACAATATATACTTCATCCACGAGAGAAATAATGAACCAGGTGACCCATCAAGAGAATCACGCCAAGAAAAAGAGCAAGAAATGCAAAACTCCCCGAGGTGTAAACATCATCATCCGTTGTATATTCAGCCAATTCGTTTCGTTTACCAAAGTCCAGATCCGGAATCCACCAACAGTATAATATCCAAGATCAAATAAGAAAGAGAGAGCAAGGCAAATATAAAACAAGATAAGGTAGGCATAAAATAGGTACCTAGATACCAAGGTAGAAAAAAATGGGGGGTATCAAAAACTCCACGTCGCAAAACAAACATCAAAATCTTCACCCCATCCTGATGTAGAGGTCATATCAACCATAATATCCACCCTGCTGTCCCTGCAGCTGCCCGTGGTTCGGCGAGTGCGAGAACGGGCTGACCGAGCCTTGGGGCGTGTAACCGTCCATAACAGGCCCGCCCGCGCTATGGGGATCCATCATAATGTTATACATGCTCGGGTCCTGCAGGCCAAGAGCATTATTCGTCATGGCAGGGAAGGGTTCGACGGCCGAGGATGGGTGCATGCCACCGCCACTGCCCAGCTCCGGACCAAACTGGTGGCTCGGCCCTTGCATGTAGGGGCTGGTTGTCACGGCCAGGGCCGGGTTATATCCCGACTGGGTATGAGAGTTAAGACTCTCGAACGGGTGGGGGTGACCTGGCTGGACGTTCAATGGTGACGAATTAGGTAGGCCGTGGTGATGCATGCTGTCAAACGGAGTATTGTATAGTTGAGGCTGATATCCTTGAGGGACAACGGGGTACCATGGTTGTTGCTGCTGGGGTGCTTGTTGATAGTGATTGATCTGTGGCGGGTGGGAGATAGACGACGACACATCATAGGGCATCTGCTCGCGCTTGATCGGGAATTGAGCAGGGAAGGTAGCGGGAAACTGCCTCGGCGGCGGTTCCTGGACAGGGCTGATTATCGTGTCGATCTCAAGCTCCTTGCGCTCGACGAACCTGAGAATTGGCAGGCTGATCTGCTCCATGTGCTTGGCCAGATGGACCGTCAACTTCTTCCACGATGGGAAGACCTTGCCACAAAACCTGCAGGGCTCTTGCTGTGGCAGTATGTGAGTGTCTTGATGGCACTGCTCCACCTTTGCCCAGGTTGGATCGGGGGCGCCAGCGCGTTTGATGGCGGCCTTGGTCTTGACCTTTGGTTCGGCAAACTTATGCTCGCGCACGAGGTGCTGGAGGAAGTTATCGCGGCGGTAGCAGATGTGACGGCAATCATCGACGTCGCAGGTCCACCACTCGAGATGGCGATGGCCTTCGTTTTCGTGACGAACCCAATCGGCTTTCCTCTTGAAAATCTTTGGGTCTCTGCACCGGTCCCAGGTGCATGTGAATGGCTGCACGTCTTCATGCACGTGCTTGGTCCAATCGGACGGCTTCTGGAACTTCTTCGGAAGGAAGCATAGCTGGCATTCAAACTCTGCTGGCAACGAGGTAGTTGGTGGCATGGGGATGTCTGGAGGGAAGCTGTCCGAGGTGAGGACACCTTCCAATGGGGTGACGTCTCCGTCTGAGCCATCATATCTTGCGGACATGGGATCAAGTCCGCGAGCATCTCCTTTCGAGTCGATCACATTCGCACTGCCGCCTTGGGCGATGCACATCGACCCCGAAGAGCAGCTTTGGTTTGCAGTTTGCTGGATGTGCTTTACTCGAGAGTTGAGAAGGCTCTTATAGCGGACGATCTGTTGATAAGCGATACGGTCGACCAGGTAGTTGTTTGAGGTGTTCAGGAGGGGATTGAGCTTCAAAACATGCTGCTGGAAACCAGCCAAGTTTGGCGTAATTTCGTCAAGGATCTTGTTGGCCTCGGGTCTCATGTCTCCGTCCTCGTACAGGTCGTCCTCCTCATCATCATCGTCGTCAAGCTCGGCTGCGTTTGAAGTCGCCTTTGTCAAAGTAGGCACCGGAGGACCGCCGCTTTGCCTCCATATATCCGCAAGATTAGATGTCGGTTGGGTCTTGGTAAGGTCCGACTTGCTCCGTATCCGGTTCAGTGGTTTCATGACGCTGAGGGAGAACCCACTTGCGCTCCTGGGTGAGGTGATCGGAGTCGCGCTGACGGAACCGCTCCTAGCATGGGTAGTCCCAATAGATGCGACCTTGCTCCCCATGGAATAGAAAGCAGTGTTTATACTCGGAACCGCCTGCTGTTTCTTCCAGCTTGGTGAACGGGCCGGGGGAGCAAGGCTGGCCTGTGTCTCTTTGCGGTCCGCCAAAGACTCAGCCGAGCCGGAGTTGTCTTCATTCTCAACCCGGAAGCGTTTGGTGCTTTGAGTCCGGCTAACCATGCCTCTCAGCTCCTTGAGAATGCTTGGCCGACGAGCGTCGCCTCGGCTCAATGAAAGCTTCTTCAGAAAGTTTCCGCTGGTGATGCCCTCGAAATCCGATATGCTCGGCAAACTGCGACGTCGAGTTCCCCATGTTGCTGCTCTTGAAACGACTGAGTCATTATCTCTGCAAAGTTTCTCGAATTTCATAATGGCGGCGTTCGCAGTTTCTGGCTGATAGTGCCTGGAGTCTGCCCGAGAGATGGCGAAAGGGAGGGGCGCATCAGCCCAGTTGCGATTCTCGCGCATGATATCCACGTCTTGCTGGGTCAGCTCGCCGCCTTTTCCAGTGTAGTACGTTTGTCCAGGAACATAGTTGTTTTCAGTTTCGTGACCCAACGCAATCTCACGCTGAGGAATACCATCGTCTTCGTCACCCGTCGCAGCCAGGGCTTGTGGCGCATCAGCGGATTCAGCTTCGTCAGGCTGATGATGAAGCCATTCGCTGACTTTCTCTTTTTGTTCGTCCAAGGCCCGCTTAGCAGTAGATTCTTTCAGGCTGGGCACTTCAGCAGAAGTGCGGCTGGCTGGGTCAAGGCCGCTCTGGCCTGTGGCCTGATTTGGCACCCAGCGACCACTGTCATCTCGCACAGCGGAAGACGGTGAAACATCGTGATCCTGGTTCTGAGCACTGTGTACGTTGACTCCGGTAGAAAGGACTGGGTGCTGCTCCGAATTGACGGGATTGACAGCACGTGGAACATTGATGCTATCCTTCTCCCAGTCAGAAACAGTGACACGCGGGCTCTGGCTAGGCATAACGACAGCAGCCGGCGCAAGGCCGTCGTCGCTAGACTGCCCACTGCCGCTCGTGTCGGGAGTATATTGATAGCTGGGTTGCTGGTCTTGGAGCGAAGCAGAGGACTGCTTTGAGAGGCTGGCCAGTTCTGGTAACGCAACCGAGGTTCGGAATAGTGTCGGAAAGGTCGGCCGACTACCCCTTCTTTCTCCGTTGGGCGAGGCTATCGATAGGGAGGGGGTCTTGTCAGGACTGAGTGGGAGGTAAGGGACGGCCGGTGATGATTGGTATACACCCTGGAGGCTTGAATGGAGCGCTGACTGGTCGACCGGCTGTTCGATCGGCTGGTCGATCAGCTGGTCATCGGCGGCCAGCTGAAGGAAGGTGTTGTCCAGAAACGCAGGCGACCCGTCGTCAACGTTGTCGAAGCTGATACCGAAGAACTGGTCGTCAATCTCGCTGAATTCACTGGACTGATAGTTGACGCTGAGGGTCGAGATGGACTCGGCCGGGGTATTTGTATTGTTTAGCGGAGAGCCCGAGTTGCTCCGGTACTGGTACTGGGGCGATTGGGCAGACAGGTGACCGGCGACGACGGGGGTGGAGGGGTGGACGTGGTTTTGGATGTCCTGCGTCTGGATGTTGTAGCGGGGATCACTCATTCGGTCCCGTCTGGCAGAGGTACTGTCGACAGCAGGGGACGATGGATACTGCATATAGGCCGAAGGCATGTTTGGAGAAGAAGGAACCGGTGGTCCTGACTGTATATACTGGAGCCGGGGCGGAGGGAGGGGGGTAACCCCAGGTAAGAGAGAAAAGAGAGGAAGCCGATGCGATCAGCTCCCGAACCCGTTTTGTAATGTGGCTAGGCGGCGCTCATGGTTCTCTAGAATGGAAAAGAACGTGTGCGGTGCGGTGCGGCCGCGCGGGGGGGGAAGAGCAGCCGGGATGTATGATGGTTGGTAGGAGACGCGGGGCAAGCCAGCCCAGGTGAGCGAGGAGTAGAGCCCAGCAAAGCAAGCAAGGAAGCAAGCAAGGTCAGGTCAGGTCGGAGGTAAGGTGACGATGCTCGGAGCAGAAACAGAGGGCGGCAATCTCAATCCGGGAAGCAAAGTCGCAGCAGGATTGCGACTGGACGGTGACCGGGAGCGTCTCTTGAATCTGTTCTGGAACAGCGGCCGAGGAGGGATGGGTGTAAGGGCAAAGATGATGGTTCTCATGCACTCGTAGCCGGCAGACGCAAAGATGGATAAGACGAAAGGCAGGCAAGCAAGGGCCGGGTTGGGCTGGGCTGGTAAGTCAAGTAATATTGGGGGCGAGGCGCAGAAGACGGCTGCAGTTCCGAGCCCATCCAAGGTAAGGTACCTTACCTTGCCTAGCCTGGATGAGCGCTTAGAGACGCGAGCGTGGCACAGAGTGTGGAAGGTGGTGGTGAGGTGAGGAGGACGAGACCCAGCTGGCCAGAAGCCCATCTAGGAGCCTAAGTTTGCGCATGGGAAAGGACGGTACGGTGGGTAAGCGAGAGCAGGGGTTGTCCCAGGGCAGTCTTTAAGGTCAACCAATTGTCCGTCGAATCAAGCATCTCACAGAGTGGAAGTCTGGAGAATTGGAGGAGCATGGGCATTGCACTTGAAGCAATTGTCAAATTCGATCCTATCCAGGCAGGCGGGAGCAAATGCAGTGTAAACGGGCGGAGCGCCTGCCGTGTGTAGGAAGGAGTGGGATGTCGCACCCGCAGCAAACCACCTTACACAGCTCGTACCTACCTCGCCAGACGAGGTAACCTCCCATGCGGCGTGGATTTGCTCAAATGGTGCCCATACGCTGCACCAGCGAGAGTCAATGTGATGTGCATCTACACTCCACTTCCTGGAGTCAGGCCGGCGTGGAAAATGGACCGAGACGACAAAACCAACATTCCGACTTGCCTACCTCTCTCAGCAGGAACAGAACGGGGCGCTATTCCCTTTCCCCGCCACATCTCCGTCCGGCTCCCATGCGTATGACATGGGAATGTGTTGTGGTCCAACCTGCCTGGCCAACCAGGTCAGATAGTCTGGAAGGTGACTTAGGAACGTGAGGTAGAGGACGACCGGGGCTGTGCGGTCTGTCATTCCACCTTCAAGCCTCAAACATCTCTCTAGGTTGAGGCTTGACCTCGCGTGCTGGCACAAATCAGGACGGCTTCCCACTCCAACGCCGTGTGTCAGATGCTTGACTTGATCCCATCTTGGTGGAACGGACGGTGGCGGTGTGGTGTCAGGGCATCTTCTCCGAGTGGGCAGAACAGCGGGCAGATTCGAGAATTCGAGAAATCGTGAAGGAAGAAATTACCCCCGCGCCAGTTCGTCCCGCCGCCCGCCAGGCAGGCAGGCAGGCTCGAGGCAGACGGGGAGGAGGTGCGCGGACCACGGAGACGGCATGGACCACTCCTTTTGCACTGCGGCTCAATCAATCGCGCAGAGCGGTGATTGACTCCATGCCCCATGTCGATAATCGAAGGCCCCACCACCCCGCTTTCCACTGTCCACAAGGCATTCTTGATGGGACTAGTTCGCAGGGTGGTACCTATGAGGCGCAAGTCACAGCCCCACGGGCCCATCCATCAGTCTCAGTCTCCACCACACTGCTCTCGTGCCTCACCACCACCGCCAACAACACACATGTCCTTGCTTTGTTTGAACGGCAAGGCGTATTTACTCTGGAGACCACTGAGCGAAACACCGCAAGCTAAGTTTCATACTTCTCGGACCGACGTGATTTCATTAGCCACACCTGCCTCAACCCAAAGGGCCCCACTTGGCGAGCCGGCCGCCAACTCAAGACATCGTCATAAAAAAACCAGTCAATCCGGTTGCCAAGACCGCTCGGTGGTTGTCCACCATCCGTTCTATGTTCTAGGCCCGACGTTCCCAAAGTGAACTATCACTCAAGGTTGAGATCTAGAACGAGGACTGGAAGTCATCGATAAAAAAAATCACAAACTTCAGCAATTGAAATCTCATGTCCGGCTGCTGTTTGTGTGACTCCAACGCAATTGGCGGGAATGCACAGAATAAGGTATCCCGTAAAATACACGCCGCACGGTTTCGGGTGGCTCATGCAATGCATGTTCATGATCGCGAGGGAATAACGACGGAATGGGATCTGGTTGTTTGCCTCGAGCAGGCAGAACACCGCACCTCAACTCAGCACAGCCACGTGGCACTGGCTGGTCAGCATTGGATGTCTGTCATTCATGTCGCACCTTATTTTCCAATCAGTGGCTTTTACCATTTATCTGCATTTTCAAACTCAGCTTTGTGTTTGAACTCGGGTTTCGGATTTCGAGTTTGAATTCCGTCCCAGATGCTATCTAACGTCTAACGTCTAACATTGAGGCAACTCCTCATAGTTAATCTTTCTCCTCATCTGCCGACGGAACCCGTTCGCAATGGCACGCCCACAGATCACTAATCAAAGCTTGGCGCCCTCTGTGCACCCGCTTTTGCAGTGCCCAGAGCACAACTAGAAGGACCCGCTGCTAAACCGTACTGCGTACAATACCAGTCGATATGGTCAGGTAAGGAAGATAACCTATGCTACAGGCAAGGATGGTAGACTTCGGTACCTGATTCAAGATGCTTGCTGCTTTACCTATTTCGCATCTCCAACACCATTCTCTTGCCATAAACTCCAAACAAACATGTACCTTACCAAACATTTCCAAGTAAAATACTCCTCTGCAGTCAGCAACATCACATGTATATCCGTCCCTGCAATGCAAGTAAGTGCAAATGCACACAATTATTTCCAGAACCATACCTTACCTATCGACATCCCCATTCGCCCGCTTAGGCGAGCAAAGATAAAACCCACTGCGCCGCAGCTTCCATTTCCATACTTTTTGGACAAGCACACGCCGCTGGTTTGCATCTTTGGATTGATGACAGACTTATCACAGTAGGTAGGGACCCGATCTGAGTGGCGTCACTCCATCCATGTGTGCGGTGCGGTACGGTGCGGTGCGTGCGTGCCCCCTTTTTCCGGATTTCCACACAGCCCCTAATTGGCATGAGTGGAACGGAAGGGTACTTTTTTTTTTTTTTTTTTTCGTGTTTTCTGTTCTTCTTTTGTTTCTGGAGGGGCCGGAAATACATACATACATAAGGTACATACCTATCTACCTAATGTTGATGGTTGTGTTATTTCAGGCAGTTGAAATCCGAGCCCCTTTTTCCAGGGGCGAGAGCTTTGTTTATGCCCAACTCGACATCTTCTTCCCCCCTTTCACCTCTCCCCATCACCGACAGTACCCCATCATTTCCGATATCCTTTCTCGGAAAATACACACGTTTTAAGCAGGGCAAATGATGTAAGGCCAATCCAAATGTAAACCAGCCACACCACATTCTCAGTGGGATCCTGATAATCATCCTTCTCTCAGCCACTCCTGAGGCGCCGAAAGGAATTTCACATGCCGGGGCCGTGTCATTGGCGCATGCACACAAGTCTCGTTGCTCTCCTGAAGCCCTTTGTAGATCTGATACTGCCTCGCAAGTGTAGGCGGCGAGATCGGGGGCGACAGGAAAGACAAAACGTTCCAACACCACCTTGGAATGTAAGTTAGCTGTCACTATCGCCATCTAGTTCAAACGCGATAGAATTATTGGAACAAAACTACCTAGGTAACTTGGTCCCACCCTTTGACAGGTAATGATAACACTGCTTATTCCACTCCATACAGAGAAATGGTGTTCCTCGCCCAAGCCCAACCTATGACGGCACACGTAACACCTCCCGACCAAGGACCGCGTCGAACACCCGGGTGCTTGATCAGAGCCAATACCCGGGTGATTCTTCCCTCAGCTTGTCATATCCCTGTTCTTGCCACCACCGGCAGCGCTCGTTGTCATATTGATCTTCAGCGAGCCAAACAATACCCCATGTGGGTGACAAACCGGTGTGTAGGACCGTCTTGTTTTGGCCGTAGACCTCCCAGACCCCTGGGAGCGGCTCGCGCCCTTGGATGAAATTCAGGAAGCTTTGCCGGAAATTGAACAGCCCGTGAGAAAAAACACCATGCTGGTCATCAGAGTGACTGAGCATTCCAAGCACATCCTGGTCCGAAATGTCCCCTGCATCGAAGACGTAAGTGCTATTTGGGAGAGCCTGGGCCATGTCCCTGATGTTGCAACCCACTTGAATCTCTTCCAAGATCTGGGCTTCAGAGAGCGCCGCGAAGTTGGGTGAGGCTGCTCCCGTCGGGCCGTCCCAATTGACCAGATCTTCTCGTACGCTGTCGTTGTAAAGCTGCTTTACAACGAACTCCTTTGTGGCGTCTGAGAAGCCATGCAACAGCGTGGACAGCTGGGCATCAACCTCCTCTCTCGAGGTGCCGGCTCTCTTTGGCACCGGGTCGCGTCCGTACCCTCCCACCACTTTAACTGATTGGTTGTACAGTCCATCTCGATACATTATTCCTGTGTGAAACGGGACAAAGTCTCCTCCGATGGTCGGGCCGAACATGAATTCGGGAAAAGGAGCCGCCTTTGTTGCCCGGCGGTTTACTTCCATCAAAGTGTCGGAGCCATGAGCGCGAACATCGTCAACATCGAGGGGGGCTTTGCTGGTCAAGTTGTAAACCATGTTTACGACACTCGACCACATCATATGGTTGTCGGCAGTAAAGTCCCATCTGGGGTTGATCACTATGCCAGAGGAGAAAGGTGTATTGGCTTCGGGGTGGTAGAATGCGGGATTGGGGTTTTTCCTTCCACCGAATGCCGCGACATGGAGCATTATTGATGGGCCCGCGCCGAGGATGGTGATACGGTTTGGATCTCCTCCGAATGATTCGATATGTGCATGGACCCATTCCATCGCAAGGCGTTGATCCCACAGTCCCGCGTTTGCTGAACCGGCCTGGTTCCCAAAGAAGCCAAACATTCCAAGGCGGAAATTGACGGCGACCACGATGGGGAAATCTGTTCCACAGGGGTCTTCGTTGGCCGCTTGGCTGGTGAGAATGGCAGGGCTCTCGCCGTCTGTGGTATACTCGTTTTTATGGCCTGGTGTCCATTAGTGAGGGAATGGGAGTGATACGGTCAAGCTTGGGACCTACCAAAGACGAAAGACGATGAATGTCCGAGGACAATCACAACTGGAGCGAGCGGCGCCTTTCCAGGGCAGTTTTCAAACTTGAAGACACGTTGCGGTACAAAGAGATCGAGGGTCAGGCAGTCCTCCGTTTGCCTCGGGTCGTTCAGCAGCTTGTCCATCCCGATTTTACACATTTGAAAGATTTTGTCATCGATGAACTGGGTTCCGTCCTCAAAATTGGCTGCGACTTCGCACATCCAGTCAGGAACTGCCTGGGGACAGATCGCAGATGTGTTCGTTGACAGCGTCATTGTCTGATCCGGTGGGGGATATGGGACAGCGACGGGCTTGGAAAAGCGTCGTTCCCCTAGAGGAGGGAGCGCATATCGAATGTTGGAAAAGTTATAGAAACCTTGCCCCTCCTTTTGTGACAGTGTCAGTAGTGAAACTCTTCTCATTCGCTTGCCGTGGCATGGGCAAGCAAGATGACCAGACTGGGCTCACCGTTTTGATGCCCTGCACTAGCACATTGTTGTCGGGTCCAATCGCCACACGGACTTTCTCATCCAGCGGTGCCTGGCGTCTCAGCGGCGAAGCCCGAGTGACAGAGAAAGACGCCACGCTCTACGCGGCCAGCAGAATCGGCTTCATGGTATTGGCGTTGATGGATGTTTGTGTGTATGTTATGCAGAGGCGGGAGCAAAGATATCGATGGTAAATGGGTCTTGTGTATCAATAAAGTCCAAGAAGTGAAGTTCAGTATCGTGATGCAAAAGAGAATTGGGAGAGTTTGGTTGCAAGTTCGGCGCCCGGAGGAAGATGGGGACGGGTAGTTTTTACACCCAGTCCAGGTGCCCATTGATACCTCCCCGACGTACCTAACGTTGCTGGGGGAAGGGGCCAGGCATGGTGAGAACGGAAGGAGCGTGGGAGTATAAATGGCAAGATGCATAATAAGGAACGAAGTATTCACGTCCGGTCACTTTCTCCATAATACCTGGTACTTACCTGGTACGGCTCCACCGGGCCCTCTCTGGTCGTCATTTCCTTTCATTGTTCTTTCTGAGCATTGTCCTGAGAGGCGTGTGAAAACGGAACGCGCGAACGTTAGGCAGGAAAGCCCGGCAATCATGCCAAAATCAAGCCGACTGGCGTTCCTTACAACTTGGCAAGTACGTCCCGGATAAGGTACGGATTGGTACCTGGATCCTGACCATCATGACCTGGTACTGCCACTTGCTTCCACCAGTCCCTTGTTCCTGCCTGCCTCAGGGGAGCCACAACAACTAGCAGACATATTCCGAGGATCCAGTGGCGAAAACAGGACCTGATTCAACAAAAGCGCATTAGATAGATAGAGAATGAGAGCCCGACCCTAAGGCTCTCTCGCCATTTTCGAAAGCAGCATGAAAAGGGGACGGAGGGGGAGCGCAACCCTCAAGACATTCTTGAAACATGGGTCAGCGATGATTGCAATGACATGACCAACGATCTGATCTCGACCTAAACCGACTTCAACTGACTTGGTGAGAAAAAAGCTCGAGTATCCATTCAGTCGTGCCAAATCGTCAGCCCTTCATCGGGTGCATTTGTTTACATTGAAAATGTTGGCGAGCCCCTCCCTTTGAAGAGGTTAATGATATGTGGGGTTAGGAGGTTGCCCGGAACCAATATGGTACCTGGCCTGAACAATGGCATCCAATGGTTGGTTTGTCAGCCCCCACTCCCACTCACCTCGGCTGATGCCGTGCTTCGCTCACCTTGGATCGTATCGGTTGCGGACACCTACCGGGAATCCGACACCTACCAAACTTCCGAGAGCTTGCTCTGCAGGAAACGGCTTCCAAAACCCAAACATAAACCCAAACAGACAAACTTAAAGCATCACCAGACGTATTCCCAAAAAAAAAAAAAAAACATGGTACACATCATGCCCTCCCGATAGAGGTGGCTTGCATTATATTTTGCTGACTGCCAGCCAGGGCCTTGAACTCCCCTCCTACATCTTGGGCGCACTGACTGCCACTGGCGGGATCATCGGGTTCGCCAAAACCGGCAGCGTGCCCAGCGTTGTCGCTGGTGTTGGTGTTGGCATCCTCTGTAAGTCTTCTGCTATCGAGTGCTCAACTCAATGTGGCTTGGAGCATCAAGGGGAGCGGCTTGTTAAAGAATGAGTTTGTTAATCAAGATGATGCGCCTAGACGGACTCGGCGCATATCGCATCCAGAGCGGCGAGCCGTATGGCATTGAGCTGAGCTTGCTGGCGAGCGCCGTCCTCGGTGGCTCGTCCATTCCTCGTGCTATCCGACTGCGGAAGCCGGTGCCTGTCGCGCTCTCCGTTCTTGCGTCCTTCGGCTTGCTTACATTCGGAAACGCGTTCCGCAAGACTTTGTAAGGGGGCCAGCGAGGTAGTCGAGGATGGAGTGGCGGGGCGTGCCCAAGTGAGCAGAGATTGGAGTGGAGATTTGTCTTAAAAGAATGTACCATGTAGAGTGCCTGCTCCTGCTGGTGCTGCGAGCGTTGCCTCCTCTAGCCAAATGTTACAGAGCTGCAGATCGCTCGAGGGTATCGTGCAACTGGCCTGTCTGTCCCTCTTCTTAAACACCTGTGCTGTGGGTGATGCATGGAGTCAAGGGTTATCTGGTCGCCTGACGACTCCGTCACTGGGCTGCCGTCATCGAAGTATGGTGGTGCGCATGAATTGAGCCATCGAAGGGGTTTGTCGGCGGAGGTCGTCGGAGAGGAGGGAGGGCACATGTGTCGGATCAGGGTTTAACGGTTCTCGTCGATTTCCTTCCACTTCTGGCGGACCAGGTCCTTCTTCGATACAACGCCGTTCCGATTCGCACTCTGGTGCTTAGTTCTCTCCGCCTTGAGGCAGGTGTTGAGCGCCTGTTTGGCGTCGTTGCACATGCCCGCCGCCTTCCACATGAACCCCTTCGCATGACATTCCTCGAGCGCAATCATGACCGCTTCGCACTCTGTAAACCAAATCTGTTAGGGGGACGGGTAGGTAGCGCGCCAGGTAGGGTAGGGGGCATACCGGTGTTGTCTTTTGTGTGCAAGTGAGGATGCATGGTGGGCGAGTATGCAGCTTGGCGGACTGTGACGGGGTTGGGTCGTTGGTGTTCGTTTTCTGAAGCTTTTGGTCTGGGGACGGCGAATTGGCGATGGATGGCCAGATCCATTCGCCACGGGAGACACTAAAGCGCGGTCCTCTGGAAACTTTTGCCCGCGCAACATGCACCAGCCAGAGCTCAGCTTATTCTGGCGACTGGACCGGGAAGCTTTGACCACCTAGGATCATCTGCCGCCACAGCGCAACTCACAACCTGGAACCTAGTGGACACTGAGGTTCAGGCTGCTCAATATCATAAACCATAATCTCTCCCGTCACTTCCATACCTGGTATCGATCCGACCTAAACAAAATCGACCTCGAGCACCCGTCTTTTGGCCCTTCGACTATATCGCCATGGCGTCGCAAGCGGCACCAGCCAAGAGGCAACAAGGTCAGCAACTCGCTCTCACTCTTCAACCTGCCTTGAAACAAACTGGAACCAGCGCCTAACTTTTCCTCTCTTTTTTCCAGATCTCCAGGTGCAGTACACCACTTATAAAAACACTTTGCAGCAGATTGCGCAGAAAATCGGCGATGTCGAGCAAGAGGCCGAGGAGCACAAGTAAGTCGGATCACCCAACCTGTTCTTCGCTCTTTGCCCGCATACCCCGCCTACGCCCACTACTCCGAACGTGGAACGGGGGGGCCGGGGTTGGCGTTGGCAGACGCACACGCAGACGCAGAGACGGAGACGAGATGTGCGTCCCGTTGCGCTGCCTTGGCTTTAATGTCTCCATCATCACACCGCTTGACGTGCAGCACTCGGTGCTCTGAAATGCCTTGCCTTCTCACCGCTCATCTATGATCATTACAGGCTGGTTCTCGAAACCCTGACGCCCCTCTCGGGTGATCGCAAGTGTTTCCGCATGATCAATGGTGTGCTTGTGGAGAGGACCGTCCAGGATGTGGTCCCGGCTCTCTCGACGAATGCCGAGGGGTTAAAGAAGGTGCTCGAGGATCTTGTCAAGCAGTACAGGTCTAAACAGGACGAGATGGAGAAGTGGAAGGTACGTCAACTATCGTCATTTGGCTCTGCTGCCTACTCGGATACCCGACCTGACCCCCCCGCAACAGAAGAAGAATAACGTCCAGGTTGTTCAGTCATGATCTCGCACGCAGACAAGCCTTGAAAGCCATGTTGGAAGAACGTGTTCGGGTGTGGATGACATGTCACCAGCAGGAGGATTTTCGAGCCGACGTGTTGCATGTGCGGCATCAGGAGTCGGCCGTGGCAGGCAGACACAGTTTGCCCAAATCGCTGCAAAGCAGTGACGTCTCGTTGTCTCAGCTGGCTTTGAGAAGAGATGTGACCCGGGCCCGGGTACCTCAGTCCAAGCACACGGGAGATTTATCCCCGAGGGCGTCTCGGCCAGAGTAGTACTAGGGATCCTTGTAGAATCTCCCCTTGTCGTGGTGGTTCATGGCACCTGCAAAGAAAGAAGGGAAAATCACTTGTCATCGATGTGAATTTGAGGGTGTGTTGATGAGTTGTACAAGCCCACTCGGTCAGTCGGGCTGCAGCCTAGCGGCAAGGGCGTCACGATGCCCAACCGGCAGTCCGAAGACCTGGAGGAGCGGTTGGGCTTCGATTGGACTGACATCCGCGGAAAAATCCAAGCATCCTGGGGCTTGAGGCTTGCGAACGACATGAACAGAAAACTTCTCGGGGCGGCGATGCAAGGGAGGCGAAGGGCGCGAAAACGGAACCACACTGCCTGTCATGTACCCAGGTATCTTAGTTCATCAGAAAATCGAGTTCAAGTTGTGTTTGATCGGGTATGATGCAGCCACTTTTATGCACCCCTCTGTTGACCTCCGATAGTACACTAAAACGAGGCGATCTATCGAAAAACCACTGGGAGTGGCTAATGGGTTGCTGCAATGGACCTGTAAACTTACACTGCACAGTGTATCCCTTACCTTACTTAGCGTCTCTGCATTCCATCTGAAACGACGCGTTCAACCAACAGGAAAGGGCCGAGATGTTTTCATGTTCATTACGTTCCAATGGCACCGCTGTGCTCCCGATGCAATTCTACGATTGGCCAGAAATTGCCTGTATGGGACAGCCATTCATCTTACCGCAGCCTCGTGTGCGGCACACAGTTAATTGCTCCTCTTGAAGCCCAGCCAGTCGTTCCACATTTCGGCCCAAAAGACGTCGTCATTCTGGGCTGGCTGGGGCTTCCATCAGGCACCCCGACCGTCAGCCTTCCTCAAGCTTTGTTTGTTTGCTGCAAAGCAATTGTCAAATCATCTGTGTTGCTCACACACCCACTCACTCACTTATTTCACTCACCCACTCACACTGTTTCCCGTCGCGCTGGACACGACGACGACCGGGGTACCCGAGGCGAGGTACCCTGGCTTGGCTGCCAGCCCAGTGTTCTGCCAAGATATGTCGATGACAGCAACTCAACCACGAGCTGGCTTCCGTGTCATCCAGGATGATTCAATTCCGGATTCCCCCATGCTCAACGGGTGGTAAACATGAGCAAACATGAGCTGTTTTTTTCTCTTTCGATCGCATTCCAACGCCCAACGGTGAAAAACGACCAGAAAAAAGGGAGGCAGGGAGGCTGGCTTCATGCAACCCGCGTCAACACCATGGACTACTGTGTCTTCCAGGCGCACCATGTTCCAGAAGGACACGGATACTTCAAATTAGGTACATTAGTCCTTCCCAAAACTTGGTACTGGAACCTGCCGGTATTTTTCATTGGGGGAGGCCGAGCGAGGTTCCACATCGTATCCAAACTGACTGACAGTAACCCGTACCTGGTAACCTGGAAGTTACCTGAACCACCAGGTACTATGCAAACGAGGTGAGACATCCCGATGAAAACACTCAGACGGACCTGACGCTATTCTGGGCGCCGTTGGAAACCCAGGAAACAAAAAAGTGCTTTTCAAGCAAGGGATAGGAATTAGATTGGTAATGGTAATGGTAATCAACAATACGTGCTCCAGAGGTATCTGATACCTTTTTGGGGGATGGAATACCAGTAGTAAATGGAGCAACGCCATGTGCGGAATACTTGCTAACTGGAGCCTTATCGATAAATCCGTCGCATTATGCTGGGATGGGGCGGCGGCTTGGGACGTGGGCGGCTGCAGGCTGGCTGGCTGCTCCGGGAGTGCAAGGAGGCGTGGTGGCAGTCGTGGTGGTGGTGGAGGGAAGGTCTGCTGGAGACAGCCCTGGCGTGGACGCGTGAGACGACCGGATCAGACCTGAACTCAAGACCCGCTTCTCCCGCATCTCTCTCTCAATCAACTTCTTTCACTGCACAACCCCACGCCTGCAGCCCTCTTGCATCCGGTGTTCCATGCATCTCAGACCAGACAGACCCAAGCACCTACCTCACTCAGCCCAGGCAAAAAGACTAGTGGAGGATCACAGCCAGCTCAGACACCACCCACTAGAAATCCAGGGTTACCCAATTCAACGTGGGCTCGACAGCAGTACAGCGTAGGAAGAAACCTGGAAGCCCATCCATCGCCATCAATACTATCGCTACACTATCGCAACGGGCCAGTCCAACGAGGTACGGTACCTTTTCTTCCATTCCCTGCCCAGTGCACGAAGCCATACCGCATTGCATGGCATGGCATGGCATGGTGCGCATCATCCGTCACATTGCCTTTCAGTCACTACGAGACTTCGTACATCGCCGCGCTGCGTGGCTCCGCAACTCACCAACCTGCCTGCTTGCTGCGTGCCCGCTTGTCCGCCTGCCGGCCTCCCTGCCTCCCCACCCGGCCAAGCACTGCTTTCTGACGCGACTCTGCAGATATCCCCACGAGCACCACACGAGGCACGCAATCGAGACGGTCTCGTAGCAGCACAGCCAATCTTTTCCTCGCTCAACAAACCCCCCGCGCGACTTCAGGACAAGCTTGAACCTGCCTTGTGCCGGCTTTGACGTACCTCCCTTGCCTTGGGGAGCCAACCATTGCTATCGCATCGCCGTTTGGTGTAACCGCGACCCGAACGTGTACAGAGACACACGCACGCCTATAGACATATACAAACATCGCTCTACTACCGTATACGGCGACGGAGACCTGTCGTTGAACACGGTGCACAGAATACAACGGAAGGCAGAGCGGACCATCGCCTGACGCATCAAACATCGTGTGGCCATCCTGTTTACCACCCTGCAGGGCCCAGTCGCATTCGCAGTCGCAGTCGCAGTCAGTGCATGCTGCAGCAGGGCGATCCAGCGGCAGAGCTACAGAGCGCTAGAGACCACTCCCTTGCGTCGGACCCGCAGTAACGCATCAACCCCTCGTTCCCGCCTTCAGGGTCCCCGTCACGCCGTCACTCACTCACTTCCTCATACACTGTTTATCTGGCTGACGGAGTGTGTGTGTGTGTGTGTGTGTGTGTCTGTTTGTCTGTCCGTCACTGCCGCTGTTGCTGCCGCTGTCCCTGTCACTTCAGGCTTAGGCTCGCAGACTCAGTGTGTCAGGCTCTAGGCCTCTACGTCTATCCCTTGCTTCCTTCATCGCCACACCCTCCCCTCCCCTCCCCTCCCTTACATATCTGCCTGCCTACCTACCTAAGTAGGTACGTCGTCACGCGTCAGCCCCAGGCGGTCGTCGTTACAGCCCGAAAGGTCGGGCAGGGAAGCCAGTCAGAGTAATCCTGGGAACACGCGGGAAACAAGGAGGTACGCTTGACCAAGTACTCTGCAGGTTAAGCCGCCAGAAGGGGGGCGGAAAGTCTCAAGCCCTACCACCCTGCAACGTGTCCAACGACACATCATCTACTCTACTCCAGCTGTGCGAGCTGGCAGTCCAAGGAATTTACAAAGAAGCCAGCAGCCGCTGCAGGTAGCCAAATATGTCCGACTCCCCCCAATCCAATCCAAAGGATGTCGAACAAGGTGCACCGACACCCGACGAGGACGCACAAATGAACGATCCCCAAGACCCACACTCGAGCGCGCTCGCCTATGAGTTCGAGGTAAAAGAACAGGACCGGTGGTTGCCCATAGCCAATGGTATGTCATGCCTCTTCTGCTTCCTCCATCGTGATTCGCGTGCGCTTGTCGGGCTTTTCTGGCATTGAAGCTTGCGCTTGCATGGCGACGAGACACTCCATGACTGGCGTCGCTTCAGCTCTGCCTCTCAAACAGCCGCGGATCCCGACGAGCCCATGTCTCACGATTCGTCCCCCAAGTCGCCCGAAGCGCGAGGCGGCGCTTCCTCCTCCAAAGCCGACAGGTACGATGTCTACGATGCTAACATACGCAACTTTGCGCCAGTCGCCCGCATCATGAAAAATGCCCTGCCTGAAAACGCCAAGATCGCGAAGGAGGCCAAGGAGTGCATGCAAGAATGTGTCAGCGAGTTCATTTCCTTCATCACGAGCGAGGGTAAGAAATCCGCTGCTGCCTCTCCCCCCTTGGTGTTAGGAGATCGGAGCACGCCGCCCAGGCTACAGACGCTGGCTCTACAGAAAACTAACCTATCACAGCGTCTGAGAAGTGCCATCAGGAAAAGAGAAAAACGGTTAATGGCGAGGATATCCTATTTGCCATGACGTCTCTCGGTTTCGAGAACTACGCCGAGGCACTGAAGATCTACCTGTCCAAATACCGAGAAGTAAATGTGCTCTCTTCCTTCGGCTCTCCTCGCAACTGAGAACGTTGGGGCTAACTCCCAAACAGCAGCAGTCCCAGTCGAACAGGGGTGACAACCAACAGAACCGCCCCAACAGCCAGGGCTATGGTGCTCCTGGCGGCTCCAACCCAGGGCCGAGTGGCTTTCCCGGCGGAGACCTCGGTGGTCAGCAGGAAGGCGGGGATGCCCAAGGCTACAACCTCTACGCTGCTCAAGCGGGGCATAATGGCGCCGGCGGCGAGTATTAGGAGCCCTCTGCCGATGACCCCGTCTCAAACGACGAATTCAAGTCGTCGGTGCTCGAAAGGTTGCGCGAAAACATCGAGCGATCAACAGACTGATCGAACGTGGAATAGCCGCCCTTCCCCCTCCTATTTTTTTCGGGCGTGTATAAGTAACGGACTGGGGCTAGCAGGCACGCGGTTCTTCTTCAGGGGAAGAATTCGTATCATGCTATGCTGGTGGGCAAGGAGTACATGAGAAGGGCAACTATGAGAACTTGGGGACAACTTGGGAAGGGAAAACAGCCCAAAAAATCAATGTGGTAGGAACGGTTGACATTTTGCTCCTTCTGGTATGGTGGTTGATATACCCCTTGGCGTTCGTTCCATTCTATCGCCCCGTTGTTCACATAGCCCCTTGGCTTCGGCTCAAGCGCAATTTGAGAGAAGCCACAGATGTGATTTACCCGGGGAGTTGAGAAGTCAACTCAAGCGATTATGGGCTTGGATGGGGACGGTGCTGTCCGTCTCGCCGAAGAGCGAGCTTTAGGTAGTTAGTGTATTTTGAACCCGAAAAAAAAAAAAGGCAGTAGCTTGGCCGCTGATGCTGAAGATGTTGAGATGAGAAGCTGTGTGGTGACGTGAAGATGCGATCGTTTGCTCCCATTCTCTTCTTCTGCAATCGTGAGTTGGGTCTCACATGAGAAAGGGGTTCGGATGTGCATGTCCAACCGCTTGAAAATGTTTCAAACACGACATGTAAACATCAGGCTCCGCGTGTGAAAAAACGAGAATTTGGCATTATGTTGCTCTGCACCTGGTGATTTGGCCAGCAGTTGTGTTTCCTCGTGGAGAAGGAAAGAACCAAACTCTCACAGACGATGAAGTTGCACCGGTTGGGCACCAAATGGTTCCCGTTGGTTGTTGTTACACGGTCGGGTACCACAAGAATCATTACCAGTATTAGGTAAGTTCTCCCCCACCCGAGACTGACCGCCTTCCCGATTTCACTGCAGCGGAAACCCACCACAGGCTCCCGTGCACGTGCCTCCATCTGGCGGGGAAAGCAGTCGGGTCCCTCGATTTTCCAAAAATCCACCCGCCGTCAACAATTTTCTCCGATAAGGGCCTATCTTTGCAGGCAGAACGTGATGAGCGCCAGCGACCTCGAGACCTCGGGCTTCTAGACTGCAAACTGCAGACTAGCAGGCGAATTGCCGAGAACAGGACAACACGAGAAAAACAGAAAATAATTATCGACAATTATGCCTGGCCGCGTCTTGTCCCCCAACCTACCACGCCACATGATATTCTAGACCCGCTTGGCTGCTGCTCCTCCTCCTCGTCGTCTCCGATCTCCATCCCCATACCCCGCCAGCTCTCGGGGCACCGACGGGCTTGATTCTTTCTGTCGCCGCCTCCGTCTCCGCATCTGCCGTCACACACAAACTCGCACACCACCCTCGGCCCTGACCTTTGCCGAACACGGACATACCCACCACACCTCCACCACCGGTGGACTGAGTATCGGACGATTCGATCACGATGACGACTCGCACCCCTATTGCCCGCAGACAACTGGCGCCTGTCACTGCCTCGTCGACCATCAAGCCCATCCTTCGCAAACCCACCACCGTCCTCGGCACACGGTCCAGGGATGACGACGACGATGGAGATGATCTGCTCTCGAGTCCCACCAAGAAGCGGAAGACGGTCATGTTCAACGAGAGCCTCAACATGGTCAAGGACCTTGGCGCCAAGTCTCTGGACGATGCAAAGCGCGAGGTCAAGAAGGCGCTGGAGGGACATGCCCGAGGAGACGACGAGGACTACGACATCCTGAAGGACATATTCGCCCCCAACACCAAGTCGTACCAGCCCGAGGACAGGGCAGACGCTGCCCGGCCGCAGGACTTGGTGGCGTACGTCGTCGCCCTCACCAGCCATGTCACCCTGCTTGGCAGATCTTGTTCCGGCCTGATCACGAGCGTGCTCAAGTGCAGCTGGCTGGACAAGGATGAGAATTTCTCACGTGCGTACATCCAGCTTCTTGCTGCGCTATCGTCAGTTCAGGGGTCCTTCTTCGCGCAGATCCTCTCCATGATGGTCGACAAGTTCACCGAGACTCGCTCGTCTACCACAAGCATACCGGGAGCGCTCCCCGTCGACCCCGATACGAAGAAACGCCGGCTGCATCTCGGCGTGCGCTATCTCCTCGAGCTCTTCCCAGCCGGGAGACAGATGATATTAGGCCTGGTCTCAGTCAAGTTCCCGTTCTCTGAGGAGTCCAAGGCTACCCACATGGAGTACATCGATCACCTCCTGAGGCTCAAGGACGATCGTCCAGAGTTGGAAAGGGATATCATGGAGCTGATCCTCTCACGGCTCGTCAAGCTCGACGTCGAGATGACACTTGATCTGGAAAACGATGACGACGAGACGACCAGAGCAGTCATGCGGCAGCTTGAGGCCTCGGACGCTAAGGGCGACGACGGCGACGACGACGACGACGATGATGATGCCGACAGCGAGATCGACTCAATCCTTAGCGACGACGACGAGGACGACGAGAGGACGCGGCGGGTGCTTGTACTCAAGAGTAAGCTCGAGACAATGGACGCGATTCTGGATCTGCTCTTCTCGATTTATGATCCTGTTTTCGAGGACCCGGAAAGCCCCGAGGCAGTCGAGACTTTTCAGGATTTGCTTAGCGATTTCTCCAATGTTATCCTCCCGCATCTAAAGTCCCGCCACACTCAGTACCTGCTGTTTAAGTTTGCCTCGAAGTCCCACCACCTCATGGATATGTTTATCGGGACTCTGTTTAACATTGCCTTCGAGTCCAGCAGGCCACCCGTCGTCAAGCAGGCGGCAGTCGCCTATCTAGCCAGTTTTACTGCGAGGGGCGCGAGGGTCGACAGCGACCAGGTGCAGAAGATAGCCAAGACATTCCTGGACTACATTGACCATTACCGGTCCACACATCTGAGCTGCCGTGGCCCGGACGTACGGCGATATGGCCAGTATTATGCGTACTTCCAAGGCCTGCTGTATATATTCTGCTTCCGCTGGCGAGAGCTCATTAATAAGGACCGCCTTCCATCCATTGTGAACTGGGATGATCCCGCCTCCTTCATCGGTCAGGAGTTGCCCTGGATGATTGGCCTGGGGTCAAGGTTGCAGGCCAATATCAACAGCAAGCTGAATGTGAGTGTTGTCCACCCCCTTTCTCATTGGTGTGGCTCTTTGTCCTTTCTTCTTGGTCCTCCTTTTTTTCCTTCCGGGGACTCCGCTAACTCTTATATACAGCCGCTAAAGTGCTGCTCGCCGGTGATTGTTGACGAGTTTGCGAGGCTGTCTCATCATCTTCGCCTGATCTACATGTAAGTTTTGTTCTGATTACCTATATAAGACAAACTCGCTTTACTCTCGAGAGAGTACTCGCCTCTTGGCCCAGACTTACAGTACCAAATAGATACCCCCAGATCGAGAAGAACAAGAACGTTCAGCTCTCTCAATTCTTTACGGGCAGCTACGCCACAGGCGGCGCCCTTCGCGACACTGGCTTCGAGTTTGACAACGAGAAGTGGACCAATCTCGAGGCGTGCTTCCCCTTTGACCCGTTCCAGCTACCACTCGCCAAGCGCTGGCTCGACCTGGATGACAACTACGTGTCGTGGCAGCCGATGGCGGTGCTGAACAGGGAAGACGACGAGGACGATAGCGACTTGGGCGATATCGATGATGACGACGACGATGAGGAAGACGACGATGGCGATGATAAGCCTAGTCGCTTTGAGGAGGATACAGCGACTGAGGATGGGAATGCGTAATTCACTCTGTATGGTAATGGAAGTGGTGAGGGGGACGACTGGGATGTTTATGCAACATCATCATGTGGTTGCTTGAATTTGGTCGTATATTATTTCCCAATTGTTTTGGGGGGGGGGGCGAAAAGGGGTGGGAAGGCGTCATACCATGTTTTATTTTAAAAAGCGTTGTTTTTATATTTTGTCTGTCTGTCTATTTTCTCTGTCCGAGGTGTTTGGCATTTTATACCATACCATACCATACCGGGCACATACCTGGCCAGGGAAAAGGTATTTTTTTCCTTTTCTTTTTGGGGATTTAAGCCATTTAAAATGCAGGAAGGGGGCGTTACGGGAGTGTGCCTTCTTTGTGTGTGTTTTGTTTTTTTTGTTCTCCTCCTTTTTCTTTACATCGTTTCCGTTACGAGCATTCATTCCTTCGCACGGGAGAGAGTTTGGAGCAGAGCATGTCGTGGCGCTGGAGGCGTTTAGGTTAGGTCCGAAGACAGACAGACATGCGTGCGTACCGGTTGGGTTGGCCGTTAGATACTACTACGTAGAGGAACGTGGAATCGAATGGTGTAGAGAATCTTGAGGGGTAGCAAATTTTTGTCTTGTTTCTTGAGGTGAGGTGGAGTTTTACTTGGCTTGGCTGTGTCTCGCGGAACACTGCAGCTTGAACCCACTGTAGACAATTTCCCCGCGCAAAAAGGGAAATATTTGTAATAGACAGGTAAGGTATTGAACGAAACGAAGGAAGGGGCGGGTTGCTCCCGTCTTGCCCTCGGATAAGAAAAAGCGAGCTGCTTGGCTGGAGGTGGAGGCTGACTTGCTTCCTTGCTTCCTTCCGCGTCACTCACATTGGATATCTTTCTACCTACCCCCTTGCTGGAAGAGGCGCCGAAGGGACGCGGTGCGACTCGAAAAACTTTGGTGCCTCCAGTCAGCTCCCGCGTTTACATGATTGGTGGCTTTGGTGGCCCTCTCTCTAACGTATGTAGTATATCACGTCGTCCGCCTGCGGCTGGCTGGCTGGACGCAAGGGTGAGAAGGGGAAAAAATCACTGCAGGTCCAGTCAGCTGGCTTGGTCGCAAATCGAAAGACTTTTTTGATCGGTTGTGATTTCTTCGCAAGTTTCTTGTCGCTTTTCGTCACCCATTCTGGATGGTGGTTTTGGTTCAATTTGGTTTTGTGATTATTAGTATTCGGAGTGGACGAATGCTGGTGTCGTTTTGTTTCGTTTCGAGTATACCGGGCAGGTCTTGATTGAGCCGCAAGTTTTGGTCGCGCCGCACGCCGCCGATTATTCTAGTGCCAGGTAAGTGGTTTCACACCGTGCCTTACCTGCTACACCTTGGGCTCCCTTCGACATCTATCTGGTTGTTTTATCCACGGTCGACAGCCTAGATCATTTCCGGCAAAGAAAACTGAAGAGCTCGACAGCGTGGTGTTGAAGTCGGTCGGTCGGTCGGTCATTAACTCTTGGCAGGGAAAGGAAAAAAACGAGGGAGCGACTGGGAGACTCCAGGTCGCACGCATGCTTGAAAAGACTTGAAAAGACAGGAAAGAGATATCTTTTTACCAAGGAGAAGAGGGAAGAAATAGAGATGGGCGACTATCGGGATTCGCGGCCTGCTGCTGCCGCCGCTGCTATTGTTGTCCCAAGGCTTGAGGACAGCGACGACGACGAGACGTTGCGGCGCCGATCGTCGTTTAGTCGGTTTTGGAAGCGGTCGAAGGAGGTCCTGCTTTCGAGGACGGGGAGCCAGAGGGGCCAGAGGAATATCACGTTTGGTGGAGATGCTGATACCGATGCCGATGCGGGTGGTTCGTCGGGTGCGGATGGAGTGGCGGGTGAGTTCTTCTTTTTCTTCTTCTTCTTTTTTAAATTTTTTTTTTAAAAAAAATTCGCTTTGTTTTTGGCTTTGGTGTTCTTTCTTTCTTCCTTTCTTTTTTTAACTCTCTCATCTTTTTGGGGGATTACGTGTTGTTCAGGAAAATGGACTGACTGACTGATGCGGGCGAGATGTGACATCCGCGTGTCTGTCTGGTTTTGGGGGCCGGGAGCCCACACACTTACAGTATTTGTCATTGCTCCTGCTTGGCCGCGCTTCCCCCCTCTCAGCGCCAGGGTGAGCAAGCAATTTGTGTATCAACCCCCTCTTGGTCACTGGGTCTTTGCATGTGTGTCGGGCTGCAGCTGCAGTCGATCGTCGTCTTCCTGGTCGTCAAGTGGGCCAACTGCCGGATCGTATATCGAATGTTTCGGTTATTCCCCTTGAGGACGCTTCTTCTCTACATGTGTAAAACCCCCCTGAAGCATCGGGTTACCAACATCGCACCTGTCCCTAATCCCCTGCTGGATATATCACTGGAAACTCTTTTCTTCTTCTTCTTCTGGTCGTTTACTTCGTTGCCCTCAGACTTTACTGTTCATTATTCCCTTGACCGGCTCAGATCTCCCCATCCCCTCCGGCTCGATGTTGTTCTTCAAGACTAAGTTAAACCGCAAAACAGCGACCAGCCAAGGCTCTGAGCCACCTGGTATCAGAGCCCCCCTCGACAAGAGCCAACGACGACGTGCCCAGGTCAGGAAGGCGCAGATCGAGCACCGCCAACGCAAGGCAAACTACGCCAGGCAGCTTGAGGTCGATGCTTCCCGGATTCGAGAGCTGATAGCCACGGCCCAGAAGGAGATCGAGCAGCTCACGAGAGAGAACGATGCTATCCGGGCCCAGATAAAGCCCTTCGACGATCTGGACGATGCGGCTTTGTTGCTGGTGTCTCCTACTCTTGCGGTTGATGCAATCTCGCCGTGGTCTGGGGGGACTGGAACCAGCCCGGTTGTCCTCGAGGACATAACCATGAGTCTCGGCTTCGACAATGTCACGAGCCTTCCATCGTACTTTGTCAGCAGTTCGCCGTCCGTGAGAAACTACGAGAAATCGAGCTTGTGTCTGCAAGCACCCGGAACAGACGCCGCCGCCGTTGAGCCGACCGTGCTTGATATGACGCCGGAGCAGACACAAGAGGCCATCAACTTTATCCTTGCGTGAGTTTCCCTTTTGTCCTTCTTTCTCCTTCGAATGTCGATGGAGATCAAGACCGCAGCAAGAAGCAGACCATAAAGCAAGGGGTTGAGCAAAAAGAGGAATAATCTGCTGACAGCACACACATCTCTTTGACACAGTCTCGAGCACATCTGCTGGAACCATTTCCACCACTCGGACTTCCACCCTGCCCACGACATCGACCTCGACGTGGAAGACCTCACCGACCACGAATCGGGCCACACCATGATGGCCACAAGCCTAGCCCTGCGGTGCGCACCCGAGTCCGTCTTCAACACCTCACACCATGATGCACAACACTGCCACCAATCTCCTGCCTCCTCTCAGCCACTACTACCAACCGCGACCTCATGGCAAGCCTCAGGCCTCACCCTGCACACGCTCCACCGGCTCGCAAGCTCGCTCACGGCGCCAACGCTCGAGATCACGCCCGTGCAGGCATGGTTCGAGCTCGCGGCCCGGGTCCCCATGGAAGTCCTGCTCCGGCGCGAGGTGTTGGATGCGCTGAAGCGCGAGTTCGTCGGGATTGTCAGGTGTCCCCACTACGGGGCGCAGATCGAGAGGGGTGCCTATGAGAGTGTTGTTGGCCGGGTTCTGGGGGGTGTTGCTGGTTGGGCTCAGGATGTGTGATATGATATGAACTGACGAGAAGAGAAAATGGGAAATAATGAAGTCATGATTGCGGTGAATTTGTACAGTTTGGACAGGCATGATTAAATGGCGAGGAAGCCGGTGCCATGTAGGTTGTGGGATGGATAATGACGAAATGACACGAGGTTTCCCTTGACCTGATGAATGATGTATATTTTTCCGACACGAAGATTGCTCAAACGCGTCGGTGATATAATAACAACCAACTGGAAGCGTATTTTGCCTTTGAGAGGGAGATAGGTACCTATGGTCCAACCGACCCGGGACAAGACGTATCTCGAAAGTCTCGGTGGAAAGTACTTCAAGTTCGGTTGAACCGCATGTGTTGCAACGGCTTGTGCTACTGGGCGTTAGGTGGAGCTGTCCACGTTGAACAACCTTGTCATGGTCCTGTACTTTGGAAATGATTTGAGATATTGAATATTTGGAGGAGCGGTAACAGTACCGGGACGATCTGAGTCAGACGGGAGCGGGCAGGTCATCCGAATTTGATATAAAATAAAAACTGCACATTAACCAGGTGTAGTATAGAACACAACACCAGAACAAGGTACCGAGTGGGCCGGAGCTGGACTTCCATGTGTTGGTTATTTGTTCTCAAAGCAGTTGCTGTATCTTGAAAATGTTTTGGCTGGCGACGGTTTGGTTCTTAACATCACCGCTTCTTGGGGGTACGGGTTAGGTTAGTGCAGCATATGCACATGTGAACGATGGCCTTCCAACTGTGCATCGTGGGATTGAGGTGGAGTCGCCAGGTTGGGTCCGGACACGCCAAGCCCCAAAAATAAACGGGGGGCAAATGCCTTGCTTTGCTGCTGCAGAGGTGAGACCCCGCATTTTGTCCCCGACCCCACAAAACCCATAGGCCCCTCAATCAGCAGCAAGAAGGCCCACCGCCCATCGTCCACCGCCCACTCATGGGTCGTGGCAGGCAGGCTGCATCTGCCGTACCTGATGGAGGTGCTTGGTTGGCTCCTTCCACTGCTGAGAAGCTACAGGGAAGCTTCCATTTCAAACTGCTCCTTGTCTGGAAGGTACCTGAACCCGATGATGCACTACATTTTACATTTTCTTCAAATTCCCTTGCGACGGATGGACCCGACAGCCGTTCGACGGGCGGCACGGATGCCAACATCTGAACTTCAGCTCTGCCATGCCCTCGGAGAAGAGGTCAACGCGAGGTGAGCTTCCAGGTTGTGGTGGACTGAATGGTCGGCGGTGGCTGAGGTGTCATGGTGCCGCTGCATGCTGGACTTGGATGGCACATGGGACATGGGAAGCTTGAATCAGCTCCCCCTCGTCTCTCGCCTGGACCTGGGAGCTCCATGGAGCTCGATGGCCAATCAAGTCGACGCTGGCTTCTGGAGCTTCTCTTTGCAGCAAAATTTCGGCGGCGCACCCCACCCTCCATCATCCGGGCCACTCCCCATCCGATGCTCAATCGAGTCAAGACACCTCGCGACACCAGCAGTCCAGCACCCACCACCATCCAACAGCAAACTAGTGTCTAGTTCCGGCCAATTGTTCGCCCAGCGGCCACCAGCGAAATGCATCTGGTGTGCTCGTCTCTGGTGCCTCGCTGATTAGCTGCTGTCGATCATTCATGCTCACTCACTCACCTCTGCTCGGTACCTGACCTTACCTGACCACTCTGACGTGCTGACCTCCAGGAGCCCTTGCCCCAGCTATGCCCCAGCTACAGGTACTGTAGGGGAGTGGCCAGTCAGTAGGATGCTGTGTCAGTAGCAGAAACAACAAGAAACAGTTTTTCTGCGGATATGGAGCCGACGGTGGCTTCAACTATGTCGCCTCTTGGCCGCGCTTGAATCGCCGCAGTCTATCCGGCCCGGTCTGGCCGCCGAGCGCGCCGGATCCTGACACAACAAACGAACAGCAAGAAACGCCAGCCTGCCCTCCTCGACTGCGGCCTCCAGACTCTGAGACTGGCCGAAATGGAGCTTTGCGAAGAAACAGGGAGAAGAAAGAGAAACAAGCTTCACTACCCGCCCGATACACACTCTCGTGCTGGAGATTGGACGAGCTTTTCAGGTCAGACAGACAGACGGACCTTGCCCTCGGTTGCTGCAGCTGTTGTCCTTACCATCGACAAAGCCGTTTTAATACTGCCCCCCTGTGCCGCTTCTGCCCCTCATCGTTGCATGCCCCTGTCGACCCTGACGACATGGCCGCCCTCCCTTCTTGTTTTACCTACCCTACCCTCCCCCTTCCTTTGCTCAGCTCTCTCTTCCCCCACACCTCCAGCTCATGACCCGACCCGTCGAGGCGATCCTGTTCTGGACACAGTGGGACTTTGCCATCCTGACTTTGTCAGTACCTGCCAGGACGCCCTCACGGAGCAGTGTGGCCAAGTACTGTTTGAGCGACAGCACAGTCTTCTTTGACCATGTCTTCTTCACCCAAGGCCCATAACCCGTAGCCTGTAGTCTGAAGAAACTCACTCCATTGAGCTCAGGTCGCCAAAGCGTTGTCCATGGGAAATGTGGGCTGCTTTCGGACAACCCTACAGATCTGCTCTCTCTACTGACTACTTACTACCTCTACCTTATACATGCGCCCCCCTCCCTGGACAAGTATACCTTGGACAAGATCCCGTCTAGCACCCAAGTCAGGATTGAGTCGCTTCGTTCCATACCTACCTACCTATCTATCTACCACCGACCTTGGTATATGCAACTGGCGTTGCTCCGTTGCAGCCATCTTCCCCCCCCGCCCTCCAATTCAAGGTTGTTCTATTGCCTTGTTCTGTCCCAGATCATTCTTTGCCTGCCAACTTGCCGACCTTACATGCCCATACCTGACCTTACCTTACCTTACCTTACCTGACCCTACCTGAGCAATACCACAAAACCACCGCCCACGTTCCTGGAAACACCTCTTGTTACACTTGCCAAAGGAGCTTGGAGCTCGGTGCCAATGAGCCCTGCCTCGGAGCTCACCTCTTGTAGCTTTGAGCCGACCGCATAGGCCAGTCGCAAGAGCTTCATCCTCGCAAGCGAGTAACATCTCAATTGAGCTGCCATCATCGCCAGCTATCTTATCGACGGTTATCGTCCGCGCCTCCTCCCCGCTAGAACAGACACCCCTCGACTACGCATGGTGGGGTTCTCCAAGATGCCGCCCAGGTCATCTCTCACCTCGTCCTTCTCCATCACCGACTCCAACAACGAAGTCGTCTGTCCGCTACGCAATCAAGATGGCTCGAGCTGTCGCAAGCGCTGCATCGGGGTACGTGGTGATTGCCGGCTTCCTTCCCAACCAAAAGCATCTATCTATCTCAAGCGCCGTCGGACTAACATGCATGCCAAACACCAGGAGAAGCGGTACCGCTCAATGCAAGAACACATTCGCCGAGCGCACCCAGAGCACTATATTTCCAAGCTACCTGCGACCGAGGAGAGCTTTCTCCTCATGATCAATACCCCTCCAAGCGACCGACCACAGACCCAGCAAAGCTCAGGTCAGTCTCCGCATGGAAGCCAGAACAAGGGCTTTTCCCATGCATATCGCCGAGACGACTCGAGCGTTCCCGGGACACCGCGCAATCAGGAAGAATACTCGGGAGCTGCATTGCTTCCTGCTGCAGCCGCCCTCGCGCAGCTACACAATCACAAGGTTGATTCTGGCTGGGAGTCCGAACTCGTAAGTAGACCGACCCTCTTCGCCACCGTGTCATGGACCGTAATGCTAAACATCTTCCTCGCCAGGACTGGCATTCAGATCACGAATCGGGTAGGATCCCGAGATCGTCGATTGAACTGCCCCCGATACATTTATCAAATTCCGAGGTAACCAGCGTACCATTCCCCGGCTTCGAGTCGGCCAGACAAAGAGATATTTTACCTTCAGTTCTTTCAACCTCGCCGCCTGGTCGGTCTTCGACACTCCCGCCCTTACAAAGACCTCTAGGCCCCAATCGGCCTCGAAAGCAGTCTGTTTCAAAGCGTAATCACCAAAGGAAAAGGTCCAAGGGCGCTGCCGCCGACTGGATTCGCCGCCTGCAGAACGACGGCAACCACGATCTCTTGAGACCCGGAGGTAATGATAGAAAAGCATACTCGGTCGAACCGTCGAGCGAATTTGGTAAACGCTGGGAAGATCTGATTGATGCAGCCGCTTCAGCCACGGAAGACATAGATGAGGACAGAACTCCAGTGAGTCTGAGCTTCCCTTGCGTGTTCGACCACCGGCTGACGAGCCAGATGCCACAGTCGCCAGTATCAATTCACCGAGCATCCTTGCCGCCATTCCCGCAGAATGCCTTCACGAGCTACCAAGCATCCCCGTTGCAGCAAGCCCTCACTCCTCCGTCCTATAACCCTGAAGCTCCCGAGCCGTTCCCGTCGGTCGAGAGCGGCGAAAGCGGAGAAAATTTCCACATAGAGTCTCGAGGCTTGTCGGACTCGTCCCCCAGCTACTCATCCCAAAACACCCAGATCTACTGCGCCGCGTGCCAGGGAATCTCGCTTCTCAGGGAGTCCTACGCCTGCACAGAATGCATATGCGGTCTCTGCCAAGCCTGTGTTGACATCCTCATGGGCGAACAAGGTGCCCGCAGGAAGTGTCCCCGCTGCGCAACCATCGGCGGTCGTTTCAAGCCGTTCCAGCTGGACATTAGGTAGCGCTTCTCGTGTTGCTTGCTTTGCTTTTGACTTTGCTTTCCCTTGTTTTGATCTTTGCTGTCCATTTGCTGCACGGGCCCGGCGTAGACTTTTGGTTGTTTTGACTTTTCGGAACCCGTTTTGCACGTTTTTTTGCTATTTTGAAGTTGATTTGAAATCTCCAGCAGCGAAACGAACTCACACTACCTAGCTTTCTGTTTATCTTTGGGAATGACGAATTTGCGCATCTACCTGCCTATATACCTGCCTAGCTTACAGCACGGCCTGGCGCTCATGGGAGCGTTGGGAAAGACTCCGGATACCGCTTTCTTCCTTCCACATTCTCTTGGATACCCCCGACAGATTTTTTTTCATCTTATCGTTTGTTTGTTTGTTTTTTTGCATCAGAACAGGAGTATATCGGGGGCCGAGGGGACCGGTAGGGGGGCGGTTTTGCTTTTTTATTGGTTCCAAGACATAAAAGGGGTCGAATTATCACATTGATGGGGTGTTTTCTTTTTTTGGTGCAGTGTCTCCTGCACTTTGGGATGCAGGAACAGACAGACAGACAGACAAACAGTCAGCCAAGTCTACTAGGTGGGATATCCATCTACCTAGGGACCTATTATTTCTCTTTACGAGCTATGGATATGACTAGATAATGTCGCTTGGCTCACACGGAGGTTTTTTCGACTTTTTGATGCTCATTCAACGGGCTTAGGTCACGTCCTGTCCCGGCTTTCTGAAGATAGTTTTACGTTTCATATATACATACACCAACTTACCTGTGTGGGGTATTATATATGGATGAATGATGGCTAGAGATGCCGGTTTTTCCTTGACTTGGCTGCGGTTCCGCAAGATGGTGAACGTAATGGTTTTGATGTAGAAACGGGTGGCAACATTGGGCCAGAGGGGTATGCTGTTGTTTATAAGCAACTGAAGCAAGTGCGTGAGGATTGGCCAGGCATAGCGACGGCCAAGAGTCAACTCCCGAATCGGGATTTCATTGGCTTAAGTATTTTTGGTTAGTTCATTCACTGCTCGTCATTCATTTAGCTAAAGGAGCAACAAAGCAATAGATTGATCTCCGGGAGTAGTATAGAAGTTCATTTGGGGACGGTTGATAGAGTAGTCCGTAGGTGTAAGTAAACAACCCCCCTTTTTCCTTTTATGCTTTTGTTTACTTTTCCTGGGAAGTTTGCAGTACAATGGGAAAGGGCAGGTGGAGGGCGAGGGCCTTCTTTTCTCCAGTTAAACTTGGACGGGATGGGATGGCGCTGGTGACCGTTCTACTCCTATTGCCGAGGAAGAGAGCAGGGACGACGTCTTTGGGTAGGAAGAAGACCTCGGGAAGGTACCAGTGTACAAAGGTAAAGTTAATGGCGACGTTCAAGCCTAACTTCCCCGGCCCGCGGTCAGCGACTTCCATCGCGACGTATCCGAGGTGGGAATCCAAGCTAGGTTCTTAACCTCTCCCACTCCCATCTCCTCTTTTTCATGCCGCGACTTTTCTACATCACTACCGATTAACAAACCACCATCGTTTTCTCTTGTTATACCACTACAGGCCCTGCTGCCCTGGTCTTTCTTGGATAACCAATCCCTATTATCAACAAGGTGAGTTGAAGCCCACGACTTTTACCTTGCGATGCAATGATTCCTTTCCATCGACTTCCCACTGACAAAGTCCAGGCCCCATACACTTTTACAAGTCAAAACCTACCCCGAAGGGAATAACCTGCTCTCCAGCCCAACCCGCCCACAATGGCACCCAACGGCGGCTACGAGCTAGAACAACATCTCGTCTGCGTACTATCCGACGGGCACTTCGTGATCGCGCAGCGCGGCAACACGCCCGACTTCGAGCTGATGCCCGAGAGCCAAGCGGCAAAGATCCTCCAATTCATGACGGACCCGTACTATAAAAACCTCGCCATCGCGATCAACCAGTACTGGGCGGTACAAGAGGAAGAAGGCGTCAACTTCTCGCTCTCGACGGGCACCGTGGCAGCGCAATCCGCCCCCGGGATGCTTATCGTGCTTAACCTGGCGCAGAACATTACCCGCGTAGCGGCCGGGGTCGAGCCGTTTCCTCTCACCCCGAATTTCCAGCTCGAGTTCGCCAATGATCTTGAGTGTGTCTGGACGTACCTGCTCGATCTCGACTATGATGTGTTTCATCTGTTCTTCTGCCACGAGAAGAAGATCCCCGGTCATCTGTTTGAGCATGTTGGGGACCGCGATGCGTGGGTGCCGAGACATATCATGTCGATGGACATGGACGAGATGGTGAAGCTGAGGGAGGAGAACGGGTGGACGCTGTGGCAAGGCGACGTTCTGCCCGCGCTCTTTAAGGAGATCCGGAAGGCGTGTGCAGAGGCGAGGAGGCGAGGTCTCTCGCCCGCGCGTAAGTGTCCGGACGAGAGGACCTTGCGCGGCCCCGGCAACGGGCCTCCGCAGTCTAACGGTGGTGGTGGTGGTGGTGGTGGTGGTGGTGGTTTTGATATGACGAGATACCCGCCAAGGCCGACGTTGAGGTCCCACTCACAATATCACGCTCACCACAGTAACGATGAGGGAAATGGTCATGGTACAGAGTGACGGAGAGGGGAAAGAGAATCTCAATGAGCTTTGGGGAGTTGGGAGTGGTGGATGCAGTTGTAGGAGAGTATTACCTCCCTAGGTAGCGAGTATGTATCAGCTTCAAGCGACTTCTTGATAGATAGCTAGCTAGCGTTTTGTCTTTTTTAAATTATTTGCCCCTTTTCGTTGGTGTTTGGTGTACAGACAGACCAGTGCAATGTCTGTCTACAGTAGTAAGCCGAGTTTGTTTGACTGCTTCCTTGTGATCATCGGCTGCGCTTCCTTCCTTCCTTCCGGCTCTCTTGCGCATGCATACATACATACGTTTGCTGCTTGACGTACGGGTTAGAGGTGCCATACACGAAATAAACAAAATTCACCTTGCCTTGAAACGCCATGAGGATGGGACAGTGAGCCGAGGAGGGATGAGGCAGCCAGAGAGGGACGGGTATCAGCGACCCCGTTGTCAATACTGGACGATTTCTCGAAGGGAAAAAACGTGCTGTGAGATCCTGAATGAGCTGAAATTTGCTAGCTAAAGCACATTTTGTTCACTGAGACAAGGAATTATTCGTGACCAAAGTGCAACCCCCTCCCTCCCCTGGACGGTGTTGACGCGTCCAATGTGACATCGGCACGATGCCGGGGCGAGCTGTACCTTATTTATGTAACCCAACAACTCACGATGGTCAAGGGGCAGCATGCATCCATACATGCATCCGGGGTAGAAAGAAGAAAAAAAAGCTTCATGGAGACAAGGGGCCTTGATGCCAGATTGGAAACCTCGGAGATATAATTAAGGAAGGGGACAGAACAGAGACACAACTCCTTGTCTCTCCAAAACATTCTACACCTCCTCTCCTTGTTGAGTGGTTGAGGAACGAGGAACGAATGATCATGGAGATGGATCGTGAGAAACGTGGCCCCCCTGGCGATCTCCCGAGGCCTTACTCCATTGAGCTTGGCTTCTGATTCGCGTGCGCTCTGTGTGCTGTGGTGGACTTCCAAGGCGTAGCCATGATGTCCATTGCAAAACAGTGCGGCGAGTCATTCAACAACGATGCTTAGATTTTGTTTCAACCAAGACCATCTTTCAGTTTCACGAGTTTCGTTTGGCTTGGCTTCAACATGTTTCCATTCAACCAGCAACCGGGTTTTTTTTTTTTGCACGCCACTGCTTCTCCTGACAATCCCATCCCCACGTGTTACCGTCCTGCGAGGGCTGTTGGGCGAGTCTCGAGCACACCATCTGGCCCAGGAAGCACAGAAGCCATCTCCAGCGTTGCGGTCAATTCCATTTTTGGGCTGACTTTTCTCAGCAGCAATCAATAAATGGTTGAAAATTTGCCGGTCGGGCGGGCGCGCCAGGTGATGGTCTGGAAGCCACAGAGTTGCTGCAATCTGGATGAAGTCGAGGCAATCTAAAAAAGTATGGAGAGGCGGGTTAAATTCTGCGGGTTGCGGATGCTCCATCGATGAGTTGTGGGGAAGATGGCACCCAGCCCACGATCGTCATCGGCCGGGCTGGACCACCTGCGTTCCAAAAGGTACCAATCCGATGGAAGAAAGGTACGATGCGGTCGGTACCTTGTTATTCAGCCGGCTCTCCCGTCCGGCATCCCACCTCGTCGTCCCATTTCGACACCGCACCCTACACTGCATTCAAAGCAAAGAAGAGAAAAAAACTGTCCTCCACTTGAGACCAGACCACACACCCACTTGCCGCTGCAGCTGGTGGTCCACGAGCCAGGTTTTCTCCCTCTCTCGGCGGGTCGGAAATTTCATGGGCAATCTGGAAGGAAAACCCATGGCCCCCAGCCGGCCACAGACAGGCCTTTTCTTTCCGTCTTTGTTTCTCAGTTTGCCATGGCGTTACTCCGTGATCAAAGTGAGTGACAGTCCCATTTAGCCAGGCGAGCGCGAAAGTGACTGCCGTCGCCGCGCGGTCGTCCAAGCTCCCCCCTCGAAGCGCAAGAGGAGAGATATCCGGGGAAGGCGTAAGTAAGTGTCGATGGCAGAAATGGATGAAGCCCCATCCAGTCTCCGTCACCGGTTCCACAGGGACTCAGAGTGGGCGGCTCCACGTTGCTTTGAGGGTTGCGGTGTGTTTGCTGTTGCTATCCCTGAGACCGTCTCATACAAAAACCTGCCGGTCCCGTCCGAGTGCCTGCCTTGCTTTGCGGTGAGAGGAACTGCTGGGTCTTTTTTGTTTGCTTGTCTGACTCTCACTGGATGCCTTGCAAGTGAGGTTTATCCATCTACTCTTCAGTCCCGTCATTCATTTCTGGGTGTTTGCATCCTCTGTGCCCTGCTGCCCTACCCTGCAGTTTGGCCATCGCATCTTTTTTTTTTTTTTTTTTTTTTTTTTTTTTTTTTTACACTACAGACATCCACACGGGCACATCATCAGCCCTGCTCATGCAGCTATCCGAACACGGCAGCAAGCTGAGGATTTTGTGTCGCCATTGAAAGTGCCAGAACAAGACCCGCTGTCACTCGTTACACAGCTTCTTCGTATTGCTCCGAGATTCTCGGGAGGAGCTGAGTGTGGTGGCAACTGCCTGGGTCGATACTTCCCTTGCCAGCCATACAACATCGGACCAAAAACGCATTCGAGTGGGGATATCATCGGGACTCACGACTCTTTTGGGCTTCTCTCGCCCTGCGCCTTCCAAAGTTGCTCTTTTGGAACTACACCGGCCAGCCACGAGAAACTGTCCGGGAACTTGGGAGCCCGACTTTGCATGCGCAGCTGCAAGAGCCAGGGGCGCTTTCCTTGACGAGAGCAAACAATCTTGACTCACCCAACCCTTCAACCGCACCCAGCGCTTCCAATCCCCACGGACCTTGCCGCTTTGGGGCGCAGAAACGTCTCCAGACGCTCAGTAATTTACCTCACCTTACACTTGAGACTCGGTAGTATAATCCGTGGACATCGGCCTCTGGTCCGAGACTCTGACACAAAATGGCCATCTTTTTTATATCCTGGGAGCTATGGCAGCAGATGACCTTTGTATGAGCCCCCTCCACGCGCTGCGCAGCTAGCTTATACCCCATCGCTAACCAGTGTTCAGGTTCTCGCCATGGCGATCGTCGCTGTGTTCTGCGCGGGCTTGGTGAAGCTGTGGTGGATCAACCGCCTGATGGCAAAGCAGGAGATCTTGGATGAGGAAAAGAGAGCACGATTGCAGGAGATGCGTAAGACGGGTATTCCTGCAAAGCGGGCTCATGGCATCCCCTTCGGAGTTCGTGCGATCCAGAGCGGCGTGGAGGTTGATGGCATCTGGATCTCGAGACCAGCGACACCCCTACTGAACGAGAAGGTCGCCAAAGTCCCGTCGACGAGCACTCTTGTGGACCTAGACCACCCGGAGCCGCAAAAACGAGCGAACAACGCATCCGAGGATACGAGATCGACTCCGGCATCCGCATTGAACCCCGAGCGAGCGGCTCCAGGACACAGCGCATCCGATGGATCGATATTCCAAAGACTCGCGGTCGGCGACTCTGGGGAAAGCTCCCCGACCCTCGCCACGCCTGTTTCCCAGTTCGCATCGCCAAAGGGCAAGCAGAGATCCCGCGAGCCCAGCGTCCTGAACGAAGATACCCTGCGGAGACTAGAGGGCCAATCCCAAGCAAAGCCCGCCTATGATACCTACCAGCCGACTTCGTCCCCACGCAACCCGCGCCAGCCAAGCCAGCGAAGCTCGGCGTCTTCATCGGGGGATTCGGTCAGGAGCGCGAGTCAGAGGAGCTATACGTCATCGCGCAGCTCGCAACTGTACATGTCCAGGAACATGAAGGAGAAATACAATGCCGTGCCTCAAACATGGCCAGAGAACGACCAGCGCGACTCTTCATACAACCCAGCCCGGACGCCCTATTCGCAAAGCGAGAACTACTCGCGCCCTCTCCAGACACAGGACCCATCGCGGCCCGAGCCGACGTTCGGACCGGGCGACCCGCATGTCAATAGGTCGTCCAGAAGGGTGAATAATGGATTCGAGGTCCTGCCCGCCGGAACGTTTGGCCTGCCAAACTGAGCTGGAGAGTTGTCAACTGGGTTGGGAAGTTGGGAAAGGAAACTATTTGAAGGCGCCGCTTCTCGGAACCTGGAAATATTCCTGCAGAACCGGAGACTACTTGGGAGTGCCATTTATGCGAGACCACTTTATTTCTTCTTTTTCTTTTCTCGCTTGGTGGAAATCGGGGCATTTAGGCGTTGTTGGGCTGGCGACACATAAGAAAAGGATGCAGTGCTTTGGTTATCATGGCCTTTCTTCGATATGGCACATGTGGAATTGTTTGTATATAAGTACCCTCCAGGTTACCTTCCGGGTTACAGTTCATGAAAATTGGAAGAGAGTCAAGATGACTATTGAAACCAATTGTCGTGTTGTAGAACTCCCATCAATTCATCAGGAAAGAATCGGAGTGTTGGCTTATGTTGGTGGTAAAACAGAGCTCGAAAACCAAATCATGCCCTGCTCTGTCATTCCCCGTGTGCATACACACGCATCCGAGGGTAGCTGCTGATAGAACATTCAGGTGGCAAATCAGGGGTTAAAAAGGCACTTGTTAGGCTCCCAGAGTGGACCAAGGCCAGGCAGGAACCGCTGAAGTGGTCACGTGGCCGCGTGTCACGCCTTCCCAAAGTTGTCGCGTCCCCCGCGCTCTTCCGATTTTGCCTCTGTCAACAAACGCAACTGCACTTTACAAATCCAAAAACTGTCGTGAACTCCCCAACCAATTCAATTATTGACCCTTCGCACCCTGTGATATCTGTAATTCAAAAGACGAAATGGCAGGCGACGAGGCATTTGAAGATGTCGAGAACGGCGACGATGGTGGAAATGCTGGCCCCGGCGCGCCCACCCCTCTTTCGGCTTTGGAGGTATGTTCGCACGCGCTGCTTTGAGCTGCTCTTCGTTGGATGACGGCGGATATGGGCGCTAACAATACAATAGGGAATTTCTGGACTTACAAAACGCGATATTCAATTGATTGTCGACGGGGGGTACAATACTGTCGAGTCTGTTGCCTACACACCACGGAGAATACTAGAGCAGATCAAGGGCATTTCGGAGCAGAAGGCGGGCAAGATTCTTGCAGAAGGTAAGCGAGCCAAGCTATATGGCCCAACTCTTGCTTCCTCGCTGCAAATGCTGACAATGGGGACCTGAAGCCTCGAAGCTTGTGCCCATGGGTTTCACCACCGCGACCGAGATGCACCAGCGCCGCAGCGAGCTGATATCAATCACCACCGGATCCAAGAACCTTGATACGCTGTTGGCGGGCGGCGTCGAAACGGGCAGTGTGACTGAGATCTTTGGCGAGTTCCGAACGGGAAAATCACAGATCTGCCACACCCTGGCTGTGACATGTCAACTGCCCTTCGACATGGGCGGCGGCGAGGGCAAATGTCTGTACATCGACACCGAGGGGACATTCCGGCCGGTCCGCTTGCTCGCGGTAGCAAATCGCTACGGCCTGTCTGGCGAGGAAGTTCTCGACAACGTTGCCTACGCCCGGGCATACAACTCGGACCATCAGCTGCAGCTCCTGAACCAGGCGGCGGCCATGATGTGCGAAACCCGCTTCAGCTTGCTCATCGTCGACTCGGCCACGTCTCTGTACCGAACTGACTTTGTAGGGCGCGGCGAGCTGAGTTCGCGACAGACGCATCTGGCCAAGTTTATGCGCACGCTCCAGCGCCTGGCCGACGAGTTCGGCATTGCGGTCGTCATCTCCAACCAGGTGGTCGCGCAAGTGGACGGTGGCCCGTCGGCCATGTTCAACCCGGACCCCAAGAAGCCGATTGGCGGCAACATCATTGCGCATGCAAGCACGACGCGCATCAGCCTGAAGAAGGGCCGTGGCGAGACGAGAATAGCAAAGATTTACGACAGCCCTTGCTTGCCTGAGAGCGATTGCCTGTTTGCCATCAATGAGGATGGCATTGGCGATCCTGCGCCCAAGGACATGGTGGAGAAGGAGTAGAATGAGAGGCGAGAGCAGAGGGAGTATCTTTGTTAATGAGGCATGGCGGGTTGGTCATTATTGAGGCTGGTGGGTTTATGTGGGTTGAATTCTGGAGGTTTTTATATCTTTTGCATGCATGGTGGCTAGCTGGCGTTGATGTGGAATGGAGGGACTTTGGCGACTTAGATGGTGTCTTGTTAGCTTTCGTGTGAATCAATCAATCAATCGAAGAGGGGCGGTTTGGTGGACATTTGGGAGGAGACGAGCGTTGTCGGGCCTCCGGTTTCTGTTGTTCAGACCCCAAATCCGCAGAACATACCGAAAAGGCCATTCAAACGTTTGAGTTCTTTTTCTTCTCATGTTTAACTTGATTTATCGGTTTTCTTTTTTCGTTGTTGACGGAGTAAGTCCCCCGTTGTGATGTTGAGGCCCGCTATCCGCTTAGCCCAGCTTGGAGCTGCCCGCCAAGCACCTTCCCCTGGCAGGGCAGGGGCCGTTGACAAGGGCGGGAGCTAGGTTGTGCTGTTGCTGCAAGGCGGCCAGAAATTCTGCCCTTCAGCTCCCACTCGCTCACAGCAGCAGCACCAGAGCAGCAGGTTCACCGAGAGCGACGAGCCGCGTCCCCAAACTGCAACCAAACGCGCCCACACCTCGAGATTCCCCGATTCCGATCTCGAACACCACATGCACACGGCGCCAAGATGACGTCTCGCGATTTCGAGATTCTCTACAAGGAGACGCGGCTGAACCTGGAGCCGACGTCGCCGTCGTCGATTGTCCAGATCCGCGTGGCGTCGCAAAGCTCCTTTGGGCGCAGCACCAGCTCGGCTCGCATTCCCAGCAGCGCCACGGCCGACAACGAGAAGGGATACAGAACGCGCAACCTGGCCACCGCCTCCTCCATATACTACCGCAAGCACCACACCTCCCCGCGCGGCTTCCACTGGCGCGTCCTGGAGAACGACACCGTGCTGAGCATCCGCGCCGCCGATGTGTGCAAGCAGCAGAACACGGCCGATGCGCCGCTGATCCTGAACCTGCGCTTCCCCGCCGCCATCCGCACCTCGTGCATTGGCTTCTCCGACCCCGAGGACCACGATGTGCTGTGTGTCCACGTCGTCGATCACGCCAACCAGCTCCACACCATCACCCTACGGCCAGACCACTTCAGAAGGAGATCAGCCACCGACAGCGGGCTAGGCGACGCCTGCAAGTCGTACTCCCCGCCCGGGTTCGGCTTCAAGCACCCACACAGACTGGTCGTCGTCAGCTCCGAGCAGTTGATCATTACCATGCACGATGGCGGCATCTTGCGATTCGACAGGAATAGGGCACATGAGGGTGGGTTCGGTTCGGCTCTCCGTGTACATGTACAAACTGCTAGGAAGGGGATAAAACTGACACATCACAGCGACGAATGGGACAATGTGGAAAGAGACGATCTACAACGTTGCAGGATGGGGTCAAAGTCTGCGCGGGCTGGTTCCCTTCCAGCGGAATGCGACCATCAGGTACGACAAGATCAACATGGAGCTGACGGCGGCGACGGCGACGGCAATAACGAGCATGGGACACGACACATCATTTTTGTTCACTGTCTGTCTCGACCACCGGATGAGAATCTGGGACGCGCAAACGGGCCAGATCCTCTACACGGGGGACATTCTCAACACGAAACGCGACCCTCAGGAGGTGGGCAAGTGGGTCGTCGACCCCTCCCAATGCAATCTGATCCGGATCCTGGATAACGGTCCGGGCCAATGCTTGGTTGCGACGTACTCTCCGATCGGCGCCGGCGAGTTCAAGTTCTGGAAGGTGAAGGCGAACAACCAAGGGTCTGTTCACGTGGCAGATTGCTTCCCCGAGGCACGACTGACACCCTCGAGCCCATCCTCGCTGGATGTCTGGACGCTGGCCGATTTCTCGATGGCGCTGCAGGGAGAAACCCCTGAGCTATGGGTCTTGTGGAAAAACAACACCACATACCGCGTCCAGAAGCTGACGGTGCACTCGCGGAGCGCGACCCCTTTTGCCGATGGCTGGAAGGGGGTCTTTGTTGAAAACGGCATGCCGGCTGCACAATCATCTGGGCCTTGCGATGCGGTTGATTCAACTGAGAAATGGCTGGACCTCATCTTCTTCCCCGGCCGGTTTTCAAAGTCAACCCTCGAGACAGCGCTTGCGATGTACGAGAAAGGACTGGGCACGTACAAGGAGACGACCTCCTCCAAGGCCGGGAAAAGCATTGCCGAATCTATATGCTCGGTCCTTGGTTCAACGACAACGCTGGACCGGAGCGGTGCGGGAGGTATGGACTACGAACAATTCAGAGGGGCAAACGAGACACAGTGGATGCGGTTCTGGCGACTTTTGCTCGAACTCGACAAGCAGAGGGGCGAGGCGCTGTCGCTGGTCTTCGACCCCGAGGACGTGATAGTCTGGGTTGCCTGCGCGGACTCTGTCTCTGCGATTCGGCAATGTAGCGGCCTTGACCGCATTTACCATAATCTCGAATCTCCACCGAAAGGAGGCGAGGGTGTAGCGGCGCTCGTGTCGGCCGGCCTGAGCTTCGTGGAAAGCTTCTCAGATAGCATGTCACAGTTAAGCCAGGCCGCTCTGAGGGCCGAGATTTACGAGGACTCGGCCAAGCCTGACGACGAGCGCATCCAGCAATTCTTTGACAAGGCTGGGTTCTGGCGGCAGATCACCGAGGAAGACTGTGCTCAAGTGGTCGAAACACTGGGCCAGAACTTCCGAATGCTGACGCCGAGACTGTACGACGACCTCTTCGACCTAATCACCTCCGATGGCGAAACAAACTCGCAAGAGCTTCGAGAGCCATTTACGGCACTTGGACGGAAAGTCATTGTGCATACCGTGCAAGACACGATCGAGCTCCACTGGCAGATCCTCTTTAGCCAACTGATCCTCCTCGTTCACATGGAGTTCGAGATAGAAGACGAGGAGGCAGCGCTTCATTCCCGGTTCGATGTCGGCTCGGTTTACCGACGCCTCATCGATGCGCTTCGTAGGTTGGAGCAGCTGAGGTGGATGGCGAAGACGGAGCTGAGCATTCCGGTATCCAAGGCTGATCGCTCCAGCTCAGGCACCGCCTCCCCAACCGCCAAGCGCGGGAACGAGGAGACATACTCCATCACTGCGCTCGAGGGGCTGACCGGCCATCTCTTTGGCCTGTCCGAATCCAACAACATGCCCATGCTGTCGAGCATCACAGACTTGGTGCTGGACCTCTGCTCTCCCGGCAGCTCTACCGAGCTATCGATCTGGCTTCTCCAATGCTGGCTCCTCAAGCACGGCCGACCCGACCTCGCCCTCGAGCTCAACCCGTTCGCCGAGCAGGACCCGTTCTCCACCTACGTACAAGGCCGCGTCTTCCTGGCCGTCAACCAGTTCGACACCGCCTCGGTCTACTTCCGCAAGGCCTCGGTCGGCCTGAGCGTCTCTATGAAGAACGTCGAGCGCCACAGCGCATCACTCCTCGACGACACGGAATGGAATCTCCTTAACAGCGGGCTTCCAAACTACTACGCCCACATCGTCAACCTCTACGACAGGCAAAAGGCCTACTCCTACGTGGTTGAATTTGCCCGCCTCGCGCTGCAGTTCATCCACGGCCACATCGACGACGCGGCCGGCGCGCGGTCCGAGATGCTCAGCCGCCTCTTCACCGCCGCGACGGCCATCTCCCACTTTGACGTGGCGCACTCGGCCCTCCTCTCCATGGACGACGAGGCGATGCAGAAGTCGTACCTCCGCAAGATGGTGGAGAAGATGTGCGAGACGGGCGACAACGCCGAGCTCATCAGCCTGCCCTTCTCCGGGCTGCAGAACAAGGTCGACGACATCCTCCTCGAGAAGTGCCGCGCGACCAAGGACGTGCTCAACGGCGTGCCCTACCACCACGTGCTCTACGCCTGGCGCATCAGCCACAACGACTACCGCGGCGGCGCCGCCATCCTCCTTGACAGGCTGCAGAAGCTCCGCCTCATGGGCGAGGGCGACAAGGTCGCTGCCCCCAGCGCCAGCTCCGCCGCCGAGGACGCCCTCGACACCCACGTCACCCGCCAGTACCTCCTCCTCATCAACGCGCTAAGCTGCGTCCCCGCAAAGGAGGCATATATCCTCGAGGAACACGAGACAGGCCGCACCGCCGCCGCAGAGACACATGCCCTCAAAGGCGGCCGCGATGACCTGGAGGACCACCTAGACGAGCTCGCGCAGAACCTGCAGCAGGCGTCCGCGGCAGCACCACCGACGGGACGCAGCGAGGAGACAGAGGACGACGAGGCGCTGGTGCAGAGGATGAAGCGGTTTGCGGACCTGCACGGCGCCACCGCGCCGCTGTCGTCACGGAAACTTCTGACGCTTGCCGACCTGCGCAAGCAGTACCAGCAGGAGCTGGACCGGATCGTGGCTATTCAGAATAACCAGTTTGGGTTCTCGGCGGAGGAGGATGATTTCATGGATGTTGGCGCTTGAAAGAGGGAGGGCGCGATGAATTGGGTTTTGTGTGTCTGTGTGTTGTAGGTGTGTGTTTTTGCGAAAGAGAGGATTTTGAGCCATTCCTTGCGAATGAGCGTGCAGAGAGAAAGAATCCTTCCCGTGTATAAGGGGGAACAAAAGTTTTGAGAATATGAGGGAGCCCCCTGGATGGATGGATGGATGGATGGGATTATCGGAATGTTTTTGTATGACTATTATAGCGACACACAACATACACACACACACACACACACGCCACGAGACGTAGAGTGTTGAATGATACCTCGATGGACTGACCACTACTGCTGCAACAACTACCAATCACTGTACCGATTTCATGAGATGTGGTGAATTTCTTTTCTCTCGCAAACCAACGCCATGCCGCGTGCTAATAACAGAAGTAGAAGAAGAACCCCAATTTAACTTGGGTGGAACGAAACAAGTGAAGTGTGATTTTTTGTTCTTTCTCATACAACACACACACACACACACACACTCATTCAGGTGAATAAACCCGCTACCTGGTTTCGTCCACACATCGCTCACAACCGAGCGAGCCGGTGTTCCCCCCTTCCCTTCCCTTCCGCCACCCCCTATCATCATCTCAAACGACCAACCAAACAAACCCAACATGCCAAAAAGAAGAATAACAATAAATATAAAATAAAATAAACAAACGCTGACTCCCGCGATCGGTTTCCCCTCCATTAGAGTTTGGTTGGCTGGGCTGGCTGGCTGTACATAAATAAAATACCTTTCAATTCATCATCCCTCTCTCTCCCTCTTTTCCTCTCATGTCTTTCCATCCTCCCCCCTCCCCCTTTCCCCTTCCCCTGCCCCCTTTCCTCACGCCGGCACAGAAGTAATCCTATGTTCCGGGGTCGGCGGTAACGCGGCTTGCCCGTTGGCGCCTACTTCGGGCTCTTGGCGGAAGAGTATGATTTCGGATTGCTTGAAGTATCTCCTCGCATCTGTTTTTGTGCAGATGTGTTAGAGTGGGTGGAGGTTTGGGGGAAATAAACGGAGGGGGAAGGGGGATGAGGAAGGGAGCTGGGCTTACCTTCGTCGATTAGTACCAGGCTGAGGTAGTACCGTGTGGAAAACTTCTTGTTCACGTCGCGGAAGGTGGGTGTCAGGTCGAAGCCGCCTAGGAATAGGCGGATTGGTATCGTTTCTCCTCTTGATGGTGAGCCGTCCATGATCTGTTTTTTTGTGGTTGTGGTTAGTATGGTATGGCAGTGTTGAATATGACAAGGAGTGGCTGTTTACCTCGAAGCGCACCAGGGTCTCGCTCTCGTTGTACTGGTTGGGGGCCGCGCCCGTGGTTTCGCGGCGGATGATGCTCAGCTCCATGTGCTTGATCTTGAGGCGGACAAGCAGAAAGTAGATGCGGCCGACGATGACGTCCTTGAGGTGGTACTTGCTCTTGCTGTACTCGAACTCGATGTGCAGGCAGTCCTCGATGCCGACGTCCATCTTGATGCTGCTGTTCATCTCGGGCGGGATGCGGTAGCTGTAGACCCAGATGTCCTTCTCGCGGATCACGTCGGCCATGCGGCGCGAGACGGTCACGCGCACAAAGTAGCGCAGCTTGACGTTGATGCCGTTGTACGACTCGTACTGCTTCTCCACGTTCTTGAAGTTGAAGTCGAAGGTCTGCGGGTGCTGCAGCTCGCCGGGTGCCGCTAGCTCCTGCACGAGCGAAAGGAACTCGTAGTGGTTGCCCCGGTCAAAGAACATCTCGATCGTGCCGATGAATTGCACCTTGATGCCCGTGTGCTCCAGCCGCTTGCCGTCCTTGGGCCGCACCGTCACCGCGCCCTTGACCGACTCGCCGTCGCGGTAGAGGGGCGCCTTCTCGCGCCGGCTCTTGTCCAGCTTGACGTCCACCATGGACCGGTCGTCGGCATCGTCGAGCACAACGTCGATGTCGACGGGCGTCGCAAAGAAGTAAGACATGGTTGGGTGGTTGGTTTAGGTTGTCGGCTTGAAGCGGTTCGAGGGAGGACGAGGAGGAGGAGGAGGGGTGAGGGCGGCTGGGCGTGGGTGCGCCAGGCACGGAGCGAAAAGGCGAAGGGGAGCAAGCAAGGTTGGATGCGCGCGAGGCCAATTGCAGTTGTTTTATCTCGGGGACGGGGTGGTTGGCGGTTGGGAATTGCTGCAAGGAGGGAGCGTTGTCGTCGTAGCTCCTAGGTTGGTTGGTGTGGATCGAACTGGTGAGGCACTGTTGTAGAGGTCGGTTAGGGGAGCTTTGGCATTTGGTGGTGTTGGTGTTGCATGCAAGACAGGCAGGTGTCCATGTAAGTAACGCGGGAACGGACTGACGACCAGGTACCAGCCAAATGGAACCCAGTGAGCCGTCGTCACTCAGCAGTGGCTGAGCGCTGAGGTGATGAGCGAGCTCCCCCACTGCGGCAGCGTTGCCGGTGCTGTTGCTCGTTCGCTGCCGGTCCCACACGGGGAAGCTGCGTCGAAAAGTGGAGCAGGGACCGCACCGAGCATGTGCCCCGAACTCATCTATACAGTGGACTATAGAGCCAGCACCCAGCGAGTCCATGTTCCATTGATTCGAACCCGTTCCCAGAGCCGGACGAGCATGTCTGATGATGATTGCTACGGATTATTATGCTGCGGGTCAAGCAACCTGAGATACAACGGGAGGTGCTAATAAAAAGGGGCTAGCCCAAAAATATTACAACAGCGGGAGCCATCAACGTCCAATGTCAAACAACGGGCACCTCAGCATCTTGTTCAAGAGGCGGGTGGACATTCGGCTCGAGTGTCAATGGCTGGATGAGTTTCACACAGACGGTCGATAATTGAACATCGCCGTCTAGTGCGTAGCAACCCGGTGGCCGCAATCGCATCTCAAATGTTGAACGTGACAGGTGTCAGGACAGTCGGTGCAATCGCGCATCGGATGCCTCGTGCTTTGAACCTTGTAAGGATCTCGAAAGGCAGACAACCCGGAATCTCTTTAGAAAGAAAGCGCAGGAATAAGCAACCTTGGTAGTTGTTCACCTGATCATGCAGCAATTGCAGGGCGCGAAGTTGAATAAAGCAATGGAATCCATCAGTTTACCCTTTCAAGAGAACATGCTCTTTGCTCCGGTGGTGGTGCATTCGGCTTATAGCGGGGAATGCTTGCTTGGAGAGAGAGAGAGGAAGGCTGGCGTGGGTGGGGCTACCCGCACGGGCCACGCCATTCCGCGCTGGCCAATGACAGTGGCTGCCCTAAAAGACGGAGAAGGAAGGCGCGAGGCACACAACTGGAATTATTCCGGCCCAAAAATCGTCCCTTGATTTTTTCGGGCTTGCACAACATCTCCAGTCCACCTCGACGACAGATACCTCATCCCTCCTCACTCCCATACCGACGCCAAGATGCGCTACATCCACAGTGAGGAGACCCTCGAGGTCCCGAGTGACGGTACGTGAGCCCAATTGCCGCAGATCTGCGGTTTCGGTCGACTCCTGGAGGAAGAAGAAAAAAGGAAAGGCGGAGGGGAAGGGGGCCATGGGCGACGAGGTCGAGAAGCGACCCGGCTCCATCGGCCTTTGGCGGGGAAGATGGAAGGAATGGCGAAGGGGATACGGAGGATCCGTGGGAAGGAAATTGAAATGCTGCCCCGGACGAAGTGCTGACGGATTTTTTCCCCCCAACTGCAGTCAAGGTTACTATCAAGTCCAGACTTGTAACGGTCGAGGGCCCCAGAGGTGAGGAATAACAACTCCGACAGACACACCAACGAGACCAGCCCAGAGCGAAAGCCTCATCACAACCCCCCATATCTCTCTCTGGGTGGGGCCGAAGGCGCGACAATTCTAACAAGGCGGGAAAACAAACAGGCAAGCTCGTCAAGGACCTCAGCCATGTTGCCGTCAACTTCTCCGTCCTCAAGCCCGGTGTGATCGGAATCGAGATCCACCACGGCAACCGCAAGAACGTCGCCACCCTCCGTACCGTCCGGACGCTCATCAACAACCTGATCATCGGTGTTACCAAGGGCTTCAAGTACAAGATGCGTTACGTCTACGCCCATTTCCCCATCAACGTCAATGTTGAGAAGAACGGCGAGACTGGCAACTGGGAGGTCGAGATCCGGTATGTCTGAGGAATTGACGAGGGAGGGGGAAAGGGACAAGCTGGGCCTAGTCACGGGAGGGATCAGCAGCTGTGTTGCTTGATTGCTTGCCGGCCGATCGGCTCGCTTACTTGCCCCGCCCCTCTGCTGGAATATTCAGAGCTGGATGCTGATACTATCTGTGTTGCAGCAACTTCATCGGCGAGAAGATCGTTCGCAAGATCGTCATGCAGCCCGGTGTCGATGTCGAGATCTCCAAGGCGCAGAAGGATGAGCTCCTCGTGTACGGAAACTCCCTCGAGGCGGTTTCCCAGAGCGCCGCAGATATCCAGCAGATCTGCAAGGTCCGGAACAAGGATATTCGTAAGGTGCGTTACAATGACAACGACAACAATCCCAATATATGGATGCGGGGGCACTTTCCCGCTCCTGAAGACCCCAGCGGCATCGCCGGCCACACCTTATAAAATGGAGTTACGTTTACTGACACTCGTGTGAACAGTTCTTGGACGGTCTCTACGTCTCAGAGAAGGGCAACATCGTCGAAGAGTAATGCGGCCTCGGGGTTTCTTTGTGCTTTATGGGTCTCACCGGAGTGACAAGGGGTCATTGGCATTTGCATGTTTTGTAGCGTAAAATAACCGCTACAGCAACAAAACGGGCAACCTTCTGAAGAATCACCTTTCTGGTCTCCAACCACCACTTTTTTTTGGTTCCACCTATCCACCACCCCTATCTTGCTCTTGCGAAATAGCAGCGTCTGCGGGGATATGATGTGTTTTCTACGGCCCTGGAAACGAAAGTCGGACGCGGACTCATAAGAGACAAAAATTCCAACAACGCCATCAAAGTCACGATTCGAGATTCGAGATTTCAGAGAATGTGAATGGGATGTCTACAAAGCGATCAAATTCTTGGATGCATGTTATGGGAATCATGAAGGGCTGGGGGGGGCTTGGCCTGTACGCCGGAAGAGAACCAAGAGCAGAGAAAAGCTACGAAAGGTCCTCAAGACACGAATATGCAAGCACATGATTATTATGACTTCCATTGCTCTGATAGTCAGCCCGGAACTCGAGCGAGCGCCCCGGTGCATGTGACGCGTGAGGTGCAGGCCCTTGGCCGTTGGGTCTATATCCACTCTTCACGTCACCGAAACACACATTACACCTCCTAATCATTAGGATGCATCTCGAGCAGAAAGTATCCTCGGAAGTCGTTGTTTTTTGTTTTTTTTCCCCCCTTTTTTCACCCCCTCTTCTTTCTCCGCATCTGGACATCACAGTTGATGAGAATAGGGGACATCTTTCAATCCGTATTTAATTGCGACAGTTCTGCATTCCACATACATTCGAGATCACAGTTGATGAAAATGGGGATAGGCATCTTTTAATCCGTCATTAGTTATGGTCTGCATTTCACATCCATCCATCCATCCACCCATCGCTCTTCATTTAGTTTAGATGCCTTTCTTCCCTTTCCCTTTTCACTCAACGCTAGAATCCCTCCCCTCTCATCGTCATCGTGAGATTCTTCCTCATGATCTCATTCACATTGCTTTCATTCCTGTCTTTCCAGTCCTCGCTCGTCAATTTCTTTCGCTTCGTTTCCCCTCCCCCCCTCCTCCTCCCTCCCTCCTTAGCTAGCGTACGATTCTATCCATCCACTTCGTCTTATTCTTCTTCTCAACTCAAATACCAAAAGCAGTAAATAGTGCACGCAGAGCTGAGAGAAGAAGAAGAGAAAAACAGTGTTGAGATCTCGCAGTGATATCATCAATGCTACTGAACTCCAGATAAACGCCCGAAATTGTGCCGCGTCAAAAAACAGAAGTTTTGCTGGGATTGGGGATTCGGTCTAGATCAATCGTGCAAACATCGACAACAACAAGAACAACAAGAAAGGTCTATATGTACTTGCGTCGCTACCAAAAATATGGCGCGGCGCGAAAAAGGGTTGTGTGTTGTTCGTGGGGAGAAGCTCCCGTACATGCGTTTTTCTTTGGGCATGCATGAGGGAGAGGGAAGATATGTACAAGATTCGTTCATTCATTATGGTGTTATATTGTTGGTGGGTGATTGTCGCTGTTGTCGTTGTTGTTGCTGGCGTAAATCGCGGTTTGATATCATCACCTCGGTGGTGATCTGAGAGGGGATCTCGCGGCCGACGGGGCGCGGGATACGCGGGTCGTTCTTGTTACTCTGCTGGTGCGACTTTGCCTTGAGCGGCGGGTGCGTCTGTCAGAGCTTAGGGAACCTGTGGTTGTTTGTTAGCTGGGTGTTATTTGAGGGAAATCATGGGGAGGCTGCTGCTGCTGCGCCGCTGCGACTTACTTGGAGATTCGGCCGTGTAAGAGTCCGAGTAGTAATTGCTGCTGATATCACTTCTTGCGCGCACAGGCTTCGACTTCTTCTTGTCCTTCTTCCTCAGGCCCAACAAGAGCCAGAGAGTGCCGAGGGCGGCGCCGAGCCCAAGCAGCCCAGTGCCGCTGCTCTTCTTCTCCTTCCGTCCTGATACCGTGCTGGGCCGACCGCCGCCGGCATACCATGAGCCGTGAGCATCTCTCCGCGAATGCGTCGATCCACGGCGGGTGTAGCGTTCCTCCTCGACGACAACAGTCTCCCCCTTCTTCCTCCTGGCTCCTCCAAGACCCAGAAGCGCCATCACGCCGTGCCAGAGGCCGCGAACAACGCAGCACGCGCAGAGCAGGAGGAGCAAGGCGACGCCGGCGAGTGAGCCGATGACAATGCCCGCGATCGCGCCAGGGCTCAGCGAGGAGCTGGCAGTGCCGCCAACCACAATACCCGTGGAGGTGGCAGTCGAGGACGCAAAGGTGCCGGTCGTCTCTGTGGCTACGCTGGTCGGGCGGTAGGGGGCGATGAAGCCGGTCGTGATGCTCTGGCCGCCGCTGGAAACACCAGACGGGAAGGCCGAACCGCCTCCTACACCGTTGGCCATGCACTGGCCGGCGTTTGCGCAGAACTGCCAGCTCGCGCAGCAGATGCTACCGCAGGCAATCTGGCCAGAGCCCTCGGGCGGGATGCAGTTCTGACCGGCGATGCCCGTGGCGGCAGGCCATATAGAGCTGAACGTGCTGGTAAAGGTCTCGGTCAGGGTCCAGGTGGTGGTGTAGAAGGCGTAGCCGCCGCCAGCGCCGCCGACGGAGCAACCCGCGATGTCGGCCGACGTGTAGCAGGTCGAGCCCGCGCTGCAGCAGTAGCGGTTGCCATAACCGCAGGGCTGCGCGCACTGGCGCGGCACGAGGTAGCCGTAGCCGGCGCGCTGAAGCTCGTCCCGGGGATATGGGTTCGCGACGGCGAAGTGCGCCAGGCCGGTGAGCACTAGGCAGAGCGGCACTAGCAGGCCGCTGTCCGGTATCGTCGTTTGCCGGATGCGCATGCTGGTGATGTGGTGGTGGTAATGGGTGTTGGTGTTTTTTGTTGCTGCTAAACAGCCAGCCCAATTGGCCGAGCTCCCGGCCTGGGTCGCTGTGGGCGTTGCTGGGTATGCTGCGATCCGAAAGCCGTGCAGAGCGTGGACTGAGTGGGTGTTTCGACTCGACGTGTTTGCTGGAAATTTCCTTGCCGTCTTTCTGCGGTTCGCCCCGCGAGTTCGCTTGCTTGGGACGATCGGGTACCTGAGATGAGGTGCGGGGGAAGCTCACCCGAGGAATGGAAGCTCGCCTTGTTGCCTTTGTCTAATTGTCTCGGGAATGAATGGCGTCGCGAAAAAAGTCCCGTCGTGAAAAAAAAGAGTGAGACGTTCGTGCGGAGTACTGATTACAGGATTAGGAGAGAAGGACTGGAATGGGGAGAGAAGAGGGCGGGAAATCAAAGCAGGTGTGTGTCTGTCATGTCACTGCAGATTTTAATAGCCAGGACCATGAATGAGGGTGGTCGGGCGCAATGTTGCAGGGCTTGTGTATGGGTTGGCTGTCGCCTGTCGCCCGTCGTCCGTCTGGCTCCTTCCCCAACCTCCCGGAAACTGAAGGGCGACAAGCGAGCGAGGGTGCGAGGGTGACAGCCGCTGCGACCGAACCCCCAACCCCTCGAATTTCTCACCTTTTTATTTTTTATTTTTGATGGATGGATCTCTCTTTCTTTGCGACTGATTGGGTCTGCCTGTTGATTAGCAAGACTATTTTCCCGCTTTGCAATTTTGCAACACGACGCGGAGGGGGAACTTGTCCTTCTTGCAGCGCGCTTCTGGATATCGATCAGATCTTATCAGGCAGGTGTGGTACCTGAATGAACTGACAAGCCGGGCGAATAACCTGTAGGCTATAAGGTGTGGAGGGAGGAGCACGATGAGCTGGCACTTGGCATTGGACCTGAGAACAAGTGCATGGATGGATGGGGTGAAAATCTGTGGTCTGGTTCGTCCAGTGATGGCTGCCATCCAATGCCCAGTGGGTGTCATTCATCCCGTCTTTGGCCCATCTTTGGCCCATCTCATGGATGTTTACTCGGCCCCTCCCTCGCTCACGGGACGATTATCAGGAGTTCCAGGTTCTCTTATCGCGCCTGGTCCCTGCACAGGGCAAGACCAAGCTTGGGTGGTCCGTCCTCAGTGCGGCCGGTCCAGACCCACTGCTGTTTTGTTTCACGGATTCAGTCAGCCCAGCCGCCTGCAACTCCAAAACCAGGGGTCCTCTGGGGGTGGGTTCGGGGCCAATTGAGTGACGACACTGGCACTGCCCTGGATGGTCATTCAAAAGCAAGGTCCGTCGTCTGGTTTCCGTCAACCACCGTTGGTTCAATGCGAGGCAGTGACGCGCATATACCACGTCGTGGAATTCAAGTAGCACCTTCCGAGAAATACAGGAACCTGAAGTCAAGACCAAGCAGGTACATGTGGTGCCTTCCTCTTTTCTCGAGTGACCGTCTCTCCAACTAGAAGGTGCTCAATTGGTTGATGGCCCAAACCCAACCTCGCCTCAAATAGGTGAACCTAAACAGTGTACCCATCACCTATAATCAATACTTTTCCACGGAGTTGTTGATTCGTATCCTTTAACCTTTGATACCGCTCAATCCCAACCCTGAGCTTTGGCTTTTGACAGCCTCTTAGACCAAGATGCGGGCAGGGTGCTGGGAGCTGCAAGACGAGCTCTCACCAGCGGGCGGCGGGCGGGCGTGCATGGGCCAAAGATGTCATCCAGGTTCCACTGCATTTACGTAACCCGACACCCGTCAAGCTTCCCCCTACGCTACGGTACGGTACGGGATACACGCATTGCCTGCCTGCAGTGCCTGCCTGCAGTGCCTGCCCATACAACCTGGGCGGCGGGCGGGCGAGCTAGGCCAGGCCAAGCTCCAAACCTCCAACCAAAGCCAGCAACCGACGACGAGGACGATACAAACCACGCAAAAGCCGCCCTCCAAGCTCCCAGTACTGAGCGCATCGGCTTTTGACCATGTCGCTCGACCCGCCGACATATTTAGCCTCGCTGCAGGGCAACATCCGCCAGCGGCCGATCCCGTGGGATGGAGCTGTGCGCGCCGGCACCCTGACCGAAGACCAGCTCGCCAAGATCCGCGCGGTCGACAAGGTGAAGAAGGACGCCCGCAAGCACACGGTTGAGGCTCATCTCGACGCATACCGCGAGCTGTTCGTCGGCGCCCCCGGCAAGAAGAGCGTCCTGGAACTGGCAGCCAAGCGCCAGGATGTCGTCCAGTACATCCTCGTCTTACTCAGCGATCTGCTCAGAAGTGCGTCACTACCTTGCCTACCTGTACCTACCTGACGGTACCTTGCCTCCTTCCCCCTCCATCGCAGAAGAGGAGATGCCCCTGCCTTGGCTTTGCCTGGCACCGAAGCTGGCCCAGACCCCGACCTCGACCTCAATTGACTGACATGCATCCTCCCTCGCAGCCATCCCCGCCCTCTCGAAAGCGCTGTTCAAGTCAGGCGACCCCTACCGACACTTTCTGCCCCTCCTCGCCCACTCGACGAGCTCCGACGACCCGATCCCGCTCCTCACGTCCACCGTCCTCGTCAGTCTCATGGCCGGCGCCAAAGACGAGTCTGCGCCCACCGCCGACAAGGCCCTCCCCATGATCTTTAGCTATCTCTCCTCCCTGACCAAGAACTCGGACGCCGGGCTCCAAGACATTGGCGTGCTCGAGTACTCCTCCCTGCTCTACGGCAGTGTCTGCAGGCAGCAGTTCTGGGACCAGAGGAGCGAGACTGTCGGACCTCTGATCGACATCCTCTGCGCAGCAGCCGGCAAAGAAAATGGTGATGGAGGAGCCAGTCTGTGGAGCGGGACCACGACCGCCGCAAGGAGTGGCTTCGAGGGCTCTATCGGCGGTGGCGTAGGGCTGCAGCTCCTCTACCATGTCCTTCTCGTCATGTGGCAGCTCAGCTTTGAGGCTGCAGATATCGGCGACGACCTAAACAAGTATATATCCCTCGAGCCTCCCCCTCGTTTATCTTTCTTGGCCCCAGTGCTGACCCCCACTTTCAAGTGAATACGACATCGTCTTCCTCTACACAAGACTCCTACGCATCTCGCCCAAGGAGAAGACCACGCGCCTGCTTATATCGACGCTGTATAACCTCCTTTCGGTTAACCAGAACTCACTCCTCCCCGCGGCGGTGCTCGCCGGTCTTCCTGCCCTGCTGCAGAACCTGACGGGCAGGCAACTGTCGGACACGGATCTGCAGGAAGATCTGGCCAAGCTGCGCGAGCTCTTGGAGGAGTACACCAAGACCAAGACCACGTTCGACGAGTACGTGGCCGAGGTGAACTCGGGCCATCTGCGCTGGTCGCCGCCGCATCGCAACGCGGTCTTCTGGGCGGAGAATGCGCGCAAGATCCTCGAGTTTGAGAACGGCGCGCTGGTGCGCCAGCTGGCTGAGATCATGAAGAAGCCGTGGGAGAACGACAAGGCGGTGCTGGCTATCGCATGCAATGACGTCGGCTGCCTGGTGCGCGAGGTGCCTGAGAAGAGAAGCCAGCTGGAGAAGCTAGGCCTCAAGACGAGGGTCATGGAGCTCATGGGCGAGGCGGACGAGAATACGCGGTGGGAGAGTCTGCGTGCTCTGGGCGGGTGGTTGAAGTATAGCTTTGACTCGAAGTGATACTAATAGACTGGGCTGGGCGGGGACACTGGGGAGGTTGGGTTGTTGTTGGTCAAGTCTACATTGTGGGTGTTTGGCTCGAGTTGTTTGTGGTCCGAGGAATTACGAGCGGACGGTTCGGGCATCAGGAGAGCTTCTTAGAATGGTTTGAGTTTCATGACTGTATTGTACTTGAAAGCCTGTGTGTGGTATACCTATGGATTCTGTCCTTTTCCCTTGAACGTGTTGTTTACATGGGTGGGGTTTTGGTGAGTGTTTGTTTGGGAGATTGTGTCAGGTGTTTCTCTTGCTTTGGGCGTAGAGCTACGATTCATAGTGTTTTGAGTGACTTATTTGCACATTGACTATCCTGTATTCGATCCAACCATGCTCCGGACGCACCCCCCATGAAGTAGTTATTAGACCCTAAGCTTGCTGCTCCCAACGAATAATACATATTTGTAAGGGTATACATCGCCAACAAAATATGAGATCTTTTTCTCTCAGTGTTCGTAAACACACACATCCGGCTCTCACAAAGGACGGCAAGTGTCAGGATGCGTACCAGATAGACACCCCCACCAATGCTGATTACGTAGCTCGCTAAACCACGCCGCGCTCTTATCTTATCGGAGCTCCCCGTGAGGAGCGAGTGACATCACACATCGAGAAGCAGAGGCACTTCATTCTGAGTTTCAATCAATCAATCAACCACATAGTACTATTTCCGAACGACCGACTGTTATTCAATTTGATCACAATACACGCACGCACCGGCAGCGCAGTTCGCGGGCTCCGACGGAGGGAAAGACGGGGAATAAACACGAAAGAAAATACACAAAACATGGTCAGGCGGGTGAGTGCTTCCTTTAGACATAGACTTGTGCCTCTGCTTGGGTTCGCCCAGGTGGTGGTTTGCAGAGTGAGGAATGGATGAATGAATGTTGATTAACGTGTTTTGGTTCATATTTATGTAGGTTTATTTCCTGGCCCATGGTGGCGTGGTGCAAGGTGCGTCGTAATTCTGTTTTTATCTCCGTTTTCTTTACATGGAAATTGGTCGATATGGTGAACACTGGTTGTGCTTTTTCTCAAACTGATGCTTGTGTATAACAAACATTCAGGGGTCGGATTTCGGTAGGTACTTTACCTCAGTTAACTAACACCCCTTCCCCCCCCCCCCTCTTCCCAACTCAGGTATTTCCTAAGAAATCCACGTATACAAATCACAAAACCACCCCCCTTTTTTGTCACTATGTTTCTCAGTACCGTCTCGTGCTACAGTTTCCATGTTTTCATGCCGTATATCCATGTTACCATCCAAGTTCCTCACTAACAGATCCTTCATCTATTCCAAAAATAAAAAGCTACTTCACCCAAAAGCGAGCCAACGAATATAACCTCACGGGCTGGGTACGCAACACGGATAATAACAAGGTCAGAAACTCCCTAGCTCACTCGCTCACCCACTCAAACAAACCCCCGCCAAGTTTTCTAAACTTACCTCCTCCTGCCACCAACAAGAATCATTTGGAGAAAAGTTAAAAGAAAAAAAAAAAGAGGACACAATGCTATGATCCCCGATCTTTCTTTTACACTCAGTCACAGCAGGTGCCTAACACAGCTTGAACGAACCAGGTCGAGGGCGAGGCCCAGGGCGACGACGACGCAGTCAAGAGCTTCCTCAAGGACGTCGATAGGGGCCCCAAGCATGCGCACGTGGTCAAGCTGAACAAGGAGGAGCGCGAGGTTGTCGAGGGGGAGACTGGGTTTGTGGTGCGTCGCTGAAGAGCTATCGGTGTTTAACTAAGAACCCCTTTTCATGATTTCCTTGTTTTTGTTTCTGGTGGGATCCCGCGTGTGGAAGAGATCCCCATGGTGTGGATGGGGCAGGTGGAAGTGTGAGATGAGTAGGTCGGCATACGGTGGTGGTTTCCTAGAGCAGTGCGTGGAACGGGATGGATGAATGAAATGAATGAATGAACCCGAGTCAGTATCTACTAGGCATGGATGGTGTTTTATTCTGTTTCTTCTTGGTTGTGAGCGGTGACTGGTTGGCGTAGAATGAATGTCGTGGAAAGCATCGATTTTGTATGGTTCACCAAACCGCATTTCGAGACACCAGCATCGACTATGTACAAGATTTCCCCGACCCAGAGCTTTGAAAACACACCAACCTGGAAGTTTTACGAACTACAAGATAGGGAAATGAAAATAAACACCCGACTTTTATAAGTTAATATTTCTCCCGTTCTAATATTCCCCCTTCACACAGGTAACAGGTAGGTCAGCTAATAACACACCTGGTAATTTCCTGGTAGTCTGCTACCTGAAGCAACTGCACAACACAACATAACGGCTCCTCTCAATCTCATCACTCCAAACCAAATACCAATCAAAGAAACTCTCATGTCTTCTTATTCTCTCTCCCTCTCTCTTACTACCATCATAAAAGCCATGGATCTTCATCAACAACAAAAAACCTTCCACCACTACCCCCCACACACACACCCACTATCCCTTTCTCCCCTCCATCAATCCGCTCCCTTAGACCAGACAAAGATGCATATATACAAAGATAAGATACCTCCGCCAACCCCCCCACAGCACGACCAGTAACAGTACTAATACTAGTAGCAGCAATAAGTAGTAAGCCATAGTCACGCTCACTCCCCACCATACGCCCTCGTTAACAACCAAGGCACCAACCCGCACCCGCCTGCGTCCGCACCCGATGCATTAATGCCCTGCGTCGTAGCAGCCAAACAAGCACGCACATTAAAATGATAATACAGCCAGCCCTCCCAAGCTATTACCACCACCAATCACCACCACCACTTCCACCACCACCACCACCACCGCCAACACCACCCGCTAAGCAAACGTCATAGAAATCTCCTGCTCTTTACCAAAGTCGTCATCATCATCCTCGTCAGCCCACGCGTTCGCGAGCGTTATATTCGGCACCGTCTGCGCGGTCCTTATTTCCGGTCTCGTCGTTGGCTGTGGCGCCGTATACGGCGGGGCTGGGGGGCTCTGGTTGCTACTACTGCCAAAGGATGTGGCGCCACTGGTGTTGCTGTTATTGTTGTTCGTGTATGTATTTGTAGTTGTATCTTGCAACGGCAATGATAGCGGCGGCGGTGGTGATGGTGACATTTGTTCCCGCTGTCGGTATTTATGGTCTTCTTCAAACGCCGTATCAAACGTCATTTGTATCTCGTCATCGTCGTGGTCATCTGCTCCAAACCCGCCGCCGTTGCCGTTGCCATACTGGTGATACCCGCTCTTTTCAAGCTTGGGTTCGCTAGCATTCGACAGCGGGAACGTGGGTGGTGCCCGTTCGCTGGACAGACGATACTCGTACGATGGTTGTCGTTGGTGCTGTGGCGCCTTGTAATGCTCGCCCGCGGGCGACGACCACTGCGGGACCGCCTCGGCGCTCCTGGACTCCCGGATGCCTTCCCGCGACGTCCTGGCCGGCGGTGGCTGGCTGGGACTTAGGTCTAGCTTCATCGGCGGAAGAGTGCTCTTGATCTCCCTAACCTGGAACAGCTCCTCGTCGATGGACCCGTCTTTGTTCTGCTTCTCCTTTGCGAGCTCTGCGCGGATTGCGTCGACGTCGAAGAGCACGCCGTGGTTGTTGCCCTCCTTGTCCTCGGTCTTCCCGCCCGTGGCGCCGCTCTTGTGTGAATCCTCATACACCTCCCACTCCTGTTTCTGCAGGGCCTTCTTTTTCTTGAAGATGCTAAACACGCCCTTCTTCTCGCCCTTGCCCTCCTTTTCGAGCTCTTTCCGCGCCTCTTCGATCTCGTTGATCAGCTCGCGCTGCCTCTCCTGGTGCTTCTCCGGGTCGGGGTCTTCAATCTCTGTAAACTCGTCGCTCTCGACGCTCCAGCCGCACTCGCGCAGCAGGCGTGGCATGGCCGTCCGGTAGTCCATGTGGCCCACAACAAACTCGGACACGTCCATGTTCTCCAGCCCTTCGATACCCTCGATAGCAGCTAGGCCAGCCACACGTCTGATTCCGCCGTTGGTGAGGCGGAACAGATAGCCCAAGATCCAGTCATTGCGGTTATATCCATTGACGAAGCGGCCGGCCACTACGGTGCGCGCGCGCAGATACTCGTCCTGCTTGACCACCACGGGACTACCGAAGACGAGGACATTTTGGACGAGGCCGTACGCGCCCTTCTTGGCCAGCTCTTGGAGACAGGAGAAGATGACGCGGCTGCCGAGGGAGTAGCCCACGAGCGTGACGGGACGTGTGCCCAGATTTCGGTCGATGAGCGAGTCAGCCAGGATCTTACCAGCCATGGTAGCACGGTCGAGGGAGACAGCCCAGGGGTTGTCGATCAGGTATGAGAGTTTCGTGAGCACGACAGGCAGCTGAAGCGCAGCCATCAACCCGACTAGGATAGTGTTGCCCAGAATCTGCTGCAGACCTTGTGTGAGAGCCTAGGTAAGGTAGGCTAGTCAGCTCATGAATCCACCCGCGGCAACAACCTTGGACAGCAAAACCGAACTCACCTCTGTAGCAAGGATGTTGATGGTGTCACCCATGCTCGTCAGCATCTCGGGCTCCCACAGGACAGAGTAAATGTCGCCCATGATCGGATCTACCGTGCTGTACGGAAGCCGAACATCGTCGACCTTGCCCGTCATCCACCCCGAGACGGTGACGATCAAGTTCACCCGCTTGTTGTTATGCAGGGGCCTGTACTCGAACGTCTTGACAGAGCCAGTTCTCCGCTCGGCAGCCCTCACGCCAATGATACCGCCCGACGCCGCGGCCGAGGACGTGATGATGGCCGCACCGCCGGCTCCCGCAAGGAATCCACTCGTACCGGTGACGCCAATGGTGGTGAAGCCCGCCGCCAGGCCGGCGCCAATCACTGGGGCCAAGAGACCGGCAGACAGACCGATGACCAGGCCGCCGCCAACAGTCGCCAGCCCCATCATGACGTAGCGTCTCCTGAGATTGATCTTGCGCCGGTTCTCCATGTGCTCGGCCTCGTTCCAGTTCTCCTTCTCGGCGTTCTGCTGCATCTCCAGCGCGTCCGTCACCTTCTTCTCGAACCTGCAGATATCGATCCACGGGATTTCGAGGTCCTTGCCAACCCTCTCCAGCAAGACCCTCGACCTTGCGTCGTATATGGAATCTGCGATGAGGACGAGAAACAGGTCGCACAGCACGGTCCACCTTAGGTCGATGTCGATCTTTTGTGTCGTGGGCATCTGCGACGGTGTCCTCACAGGGGCCGAGAGCTCCGTGTCGTCCTCGGCGGCGTAAGGCGGAGGTGGTTCTGCGACCTGTTCCGGCTCTGAGGATAGCGAGAATGATGAGGACGGGCGTGGGGACTTGATACCCGAGGTCGACGATCTCTTGTCGCTGCTGTCGTCGTTGTCGGCCATCGGGTTCTTCACCCTCGCGTTGGCCATCAAGACGGGCGTCAGGTCCTGCGGCATGACGCCGTGGGAGCTGAGCTGTTCGATCATGACCTGCTCGGCCGGGCTGATGTCCATATGTGTGTATAGCCGTATCATCATTTTCTGGCTCCACATCTTCATGCTTTCTGCGGCGACGGACCCTTGCTTCTTAGTCTTCCTGGAGTGGGCAAGTGCCTCGGCTTCGGTCAGCATAGCGGACAGCTCGAGTCTCGTGAGGCCCACGTAGGCGATCCTCTGGCCCTCGGTGAGAAGTTCCTTGGTTGCCTGCAGCTGGCTCACAGCATCGCGCTGGGTTTCCTCCTCCTCGGTCACGCTCGTCGTCGGCCCCTTGTCCTTGAACAGGTAGTTTGTGTTGTCGTCCATGCTGGTGACAGACTCGGCGTCGTCGTCCAGAAGGACCTTTGTGTACCCCTTGCCGGCGCCGCCAAGCCCGGCATAGCCGTATGTTTCCTCCACCTCGTCGGCTTCGGTGTGCTCTTTGGCGATGAGCTTGTTATCGTCGTCATAAATGTCGTAGGGCGCGTACGCGGGCATCTGCTGCCAGCCGCCATCGTCGGTCTCGGTGCTCTGTTCGGGAGGGTGGAGAGTGAGCTGCTGGTGGGAGAACTCGGATGCCCCCATGACGGTGCCGCCCGTTATGCTGGTGGTGCTGGTGTCGCGCGTGTGGCCGCTTGCCTGCCGCGGTTCGTCCTTGGCTGCCGATAACGATATGGCCTGGTCATCCATCTTTGCCGGTTGCTCGTCTGGTTTTTGTGGCTGGATCTGTGGCTCGGGTTTGGCATGTGGTGCTGTTGCGGCGATCGGTGTCTCTAGGGGCGTGTCGGCGTTGTCGTCTCCTCCCTTGCTATCGACGGGGGACACGGCATCGGACTGGGGAGCCGACACGGCGTCCTTGAAGTCCTCCTCGCCGTCGGATTCCGCAGCTGCGGCGGTGGGTGTTGGCGCAGCCACGGATTTCTCCTGTATATCCCCATTTGTCTTCGTCGCTATTTGTGGTTTGCTGTCGGTGTCGGTGTCGGTGCCAGCGACCAGGCTGCTCGCGGCCGTGTTGGGCTTGTTCGTGGATGCATTATCGGTTGTCGATGCCGTGGCAGCAGCAGCAGTAGCAGCAGCAACAATAGCCGCCTCCTCGGCTACGGTGTATTTCCTGATGGGCAGGCCAAAGTCGTCGAGCTCAGGGGCTTCGATAGCCATGTTTGGTGTTGTGGCCGTGGGCCTTGTCCTGGTCGCGATGGAGGTCTGGTGATCGTCGCGATTAGCTCCCAAGCCCGTGTCGAGTCCCGACAGCGGGTGGGTGTTTGCGGTTGCAGTATTATCGTGGTGGATGCGAGCCTATAGAATAGTATGCTGTGTCTCGTTTCCGTATCGCGTAACCTGGGCCGTATTGAACAAGAAAGACACTGGATGAACGGACGGGAAAGTTTGGATCCACCCCCTCGCGGCCTGCAGTCGCGCTTCAACACGGTCGTTCGGTCGGTTCGGTCTCGGTCGGTGGAACGTTCTCTGGCAGGAAACGGGATGCGGGAGGCGGGAGATCAGGGGGGTGGGGGGGAAGAGGCGGGCGGGACGAGGACCAGGGGTCTGCAATTGCGTGTTTCAAACTTTCAACAAAAGGGCGAGCATCCATTCCTTTTCTCGACTACCGTTCCTGACCAACCCTAGCGCCGTTAGGTGTTGCGCGGTGGTTGCTGGACTTTTTGACTTTGGGCTACAAGGGCTCATTTAGGGGTTCTAACACAACCCGATAGCGCATCCCAGAGAACGAGAGAGAAGAGAGAGCACTGCCACGAATTACCACTTTAGGTACAGGTAAGCTGCTTGCTTATCACTGAGTCTCATGATTACACAGAGACAGCTTTACAAAGACAGCTACCGGTACAGTACCAGGCATTCATCTTCGTCCATAATCCAGACAGACTAGGGAGGAGCGGCCGTGAATGACGATACTAGACCACGTGCCATCCCTCCATTTGCAGCCCAACCAACCAACCAACCGACCTATCCCGTGTTTGGCCCGCCCGTTCCTTTCACGGGTTCCTGGAACATCCCTTCAATAAGAAAAACGACCTACGTACAAATTGACTCGAGAACAAAGCTAAGTAAAGTCCATGGGGTGGGGAACGAACCCCTGGCAATATAACGGTCAGTAAAAGGAGTCCATCAAAAAAACGGCCTTGCATCAAACGGATAGGACAACACTGGAAGGTGACGACTGAAAAGTGAATTGCATCCCGTGTCCCCGAACTAACCGTGTCATGGTGGGGGTCAACCGGGTTTTGAAAAACGCCCATTTTGTGCCTGGGGCTTACACTAGAAAAATGGAAGCCACGGAACCGAACGTGCATGTCGATATGCAGGTAGTGTGGTGGTGGGTGGCATTCTGCAGCAGCCAAGCCCCCTCCCAGAAGTGGAAGCTTTGCACCGCGCGTTCTGAGGTGACCCCAGCCAGGACAGCCGCGCGTTGAAAACGGTTGGAGGTTGAGAGGAAGGATCACACCTCAACTACCGTACCGGTAACCCGCGTATGGTATGCGCGTGAGGTACAGGTACCTTATGTAACTGAAAGGATACTACATCGAAGGTCTTATTTCCGGACCGTGCAGCTAAACACCATCCTCCATGTGCAATTGTACTTTGGGTCAGCAACAGCAGGACATGAGACGAACCAACAAGGCATAGAAATCAAGCGCAAATCACCTGTAGTGAAAGGCTTGGACGGATCAAGTAAAAAAGAAATGGAATAAAAACAAGCCATACGACAAATAAGGTATACCTACAGCCTACATAGTACATGCAAGCAACACCAACGCCGCCTATCTTCCTCCTCAGTCCTCAGCAGGAGCAGCCTCCCCCGCCTGCGCTCCCTCCTTCACACCACCCTCCGCAGTCGCGCCGTTTTTCTTGCGCCGCTTCCGCTTCGCCTTCTGCTCTGAAGACTCTCCCTCGGGCACCGCCGCAGCTGGTTTTCTCGGCCCTGTCGTCGTAGACGCCTCCTTCTTCTCTCCTCCTGTCGTCGCCTTCTTGGCCTTCTTGACCGCGAGGGGATTGGGCCCCTTTTTGCCGTGGGCCTTTTTCTTCTTCTTGGGCTTCGGCTCTGCGGCCTTGTTGTCGCCCTCGTCATCGCTGCCCGAATCGCCATCCTCATCGTCATCATCGCCGCTGTCGTCTTCTCCTTCCCTCTTCCTCTTCTGGGGACGTCTGACGATGCCATCCGTGAATCTGTAGCTCGGTCAGTATGGTGTCGGGAGTAACTGTGACGGCAGATATAAATCAAAACTTACTTGGCACGCTCCTCGCGCTGTCTGACCTTGGCCGATGATTGCGACATGGGCTCCAGAATCTAAGTCAACCTGTCAGTGAATGATTCCACACACACAGACGACACAGATCGAGGAAACTTACCAAGACACTCCGCTTCACATACATCAGCGGCGTGGGCACGACCGACCGCAGCTTCTCTCTCTGTTCAAAAAGTTAGCAAGAACACCCCTAACAAAGGTATATATAAGGAAGAAAAAAAAACATACCAACTCCTCATCCTGCGTAGCGACAATATACCGAAACTTATTCTCCCCCTTCCCCTTTGGATCGACCACAGAAAGCATACACTCCCGTTCCGTCAACGGATCCGCATCCATCAAATGGCCACATCTTCTCCTCTCAAAGTCCTTGGCGCGCTCAATCGCCGCCGCAGCCGCCGGGTCCCGGTTGCCGCCCGCCATATTCTTGCTATACAGCGCGCGGATGCAGCACTGCGTGATCATGGGCTTGATCTCCTTGGTCGACAGCGCCTTGTTGAACAGGTGGACCAGGTCGACTTTCAGCGTGTCGAGGATCACGTCGCTCGTCATGAGCACCTGGTACGGCGAGCGGAAGCCGAGGAACTCAAAGTCGCGCATCAGGCGCTTGTATTGCTTGATTCGTTTGCCCATTGTGGCTGCTGTGAACGGGTTGCAGTGCCGTGCCTGATGGCCTGGCTTGGGCTGGGGGGTGTGAGTTGGCTGGTGTATACGATGGATTGAATGCCCAGACACACAAAAGAAGAATGGCGGTTTAGTTTAATGAATGAAAAATCCCGCTGTCAGTCGGTCGTCGTTCTCAGTAGGCGGGCTAGCTGATTTTTTCGCTTCCAAGAGTGAGTGATTGAGTGGGCTGGCTCCCAAAAAACCGAAAATGGTTCACTCAAAAGTATGGCCGTGTGTTGAAGCTGCACTCACTCAACTCAAAAAAAATCCAGACGTTTGCCCCGGAACTAGCCGCAGACCCCACCTTCCGCCGCTGCAGCCCAGATCGGAAAAGTTAACAGGGGTCCATCGGGTGCGCAAAAGCAAGGCTGCATGCTTCAGCCGCAGCGGATGGACCCCTTCTCCCCTCCCCCAACCCCTCACCTCATCAATCCCAAGTTGGCACACTCGATTGAAAGCAAACCTCGGTTTAAATACCTACACATAGCTTTACCAAAGGTACCAGGTAACTAACGAATTCACACATGAACCAAATGAATACCTTAGTTGCTAAAAAAATCTATCAGCCAATACTAACACAGTATAACAGCAGCCCAACTCCAGACTCCCATTGCTTTCCTGCCCTTCCTGCCTCCATGGAGTCCCTGAATTTTCCCCCCACATTTTCCGCGTGGCGTGGTTTTGTCTGTCGTGTTTGTTTTCGTGAGCAAACTCCGAAGTGGTTCTGCCCCTTTAAAAACTCCTTTCCCCCACCCACCACCTCCCATGAAAATGACTTGCTGTAGTGTAGCAAAAGACCAGGAAACCCCGAAAGCAAGGTCCCAAAACAAACATTTAAAAAAAAAAAAAACCAATCCCATCTTCAGCTCATTTCTCTGTAGCAAACTCCCTGCTGTAATCAAGCACGAGTGCCCGTTCGCCGAGTCCGCCTGCATGTAATTATTGTGTATCCTTCCCGGGTTTACAAAGCACTTAATCGTCAGATATGAGGTGACGATAAACCTTCGAGTGTCCCATGCTGCAAAAGACGAAGTTAATTATTCTTCCGACAAAGCCCGGCAACGACACTGATGTCGTCCAGCTTCCCTGCAGCCAAATGGTTAGTCACAAGTCGCAAATTCGGAAATTGGTTGAAGTGGATTTGAACTCACCGCCCTCACTCGCCAGGCCCTCCTCAATGGCATGTTCCATGAACGGGCTCTCAGCAAACGGATCCAGCGCAATCGTCTTGGCCGCCTCCATTAGCTCCCCCGCCACATACGCCATGCTCCCATCGTCCTCACCACCCTCGTGCTCGCCGTGATCCGCTGCCCCCCTGATGCCGTGGCCCTTGACCTCGCCGGCCCGCCATTTCTCCAGACTGCTGCTGACCGACTCGACGATCTCATGCGACCACAGGTTATCAATGACGCCGTCGGACATGGCCAGCACGACATCGCCCTCGCGGATGGGCACCTCGTCCACGACGGCGCGCGTGGCGGGCGTGTCCGGGCTGTTGGTGCCCAATTGCCGCGGGCAGTCGAACCAGTGCCATTGCTCCGTCGACTTGAACACCACCTCACGGGTGGACGGACGAACCACCATGATCTGCGAGTCGCCGAGGTTCGTGACGTAGAGAAGCGGCTCCACTTGGCCGCTAGCGGCAGCGGCGGCAGCGGCGGCAGCGTCGTCGGATGGGGTAGAGGTGGAACCACCATCCGCACTTAGACGCCGGTAGTGCAGCTGCGCCCCGGCCGCCGTGGTTGTGCCTTGCCAGTCGTTTGGTGCGCTGGTGGCCTCGAGGGTCTGCTCGTATGCGCGCTGGAGGTAGGAGACCGGATCGGGCTTGTAGCTGTCGCCTTGGCGGGCTGCGTCTTCAAATATGGCAGTTGCCCAGAAATGGAGGATCAGCCTCGACCAAAGTCTGCGGATTGCGCACAGCATGTGTTAGCCTATAGATGTATGCGCACAGGTGTGGGGGGTAATTCCAGGAGAAAATAGGCATAAGACATGGAAGTTATGCCCACTCAGACCATTTGCGAACAGAAAAAGAAAAGAAAAAGAGAGAAAAAAGAGAAGGACTCACCCAGCATGCCCCTTTGGCCGAGCACTCCACGCGCCAACCCCATCATTCGCACAGATGAAATACTCGCTAGCAAACACAGCATCATCCCCATTGGTAAGGCCCTGTATGACCTGCCCGTCCACATACGCAGCCCGGCGGTCTCGACTGCGATTGTGCGTGCTAAGCGGGTCACTGAACGAGCCCGAGGGCGGCGACAGGAACGGCGGCGGAAACGGACGCGGCGCCCGCTTCGCGAACAGGCCAATGCCCGTATCAAACCGAAACGGCAGCTTGGGTAACGCCGCGGGATCAAAGATCGACGACGGTGGTGGGGTTATGACTGTCGTCGAGGAGGAGGCTTTGCTACCGTCCTTGCTGAGCAGCGGATGTAATAAACGTGCATGCGAGGAAGCGCCGCCGAGGAGGAGCGGAGTTAGTGCGGTGAGGACGCTTGGTCGTTGCCGCAGCTGTTGCCGGAGCTGTAATAGGGACATTTGCCGCCGCCATGCCGGCGAGGGTCGCTGCGCCGGAGCGCCGGGACGGACAACGGTCGGTTCGGATGAGGACAAGAACAGGGACAAGGATAACGACACAGTCGAGGACGAGGATGGGGATGGGGAGGACGAGACGCGGCTCGGCGCAGTGCCCCTCCGCAAGCGTGCGTGTGGTGTCGAGGCCAGCAGTCGGGGAGGTAGTCTCCTCATTCCAGCAACGACGTGCGCGCGAATCGATGGGGTGTCGTGCTGGCGGGCAGCATTCGGGAGGAGAAGAAGGGGTGTGTAGCTGCTAGCTATTGCGAGGAAAGCTGGTGGTGGTGGTGGTGCAATGTCGGGCAGACATTGAACTGTCTCACGCAGCCAAGGTTAATGGAAAAGGCATGGAAGCTCGGAAGGCATGCAATGCACGAAGGAAGAAGGTAAAGGAAAGAATTCACTGTAGTAGGTCCGAATAGGCATGCGCCTCAAACACCTACTACCCAAGGAGCCAAGCTACTGGACTTTTACCTACGTGCCTACCTACCCACCGGGAAGCCTGCGGGTTATGGCTGCCCACCACTCAACGACGCAACGACTCTCACGCCAAACCGCAGCCCTCCAATGAATGTACCCGCGTGGGCGTCGTATCTTATCGACCTGCCCGCCCTAGCCACTAGCTTGGAACCGAGAGTCTAGACGAACAGGGGGTCACCCATGCTTGGTCTCGGTTACGAACCCGCAGGACCCGGATTTCAAGACGGCGTGTCCCACTATCGAAAGGCTGTTTCCATCTGCACGCGTTGTCCGGGGTTAAAGTGCTTGATTAAGCTGTTCTACGTGTTACCGGCGACGCATTCCCAGAACGCCAGAGTTGGGCCGAGGTACCTTGCAGACAATCATATCCAATTCGACGCCACTCGCAAGACCCCGAACTTTGCCAACCGTTAGGTACTTGGGTACTAACGCCATAACTTGTCGATATAGAGAGGAACGACAACAACAACAACGCAAGAAGAACAAAAACAAACCACCATTGCTACCAGCCAAACCATGCAAATAAATATCGCAGAGAATAATATACTCGAAAATGCCCCAAGCACAGCGCCGGCCGCTTTGGTCAATCCAGCCGGCCGCTGCCGATGCACACGGACAAAACATAAACCAGGCGTTTTCCAGCGCGATCCATGGCGCCCCAGCCTCCAATGCATAAATGTAAAAGTAAAAATAAAATAAGAGTCCCAACGCCATAGCACAGGAGCAGCCCTCGCAGCAAACCCATCCTCCTTTATCCAGTCAGTCCCTTGTCCAAGAAAGGTATCTTCTAATCTTCTCCTGATTGTGTCGTCTCACGTCGCTGGCCCAAACTCCTCCGTCGCCGATAATGCAGCATCAACTTGTCATCACTTGTCACCATATCGTCCTTGTCTCCATCTCTTTCAAATCTCCTCCTTAGGTCCATGACATTGACCTTCATCTAAAAAGCGTTGCCTTGGAATGGCATTCGACCCGGTGTCCCAGGCCTGCCAGATGTCCCGGGTGAGTATTGACCCTGCGGTGGCATCTGGAAGCCCGGAGATGGTGGTGGGACACCTTGCATAGCAAAGCCTGGTTGAGGCTGTGGCGGAGGAGGCCGGTTCTGCATGTTAGGCCCCATCCATCCAGCTCCTTGCGGATACGCCTGGCCGGCTGGACCACCCTGCTGTTGAGGTCGTGGTGGCTGGGGCCCATAGTTTGGGTTTGGTTGAAAGCCTTGAGCCAAGTGCGCTTGACTGCCCATGCCCATCATGCCCGGGCCTGGGCTCATACTGCGCGCATTCATACCACCACCACCACCCATCATCCCTGAACCTTGCGGTCCCGGGTGGCCTTGGTGACCAGAAAATTGAGCTTGCTGTTGGGCGTATGCCACTTGTGCTGCCCGCTGCGCTTGCTGGCTCTGTTCCCGCTGCCTTTGGTCAATGGCTTGGGCAACGGCTTGGCCTCCAATTCCTTGCTTCATCTGGGCCTTCTCACGCTGTCTCGCCTCAATAACCCCGACGTAGCCGCTTTGTTGCTGTCCGCCAGGAGCCCTGTTTCCGCTTAACGCAATCAACGGGCTGCCAGTGATGCGCGCCACATGCTCTTGTTCGCGAGCAGACAGGTGGGACGAGACCTCACCGGTCGAAAGTGCGGCTGCCGTGCCCTGACTGTTAGGACGCCCACTCTGAAGAAGGTCGGCAGAATTGTGCCGAGAGTGAGCGCCCCCGTGGCTGGAGGGCCGCTTAAGGGGAGATGTTGGTGTCCCGGCCCGGAATTCAGTCAGGGTGTTTGCGGATGGGTTGCGTTGGTGTGAAAACATGGGGGTCGTGGTGGCCGCGGCACGCTGCTGTACAAATTGCTCGGGGGAAACGACGTTATCAGTCGACGAGGAGACCGCAGTACCCGGTTGCCAGGCTACCGTGCGACGGACTGTGTCATCCGAATCCTGACGGAGATGGGACAGCCCGGGGCCGGGGCCAGGAGACTTGTTTCCCGTAGTGGGGGAGAAGGGGCGTTGCAGCTGAGTGCTTGAACTTAGTTCGTTGCTGTTTTGGATGGCGTTTAAAGGGAGGGCTGGTGCGCCGTAGTTTATTGTTCGACCGAAGTTGATTTCAGGAATGTCGTATTCGCCTTTGGAGGTGCCGTGAGACCCAGCACTTGAAGCGGCAGAGTCGTCCCCTATCGTTTTCAAGACACCAGCACGAGGACGATCCACAGATTCCTGAGTATCACTTGATTTGCGCGTGCTGGCGTAGTCTGGGCTCGCGGTGGAAGAAGCGTCGTCATAACGACTGCTCGCTGCGCTTCTTTCGCTGTTCTGGCGACTCGGATGCTGCGGTGGCAGAGGTGGCCGTCCGGCCTGTTGGACGAACCCACCGCTGCCAGGTGACTGGGGGGAAAGAGGAGAGACACCATCATCAGGGCGTCGCTGCAAACTGGTCGTTCTCTGCGGAAGTGGCTTCCTGTTGACAGGCGGTGAAATGGGTTGAGGTGGCCGATACATTCCTTGATTGGGGGGAGGGGTGCGACGCTGACCCGGGGGTGGTCCACGTTGCTGATAGGACTGATAGCCACTCGGGGGGCCTTGATTAGGTGGAGGACCCATGCGATGATCCCGTGGCGGTCCTGATGGGGGAACCCAGCCATCAGGAGGCGGTCCACGGGGACTCATCATTGGAGGCGCGCCACGATTATTTGGCGGAGGGCCCATGTGAGGTCCAGAACGGCCCTGAGCGGACGGATCGCCAGGGGGGCCTGTTGGGTATGATGGGAGCGGAGACTTGGACTGTTGCTGAGAAGGTGGTGGAAGCCCTGGCGAAAGGCGGACCGGCATGTTGGTTGGCGAGGTTAGGCCTTCACGAGATCCATTAAGATTAGCATTCATCCCCACGGTGTTGGCGCTGGCTTGTGGCTGTACCGATGGACCTCGGGGGTCTGTTTGCAACGAAGTCGCAGGGCCTTCGAAGGGATCATCGGCGAGGAGATCCGGAGTCAACCCGCCTGCATTGGCCAGCTGTGACAGCGTCGTGCTAGACAATCGACTCGTTGCTCTGCGCATCTCCGGCGAGTGGTAAGGCTTCTGCTGAGGCCGAGAGCCTGCGCCGTGTGCAAACGCTGGAGGGGCATTGACAGGCTCAGGTGTCTGCAGGCGTGGCATATCGTTGATGCTCTTCGGCGGTGCTTCTCTCCCTGGCAGGTCATCCTCGGAGCTGACTCGCTCGGGCGTGACAGCCAAGTCGGTCGCAAAGGTCTTGGCACGCTCGGGAGCTCGCATTGCAGGAGATGCGCCGCCGGGCCCGTCCAAACCATGAGAAGATAGCGCACCGGCAAGCTGGGTATCGGAGATGTTACGCGAGTGCCGAGAGTGGGTACCCATTGCCGGCGGTGCATGTTCCCGGTGGGGATCAGGTGGCGCCGAGTCCGTCCTGGGCCCAGGCTGGGACAATGACAGAGACCTTGAGGATCTGACAGAAGCACCGTCGTCGGCAAAGTTCACTCGTGGGCGGGCAGCCCCCGACTGAGGCCCAAAACTCAGCCGCTTGCTGCTCCGGCTTCCACTGCGGCTGTGGCTCTTGCCCCCTTCCTCCATCGCGGTCATCCGCTGACCAGTCAACTCCTTCATCTTCTTCCTCCACGTCCTTTCTGACCATGCTGAGCTTCCCTCGGTCGTAATCAGTCCGCTCACATCCAAAATCTCGAGGTAGCCATATCGCTTGTGCTTTGGCATGGCAAACATCAACGAACGCTCATCCAAAACGCTTGCCACGATGCGTCCGGGACGGCCATACAGCCCAAAGGTGTCCCATGTCGGAAACAGGAATCGCAGTAGCATTTCGAATCCCGACACAGCAGGGGGGACCTCCGGCATGACGAACACAAAACCCTCTGTCGCTGATGGCGGGTCCGAGTGGATGGTGATGTTGCCCTCGATTTTCAAAAGCGTCGACCCGTCGATCAGCGTCCTTGACTGGGGATATAGTGCATATGCGGAGTATGCATCGGTGATCGACGCAATTGGGAGTGCGCCCTTCTTCTTTTTCTTCTCGGCGTCCTTTTTCGTGTCGTAGAACTTGATGGAGCCTTTCAAAATGGGAGCGTGGCTCCTGTCGTAAGGGTTCTTCTTCTTGAACTCCTTTTGCACCTTTTGATACTCCTTCTCGTTGGGTGGTTCGATGACACACCAGCATCGTCTCCAGGGGACGCCGGCACCAAATCTGACCCGGACCCATTCCTGAACCGGCATCCTCGCCCGCTCCATGATTATGTTGATGTTGTTCAGGACCTTGCCCTTTCCAGCTATCAAGGCCCCTGAATAGGCTTCTTGGAGCGTCGAGTGCTCGTACATAGCTAGTCGTATTCCCGAGGTCCACTGAACCAAGGAATGATGCGAATTAAAATGCAGGAGATAGCGATTCCGCCCAGCAGTGCTGATGCTGAGAATGTTTTGCAGCGGCTGCTCGTCGGTCGATCGCGTCGGAAGCGATTCAATCTGCGATCACGTCAGAATCCTAGTTGCGCAGAACAAGAAGCGGTCCAGGATACGCTACCATCTTGATTGATGCATCAGTGAGGTTGATAAACTTGGGGAGGACCTCTCCGTCCTCCCCAGCCGCGTCCAGCTCGGCGGCATCCCAGAGAGACAGAACAGTGCCCACCAGCTGAGCAAAGCACTCGGTCCAAGTCCGGTCAAGGTTTGGTTTTCCCTCTATGCCACGTCAGCACATTTGCGCATGTGATGCGAGTCGGTGGAATAACTACAATTACGCACTTATGTCCTGATCGTCTAACTTCAAGAAGTAGCCCTCTTGGTATAGCTTGTTCGTGTGGCTATTTAGCAAGTTGAAGATGGGTTGAAGCTCCGGCGGAGTGTCATCGTTGGCGTCCATGACGGGCGGTTGGTGTGTCTGGACCATGGATGGGGGATTCGATCGATTATGCCGCGTAGGGCTTGAAGGGGCCTCGTTGTTTAGCGAGACAGGTGAAGGCGCATGCTCGCCTGAAGTCGGCGAAGTAGGGCCGGTTGCGGGAGGGGAGGGTTCGCCGGAGTTAAAAGGTCGAGGAGATGGCGTCGAAGCGTTAAAGGAATCACTGTTGAGATCGAGTTGTGGATGAGGGTTGTGGACGGGGCCGTTAGGGGGAGAAGCGGCAGGAGTCGGGGCCCTCGAATCCTTAAAATGGGGTGCCGAGAACTGGCTGGATATAAACGAGAGCACTATGGATTATGACGCGCCAGTAGTCAGCGTAAGCGCAAGACTGAGTGGGAAAAAGGCTCGAGTCTGGGCTTTCGAAAGGTGAATGGTCTTGGCGATTGGCTGGGCAGCGTTCAGAGTCCACCAAACAGCTCGGCGGCATGGGGTGCTGGGCGCTGACCAAGGCTCCTGTCCTTGCGCAACTGGCGCACTCTTACCCTCTCCCAAACAAGGGGCGCAGATGCGGGAGTCTTGGTAAGTCCCGTGGTACCAAAGCCAGGGTCGAAGGCGACAGCCAGCAGCGAGACGGGAGCGAGCGAGGGGTGCGATACGGGATACGGGTTACGGGTTACGGGTGGAAAGACATGGGGGAAGTACTATTTTGGGGGCGGGTGATGCGATCGATAAGCCAAGCGTTCGGGTTGGGCGCTACATACCTCGATTGCGACCCATCTTCTTTGTGTTATGGCGAGTGTCGAGCTGGAAATTCCTTGGCGGTATTTATCGACAAGAGGCCACCGGAAAGGAGAACACCAGGAACACAAAACAAAAATGCGAGGAAAAGAGAATGAGACCTAAGACCCGGAGCGTCGGGCTCCACGGTTGGCGACACAGTGATCTCTTTGTGGGCGATACGTCGTACTTTTGGTTTGTTGTATCAAAAAATATCCAGCAACAGGGGTACAGGAGTCTTGGATCATTCTTTGCTAAATTGCGTCGGCAGGTCCATTGGAAAATCGTCTCAGAGTGGAGGCGGGGCGGGATTGTCGGATGGAGTTGTGCAGCCCACGAATACAACCAGGGTTCCAGCAAGTCGACCGGGTAGAATCTTCGGCGTCGAGTCTCGAGAGTACAAGTAGCTCTAGTCCGTCAATGTTCTGTATCTTTAGAGAGATGGGAATGCAAGTTGTCCCGTTGGATTTTGTTTGGGATTTTGCCTTGATAAAGCACCTCAGATATGGCTTTCCCTCTCGGGCAGGTAATAACTTGGCCGGCCGGGCGAGGGGGCGGGGGCTCGTTCGGGTGTCGAAAACGTGCTGTGTAGCTATGACGGGATACGGCTTGGCCGAAAGGGACGACGGAGCGGTCGGAAATACTAGCGTGCGCTTGGCGCCAAATCAGTCTGAATCTGGTTTCGACAACGAGTAAAGCTCTGGGGCCTTTTTGGAATTCCGATATGTATACGCGGGTGCGTAAGGAAGTCACGACAAGACGACTGTCCACAGAATTAGTCCAAAGCCGGTAGAAGGAGAGACGGACCCTTTTTACCAGGCGACATGCGACTCGGCTGCTGGGTTTCCGGGGTTTTTTGAGTTTCTGTCTCTAGGATCCTTGTCGTCTCTGTCTCTCTCTGTGGTTGCCGGGTTGCTGGCAGGAATGCGCGAGATGCGTTCGTCAGTGCGGACCAGAGGTGCAGCAAACCTGGAATGGGTGCGCAGATTGAAAATGGAAATTAAAAAATGCCTGTTCTTGGGAAAGAGCACTCCTGCACGTGGAATGAGAAGCGACACTCCTGCCGAAACTCTAAATGCTGAGCTGGGCTCGCTGGGGAAGGTGGAAACAGCAAACCCAAACCGCCATGTCAAGCAGCGCTGTGCTGCTGCCATGTATCTGACTGAGCAGCTTCCAAGTTATCTACCTGGTATGTATCTACCTTACCTGTATTTACCTCGGCGTGCTGGTAGTCCATGGCCGGTCTGGCGGCAGTATCTGCATCATGGTTCCATTCTTTTTTTTTTCTACCTCCATCCGACGGCTCCGATTGAACAAGTCAGGCCCAGCCAGCCCTGCCCTATCCAGCCACTCCGTTTGACTTTAACTCTGTCCTAGAAACGTGCCCTGGTGACGATGCGGTCCCGCTTACTCGACATGATAGCGGGCAGGCAGAAGCAGGAAACCAAATTCGGAGATTGACATATTGGTCCACCTTGGCCTGGGTGGTGGTGCACGGCGTATTCGTCTGCGGCCCATGGTACGCGTCGTCAGAGCTGTGCCTTTTTCGTGGATAGGTCGAGGCACAGGCGCTTTACCCGTACAGTACCTACACGGTACAGTACCTGGTACCCGTATGCATGTCGCTCACCTCGACGGCTTGCCGATCAAGTTCATTGGAAAACCGTTGCGAATGCTTCAGTCTGTTTCGGCGGCCATTGGGCAGGCTCCACTGCGGTAATCATAAATTGATGCAAGCCCAGTCAAGAAAGCACTTTCTTGCTTTGCTACTAATACCAAGAAACCCACAGTTCCGCCTCCGCTTGATTCGTCTTTCTTTCAAAATATCAGTCAGGTACCATTTTTTTGCGACACGACATCCACATGCATCGACATCCATGGTGTTGGGTTTTGGTCGTCGGGCAGATCGTCCGGTGTTGGTTGGCAGCCGCCGCCGCCTCCGCCACCCGCTAAAATCGCCCCTCGCCAATCGATCCTGGAGGCCTTTGGCGGCAGCGAGGCGGCAGTGAGGCGCCATCGTCTTCTGGGCAACGTCGGATGTTGAAACCGCATTCCAGCTTCCAGCTTTCAGAGCCAGCAACTACAGCAGCACCACCCAACGCTTGAAACCGATCCGATCTCCTAGACAGCGCACCATGGACGCCCCACAGAAAAGCGCCCCAAACTGGATTCTGGATGCCGGATGGATGCCGAATGGTGAAGTCTTCCAGGACAAGCGCCAATCTCGACGTCTCCTCTTCGCCAACGCCCTAGCAGGGTCCTGTCTTGTCCAAACCCAAGCTGATCTCCTCCAACCGCCGAGTTACGGCATCACACCCAGGCGCTTCTGCTGGAGCCAAGAGCCGTTGTGTTGCGTTTCGCCTCTCGGCGCTGCAGTAAACAGGCGATAACACGCGGGACAGGCGGATGTGTCCTCCAAACACATCCATTGTTACACAAGGGGCCACGCAAGAGCTGAGCCACGAAGGGCAAAGTACACATGATGATAACGGTCAGATGTCCAAGGATACCAAGGATATTGTGCCCCGTATTGCTCTTACACTATAACGGGCAGCTTGAAGATCAAGTCCCTTTCTTACGTTCCAGGACACTAGCTACCTAGTATAATACGAAGGCACACGTGGAAATCGTAGGTGAGGAATGCACACAGCAGCTGCAGGTGTCTTCCAGCTACTACAACACACAGGTGTCCAGCTGAGTTGAACCACGACCAATGAAGAGGCACGCCTTGAAGTTGGTATGCCACCTGATTAGCTTGCCAGTGAACTTGGCAAAACTTCGAGTACGTCATATGTCTTGATCTCGGTTGTGATATGTCGCTGGGCCTCGACTTAAACGGTATTTGGTCTCGCATGACACGAAATGACATATTTTCCTTCCTACTCGTCGTCATACCACTAATTGGGTTGGCGGACCATGAGAGCATGAGAACTGAGGAGAATTATTCTAGCATCTGGCAATGAATAACAACAGGTAGGCACGCCGCCCTCTTTACTCGAGAACGTAAAGGTGCACACAGGGTTAGAGGGTTACATCCCAACAACTCGGAATGGGTTCTTGGCACTCGTCGGGGATCATCACTCGGTGAGGTTAAATTCTGTGCCGCTGCCGCCGATCCTGGTTTCCTTGAGCAGCAGCCTACCTGGCAGGTAGGAGCTCGTACCTTAAATATCGTTTCAATGTTTTGCGGGCGAGGCTGGATTTTGTCGACACGAGGTCCTTCCTCGAGTCGCCATAACTAAGACTATGAAAACGCCTTCTCTGACTTGGACTCTATTGCGCCGATATGGAGATAAGACTCTGTGCTTCTAAGTAATAGCTGAACGAGCTATTGGTGCCCAGTCTCTCTGGAACAATTCCTACCCCCCGGGTCCTCGAAGAGAAGAACGTTGCACGGAGGAGAAAACAAAAGGTAATCGAAATACCATCCGGGGCCAAAGTTTGCTTTTGATGTCCTTGTCTGTCACCGCTAGCGCGACGTTGCCCCAGCCTAGGCTTGCGACATCACAAACATGGGGGATACCAAAGATGCACCTTCCTGGCAGTGGGATTGAATGAAGGAGCGAGTCGTGGTGGGCAGGTTGGCTGCCAGGTGTGACTTCTCCTTTTGGATTGGAGCCCCTGATTCGAGGTCGCACATACTCGGTCCATCCCATCCTTTGCTTCGTTTGCCTTCCAGGTTCCTATTTGTGAGGTAGTCGTCTTGATGGCTGATGCCTTGCAACAAAGAGAGGCCCTGGGTCTTTATTATGAAATCAACGGATTGCTCTCGTCGAACTAGAAACTCCCGCCTGTCACCTCGCCCGGTCATCTTCGATCTGCTTTCTTATTCTGAAATCTTAGTGTGCGGCCTACTGCAGCCAATGATGCAATGCTTTTACACTCCCTACCCAAAGTGACTGGCCATCAATCATCACCCGCCTTTCTTGCGGCGGTTGTCCTGCATCCTCCCGTCGCCACGAGTCCTCCCAGATTTCGACGATTACAAACCAGAGAGCGCGCGAGAGTCGAGATGTCAAACTGCATGCCGTCTGCTGCGTACACACTCGCACCTGCGGCCGCCCTGCAAGTTGGAAAAGGCTGTCTTCAGAAGACCAATAGGGCTGGCGAACACGGCCGCATGGTGCCTCCTCCGGGGAAAGCAGCCGTTCTTTCCGGGGAACGCCTTCCCCTTCAGCTCTCGTCTGCCGTGGCTGCCCCAGGTCCCATCAGGCCGGGAAGCGGCGTTGATCCCCTGAAGCTTAGCGCCGGAAGGACAACAACTGCCTTGGGCGACATGGGCAATCCCAAGACTGTTCGTCCAAAAGCCCTGGAGAGATCCAGGAGAGCGGCACGTACCCCCGTGCACTTGCACCTGCATCAGCGAGCGCGCCGTGCACGCCAAACAAGCACGCCGAGACCTTCAGTTCTGCCATTCTTTTGGGACCTGACGGGTTGAGCTCGAGTCCTGGCGCCCTGGAAGCGAGCTTTGGCTGAGCTGCCCCTCCTTCTTCACCACCGAGTCGCCGCCCTGAGGTGGTGCATCTGGCCGTCCTCAACACCGTTTAGAAATCCTGCATCGCAGCCAGCACAGGAAATGCGACAAATCCAAAACCCCTTCTCTGTTGCTTTCACGCATTGCATGGCCCGACTTGTTCCAGCTGGCCGCCGTTGACCGTTGCTCGCTGTCCGTTGCTCGGCAAGCCTTCCGTTTCGCTGAGTTGCACTCTACACCCGTACCGTACGGCAGTCGTGCACCCGGCAACCACGCGCCCCATCCCATCGTCATCCTCATTCACGCGACCATCTCCGCCCTCCGTGGACTCGACCTCGACGGTATTCCCAGCGTTCCAACTCAGTGCAACAAATTCTAAGCCGGCTATATTGTCGCTTCCTCGCCTAGTTCTACAGACGGGCCCCCCGTTACCATCCAAGCCAGCGCCAACGCCAGCGCCGCCCTTCGCCTCGTGGTGCGAAGTACGACGGCTGGGTGAACCACCACCACCGCCGCCACCACCGCCGCCACCACCATCCCACGCCCCAGGCTCGAAATATTGATTGTTCCTCGATACCCGCCCAATGGATTCCCAGCCGACCCAAGGTGGGTTGCATGCGTCGCCATCGGTCTGGCTTGCTTGCTCCTTGCTAACGAATGCGCAACAGCGACCCAAAATGTCGTCGATCCTCGCCGGTTGGGACAGCAGAACTCGGGCTTTTCAGACGAAGATATATCCGACATTATCTGCCTCCTAGTACCTTATTCTCCGGGCGCGCGCCGTGAACTGAGGAAGATCGCAAGCCAGAGCTCGCAGCACATGGTTACCCGGAATGATACCGACAAGCTCGACCTGGATTACGAGTTGGAGGACGATGCCGAGAACTTTGGCCTCGCGCAACAGGACGTCGGAGAGCACCACATTGCGCTGAGATTTTCCGCCCAGTCCAAAGACCCCTTACTAGGCTTCACCTTTGGTCGAAATCCAAACCGCTGTGATATCTGCTTTACCCTGGATCCTTTTCGGCGCCTGAGCAACATACACTTTCGCATTTTTCTCAACGAATGGGCAGTCTTGATGCTAGAGGACCAGTCAACCAATGGTACAATAGTCGACGACCATCTGTTAAAGTTGAAAGCGTCGCCGCCGGCCGACACCCAGAGAACGCTGAGCAGCGGATCCAAAATCAAAATTTTAATGCACCAGGTCGACAGAGATCTTGTCTTTTTAGTACGAGTCCCTCTGCGTGAGGGAAAGTACCACGCGGCCTACCAGCGAAACTTGGACGAGTACATGCGTAACCGGGCTTTCCTGGTGCAAGATGCGAATGCGACAATTCGGCCTGGCCCCGGAGGACATGTAAGCCCCAGGACCCCCCCAAACGATCGCCATTCTGACAGGACCGACAAGGTGGATCTCTTCAACAATGCGCCCGTTGCGCAACAGCCAGCTACCGATTGGGCTGTTGCTCGCAACTTCCAGTTGCACAACGCAGCAAACCGCCAGAGCGCGGTTCGCTTAGACGAACTCCAAAAGGCCTGGCACGGTTCTGACAAGTACAACCGCGTGGGCGAGATCGGGAAAGGTGCCTTTGCTACTGTCTACAAAGTCACGTCCAAGTTCAATGGCCTCCCTTATGCGGCTAAGGAGCTTGACAAGCGCAAGTTTATGAAGAACGGTGTTCTCGACCAAAAGGTGGAGAATGAGATGAAGATCATGCAGAAGGTGACACATGTAAGTCAGCATCTCTTGTGGCGAGAAGTCCAACAATTTGCTAACGTGTCCATAGCCCAATATTGTGCGATATGTCGAACATCTTGACTGGGACAAGCGACTCCTCATCATTATCATGGAGTACATAGCAGGCGGAGATCTAGGAAAGCTGATCTCAGAAAACGGGCCGTTGTCCGAGAGCGATACAAAGACGATTGCAAAGCAATTGCTGGATGCTCTTGGGTACTTGCACAATATGAATATCACACACCGCGATGTGAAGCCCGACAATATTCTCGTCAGCTCTCGGTACCCGTTTGTCGTCAAGCTTACCGACTTTGGGCTATCCAAGATGATCGAAAACGAGGAAACGTTTTTGAGAACCTTCTGCGGGACCCTGCTCTACTGTGCACCTGAGGTGTACTCCGAGTTCAACGACTATGACGACCGTGGGCGTCGACAGCCCCGTAGCCGCCAAAACCGCCCACCCCCAGGTCAGAGATATGACCACGCTGTTGACATATGGTCACTAGGCGGCGTGCTCTTCTACGCCCTGACAAAGAAGCCGCCTTTCCCAGCAAAGAACGGCGCAAGCCACTCGGAGCTTTTGCACCAAATTATGACCAAGCCTTTGGATATTGCGCCCCTTTTACAAGCCAGAGTCTCTGCTAATTGCATCGACTTTCTCTGTCGCATGCTTGATCGGAGACCTGAAACACGAGCGAGCGTGGAATCTCTCCAAAACCACCGCTGGTTTGGCGGCTCAGGCCTCCCTGCCTCACAATCCTTCGACGAGCTATCAGACGAGGAGTTGCCAATAGACGCTTCTCAGTTGAGCCTCCAGGATAAGCAAGACGCAGAAAATGAACTCGAAGTTATTCCAAATAGTGACGACGAGATTCTTGACGATGAAGAGGAGGACGAGGAATTCCAGGACGAGAACCAATCCGGCGGATACGAGTCAGAGAAAGAGAACTACACATTCGGGCCTGGTAACCACCAGCAGCGCCTGTTTGGCGAAGTCAATGTTTCGGCACTCGGTAGTTCAGGCGCCATTCCATCTGAACGTCTGAACTTGCCCATCTCGGCAGCAAGCTCTCAGACGACAGAGATATTAGAACTCGAAGACGAGCATGAAATTAGAGACAGTTTTGACGAGTCGCTGGACAGCTCAACACCTCGACAGAAGTCACAGAAATCTCAAAAGTCCCAGCCACTCTCGAAGAGTTTAGACGACTCAATACTGTCAGCTGGCCAGAGCAGGTCGGTTGACGAACTCAACAATTTGACGTTCGACGTTGAATCGCAAAGCTTAGGCGGAGCCGAGTCTATCCTAGAGCATCTCAACATGAAGTCCCGCGTGGGCTCCCTTTTCCGTTCCCAGACCAGCGACCTGAACTCCAGCAAGCGCAAGACATCATTCGACAACAGCGACGACCCTGAGGCCACAGCCGCGCAAGATCGGCGTGTCCTCAAGAGACTCAGGTCCGAGGGCTCAGTCAACCAGTTACCCATCAACCCCGAGACTCAGCGCGAGTACGAGTTGCTGGTGCATATTCCTCCAATCTCTCGTCACCAATCCGGACGCCAGATCGACAATCCCGTACACAAATCTACCTATTGGTCGGCCCAGGATCGGAAGACGTGGCACCTGAAATATCCCGAAATGACTCAACTGCAGCTCGATGCTTTTAAGATGGCAGCGGCAGCCAGGGGCGAGGAGTTCGGGCCAGGGAAGGGCCCCTTGTGGGATCTGGCAATGAAGCATTTTCCGGACACCCATGATGAGGAGCCCACGAGCCAAAAGTCGTCATCGAGAACTCAGAAACTTTTGCCGGGTGATGATATAGAAGACATACCGGATACACAGCCCACAGAACTGCGCATGCTCATGCCCGTGCCATCTGATCCTTGGGAAAAGCGTATTGTTGCGTCGTTGCAGTCCACCCCGGGGTCGGCCGTCCCCGAGATCATGGTGCCAGTGACTGAGTCGATGGCATCCTGGGGCAGGGCAGTCGTAAATACCCGGGTTTATCAGCGCAAGACCGAAGCTAAAGTGCCCAAGTACGCTTTCAAGGTGCTGCTCTGGAAGGACGGGTACGATCCGTCCAAAAACATCCGGCCTTGGAATCGAACCCGCGAAATCGACGAAGACTCGTTCAACTTCTATATCTCGACCAAGGCTACTGCCGGTATCTGGGTCAACGGGGTCCACCTGCCTTCAGACGACTGTAAGAATGCTGCTGGTCCCTGCAAGAACTGGATTCGGCTACACGATGGAGATAGCGTCGTCATCTGGCAAATGGTCGACGAATCCAGCAAGGCGGAGCTCACTTTCCGGTGCAACTGGGGAGGAAGCGCGAAGCAGCGCCCAAGCCATTCCCCCCAGCCATCTCTCGTTTCCAGTTCCATTGCGCGAAAATTGGATGACCTCTGTTACAAGGCCGAGAAAAAGATGCGCAATCTGAGCGAGCACGACCTCAGGATGGAGGAGGCGAACCACGACATCGACGAACGCATGCTTAACCTCGATACCGAGAGGGAGCGTTCGCGTGACTTTGAGCTCAAGAGGCAAGAAGCATGTCGCGCTCTGGGCGTCAAAAGAAGGGTCAGTCCCCCACCTAGCGTTGCCGACCGCGCAGGCACAAACAACAGCACTTGGTCGTCACATGTCCCAGGGAGTCGAACGGTCCCGACTTTTCGGCAGGCATCGCCGGGCACTGCTGATCTTTTGAGGACTGCCAGACGAGGCTGAAATATGGTGGCGGGTCAGGCTCACCATGTGATGATCACTCCGATGACCCAAGTCTATTGTTCGATTTTGTTTGCTTTTTTTATATTTACGTATTACTACTTGGACAAATCGGCGTTACGGAAAATATCCATATTGATTGATATATCTCACCTGTTTGCGCGTCATATATCTTCTCTCGAAACATATTCACACAGTCCTTACCAGAGAGCATTTTTTGGGCGACACGCCTGCTGGGTCTGGCGAGCGTGGGAGAGAGGGGGGACACGACCTTCACGTCAAATATTGTCAAATCTGTTTGGGGTATTCTCCCTATATTTTGGTCTGCTGGCGTCGTGTGGGTGGTTGTAAATGCGGATGGATACCCGAGGCCATTTTGGGAGAGATGATTAAGTATCTAGTTAACTATATACCTACACTGGGGTTTGTGGTCTGGGGTTTGGTTTATGAGGGTGGTGCTGGGTTTGGGGTGATGAGGCGTAAATACACTGGTGGTGGGAGGCGCGGCCATTGGGTTTTGGGCGCTTTACTACGTAGAGAGGCGGGTGGGTAGAGCGAGGGAGAAGATATATGGAAGTGCTTTGGTATATACAAAATACCCATATCGTTTATATATATATATATATATATATATATTTACCTAGTTATCATACCGCAGTTATGTGCTGCCATATTCTTGGTTGTAGCTTCAAACTTGGTATATGATCAGCATGACAAACAGCTGTGAAGTGCTGATTATCCTGGTGTCGGTAGCGACTTGCTCACCCACCTCTTGGCTTGTTGATTTGCTGGATACGTCGAGGTTAGTTGAAAGCACCAGAGTGGTCGGCTTGCTCAAGGACAGCAGACGGTCAATGCCATCTATACCCAGAAACACTGCTAGATGAATGTAGGAGGCAGGCACAGGTGCAATTTACTTCTATGCTTGCTTGCTTGCTTGCTTTCGAAACGCGAGATCTAACCACTTGGTTACTGTAACTAACTACCTACCCCCGGTGAATCCCTGTTCCCTCTCGCAATCAACCCGGGTACGAGACTATCTTAGAGAGATATTTGCTCCGGCGATGAAAGTCAATCTGTGAGCCTTAGCAGGTGACGTATGTGGGTAACGTAGGTGGGTAGCTAGGTAGGTAAAGAAAGCAAAAGTCCAGGCATGAATGAAGCATGCATGCTCATCAACTAATCTCGTCTGGGACTGTAGAAGTAACTTTCGAGTTTTCTCTGTTTTCTTCTCCCCTCTCTCCCCTTTTCTTTCAGATAGAATGAACGGAACCAGCCGTTTTTTTCTTTTCTTTTTGCTCACCCCAAGGCCACCCATCCATTCATCCGCCTATCCATCCATCCATTTGCTCATTTGGCAGACATTCTGGTTCTTCTTCCCCTGTTTTTCTTTTCCTTTTTTTCTTTTTCTTTTTTGTATGTGGATGTGCGGCGCGATGAAAGTGCTTTCCTTCCTTCCTCCCCTTTACCACTTTTCCCTCACGTCCACCCTAACTTGCACGCTTTCCGATCCTTTTGTTGGAATCACCGTCCCAGCAAGCTAGCTAGATCAAATAAGGAAAGAATGAAACAAAGATTCGGGTATCTGATGCTGGTGGTGGTGAGAAATGAGGAAGAAAACCGTCCATCTGCAGGTAAGACATGTATGCAATGCAGCTCTTGTCGAAAAGAGAGGAGAGACGAAAGTATTTGGACCGCCACTTGGAGATCCGACGAGAAGAAAAAACAACAAGAACGCAAAAGAGGCTAAGAAAGGAAAGACATGCCGTCGAGTCTCGAGACCCGTATCGGCTCTCGTCTCTTTTCTCGAGTTGTGAGGCAGACATGTACTCCATTTTGGTCTTGTCTTCCTCGTCTCCGATAGTCGAATTTGCGCCCAGCACAAGTAGCAGTCAGTCCGTAGTAAATAGCAGCAGAAGCAGCAGCAGCAGCATACAAGTTTGTAAACTGTGTCCGTAGTCGAAAAGAAAACACCCGATTTCAAGAGCATCCCGATGGAGGAGGGGACGTAGACCGCAACCACGGCCGTCCGTCAGGAAGCTGACATCTTGATCGGGACAGGGTTGAACTTTGGTAAGGAAGAAGAAGAAACAAGAAAGGAGGGGCTGGCAGTACCTGGAATAGTACGTTCCCACCCCTCCCTTGCTCATTTGGTGTATGTGTGAACTCGGCCACACACCCACCACATTGAAGTAGAATAGCAGTAGTGGTAGTGGTAATAGTAGTACGCTGCAAGCTGTCGGCTGCTGAGAACTGAAACTGAAAGTGAAAATCAAAGGGAAGAAATACAATTCTTTCGCTGCTTCTCTTGAGAACGTGCCGAATCGAAAAGAAGATTGCTGAGTTGTTTGTAAAAAGCATGCTTTGTTTTTGGTTTGTCTGTTTTCTTTTTTTGTTGCGCAGAGAGAGAAATACTGCGTGGCTAGAAGAGCTGAGATTGCCGTTTTCTTCTTCTCCTTTTTTCCCCCCTGTTGAAGTGCAAGAAGAGATGCATTTGTCAAAAAAGAAGCTGCTGCGGGTGCTGATTGTCTTGTTTTGTGCAAAGAGACACACACACACACCAAGCTAGGCATGTCCAACCTCACTATGTCCCGTATGAGCAACGCAGGACCCCATCGGATCATCAGTAGCCCAGAAGTACCTTCCAGCCGCCGCTGCATTCAAATTCCAATCCGCCTCCTTCCCATCAGCAAAAGCACGAGCCGTGACATGCGGAGAGTGACGCGAATCCGCGACATTAGTAGCGACGCGGCCTTCGCCATCGCCGCTGCGGGCCAGCCATCGGAAGACTGTCTCAACCCCCCGGCACCGGAAACTGTCGCTGTCGCTACCGCTTCCATTGCCGGTGTTCCCGGTTTTCGGTGGCGGGATGGGGATGCCGGACAAGGGCATACCGGACAGGGGAGGAGTAGAAGTCGGGATGTCGAACAGAGGAGAGAACGGGGATGGCGTTCCCTCGCTTGTGAAGTAGGGGTCCGAAGGCGAGGGGATCGGGATGCCGGATAGGGGCATGGGCATGGGCATGCAGGATGGCGGGACGGGGATTCCGGATAGCGGACGAGTGGCGCTTGCAGGGAAAGCCTCGTTTATGTCGTAGACGGTTTGGTGCTCTGGGATTGGGATGCCTGAGAGGGGAGAGTATCTCTTCTTTCCATTATTATTGGTCTCGTTCTTGGGTTTACCAAACAGTCCAGCGGTGCTATCCGGTGCCAAGTGAGCAGCTTCGTTGGGCAAAGTCCCAGCATCGCTCTCCAAGTACTCGGGCTGAGCAACGCCGCGCGCCGGGACAGCGGAGCTGGTGACGCTGGCGACCGAGAACGGGCTACCGGTATGATACACGCACGAGGTTTTCGGGTACGAGAAGTTGGGCATGACCTTGTTAGGGTGACGGCCCGCGGGCGCTGCGGAAGGCGAAGCATGGTGGGTGGTTGAAGACGACACGCTCGCGAACTCGCGCAGGCGCTTAGTGCGTCTAGCGACCTCGGCCTCGTCCATGTACAATAATCCTTCAGACGGAAACTCTGGGTTGTTGGCCGTGTAAGTGTAAGTGGTGTCGCTATTGTCTGACATGTTATTGTCGTTGCTGTCGCTGTAGTACATGCTGGCGTCTTCCGGATGACTGGCTTTGGCTTCGGCTTCGGCTTCGCTGTGATTGTCTGACAGGAAGGGGTTGCCGGCTAGCTCCTCGCGGCATGCCTCGGTCTGCCAGTAGGGCACCTCGGCGCCCTCTGAGATAGTGTTGCGCTGGTCGTATGACTTTGACATGTAGTCTGAACCCCGGTGGCTGACTTCAGACTGATGGCTCTCATGGGATGCACCTACGATAGCTGCGTTTAGACGCTCAGATTCGGTGGCCAGACGAGAGCGGTTGAACTCTTCGGATAGCAGGTCAGCAATGCGGACTCTAGGGTCCCGGGGCTTGGTAGCAATAGGACTACGGTCGTAGTCTTCAGCCATCTGCTCGCTCGAGACCAGCGGGTCGCTCCACTCAACCCTGCTACTCTTTCGCGAATCCGAGGTGCTCGTCGACGGAGTTCGGCTGCTGAGGCAGGACCTGAGAAGGCTCTGGCTGCCGACAGGAGTGAACAGCCCGCCCTGCGCAGGCGAAGGGCGAAAGGAGGCATCGAGCACGGGGCTGCGGGGTGGAGTGATGACGCCCATGGGGTATATGGCACTGCCATCAGCGGTAGATGTTTCGGAGCGATAGTTGCTCCCAAGCACCGTGTCGCTATCGCTATCCATCTCCCAGCTCTCCCGGCCACAGACAGGTGAGATTGTTCCCCGTCTCACCGGTATCCCAGAATGCTCTGCCAACTTCTCGCAAGTGTGACAAAGGTCCCAATCAGGAGCTTTTACGCCCCGTGGGTACTTGTTGTGAAAACGAACCGAGCGCAGAATACCGCACTCGGGGCACCAATGGCGCCTGTTTTTCACGTAGCGACCATCAGGGCTGAGCCCTGCCGCGAGATAGAACTTGACCTCCGAGTGAGCCCGGCATAACGGACATAGGCTGTGCTGAGGTATTCTTCCCGGCACGATCTTGTGGATGTCAGAGTAGCTCTTGGACCGCGCCTCTCCGCAAAGACAGCAGATGTGCTGATACAGTGAGGGGGATGTCTCGCTATCACCGGATCGCCCACGCGCCCTCTTCACGAGAGGGTACTGAGATACTCGATTATGGACACGTCCTGGGGAGCGGGAGCGGGAGATGGACCTGGCTCGCCGAGGCGTGGTTGCTGGCTTTGGACTGACAACAGGCCCAGATACAAATGGGTCCGTCGACGAGGCAGACACAGTGACCGGTGTAGGTACAGGTACAGAGACAGGTCGTATATTGACATGGCCGGGGCGGGTGATCGGGCCGGGAACAAACGTAGTCGTCATCCGAGACTGCGTGATGGTGTACACCGGCATCGTCGTAGGCATGGCGACTACCGTCGGCAGGCCTGGCGGAGGTGGCGGCGGTGGGATGAATGGCAGACTGAAAGACCGAATGTGCGGAAGCGGTGTAGGTTGAGCTCGTTGCTGTCCTTGCATGCCTTGATTCTCGTAGGCCGCCGATCCATTCGCATATGTTGCCTCCATCTTTCTCGAGTCTGGAGCCGGTGCTGTGCGGGATGACGTCTGCTTCGATTGCTTGGCCTTGATTTTCAAGCATTGGATCGGAGCCTGGTCGGTCTCGCTATTATCATCCGTCTCGTTCGCACTATCGTGCTTCCAGTCCATGCTATCGTCAAGCTCCTTGAGGCATCTCACTGGACGACCATCACTGCCCCGCTTCGATGCAGTACCAAATGCACTGTATCTCGGCGGAGGCGAGTCGTCCTCCATTTCTTGGTCGGACTCATGATCATTGAGTTCCATATCATCCCGGTGTCTCACAGGAGTCCGCACAGAACTCGTAGAGCTACTGGATCTGAACCTCTTGGCGATTCCCTCTCGGGCCTTGTCGGCAAGTCTGGCAGCAATATCGAACGGGTGGATGTTGGGCATCCGCCGCTGAGCTCGAGGTGAACCATGGTCGGCATGCTCCCACATTGCCCTTGGGTTCGCTCTTGGATTGGCCGAGTTGATGCTGGTGAAAGCGTCAGGAACTAACGAACCAGACAAAGAATGAGGAACGGAGGAGTGAAGGGCAAGTGAAGGGATTGTGGTCAATCGGGTGCTTACTCGAAACCACGAGTTGCTCGTGTCGACGCCATATTGTATGGCGTGGTAGGGCAAAAGCTCGACGTGTGAAGTGCGACCGTAGTCGGAATGCAGGAGGTGGAAGAGTCGAGTGGCAGCGGGAGTGAAGGTTGAGAAAAGCTCGAGAGTTTTTGTTTTTCTGTTTTTTCCTTTTGGCCCTGATATTGGTGGGTTGGCAGGTGGTGCACGGCGGAAGTCGGTTTGTCGGATCGAGGAAGGGGAAAGAAGTTTCGATCTGGTGAGAAGATCGGATGAAGAGAGATTAGGTGGAGGATGGGATAGAAACGCACGAGTCCTCTGCCGTGGGTCCCAAAGCCGAGAGAAGTGGCCGTGTGAGAGAGGAAGGGGGGAAGAAAGGGAAGCGAGAAGACAGTGAGAGAAGAAGATCGAGGGTCGAGGTTTGAGGTCGCTCCGAATATTTGGTCTTTCGTTCACCACCCGGCAGTACACGTCATACTGCCCGGCAGGAAGGCACTTCAAGAGACGTGCAGGTGAGTTGATTCTGAGTGCACGATTTTCTCGGACAGACCCCTCCCATTCTTGACCTCTCGTCGTGGACCCTCTTGCAGCAAAGCAGTGGGAAGTGCCCTGGCCCTCGCTTTTGTTCGCCCTCAGTAATCCATTCGATCTTTTCGAAAAAATGTCTGCGGCCTCGGTCAGTTGTGTTTTCACTCTGACCAAGATCAAGTCGGATGTCAACATGTTGTCCCCACAGCATCACCACACGTTTGAGGACGGCAACGACACAGACTGCCTTCCAAAAAAATGATATTCATTCAGATATCCACGCTTGCTTGCTTTGTACAATGCCGACCTGGCCACTTTTCCCGTCCGTTATAGCAAACCAAGAAAAATGAATTCTAAATTGTGTTGTTTTCTTTCTCTCTTTTTTTTTTTTTTACATGTTAACCACCACTCATCCCACCCACTCCACTTTCTACTCGACTCGGAGGACTCTCGGGCCCCTCTTCTTGGTCGCCTTCTTCTTCTTGTGCCCGCGCTCAAAGGCTGCGGCGGAGGAGTGGTCGCGGCCGAGGTTGTCGAGGTCCTTGACCTTGTAGATCCTGATGATCCAGTTCTCACTGGTGTAAGCCTCCTCCAGCGTGTCCAGAGTGGGGCCGACGTCGGGAAGACGAGCTCCACGAACACGGTCCTGGGCCTGTCCGGGAGGGAAGAGGGCATTGTAGTTGTAGTAGGACATCTTGTACCTGTAAACGAGTTAGTATTGTGTTGGTCAGGAAGCAATGCGGAAAACACTCACATCAAGCTGTTCTTCATGGCCTCGGTGGCTTCGCCATCGACGCGGTACTCGCCACGAGGGGTGAAGAACTCGCGCTCCTTGATCTCATCGGGCCAAATGCCCTCGGCAATACGGACCATCCAGAGGAACTTGTTGATGTCGTCGCCAGAGTAACCCAGAAGGGCTCCAAAGACGACCAGCACGTAATCTACCTCATGCTGGCGCATGATTGGGTAGCTGACCTCCTCACGGGAGCTCATGGCCTTGCCGACAGTCGCGATATGCGTGTTGTTCCAAGTGTTGTTGTCAACGAGCGTGGGGCGATCAGCCATGCCACCAATCTGGTAGCCATAGTCCCACCAGGACATGATCTTGGCATCCTCCCGCGTGTTCTGGCGCAGCCATTGGTATGCCTCACGATAGTCGTCGATGATATGTTGGCTGCCATCGGGCATCTTGCTCGCCAAAACGACGGACGGTGATGAGTATGCGTTGGAGGTCACCCACGTGCAGTGCAGAACGAACAGCAAGAGGTAGATGGTCATGGCAGCGACGACGACACCCTTGGAGATGTACGAGTACACTCCGACAACAGGCTTGCTCGTTGACTTGAGCCCACCCTTTGACGCCTTCTTGGCGGGTGCCTCGGAAGCCTCTTCGGCGTTGAGGTCTTGGGGAGGAGCTGGCGCCTTGGCAACGAGATAGGTGTCGAGGACGCTGGAGATGGCGAGAGCAGCCGCGACACAGACAACAGGGGTAAGCGTTAGCATCAGACGGACCATCACGCCAGCGAAGTAACTGCCAAACAGGGCGTATACGACAATAAAGACATGCTCATCAGCCAGGTTCTGGAAGCAGAGGTATACGCCGGCGGGGAACAGCCAGATGAGCAGGTTCAGGTCAAAGAAGAAGGCGGGCCAGGCTGTTGGCTGATGCTCCGACACCGAGGCAATGATGGGAATGTGGATCTTGGCGTAGCTGGTATCCCAGAGAGAGTAGAAGCGACCGCCCCAGGGTGCGATGATACCGACGCTGGTGGCAATGACCAGGCCTGCGAGCGCCACGGCAAAAGTGCCGCCGGCGAACAGCCACAAGAAGGTCTGGTACTGGCGGCCGGGGATGGCCGAACGAACATAGCTGAGGAACGCGACGAGCTGCAGGAAGCCGAAGATACCTATGGCGGGTCAGAAAGGAGACGTGGCAGAAGATGACAAGGGAGCAAACTCACCCAGAGCAGGCATGTGCTCGCTGGTCTTGACGGGCAGGAAACCAACAAAGGGAATCTGCATGCTAGCTAATGTTCCCAGGGCATACCAGGTGCAGTACGCGACATACAACCTGGAGCTGTACCTGCCCATGCAGATGAGAACAAAAGCGTGGAGCGGGAGCAGGCAAGTGATGAAGGCATAGCCTCCCCACGAAGCGACCATGTAGCCGTAGAACAAGGCGCACATGGCTCCCCACAGCATCGAGCCCTGCTTAAGCGCCTTGATCCAGAGGTAGAAGGTAAAGACGAGAAGGAAAATCGCAATGGCTTCGTTGTCGTAGCTGCCAGCAACTGATCGAGATATGTAGCCAGGCGTGATGCCCATGAAGAGAGCGGCAAGAAGTCCGGCCGAGGCGGAATCCGTCGTCGTCATCTCGTTGGTGAGCAGGTAGGCAGCGAAGGCCGTGAGGCCTGAGAAGGCTGGCGCGAGGAGAACGCAAATGTTGCGGATGTCGACAGGAATCGTGAGGGTCCGGAGAGCATGGTAGATGACGCCGCTCGTCACCATGAGGCCGGGGTAGAGGGTGCCTCCTGTGACACGGCCGAGGGGGTGCCATGTCCGGTCGTCGAACCAGTCCCAGAACTTGTAAAAGCCATTCGCGACTAGGTATTTCGTCGCTCTGAAATTGAACCAGGGATCGACTAGAGAGGTGTTAGTGGGCTTGTGTTGTTTGTGTCGAAGGTTGCCTTGCTTGGCAGCTTGGAGAAGGGAAGGGACGGGCGGATGGGATGTTGGACAATTTACTGACATTCATGGATAATACTTTCAAAACCTGAGTAGATAGATAATTAGCACATCTGGGCACAGAATAACGGGCATTGAGCTCCAGCTGGGCAAGCGTGCAGCTTCACGATGTGTCGCTGGGGTCCCGGATGGACACATAGTTGGATGGCTGGATAGATACGCACGAATGACAGAGAACAGGCGGCTTGCAACTGCGGCACCAGCAATCAAGCAGAGAATGACAACCCGCAAAAGAGTGCGAGTGTTCGCTCCCTTGCCCGCGCTGGCGAGAGCTTCAAGCGAATTGGCCGACATGGTGGCCGTTGTTTGCGTGTTGCTGCCTCTCGCTGAGGGTGGAAGTTGGGAGCGTCGACAAGGAGCGCCGACAAGTGCGTAGCTGTTCGGTTGGAGAGGACAGTTTGGAGCTTGCGCATCACGTCCCTGAGGGCCCCCTGTCTTGCTTGGCGTGCATTGGCTGATTGCGGCACTGCAGGGGTGGTTCTAGCCGTTTCAGCGGCCGCGTTTTCTGCCAGGGCGGTGGGAATATTGGCCCGCCCCAAAAGTCTGGGGAAATTCGACTTTGCGATCACAAATTCATCCATAACCACGTACGTAACAACGCAACACGTATCCTGTCTTTCACAAGGCCCCGGACTCTTATAGTCCCCAACCTCAAACAAATGTGAACGGGGATGCAAATAAGTCATAATAAGATTGTGTCGAAACTCATAATGGCGACTGCAAGTGCGTCCGGAAATTGAGTCTGGGGGGCACGGAAGAACAAGACTCCACGTAACTTTGCTAGCACCGGGTAATTCCTCTGGCCCTCTGAATTCACAACGTAGAAGGGAAATGCAGGTGGAAGGGGGACGTTAAGTCCCCAACGGTTCGCCGGCGGATCTGCATAAGGCACCCAGTGGATAAACCACCTCTGCAAGCAGGACGCGGCCGACGTATTTCAAGCCGGCATTTGCACTTCTCACGGCCGGACCATGGATTGCTTGATAAAGTCTCCGATTATGTAGCCGCGACCCTAGACGGAACACATTCCATGGGAGAATCACCACCAAAAACGGGGTCCGTTGTGCTGGTAACGCAGAGCGTATTTCGGCAGCTATCTGGCTACCAAGCCGGACCGAGAATTCGTATGAACTCGTAGAAAACACCCCAAACCCTTGAAAGCAGATTCCCTGGGATGATGCAATGTGTGGAGTGCGAAATTGTTTTTCAATACCCGCGCCGCCGTGCCTAGATACACAACCATCCCTTTAACCCCCAAAACTCCTCTATTGCGCCTGTGGAAATCGGTCAGCACTTCTGCCCTCTGTGTATGTATGTGTGTCTCTCTCCAGCGCACGCCTCGCCGAGGCCCTCCAACGCTTTGCTTATCGTACCTTGACGGCGAACTTCCGCTGGGGGAAATGAGTCTGGCGCTTCTTGGTCTTCTCGAGAACTCTGGACGCGTCCTCCTTCGACAGACGGCGACGGATGGCGCGGGTCTGCTTGGGTCGGAGATCAAGGGGAAGGTACTTCTTGTTCTTGTAGAACAGACGGAGCTGCGCCCGTTGCTTGGCGTTGATGATGGTGAGGACACGGGCGATCGACTTGCGGAGGTCGTGGCTGCACAGTAGCGAAAGAGAACAAAGTCAGCGTCCAACCCAACAACACCAGTCTACCCCATCCCCCCGTGGCAGATCCCAACGACCCCCGAGGCCCTAGAGACCATCGCGGGGCCGCTGCTGCACTAGGATTCGACGTACATCTTGGTGAGCTTGGTGCCGGAAGAGACAATCTTCTGGATGCGAAGCTGGCCCAACTCCGTCTTCAGCTCACCGAGCTGCTTGGTGAGCTCCTCCTTGTTCTTGGTCCATAGCTGACCCGCCTTAACCTTGCCGGAAGACTGTGACAAAAACTGGTGAGCGGGTGCCCCTCAAAAAACTGAAATGCTGGGTGTGCATTGGATTGTGTGCATCGTGGTTTGCCCCGGAGATAAAAATCGGTCGGTGTTTTGGGGCGCGTCTCCGGGGGGAGGGCGAGGGAGTTTCCGGGGCAATCGACAATGTCAGAATCGGCGCCGTTCCGTGCTTACCATTTTGAGGGTTGTCGTCGAGCGATTTGGCGATAGGTGAGGTAGTGATTGGCGACGACGAGTCTTGCAGGAGAGGAATGGGCTCTTGAATGAAAAATTAGAGTGTGGTGGGGAAAGAAAGCCCTACCTGGTCGAGCGGGCTGCCTGAGGCGCCCATCCCAATGCGGCTTAGCTTGGGGCTTTTCGCACAATCCGGAAGCAGCGAGCGATCCATCTAAATTCTCAAGCAACCGTCAAAGTTCTAATCGTTGCGATTCCCAACTAACCTCAACACACAGCCAAATCTTTCAAGATGTCGTCCTCGGCAGCTCCCACGACAAAGACCTTTGGCAAGTCGACCCGGACGATTCCCGCCGCCTCCGAGAAGGCCCAGAAATGGTACCCTGCTGAGGACGAGGCCAAGCCGCGTACGGTACGTGGATGCAGCCCCCTTTGCGATGGAGATGCGTCCGAGTGAGCGTGGTGCGAGCTTGGGGGAGGTGCTCGCATTTGGCGTGATGGGGCCGCCGAACGATTGATTTGCCTTGCCTGGGCCGGGATGGCAATTGCGGGCGTCTGAACATCAATTAAGCGGCGGCCCATCTTTCGCATGCATGCATGCAACACGCTCGCACGCGTGCACACCTCCCGGGCGTGGGCAGGAAGGAGCATGGAAGATGGTTCTGATGGGGTCGTTGGACAAGACTCGTGGTTGCTAACTGTCGCTCAACTCACAGGTCCGCAAGGCCTACCGCGCTTGGACTCCTCGCAACTCCCTCCAGCCCGGCACCGTCCTGATCCTCCTCGCCGGTCGCTTCCGCGGCAAGCGTGTCGTTCTCCTCAAGAACCTTGAGCAGGGCGTCCTCCTCGTTACCGGACCCTTCAAGATCAACGGCGTCCCCCTCCGTCGCGTCAACTCGAGATACGTCATTGCCACCTCGCTCAAGGTCGATGTCTCCGGCGTCAGCACCGAGAAGCTCAACGAGGTCTCGGCCCCCAAGTACTTCACCGCTGAGAAGGCCAGCCAGAAGGCCAGCGAGGAGGCTTTCTTCAAGCAGGGCGAGGCACCACAGGTACGAGCCCTATGTGATAGGGGGGGAATTGGCCCCGAGTGTTGGTGTGTGTGTGTGGGTGTGCGTTCGTGAACTAACACTCGACCGCAGAAGAAGGAGATCTCCAGCAGCCGGGTAGCGGACCAGAAGGCCATCGACAAGGCCCTCCTGGCCAGCATCAAGAAGGTTGACATGCTCGCGAGCTACCTCCAGTCTTCTTTCTCCCTGCGCAAGGGCGACAAGCCGCATGAGATGAAGTTCTAGATCATGGCGAATATGGTGGTTAGGGGTTGTGGGACGGTGCGGTTTCTGGTTTGGCTTGGCCAATTGCATTTGGACGTTTGACGGTTCTTGGTCCATTACGGCGTCTCGTAATGAGGGTTTTACAGTCATCGAGATCATAAAATCAGGCCTTAGGCTTTGCAAGGAATCAGAGCCATGAACAACAACCAGCCCAACACAAGCACAACAACCAACTCCCGAGTCCAGAAAAGAGACGTTCTGAGTGATTCGTGTTTTTTTGGAAGCTGTTAAGAGGCACCAGAGAGCCACAGCCGCTTGCACTGGGTCCCGACCTGCCTCTGATGCGGAACTTGGCGGACCGGCCGAGATCACTGGGTGACAAACATGCACCACGCAGCAAAACAGCAAAGATGCAAATCCGTCTTTCCAGGGCTCTTGGTTGTAAATAAGCGGCAGTTCAAACAGTACACCAACGGCCGGTACCAGGCCATTGCTCGTCGTCACGCTCAGCCTTATCGGTGAACTTATCAAAGCAGTCCGAACTCTTGTGTTGCGTCAGGAACAGAACCGGGTGCGAGAACCTTGATGTCGTCTTGTGTGCTGTTGCGGACCCGCCCGCTCGACAGCAAAGACCCGCTGTGGAACAGATGGAACAGCAGTCACCTCAGGTGTTGGGTGTCTCAGGCAGCGCCACTTCACTGAACTCTTCTTTTCTGTTTCTCTGCTAGGTGGCTTTGTACAAAGCCGTAACGGCAGCACTCCCAACGCGCTCGGAAAGCCATAGGATGTGTACAATTCGATAGATCCTCGTCTCCCGTACATTTCCTCATTGTATAATTTGGGTGCATACCCGACATCAGGTACTCACATGACCTTTTGCTGCTGTCAAGTCGGTGTACCTGACCTGACCCAACCTCGGCTGGTGGCCCTTCAGATGCCACTTATAGGTGATTCGCTTCAGCGCTTATTACAGTGCACATTAGGTCACATGTCGAGCCTGCCGGGAAGCTGGAACAAAGCCAGAGCCCGGGGCTGCTGCACAGCGAATCAATCACTCAGTTGGGGCCTGGCGTTCAGCTGAAAGTTGGCGTGTCAGAATCTCGAAACGAGGACGACTCCAAACCCACCCCAAGCTTTGTACACCACTGCTTTGTTCCCTGTCCGGTCACCACCAACACCCTCGACGACGTCACAACGCACAGTAGCTTGGTTACCTATTGATCCCGAATGCTCTTCCACGACAGTGCTCCTCCCGCTTCCCCGTAAATCTCCTATAATCCCGGCATGGCGACAAGCACGGCACAGGGCTGGGCCCAGCTGCGGCAACAAGCCCGCACCTTGGAAACGCAGGTAGGCAGCATGCATTGCGATCCCGAGTCCGGATCCGGGCCTCACGGATTACCTCGAGTCGATGACTGGCTGTTACTAATCCTGACTGACCTTTGCGACTCCCGCCGGCTAGACAGAAACGCTCTTCCACACATACTCGCAGCTCTCGACGCAGTCCAACATCCCCGCGAAGCCGACAGAAGAGGAGAAGAACACTGAAGCCCGGCTACAAGAGCTGCTAGACAGGGTATGTAAGCAGAGAGACGACGCAGAGCAGAGCAGACCCCAACTAACACCACACCGACAACCAGCGCGAATCCGTCATCGCCCAACTCGGCCGCCTCCTCGACACCGAAGCAACACTGACCTCATCCGCACTAAAACAAAACAACCTCGCCCTCCTCCGCGACAAGCTCGCAGACCACCGCCGGGACCTCGCCCGGCTGCGAACAGCTCTACACGAGGCACGCAACCGCGCCAACCTGCTCGGCAGCGTGCGCGACGACATCTCAGCGTACCGCGCCGCGAACCCCGAGGCCGCCGAGGCCGACTACATGCTGGACGAGCGCGGCCGGCTGGACCGCAGCCACGACGTGGCCGACAGCGTGCTGAGCCAGGCGTACGCGGTGCAGGACAGCTTCGCGGTGCAGCGCGAGACGCTGGCCAGCATCAACCGCCGCATCACGCACGCCGCGACGCAGGTGCCCGGCATCAATGCGCTGATTGGGCGTATTTCGGCCAAGAAGCGCCGGGACGGGGTGATTATGGGGTCGTTTATCGCGTTTTGTTTCTTGATGGTGTGGTTCTTTATGTGAAGGGCCCAAGGGGGGGGAGGGTCTGTAAAGAAAGAGAGAGAGTGGGAAAAGGAGAAGTCTTGGTGGCTCGAATGGGGGGGAAATATAAAAATAGGGGAGGCATTATCATCGCTTTCGATACTAATAAGGGAATGGGCAGCAGTCAGGGTCAAATATGGGGCGGGACTATGAAGGTAGCCAAGAGTTGGGGGGAAACCCGGAACTGGAACAGACCTGTACAGCCACGACATTTTTTGGTTTATTTGTTTTTTTTTACCGGGCAAAGCATGGCGTGGAAACTGGTGTTGAGGCGTATGGCACGGGAAGGGAATTGGGAGTGGGGGAAAACTTCCGTTGATCATTCTTGGACTACATGTATGTACAACTAAGTACGGGAAGGCGGTCATCTTAGAAATCAAGCTAGTAAGCATAAACTGTCACTCAACTGTCTCGAGAACAGTCAGTTCCTGAGAAAGCGGACTCATACTCCTCTTCTAAACCTCTCGAGGGTACCAAAACGGCTCTCGGAGCAAGTCTCTTTATCATAGTACTGGTACACGTCTAATATCTAATAGCACTATCTAACTAACCTACACCTCCATACTCTACCAACCGCCCAAATATACACACGTCGAAAACAACACACAGAAAAAAGGGGGGTGGGTATCACACACACACATCCTCAGAAAGACCTCCCAAAGCCCACTCACCCACTCACTCTACCCACCTGAAGATCTACACACTCACGCACCCGCCTTGAAACCACCCCCCTTAACAACACCCTTCCTAACCGTCCCCCGCCCAACAGCAACCCCCTCCTTCTCCATCTCATCCAACACCCTCTGCAACCCCTTATTCAAACTCTCCCGCTCCTCCGGATGCGCGACTCCGCTCCCCGCCCAACGGATCCGGCACTGGTGGTCCACAAGATACGTATACCCAACCTTTCCATTCAAAAGCCCAATCGACTCGCGGATCTCCTCCGTGATCCCCCTTCGAACAAGGAAATACTTCCCCCAGTCCTCCTTGGGAACCCTTCGCCGCAGCGAGAACTCGAATAATCTTATCAACCACGCTTTAAGTGTGTCTTCCTCGACGTTGATTTGCACCAGCTGCGCGCCAAGGGATTTATTTGTGGTGAGGAGGGCGTGCAGAGAGGGGTTGTGGGTGGGGGAGGTGAAGGTTTTGATCTGGTTCTCGGCCCACATGCTGCTGAAGACTGTTACGACTGAGGCGCGGCCTTGGAGGATTGGAGTTGTGTCGGCTCCCGTGCCGGTTTTGGAGGAGGAGGGGTCGAGGGTGCGCCCGTGCAGGTTGGGGAAGTACAGAGAGAGGTCGGCTTTGAAGGGCCTGGGGGGCGAGAGGAAGGTTTTGCCTTTGTGGAATTGCATGTTGCGCCAGTCGCGGAAGTAGGGGCGGGCCATTTTGGATTTGCTGAGGGGGGGTGTTAGCTAGTTAGAACAGGAAGAGGTAGGGGGAGTTGCTTACAGCTCCTGCCGTCGCGCAATGTGCTTGTCGTAGTCGACAAAGTCGTCGCGCCGCTGCTTGAGCGTCCGGTGGTCGATGCCCGTGTTCTCGCCCGCGCTCGGCGGCGCGTGCATGCCGATGGGCCGCCAGAGCGGCGTCGGCGTGAACTCCTCGAGCTTGTCGCCGTATCCGCGGGGCGCGTGCGCCAGGGGTCCGGATGGCTTGGTTTGGAGCGGCGTTGCGGGGATGGAAGAGGCGTCTGCTGTCGTGCTGCTGCCGGGCTCAACTTCGAGGGCTTTGGGAGCCGGGGGGATCTTGGATCGCGATGACGGCGGAGCGGCGGGGGTCGTCGAGGGTGAGGCGGGCTTGTCGACGGCGAATCGCCGGTACGAGACGCTGAAGGAGCGCCATTGGCAGGCCAGACAGCTCGCTGCCCGCGCGTTTGTCCGGGTGATCATCGCGTCTGGGGGTGTGTGTCCGCTAGGACAGCGGCGGTGGAGGTGAGGTGGATGTTGTCTTTTCCGTCGTCCGTCTACCTGTCCCGTATCGGTATCGGTGCTCAGGTCTCCAAGAAATTTCCAATGCCGCAGCGGCACCTACTGCGTAAACCCGTAGCTTGGCGTGCCCCACAGCAGCTGGAACGGCAACAGGGCGGGCAGGGAAGACGCAAAGCCTCACCGGCCCCAAAGTCTGGGCACCTGGGGTTTAGCGCTGTCAGCCAGGTCCTGTGTTCTCCACCAAAGCACTTCGGCTATTCGCGGGGTGATCCAGGTGCCCCCTTCGGCCCAACGTCATACGCCAGGGGCAAGAGCATAAGCCGCTGGAAGCCATCATTCCTGACCTCTGACCTGCCTCCAGGGCCGCCTCTAATACCTTCCATTGCTACGCGCCTCAAGAGAGATTGACGTGAGAAGATGTGATTGCTAGAAGAGCTATTCCTTGTGTCCCTTGCCATTATTTGTCCAGTACCTACTTGCAGCTTACCTCGCGAGCAATGTCAGAGATGTTTTGGAAGCACAGCTCCCGCGCGGTGCGGCATCATTGGCGTCGCGGCGGCATTGCCCTTGTTCGACGACCGCTCCTCCCTCCTTCTCCGTCTCCGCGTTACCACCTCCCGCTCTCCTCCTCTCCCTCCGCCTGTTGTCCCCCTCGAGCGCTGTTCCATTCGACGAGGACCCTCCAGGTTGTCAAGCCAGTGCTCCTGGCCGACATAGGAGAAGGCATGTGCAGCGCAATTCCTGGCCCTAGCCTCAGCACTGGCCCTCTGCAGTCTGGGCGCACTTCGTGAAGGTGGTGGTGGTTATCATTATAATTACGGGCATTGAAAGCTAACTGTCCCATGTTCGCTCCGCCACAGGCATTGTCGAATGCGAAATCATCCAGTGGTTTGTCGAGCCCGGGGCGCGCGTCGAAGAGTTCTCCCCGCTATGCGAAGTCCAAAGCGACAAGGCGTCGGTCGAGATCACCAGCCGGTTCGCCGGCGTAGTCAAAAAGTTGCACTATGAGGCCGGCGAGATGGCCAAGGTGGGCAAGCCGTTTGTCGACATCGACATCCAGGGGGCCGCCAGCAAGGAGGATCTGGAATCCCTAACACCGCCTGAGCCTGTCACGGCCAGCGATAAACCCACGCCTGATATGGGTGTGATGCCTGCTCCCTCGGAACCTAAGCCGACCACTGCAGCTTCGGAAAGCGTGGATGGAAATAAAGGCAACACCCAGGGGCGCAAGGGGACACACGCCGGGCTGGCAACACCTGCCGTCAGGCATCTTTCAAAGGAGTTGAATGTCAATATACTGGATATAGACGGGACCGGCAGGGACGGACGGGTATTGAAGGAGGATATCTTCAGGTTCACCCAGCATAGAGATTCGCCCTCATCCACCCAGGCGCCAGCTTCAGCCTCAGCAACCCCGTCTCCGTCTCCGTCCACAAATGCAACCGTGTTCTCGTCACCCGAGGCCCTGGCCGCCGGCGCACAAAAGGAAACACCGGTGCCCATGACCAAGACACAAGAGATGATGTTCAAGACCATGACGCGGTCGCTCAGCATCCCCCACTTCCTGTACGCCGACGAAGTCGACTTTACCTCGCTGGTCGAGCTCCGTGCGCGGCTCAACCGGGTGCTCGTCAAGTCGTCCGGCTCGGAAGCCCAGGCCAGCAAGCTCTCGTACCTCCCCTTCATCATCAAGGCGGTGTCGATGGCGCTGTACAAATACCCCATCCTCAACGCGCGGGTCGACGTCGCCGACAGCACAGCAGCAGCCAACGGCGGCAAGCCCACCATCGTTCACCGCAGCCAGCACAACATCGGCGTAGCCATGGACACGCCGTCGGGGCTCCTCGTGCCCGTGGTGCGCAACGTCGGCAGCCTCAACGTGCTCGGCATAGCAACCGAGCTCACGCGACTGCACGCCCTCGCCGTGGCCGGCAAGCTGGCGCCGCACGACATGTCGGGCGGCACCATCACCGTCAGCAACGTCGGCAGCATCGGCGGCACTTACCTGTCGCCCGTCATCGTCGAGCGCGAGGTGGCCATCCTCGGCATCGGCCGCATGCGCACCGTGCCCGCCTTCTCGACCGTGCCTGGCGAGGAGGACAGGGTGGTGCGCAGGCAGGTGTGCAACTTTAGCTGGAGCGCCGATCACCGCGTGGTCGACGGTGCGACGCTGGCCAGGGCCGCCGATGTCGTGCGCACCATTGTCGAGGAGCCGGATGTCATGGTCATGCATCTGCGGTGATGTGATATGATGGTGATGGTGATGGGCGCGCATCAAAGGGGCGTGTATACGGCTGTATACCTAGGGCATGCAAAAGGCACCGTTTGTGCTAGATGGACACGCATGCAACGCAAGCGCAAGCGCAAAGCAGCCGATGGGACGGCCGGGAAACACTGTTGCCAAAAACACCCCCCTTTTTGTCACTCAAGTCCGTCTCTACTACCCGTCGTTGTGCGGCGTGTGCCCAGGAAGGCAGACAGACAAGCACAAACAGACGCACGTATGCATGCAGATGGTAGGTAAAAGGCAGTTAGTCGGTCAGACGGGGGGCGTGGCCGAGCCGATGCCGTATAAGTGAAGTGCAATGCGGGGCCGAGGTGGTGTGATGAGGGCGGGAGGTATTGTGGTAGAGAAACGGTACAGTACATAGAAACAGTTGGAACCTCTCTGGGTACCACCTCCCGTATCCCCTGACTGATGGAACATTACGACCTACTGTACATAAACAGCATGGAATTAAAAAGAAACAAAAAAGAAGAGAAGAAGAAAATACACAAGCATTGCATTTCATTTCATACGTGGTATTACAGGTTAATACAAACCATCATGCAGACGACAAACTGTCAGTCAGACGGAGATGTCACTGCACCAGTACTATGTTTATTGACTGCTGCCGTTTGAACCGATTTGCCTGTCTTCCGCCCCGGCCCAAATGTGATCCATTCACAATTTACACACGGGATCTAACAGTATACCGGGTAACAGAGTGAGTGAATCGTCGATTGCCTGCCTGCCCGCCTCCAACTCCCGGCTGGCTGGCCTCACCACCTGACCACCTGGGTCAACAAAAATGACGACTTGCATCCCGTTTTTACCCCAACAAAAAGCGAGTTGCTCTTCTGGCTCGCCCTGTTTTTTTTTTTTTTTTTCTTCATTCGTTCTTTCTTGCACGGATCGGCCGGGCCGAGAGAGGGGAGTAACTTGGTTCATGATTACCATGCAAAGCAATACAAGAAATGCAAGGCAATAAAGTAGATGCCTTTGCCGTCAATGGTATTTTCCTGCGGTAATACTGGCCCGAAGTACTGTAGATACCGCACGGTACGGTACCTACTAGCATTACAGAGTGCCTGCTGTGCCGTACCCGACTTTAGTTTTGCTTTGACCGCCTGTAGATAACTACATGTAAGTTTGAACCGTTTTCTCTCTTTTCTCATCCGTTATTCTACTTATCCACCCTTCCTTCCGTCTAAGGGTAACGTCTGCTTTCGCAACGCCAAGCGATGCCGTGCTGCATCCAAGACCTTACTACCGTACAGTGTAGCTGGCTTTGCCTTGTTTGGGTATGGATACCACGGTAATGCAGTGTACTGTGTATGCAACCTCGCTGCACGACAGACCGGGTTATGTATGGATTGTACGGACACGCGCATGTAATGTATAGAAGATTTCCTTTTTAGTTTCCTCTCACTAACACGGAAAATAGGTAGGTACCTAGGCAGTAGGCATAAGCTGAACGAAATCATCAGCCCATCTCTACGTCCGCCGCCCGCCCGCCTGCCCCGTTCCCTGTTTGCCCCTTTCCTTTCCCCTTTTTCCCGCCCCGCGCATTAGTCTACCTAAACTAGTTCTTCTCGGCACTCGTTGGCTCAGATCAGCTTTTGCTTCGAAAGTGCGGGTGGGTGTTCGAGATTCGGTTATCCCCCGCGAGTTATGTTATCTACTACGTAGATTTATTGCAGTGATAGGTAGGTGCTCGGTTATCTTTCCATCTTCGTCCGAAAGGGGTAGGGAGACATCTAATCTAATCATACGAGGCATTGGTTGCGTGCTTGTTTTCTTGGCTTATCCTGTTGTTGCCTTTTGTATACACCGTATTAAGGCAGTTACTGTAGTTGAACGTAGTTCACGATAAGTGGGGAGGAATAGATTCCAGGTAAATACCAGGCCATCACCTCGGGCGTTGCTACACCGAACAGCAGCCAGGTTACTACACTCCACGTCAATGTGTGACCTTTCGCTCTGTTGCTAACAAGTCATGGTCTGTTTGATAGCTCTTAGTGCTTTGCAACTCGTGCATCGCGGTAGCCGGGAACGGTCAGACGCGCTGGCCAAGACTGAGACGGACTCGAAATGTGGAGCGGCCGATGTCATCCAACCCCTCACGTTCTTGAGGAGCTACTGTCATACGGGGTAGTCTAGTCAAGTTCAGATGAGGGGAGGGGAAAGGAAGGGATGGAAAAAAAGATAAAGAAGGATTTTGAATGCGAAGCTATCTATTTACCTAGATCTTCACGATACGAGCTGAAGAGAGAAAAGGGCCAAGTAAAGTCTTATCAAACTTGTTGTTAATAATAGCATAGATGTGGTCTAGGTAGGTTGTAACCCCTCACTCACTCAATACAGTACTGGGATCCCCTCAAGGATGGAAACGGGCAGTTACTTACGCTCTCTCTGATCTGACGAGATCTCGGTAATCGGCTGACGGGCAGCGGGAATATCAACCACCCCGGTGAAGAGTTATTATCTTTTTCTTATTTCTTGTTGCTCGGCTCTGTGGACCAGCAGTTTGGCAAGTCTGACTCTAGGTAGATGTCATACTAAGCTTGGGTCAAGATAGTTCATCTCCGCGAGACTAAACGTGTTTTAGTCTACGTCGAGAGTAGCTGTATTTTCGATGTTTGTGGTTTGGTTTTTCATCTTCTCGTCGCGTCGTCGCGTCGTCGCGTGTATTACAATTGCCTTCCATGTTAGTAAGACTCGGGGTTTTTGGGTTCTGCAGTATGTTTTCATGAGCCCATAGCGTTTGCCATAGCAACACAGGTAAAAGTATAATTTGCTATCAACCCAAAAGTTGAGCGTTTTACTGCAGGGAGGTTAAGTGGCGGTTTCGGGGGGGTTACTGTTCCTGCTTGTGAGGCTGATTTTTCTTCAGCTCTGGTCAGGAATGCAAGAGATTGGGTGCAAACCTCTCCCAATCATGTCAACGATTGGTCCCTATGAGATAGCTGCATATGAATTCGGGTGATACAAGAAGCAATGTAGGTTTGTGTACGTAGGTAGTAGGTAAGGTGGTCAGAGGAACCCCTTAGGCGGGGCTTGGCCAAGTTTATTATCAATGCAGGACTGAATGCCAATAAGAGAATCCGTTGCGGAGGAGATCGGCGACAAGCTCGGAGACCGACGGTAGCATCCAAAACTCCCATGCGATCTCCGATGGCCCTGCGTGCTCAAGACGAGCCCGTCGCTCCTCATTGCCCTCCTTGAAGCACACACTCCCTTCAAACTCTCTCACTCATTCACTTTCTCGTTCTCTCGTCTCTCGTTGCAATGCAGCGGGACCATGAGCCGAACAGAAATTAAAAAGCACGACCCCTTTTTTAACGCCGACGACAAGAGACGCAGCTTCGCAACCCGCTCTGTCCAATGCAAAGTGGCAGATAGCCCAGTCCGCGATGATGGGCAAATCTCCGAGTTTTCCCCATGCCCGAAATCCCCAATGGTGCGCCTGATAATTAAAAGAATAAAACCAAAAGAATAAGGTAGGCATTCGAAATTGGAACGAGCGAAGTCCAACTCCTGTTGTGATGTGACGGTGGGGCTAACAGCTCCAGTTTAGCGTCATGCAACCATGTGCATCATGGTCTCGTCGCGCCATCATGCACGTCATTACTGCGAACTCGCCCGGACACCGTCCATGGTGTTGAGGACTCTGTCGAGGGCCTCGGCCATGACGACGTCAGCAGGCCGGCTCACGTCGATGGCGATCACGTCCGACTCGCGCGCCGTGGGCGGCTCCAGGATGTCGAACTGGCTGTGCACCATGTTGGCGCCCATGTAGTGGTTCTGGCGCGCGAGAACCCGCTTGAGAAGCACCTCTTCCGGCGCGTGCAGGAAGATGAAGTGCAGGTGGATGTCCGGCATGAAGTACGGCGCGACCCGGATGACGTCGCGGTACTTGCGCTTGAGCGCAGAACATGTCAGCACCACGCCGGCATTGCCCTCGTCGAGCTCCTGGATCGACGCCTCCCGAAGGGCAGTCAACCAGTCCCACCGGTCCGCGTCCGTCAGAGGAATGCCGGCCGCCATCTTGTCGATGTTTGCTTGGGGGTGGTACTACAACCTATCAGCATATGGGTTCTCTCACCACCCAAGGCAACAACACCGCAGGGATATAAAAAGCGAAAGACGTACCTCATCGCCCTCGATGTAAGGCAAGTGAAGGGCGCTCGCCAGGTATTGAGCAACCGTGCTCTTTCCACAGCCAGCAGGGCCTGTTACCAGCCAGATGTGGCGGTCCTTGATTGGGGGCTTGCCGGCGGCCGCTGCCACACTGGAGGATACGGCTCCGGTTGAAAGGCCTGGTGACGTGAGACGGACCGTCTTGGGTGACGAGGGTATGCTCTGGCGGGTGGCCGAGAGGGTCGGAGCCGATGCCGGGCTCGGCCCGCTGACCGAGAGAGGGCTGTCGTAGGAGAGCATGGTCTTTTCTTGTTGGTCACCAGCGAGGAGCTAGAGTATGCGAACGGCGAGCTTGGTATAAACCGGACGACGGTGGGTGCCAGTGAATGCTGGGCGAGGAGGGACGAAGGGATAGAAGGGTAGGCGGGCGCTACTTGGGACGCAGACGAGACAGTGAGGGTGAGGGATTCACAACACTAAACGACGTGTCATGGCCCGAGGGAGAAAGAAAGGAAAATAAACTGAGCACAACGTCTGGCGACCTCATCCAAGCAAACATGGACGAAAGAATGGGATCTGGAATAGGAGTCAGCTGCGCAGGCCGATGGCGGTCCATGGGGTATTATATACCTGGGGTTGGCACAGAGGCAAGAGAGTAAGTCAGAGAGCCCACGGGAGCCCACACGGGAGCCCAGGATCTAGCAGGACATTCCTGGCAGCGATGACCTAAAACTTTTTCCCATTTCAACGCCCCATGATGGCAGGCTAGGGTAGGCCGGACGCCTAAAAGAGACCTGGGGAGTGTCAAAGTGTCTAGTGCAAAGTGAGTATCGGTACCTGCGTGCAGGTACCATGAAAACTGAGATTGACTTTTTATTAGAATTTTGCAGCGTCGTCCAGGTTGACCGCGTTCGTCTGTTCGATCCAGCAGTCTGTTAGGCGGACTGGAATTGCCCGCCAGCGGCAAGAGAGTGCAAGGAATCCCATGGGTACTGTAGCGACACTGTGCGCCCAGGTCGAGGTACCTTGGTCCTTTACCCGTGCACCGCATGAGGTGCCTCGAAGTCCTCGACGCATCAGCCCGCAATGGAAGGAATAATGGAAAACTTGGCGAGTCCAAAGACTCACTAAGAGAAACGTCCTATTGGTACACGGCGGGAAGAGAACCAAACCTCGACCCAAAGCAATGACAGGCCGGCTCCACTGGTCAGACAGGGAGGGTGTGCGTCGGGAAGGTGTACCAAAGGGAAGGTACCGCAAGTACGGATCAGGTACTTCGGCCCCAAGTACCTCATCTTGTCCCACCTAAGGGTGTCAGTCCCGCGTTTGCAACCCTGGGGAAGCTTTTGCTTCTCTGGAGCGAGCGTGGGATGATGAGCTGGGCTGTTGCTCTTGCTGTTGCTGATGAATGTGGGTGTGGGTGTGGGGAAGAAGTTAGAAGGAAGGAAGGATGAAGAAAGCCTCCCCCGCCTGGTCCGAGTTCCTCTGTTCCAGCGTTGGGTACCTGGGCTGACCTGGTAGGTGTTGCCGGCTTGTCAAATGAGGCAGTCGCAGGTTCTTGGCGCTCCGAGACGCACTTACACCGACTTTGAGATGGCACTGCAAGAAAATTCTGGCACACCCATAGCACTCAAGATGCATCAATCAAAGTCTGAGTGATTGACGAACTTGTTGCCCATCTCGCTGGGAGCCTGGGCACAGGAAGCCAAGAGCCAAGAACCCCGAGAGCCCGGAGAGACTTACACACCAGAATTTCAGAATCTCCCGCATTCGCCAACAGCCACAACCCATAGAGAGAAACGGGGGGTGTGTGGTCAGTGGATGGTGAGCGAGTTCCAATCCACCGTAAGCCGATGATGCGGTGGACCGGCTTGATGGTGAGACCGCAGTCTACTTTGTGCGCGTCGTCTAGAACCAGGTACAAAGGACGAGACCAGCAAGGCGAGAGACGCACCTCATCAGGAGAGGGAGGCATCACCGACAGGTAAGCCGTACTGTGTAATGCAAAGGTGCCTTGGATTTCCTGGAGCTTTTTCTGCCGCCGCTGCCATCGTTGATGTTAGGGGAGTACCGCGGGGGAAATCATCTGCCGGTGTACGGGCAAGACGGCATCCCGTCGTGACTGACCTGGCCCAGGAAACTCACTACCAACCTGACGTTACATGGATTTAATTTCCGCAAGAAAAGAAATAGCCGTCCCGATCATCTGCCTACTCCGGTTAGCTTGCCAAACAAATAAACTGACTGAAAAAAAAACCTGCTGGTCTTTCATGTATCATCTTTCCTGGGGCGAACAACGAGAGGTGGACGGACCAGCGGTAAAAGGGGCGGGAAGAGTACATCCAACCATCACCGCGAGGCCAAGGTGACCGACAAGGTACCGCACTAGGGAGGTACCCAGCGAGTTTCGGGGCCAGTCCCGCTGTAAAGCTCAAAGCTCACCACCTGCTAGCGCCCCGGCGGACGCGTGGGGGCCGCCATTTCCGGCCTCAGCGAGGTTGGGGGGTTGAAGCTGCCGAAGGGGGGGGGGGCTCGGCCGAGATATGGGGCCAGTCAGGAAATGTGTGAGTGCGTTTGTGTGTCAGTATGTGCGTCTGCGAAAAGAGAATGTCAGGACGGAACGAAGAAGACCAGCCAACGACAAGAAATCGAGGCCACAACGGTCGTGCCAATTTGATCACTCCAAGGTGCATGCAATTGCAACGATCCAAACGAGAACGGAAACGTGGTGCAATCGTAGGGAGCGGACTGGTCCGTACAGCTGTCTAAGGATCACCTCCTGACTTCAAGTCTCAGCAAACAACAACCTGGAGAAGAGGTTGTACTTTGTACGAAGGACGTGCCCTGCGCAAGATCCAGGCTCGCCAGGTCAGACACCGGATGAAATTGAAGGTCAAGCCGAGAGTGAGAAGTGATCAAGGGGAGTCTGGCTGCTCCTGGGGGCAGCTTCGTCTGCCATTGAGTTGCGTGGACGGCTTGCCCAAGGTTTCGACTCCCGCCGGTTACCTTGAATGCCTGCCTGGAATGAGTTAAAACATGTCGTCGCTTCCACGGGCGTCGGGGGCGTGCAATTGGCTCCTTCCTTAACCCGTACCTCCCCAGAACGTCCAGGAATTCCAAGGGAAGAGGAAGAAGCTTTGGCCCCTTCGGTGGTGTGTGTGGCTGGCAAGCGAAGCTCTCAAGCCATGGTTCCTAGGCAGGTGCCCCGCGGTAGCTTCCCCAGCTTACATCATTGTCGATGTGCTCAACCAATAATCTCGCACGCCTCAGCGCTCCTTCCTCCTGAGCACCACGACAATGGACGAAAAATGATAAATCACCAGATTTTTCCTGTAATCCCGCATCCAGGCCATCAAGGCAACCAGAGACCCAGTGTCTTGGGCTCCTTGGCTGCCCCGGGCCGCGGAAGCTCCAAGCCCCTCCATCCTAGTCTCCTCGAATCTTACTGACCTAGGTTCTTTTGGCCTCGTGACGTGCCGCGGATTTGCGTTGCGTTGCCCCAAACCCAGACCCTGTCACGAGCGCTTCGCTCAGTTCATGGCGTCAAGCTCCGCGAAATTGGACGCTGTGGAACTGCGCTGGACGTGGGACTGCACCACCTCAGCGAGGCAGGATTAAGTTCCAAAGGCTGTTGTTAACTTGATCCGCTCTTGCCATCCAGCAGTTCGGCTCGGCTTCCATGATGAGGAGAGGGGGACCGGGCCCACCAGGTACAGGCAGGTCAAGTACTGTTGGTCCTCGACTCCTCGTGGATGGAACCAGGAAAAAACCACGGATCGATCTTTGGGGCTTTTGAGATGTTCCGATCTGCCGCCAAACTCGAAGACCAGCCTTCAAATACCGTGTTTGCGTGGACCGCTAGAAGAGCGATCCTTGAGCAGCTCACTCCACTCTTTCGTGGTAGCTTCCTCCTGCATGCAACATGGTGCATCCGAGTGGGTTCCCATGCCTGGCCGACAAGTCCAAGGGGGGTCCGACGGCCAGCTCCTAGCGTTCTTGTCGGGACGGACGTGGGAATAGCTTCGAGAGCCCATCCACATTCCACGGCGGCAGCCCCACACCACACACACACCTACGGCCTTCCGGGATAGCTTGGCCCGCTACGGATATGGCCTTTCTCCAGCGCCCTTGAATGGACGGCCCATTCAGGTGTCCACGGGATCGACCACCAAACAGCAAACCAAAGGCCCTCACCGCTCAATGATGTGCTTTCGAGGACGACAACGTGGAAGCAACAGCGTCTGCTCACCCAACCATTGACCAGACCGGCCCGTGTGCGCTGTGCAGTCGCTTGTCCCTTTTACAGGACAGGCAACGCCAGCGCCAGCGAGACGCTCTTAGACGCACGATTTCTGCATGCGTACGGGTATTGAATGTTGGCCAATGCGTCCATCCTTTCCTGGACTTATAACAGCAGCTCGTACATGCCTGCGTAGGTATATGCAAAGTACATGCGGAGATGCGTCTTCTCCGTGCAATACGGGAGCTGGGGCAGGAGTCGACAAAGAGGTAGGTACCTTTTCACCTTTGCTATTGCCACCCCGGCCCTGCTGGAGTTGTAGGATTCCCCAAGACAAGAAATTACTCATACTTTCAATGCCTCAAGTTGAGGAGGGAATGGAGCTTCTAAGCTGACAACACTTCAGGCGTGGCAGTATGGAGAGTGAAACACATCCCATTCTTTCTTTCCAATTCCCATCCAGCGCACACAACGGCGTCCACGGTCGACAGCGACACCTATCTGGTAGCTCGTAGCTTGCGGGGCCAGGGCGTTGCTCAAAGTCCCCACTGGCGAGCGTTCCCGATCGTCTGTCATCATCCGCTCTCACAGCCCGCCGCAAGAAGGCGGATCCCGCTGCATTGCTGTCGGCGCGGGGCTTGTGCAGGTTCATCACTGCCCATCCCATTGCGAATTGCTCTGGCAGGCTAACTTGACACAAACCGAGTACCTGGACTTACACTGTGTGCCCTCGAACACGTCGAACCAACTCGGGCGTAGCTCCCTGTGCTGACCCTGGGCCGAATTACCCCACGGAGCCGAAGCCAGGAAATCCCAAACCGCAAGACAATCGCAGACCACGGCAGCCCTCCTTTGGCTTGATCAAAGGTTCAAGCATGGAAGCTCTTGTGGAAGAAACCCCGTCTCGATGCGCTGACAGATTACGCATACCCCGGCACATCAAGAAAAGTGCTCAATCAGTCGCCATCTTGGTATCCTCCTGCATCCGCACGGCAATGCTCACCGGTACCGTTAGCCCTCCCCGGCGAGGTACTGTAGCTCGTAGATAATTAAGTACGGGCTCGCGGTGGCTACCCTCGCTACCCAAGCTAGGGCACCATTTGATCAAATTATTTCTGGGATCAAACCCACCGAGCACACCGTAAGAGAATACGGATCCCCCGAATGTCAAACGGATCCAGTCACGAGGATGGCAAATGACCAGGCACGCACATTGACAAGGCGGGCTCGAGGCGGGCCAGAAACCTTTTAGGCGGTTTTGTGTCCCCCAGTTCCACCTTTGCTGGATGCCGGTGTCCCAGTCTTTTGAATCCAGCTTCCCTTTTCCTTGTAAGCTTGTAAGGATCGGACATGCTAACTGCTTCACCCCTTTCCCGTCGGACTAACCATTAGAGGTCATATCACGATTGAGATGCGACCTGCCTGTAGGTGCAGCAAGTACCTGGCCGTGGCTACAGGCAGGTAGTACGAAACATGACGTCCCGCTATCCGGTCCCGTTCGTTGGAGGCAGGGTAGCCAACCAGTTGAAGACGAGAGATGAGAGGAGGATAATTGCCTAAACATTAATGGCCGATGATCAGCCATTTCTTGACAATCAGCCCCAAGCACTGTGCGCTCTCCGGCCTTGACTCTCCCGCCGAGTCCCAACCCAGCTCGGCAAACATGGTGCTCTGCTTGTCAGTTGTCACCGTCACTTTTCCCCTGGAACTTGGTTTGTTGGGTCAACAAGCGCGTCATCTGAAGTTGCCAGTACACGTCCCCTCAACCTGAAGGTACCTGGTAGCTTCATTCACGTCTCAAATCGGTGTCGTGCTGCGATGTCGGGACTCACAACCGGAAGCCATTCATGTCTCCCGCCTCGTCTCAACCCACACCCGTTCTTCCATTCTATGATTAGAAGCCGCAGCTACGTAGTAGGTAGGATCCCAGGATGGATGGCGCCAGAGTCGGAGGGCAGCCCGTCCCATCATCATCTCGATACCTGACCGCCCGAGAGGCAGCCCGCATGACATGGATTTGGGCTTGAACCCCCTAAGCTTTCCACATCATAGTGCCCATCACAGCTCCCTTAATCGCCGACATCGCAATAGATGCGCCCTGGCCATTGGTCCATCGGTCTTTCTTATCGTATACAGGGCGCATTGTCTCTATTCACAAACCTTTGGCTGTAACGAAGCGGTCAATCTGAAGTACATCGATTGTTCAGTTTCCACGAGAAGGGTTGGTGGGTGGTGTTCTCTCTTCATTGTTGTAAGTCGTGACCACTTCCGACCACAGTGCGCATTTGGGCTGCTAGTGCCGCTGGCAGGCACGGCCAACCGAGCGAAACCCACAGCGCAGCCCTTGTTGGGGGAACCACGGTTTGCTTGAGTAGCGCAACCTGGAACCTCCCAAGCGAATCAACTGACAACTTGAACCAGTCATGCAAATGGCGGCGACGGAATCTTGTCTCGAGCAATATATTAATGGATGCAAGTAAGCTCTTGAATAATCGGAAGGGAAAGATGAGCTTGTTTTGATTTTCTTTCATACTTTTCTTTGAACCTTTTCAAAGCCCTGTACTACTAGAACCTCTACACTATAACCAGCTCCCCAGTCAGGGCAGAACAGAGCAAAAATGAACTACCGAATGACCAACGAGGAGCAAGCCCCGCAGCACCCGATCGAATCGAATTGAAGCTCGATCGCTGTTTCACATCCCCCTGCCTGCCGCCCCTCTCTTCTCAAGTTCCAGCCCTTCCGCCTCCCCTCCAACAGTAATACCCCTCAATTGTGGCTGACATCGGGATGCGGCGAGCTGGCCAGGCAAGGCTGTATCCGTTTCCCGTTGGTGGCCCCAGCTTTCCCCGCTTGCCCACCTGCCCGCCCTATCCATCTGTTTGGCACCTGCCCGCTTAGGATGCTGGGAGTGGAGAGTGGGTTTTTGCTACGCAGAAGCGCCACGTGGGATTGCGGGCAGGCAAACCAGTCTGGGCGATTCTATTGGATCCCTGGTGGTCAGCCAACGACCTGCCCAAAGTTGCGAAGCCTTGCAGGAAGCAGCAACCCGTGATCCGACCAGCAGTAAGGCAGTTAGGTAGCGCCTGGAGTTTTGGGTGTTTACGTCGTTTGCTTTTTTGGGAGGAGTTTCGATGCGTTTACCCCTCGCTCTCAGATCTCGACGTCTGGGACTCTTGACGACGAAGACGACCACCTTGTTGCGCGCACCTGCACTTGCACCTTCGCTCCTGCTGAGAAACAACCTGAACTTGAAGAAGCAATTCAGTCGCTCCTTCGCCATGAACACCCAGGAGATCAAGCAGTACCTGGCGGATGCCCCGCCCGCCGTCGTACGACTCGAGATCGAAAAGCACTTTGAGGCCCTGACGGACAAGCAGAAGCGCTATTCCCACTTTATCAGCCGGTAAGAACTAAGAACCAAGACGGTCGCTGTTGCCGTGTCTTTGCTGTCCATCTATCCGTAGACGAGACTATACCTACTAGGTAGACATCCATAGACTCGGAATCCGTGCAAACCATAGCTTCCAGTCTGTTGCACGGCACACGATGTGACTGACACGCGTGGAAAAAAAAAGTGTCTGGCAACATGCAATACAAAACATACCAAGCTCCCCCCGCTAACACAGCCTCAGAGCCTCCTTTGCCGGCAACCGGATTGTACTCCGCCAAGTCTCTCCCGAGTCGGAGCCCATCTACGATTTCATCATTGCCCTACAGAAAGCCTCTGGCGGGGACTGGAAGGCCCTGGCCGAGAAGGCCGGCGTCGACGAAGCTGGCCTCACAGCCTTCCTGCAGTATGCAGCACAGTTCCTCGGAAACAGCGGCAACTACAAGAGCTTCGGCGACTCCAAGTTCCTGCCCAGGTGCGATGAGCAGGTCTTCGCTGCCCTTGCCTCGACCTCGCCCGACGCCGAGAAGCACTACAAGGCCACCGCCGGCGCCATCTTCTCGACCGACAAGCCCGGTCTGCTGCATCTTGGCTTCCTCGACGACGGCCATATGACCACGTACTACCCCGACTCGCCCGGCATCACCAAGGACGAGATCGAGGCGGTGGCCAAATGGATGCAGAAGACGGGGCTGCTCCCCGAGAACACCCGCCTGCGCAAGACCGAGGACGGTGTCTTTGAGCTGCTCATTGCGTCTGCCAAGACCAGCATCCCCAGTGAGGGCGGCGATATTGGGAAGGACACCGAGTACAAGATCACCGACGGCCCGCTGGACGGCAAGACCATCAAGCTGGTATACGGAGACTACGCCCCGGAGATGGCCGCTATCACCGGCTACATCAAAAAGGCGGCCGAGAACGCTGAGAACGAGACGCAGGAGAAGATGCACCTTGCGTATGCCAAGTCATTTGACGAGGGCTCGCTCCTGGCTTTCAAGGAGAGCCAGAGATACTGGATCCGCGACCAAGGGCCGGCCGTCGAGTCCAACATCGGCTTCATTGAGACCTACCGCGACCCGGCGGGTGTTCGCGGTGAATGGGAGGGCTTTGCCGCCATTGTCAACCTGGAGCGGACAAAGGCGTTTGAGGAGCTCGTGCGGTCTGCGCCGGCATTGATCCCCCTGCTTCCCTGGACCAATGACTTCGAGAAGGACAAGTTTCTGTCTCCGGACTTTACCTCCCTCGAGGTCCTGTCGTTCTGCGGCTCAGGAATCCCGGCCGGAATCAACATCCCCAATTACGACGACATTCGCCAGCAAGAAGGCTTCAAGAACGTCAGCCTGGGCAACGTCCTCAGCGCAAAGGCTCCCAACGAGAAGATCCCCTTCATCGCCGAGGCTGACCTGGAGCTCTACCAAAAGTACCGTGACGCAGCATTCGAGGTGCAAGTCGGTCTCCACGAGTTGACGGGACATGGATGTGGCAAACTCCTCCAGGAGACAGCCCCTGGCGTCTACAACTTCGACCATGAGAACCCGCCCGTGAGCCCGCTGTCCAACAAGCCCGTGACAACATGGTACAAGCCTGGCCAGACCTGGGGATCCGTGTTTGGCGGCCTAGCCGGTGCATACGAGGAGTGCCGCGCTGAGCTCGTAGCCATGTATCTAAGCTGCGAGTTCTCGGCCCTCAAGATCTTTGGCTTCGGCGACGGGACCACCGACATGGACGGCGAGGCGGGCGATATCCTCTATGCCTCGTATCTGAGCATGGCGCGCGCCGGCCTCGTCTCCACGGAGTTCTGGGACCCCAAGAGCCAGAAATGGGGACAGCCGCATTGCCAGGCTCGGTTCGCCATTCTCAAGGTACGTTGTTGCATCCCTCGGACTAAGACGGGTGATTTTCTGATCTGACGTGTAAATAGGCCTTCCTGGAAGCAGGAGACGACTTCTGCAAGCTGGAGTACAAGAACGACGACCTCTCCGACCTGACCATCAAGCTCGACCGCTCCAAGATCCTGACTAACGGTAGAAAAGGTATAGACTATCTCTCCTGTCTTCTCAGCAACCCCCCTTAAACATCCCGACCATACAAAGCACACCAGCTAACAACCTCACAGCCGTCGGCGACATGCTCCAAAAGATCCACATCTACAAGTCCACCGCCGACGTCGAGGCCGGCTCCAAGTTCTTTTCCCACATGTCGGCCGTCGGGCTCGATTACTGGGGAACGACGGTGCGGGACGTGGTCCTCAAGAACAAGCAGCCGCGCAAGGTGTTTGTGCAGGCCAACACGTACCTGGACGAGGCCACCGGCAAGGTCTCGCTGAAGCAGTACGAGCCCACCGTCGAGGGTGTCATCCAGAGCTGGGCCGACAGGGAGGTCTAGGGAAGGGTACCAACTAGCCGACGTAGCCTCCTTAGGTAGGCAGTGTAGGAAAGAAAAATGAAATAAAAGAAACTGTAATCTGCCTCTGAATAATAGTTCAAGGCACCAACTCTCGCTTGTTCCACTCGTTGATAATTACCGTACCGTGCCAAAATTCGTAGAGATCCATCCATAGGTACTTGTCCAATCGCTGGGAAAATAACAGTACCCCTGAGTTCTGCGGGACCGGACCAAACCGAAGCTTTCCGGCTGCTGTCGGTATAGTAGTCGCTGCCAAGCCTTGGCTGGGCTTTGTTTACATTGTACCCTGGAAATACCCCTGGAAATGATCCAGCAAAACGAGTACAGTACTGTGTAGAATAGCAATCAACTTTTTGCTCGGTCACCGTGCAACGCTACTCAGGTCGGCGTTGCACCAATCGAAGATAATATGCAAAAGCATCCATTCGTTTTATCCCAAGCCAATGAATCTACCCAAAACCGTTTCCCCCCAAAACTCGGATACTTGAACCTAACTCATATTGATACGATATTTACATATTCACGGCGACAATTTGCCAACAAACAGTGAATAAAGACCAGTAACTTGAAAATATTAGCAACGCACGGACCATAAAAGTGAAACGAATAATCAGAGAACATGTGATGAGTCTTATTCGTTTAGTCCTCTCTACTCCCGGCAGTGATGTGATGTGCTCCCGTAGTTAGTAATTCTCAAAAAGAATCGCACAACTTCAAGAGCTTACTACCTGCCTGGTACTCACTGCCCTGCCCTGCCAGATTGCAGTGTGCGCGAATCTTGGTTGACAACAGACCACGACATCATATAGTCTTTTTATACCAAAAAACTGGGTAATCCTGTTCACACCTATTGTCCAACTACCTCCACTGGTATACTTGCCAATGTCATGATGCTCATATGAACATGACCAACACACAGAAACTACAGCACTCCGCGATGTACTGAGACACTGCTATGAAACATAACCGACGCTGTGGTATTTTCATGACTGCTATGACTGCTATGGCTACTACTAATACACCAAATGTGAATTACACGACGCTCTCTGTTCAAATTAATATCCCAATGACCAGGCAGTGACAGATACCTTTCGACCACTATCCCCTGCACGCATCAACCACCGGTGCTGATCTCGCTGGGCACTCCGCCAGGGCAAAAAAGAACAAAAGGGGACAAGGCAATGAGCGGCACCCACTGAAGACTTCTCAGCGATATTTTGATGGCCCAGGCTGTCCCTGCGCGGGCGGCGCCGGCTCGATCCTGTCTTCATCTTCTTCGTCCTTGGCTTTCTCATTCTGGTAGTGCAGTTTCTTCATGGTCGCGATATTTCGGGCTCTCTATACCGCTTGTTTTCGTTCCCCGGTCATGAATTCGTGCTCACTCTCTTGCTCGGTTTGTACCCGTTCTTGTACTGCGTTTGCTCTCTCCCAAAACTGCGATCGGGCGGCTATGACCGGCAGGTCGGCATTCTCAGCCCTTCGCCGTGCAAGCCATTCGAAGAAATTCGAAACATCCTCACAGATGATACCGGGGAGCTTTACGTCTGCGATATGCTTCAGAGCAGAACCACGACGACCTCTGGCAAAACCTGGGTCCGTCGTCGTGGCCATGAGCCATTCGGTGTAGTGAGGGCCGTAGTGGGCATTTCCAGGCATTCCATCGCCAGAGACGTATGCTCGTTTGCGAAACCGTTCGACAGCGACGTATCTGGCGAGCTTTGTGTTGGGTTGTTTCGTAATTACCGCTTCCTCCTGTAAATGAAGGTCAGAGATTGGCAGGCTTACTACCATGAACTCTTCCAGCAAGTTCTCGGCATCCTTCTTTCTTTCTTCGGTGTTGGTTCTCTTGCAGAAGGTTATTTGGAGAACTGAGAAGACCCGGGGAGTTGCAGGCGCGTGCTCGTGGCGGATCTCGTATACGGCGAAAGTGAAGTCGGAGTAAATCACTCCATCTGTTTTTATTCGCTGAGGGATGTTAGTCTGCTGCCGGTTGGCGTAAAAGAACGAGGAGGGAAGGCATACCAAGGTTTCAGCATGATCCCACTCGAATACCTTGTTCCATGCTTTGAGACCCTTTGTAGTTGAGTATTCCGTCGGAATGTGCGATAGGCCGTAGAACGACTTTTTGAACTCGTCCCAAGTTGCCGTCCGGGCACCTGGGAGGGATCGATGCTCGCTTCGTCGGGCAACCCAGACCTCATCTTTCATATTATCGCGTTCTTCGGGATGTATGCTGGTCTCCAGCTGCGCTCTCGACACAACCCGTTGCGCAACTGTGACCGTACCATCCGACCCTTTGATAGTCCGCGGAAGCCCGACCTCCCACCCGTGGGATTGGGTGTCCTTCCCGAAGAGAGTCTTTGTCTTTCTCCGCAGTTCCAGAGCACGGGTCGGTTTATTAGCTTCGTGTGAGGACACATGGAATGAAGCTTCCAGTTCGTACATCCATATTACCGCCTCTCGCACTATGGGCGTGAGAAAAGCTTCTGCCCTAAGTTGGCACCTGATCTTGGGTAAATCTTTGCACTTTAGTCCGCGCTGGAGGCGGATATAGTGACCCAATGTATCACTGTGTTCGAGGAGGACGTGGGTTGAGGGATTGAGGTGGGCGAAAGAGGTGTTGGGAGAGGGTGGATAAGTCGAGTAAGGGCCGGCCATGACGGCTGCCTAATACGTGCCGAGCTGTGGCCGTGGTAGGGGCCGTTTGTGGTGGTGTTTTCAGTAGAAACTATGTCGCGGATGGAAATCTAGATGTGTGATAGTCGCGTAGTCGGATTCGGGAGCAAAAACCAGCGAATCCAATCGATTTGTTGTCTTTGGGCAAGAAAGAATGGAGTCCAAAAAAACAAAAAAACAAAAAAAAAGAAAAGACGAATCGAGGCGCAAGAATGCCAAGCGTCGACGGAAGCCTCTGTTGAATATGAAGAAGACCGGAAGACAATGCGAGATAGATGGATGGTCTAGGGGCCTGAGATATTGTTTTAGGAGGGGAACATTGACACGGCGCGAGTTTCATGCGTGCGTTCTCCAACCCCATCCCACCTTCCAAAGCTGCTCCAAACAAAGCTCTTTCCTTCTGTCAATTATCGTCCACCGCCCGCCCTTGGTACCTCATTTAGTATGATGTTCCGCCGTCAACCGGAAGATCCGTCGCTTCCTTATCCAGATCCAGCCTTGCTGCTCCGCCCACGTAACTCGCCCAAACCGTACAGGGCAGCCACCCTCGAGATATAAACTAGCAGAGCTTGCCCATGATTATTAGTATTATTCGTAGGTTGAAAGATATTTCAAGATCTGAGATTCAATATTTAATTCAAAACAAGCTTTAAGACAACACACAATCAACGTTTGGATTTTACTCCTCCCTTTTCTTTTGTTGCTTCAAGTACTAGCCAAAGGCAATAAAAAAACGCCTTCATTTCAGCTAGCCCAACATAGACATCTCCAACGCCGATCCTGTATCCATTGGCATTTGTATCTGTACATACGCTAGAAAACCATACCTCATCCAGCTTGCTCCTCTGCACAAGAAGACCTGTTCCTCCCTCGCCCTAGCATAAATGGGAAGGCAACCAAACCCCGTCTGTCTCGCTGTCTGTCTCGCTGGCAAGATTAAGTAATTCAGATGCTCCTCGCCCCCCACCGCTTCTCCCCCCCGAATCGTCCGTGGCTCCCTGTGTGTCCCCTTCCGTGTTCATCGACTCAGCCCTAGCTGTTGCCGTGCGGAACCAGAGAGAAGATAAGTAAGTAGGATATGACCACGCTTCGATCATGCCCCTTTCCGCGCACCCTGAAGCTCCATGCCCATCTATTCCCCTCGCCCGTCCGTTCGGAACGACCTTGTTTTGGCCCCTGCCTTTTTTGATGTCCGTGTCCCCTGGGGAATATCTTCATAATCATAATTCAAGCTCGCGTCCTCTTTGTCGCAGCAACTGGAGGAGCGGCGGGTGTACATGACCTCGACCGTAACGAGCTCGCACCAGGCTCAAAAGAAGCTATCAAACTTGGTCGCAAGCATGTCCATTTGCCTGCTGTTTTCGACGCCCTCCTTGTTGTGCGTCTTCATATGGCGGCGTAGTTGGTCCTGGCGGTGAAAGTTGCGGTCGCAGCCCATCACGTTGCAGTTGAATCGCCCTTTGACCTCATGCGTACGTTTGTGCTTGGATAAGTTGGACGACTCGCTAAACATCTTGCCACATACGGGACACTTGAGTGGTTTTGCGCCCGAGTGGACGCGCTGGTGCATTGCTGACGAGAGCAACATGTTAGAAGAGCACGGAAATGAGCATAGACAGAAGTTGACTTACTAAGAGCACTGGGATATCTAAACGTCTTTTTGCAGATAGCGCACTCGAGTGGCTTCTGATCGGTATGTATAAACATATGCTGGTTCAGGGCCTGCTTTGCTGAAAACCCCTTGTGACATGTTGGGCACACGTGAGGCTTGTCTGTATCGATCTAGGTGAGCTCATGAACCGTTACGGGAGGGCAAACTTCAACTTCAACTTACGACCAATATGGGTCTGCATATGCCTCTCAATCTTGCTTCTTTGCGGGAACCCCGGTGCGCCTGGCTCGCTGCGTGGGCAGTCTTTCCAGGCGCAGCGAAACCCTTCTGTCCCCTTCGTTGCGAGCCTAATGTGGTTGTTGACCGTATGGGTGAACAGTTCTCCAGAGTCGGTGAATACCTCCCCACAGATGTCGGAGCTGCCATCCTCACGCCAAAGGCAAGTGTGCCTGTGGTCCGACCCTATCATGGCATCGCTCGACGATGATTCGGCCGACGTACTCCGTGCAGGAGACGGGCTTCGAGCCCTGGTGTCCGGCAATTCCAGCCCCTGAGAGAGTGGGGTAAGGGGCGATGGCGTGTTTATTGACACGCCCGAGTCGGAAGTATCGAAAGGGGTGACGGGTGACTGGGACATGTTCTCGGTTGATGGTAACGCTGCATCATCCGAGGGTGTCCCTGAGCTTGCTAGGGGAGGCTGTGGATTGCTAACAAAGAACGGCCTGTGCTGCGCATTAAAATGTGCGAGAAAAGCCTCGGGATCACGAATCTCAGCTCCACAAACTGGTAACTCATGGCTCATCTCGAAATGCGAACCAACGGACTCATATTGGGTAAACTGGAAGGGCTCGTATATGATGGGGATATGGCAGTTGGGGTAGTTGTGAGGATCATCAAGCGGGCATGGCCTTATGCAATCAGACGAGTCCAGGTCACGATGTGCGGCCAATAGATGGCTGGTAATGTTCCCGACCGAGTTCGGGAGCAAGTCGAGAGGCGAGATTGAGGTCTGTTGCGAAGCTGAGGAGGAGTGAGCGAGGGTAAAGTCCAGAGCGCTCATGACAGGTGGGCGCATGTCAAAGCTGTGTTGTTGCGGCTCTGGGGCATGGTTGATCATGATGAGAGCCGCTGCTCCGTCGGCGATCTCGGACGGCACGGCGTCTGGACGGCTAGGACAGCTCTGGTCGGTACATGCGTCCTCCTTGTTGGCGCATGCGACGTTGGTACACTTGCCCATCATGGTGCACTGGCTGTCGCAGCAACTGTCGCCGCCCATGGAATGATCGTCCATCGAAAGGCAGTCCTCTTCGCTTCCGTGGAACCCAGACCGGGCCTGGTGGCCGTACCAGTGCTGGTAGTCGTTGGAGTGCGAAGGCGCAAAGCCGGTGCCAGTGCCAGTGCGGTACTGCACGGGGTGCACCACGTCGAGGTCAAGGTCGAAATTATACAGGGTGTTGGTGCTCAGGGACATGTTGCGGCCCGGCCATCTCGGGGGCATCCCGCCCGAGGCACCGCGGTGGTTGAAGTACTGCGAGTTGCCGTTGTAAAGGCCCACGCCAGTGCACCGATCAAGGCAAAGGTCGTCGTGGGACTCATATATGCCATTGTTCGGGAGGCGGGCAATATCCGTGACTGACGATTGACCGGGCTGTAGGGGCCCATCGTCCATCATAGAATAGTCAAGACCCAAATGGTCGCCCGCAGCGCTGGCGGTGCCGCTCTGGGAAGCAGATTGGAAGGCATGCCTCGAGTATTGGCCAACGGGCTCGTAGGAGCCGTCCATGGTGTTGTGCTCTTAGAAGAAGGCTAGGCTCCAGACCGGGCAGGATTAGAGCAGGGAGAGCAGGATCAAGAGATGCTGGCGACAGGAGGCATCTGGCGCACGCAGAAAAAAATGGGCTTGCACTTTCGACTTCGGCTTCGGCTTCCGTGGTGGTAGCTAGGACGAGGACCGGGACGGGTGCAAGTTCGACGACGACGGTGTCGGCAAGAACGGCATAGATTTGCGACAAAAAGATTGTCCGCCCGTGGCTGGTAGAGTTGCGAATATCGTCAAAGCCGGATCCAAGTAGCAATATGGATGCACGCAGCGCAGCGTCCGACAAGTGCCTAGCCTACTGGTAGCTGACTTTGGTATCGTTGATAAGGCGGCGTGATTAATGATGGAGTATCCGGCCGGTAGTTCGACTTGTGGTGGTGTTTGGTGTGGGAGCGCTGAGAAAGTCGGAACTGGAGAACCTTGATGGCCCTGCGAATCCGCCTGGCTGAGAAACCGAGGCAGGGAAGTACCAGGTGCGCCTTTGACCTTGAACGTCGAGGAAACCGTCTGATGGGAATCGAAAATGATGAGAGAAGGTGCGCGGACGTGCAGAATTCAATCGCGACGACTTGGCAACGGCGTCGAGGGTGTCGCGAGCTGGACCTGCCTCGAGACAGGCATTCCTGGCGACGCTCGTTGATCAATCAGGTCAGGTAGGGTTGAGATGAGGGTCGAAGGACCTGACTTTGATCGGCACCTTTTTCCATCGCGCTGCAACCTGCGACCTGCACGCTTGAGTGCAGCGAGCAAGCGGGCAGCGGGCAGAGCGGGAACCGGCGGGGGCCCAGCAGGCAGCCAGGCCCTGGGATAAAAAATGGCGGTTGCTGCTGCCAAGAGCGGCTCTGCGGACTATCCAATTGGCAGTCGCAGTTGGCCCGTCGTTTTTCATCGTTCCGTACCTATCCTGTATTAGCTGTTCCTGATCTCTCTCTTCAAAGGCAATTTACTGTTTTCCTAGGAATTCCTTATTCAATCTCCTCATGATCCTCGTTGAGAGATCGGAACCTAGTTTTCAAGGATGGGTTGTAAAATCGCTATTCCGCGAGCTTTAGCACCTGCCCTAGTATCTATCAAGGTCCTTGGGGACTGTGTCCGGCTGTAAATTTCAGCCCGTTACGTGTTACATGAATGATACGGTCCGGCTGGCGTTTCTTTCCCCGCCTTCGCTGCCAAACTGCATTGCTGCGTTCACTCAATCGCCTCCCCCTCTGGGCGCCGACACAGCGGTTCAAGGGACCCTGCTTGGCACACTCACACACTTTCGTCGCTCGTGAAACGACAAAGCAAAGCCTCACGAGCATGCGTAATGCACGAGTGACAGTCAACATCATCAGCCTGCCTGGCCCACATAGATCTTGAACCTGTCTTACCTACCATGTCTAAATGCCAACCTTAATTATTAAAGACCTCGAACCACGCATATTGATGAGCTTTATCACCATTGACTTTTGACACTTGTGAAGCCGACAACTTAACCGTAATCTCACCATCACCACTCTAATTCCTCCTCCTCCCCTCCCCTCCCCTCCACTCCTGCATCACTCTCACCACCTACCCACCTAGACAACCACACGACCCGCCCAATAAAACATCGTCCCATCCCGTCCCATCCCGCGCCGCATCATGGGCAACCTCTGCGGGAAACAGTCCTCCTCCTCCGACCCCTTCTCGGGCCCGGGCCGCCGTCTCGACTCGGCGCCGGCCCCTCGCTCGTCGGCGCCCATCCCGGCCTCGGCCGCTGCCTCCACTCCACGGCCCCCCGTTGGCGGCAGCGGCGGTGGCGGCAGCGGTGGCGGTAGCGCAGCCGACGAGCAGCGAAGAAAAGCAGCAGCGGCAGCAGCCGAGGTGAGAGACAGACACCACACCGCCCGATTCCCTCAAAGACACCCATAAACCTCATGATCAACACAACAAGTGTAACATGACATGACATCCTCTATATACACTATATACCACCAAACACCAATGTACTAAACAATCCACCCCCCGCGCAGCAAAGGACCAAACGAGCCAACACAGGCGGCAAGCTCTCCTCCCAGCTCGCCGCGCAAAAGAAGCAGACGCACGCCGAGACGCTCAAGGAGGCCAGCAGCGCCAAGCTCCGACAGCGCGAGGTGGACGCCAACGCCGAGACGCTCAACTATAACTGAACCCGGAAAACGACAAAAAGAAAAGGCTTTCTTCCCTCTGTTCATGTCCTTATTCCCCCCTTTTGTTTATTTCTTTCTGTTCATGGTATCTACCAAGTATCTATCTACCTCTCTAGCGGGGTGTCGTCGGGGATGTTTATGATAATTACCAAAGACACGTAGGTGGAAACTCTTGTGAAGTTATCGCTATTGTTATTTTCTCTGTTCTCTCAATTCCATGTCTCCCTTTTCCTTTCTCAGCAGCAGGAGGAGAAAGTGAAAGCCATCTATCTACCATACCCGTCTACAATGAAACCCCATCAAATGGACATATATTATCTCTTCTCCCTGAATTATGCAGCAACAACGCCCGCAACCTGCACATATTGTCCAAAACTCCTCCTCGTCCAGCAAAGCAGACTTGGTTCAGCTGATCTTATTAGTGCCACGGCAAAACTATATATCGTATGTACCTGAGGTAAGCATTAATCACACGCCAGATGCATGCAACACTTTCTCATCAATTCTCATTACTTCGAAGAGATGAAACTCCCCCCTTTCTCAGAGGAGAGCCCACCTTTTGCCCTCTGTGTGTGTGTTATATATCGTACAAGGGAGCTTATGTAGAAACCGATGCTGCTCAGACTGTATGTTCCATCAAAAAGTTTCCAAAAATGAACAACGAAGAGCACTTGAACAAACCCATGGGCCATTTTTTTCTCTTCTCTTTCAAAATGGGGAGGGAAAGAGGTGCTCCCGGTCCTCCCAACATACGATCCCCCATTTCCCCGCCATGCATGACACTGTCCAGGTATGAATAAGAAAAGCACAACGGCAGAGCAGACTATCACGTAATGGTGTATCTGCCGCTGGCCGGCGCACGGCTTTCGACCTCAGCGGCAGCCACCGTGCCTTCCCGCAGGAGACGGGTGAGCTCAGACAGAGCATTGCCAACCACCACCTCAGTATCACCCTCAATAAGGATATACAGCTTCGGCTCCGCACCCGAGGGCGGCTCCTTGCCAGGAGGATAAAAGTTACCCTTGGTCGTGATTGACGTGCCGGTCTGCTCGAGAATCTTTGCCACGTTGGTCCGATTCGTGACAGCCCAGCGGGCCTTCTGGGGGAAGTCGTTGATCTCAAGCGTGGCATGGAAGGCACCCGCATCGGGCCCCTTGTTGTCGATGGGCTGACCAGGCCGAAGCTGCCCAGCGCGAGCGAGACGCGCGTTGATCTCGCTGATGGCCGAGGCGGCCTTGTCCAGAGCACCGCCCTTGGCCACGATCGGCGCAGCGCCTTTCGTAACCACGGCCCTGGCAATCGCACTCTTGACGGCGTTGGATCCGGCGACATCAGCGGCCGCGGCCTTGGCCTCAGCCTCCGACTTGGCCGCATCACGCGAGACGATGGCCGACGTGGCTGAGAGAATCGCCGTCTTGGCCTTCTCCTTCTTCTCGTCTTCCTCGGGTGCGTCCTCCTTGAAGTCCTCCTCCTCGCCCTCAGCCTTGTGGGATTTACGCTCGCGCAGTCGGGCAGCTTCGCGGTCCTTGTCGAGCCTCTCCAGCCCCTTTCCGCCGAAGCCACTGGCATCCTTGGCCTTGCCAGACTTGACCTTCTCCTTCCAGGCCTTACGCATCTCATTAAGACGCTCAGGTACCGGTTGGCCACTCTGTTCTAGCGCCTTGGCGATGCCAGGGGCACAGTTCTCCTGCTCCTCGGTTATGAAGGTGACTGCTGTGCCCGTTTGACCAGCGCGCCCGGTGCGGCCAGCGCGATGAACGTAGTCCTCTAGATGGTTGGGGGCGTCGTAGTTGATGACCAGCTTCAGCTGTTTGACATCAAGACCGCGTGCCGCGATGGAAGTTGCAACTACAATAGGGCAGACGCCCTTCTTGAAATCGGATATGGTGGAATTACGGTCTTCTTGGTCTTTTCCGCCATGGATAGACATGCACCCGTAGCCTCGTCGCAGCAGCTCGCGTAGAAGCTCATCGGCCTTCTCCTGCCTCTCTACAAAGATCAAGGAGCGGACGTCGTCATCGTTGCGGTACAGCTCACCAAGGAGTTCGAGCAGCCGGACAAACTTGTCCTTCTCGTCAACAATCTCCACGCGTTGTGTAATTTCGGGAGCAACAACGCTACGACCGCCAACCGTAATCTCGACAGGCTCTCGAAGAACTTTCTTCGTCAAAGCGTCGATGATTCGAGGCATGGTAGCCGAGAACAGAATGGTTTGCCGATCTGGTCTGACGTTGTTGAAGATCTTCATGACTTGCGGCTCGAAGCCCATGTCAAACATGCGATCAGCCTCATCGAGTACCAAGAAGGTAGCACGCCTCAGGTTAGTGACGCGGCCTCCGTTGGCAGCAAGAAGATCGATCATTCGCCCTGGGGTGGCGACAATGATCTCTGCGCCGCGCTTGAGCTCGGCAATTTGGTCCTTGATGGCATTCCCACCAAAAGCAGCAACGGCCCGGAGTTTCAGAGCTTTAGCAAACGGCAGCATGTCGGTGTAGATCTGAGTGCACAGCTCCCTCGTAGGCGTCATAATCAGAGCAATTGGGCCATCATCGCCGCTCAGCGGATCTTGATCTTTAACGTGACGTAGCATAGGAAGAACAAAGGCCATGGTCTTGCCAGATCCCGTCTTGGCAACACCAATGACGTCGCGGCCCGACATGATGACGGGCAGGGCCTGCATCTGGATAGGAGTCGGCTTTTCGAAGCCGAGAGTCTTGATCGTGTCCAGGAGCGGAACCGTGAGACCACATTGAGACCACTTCTGGACGGGCTTGGGAACATTCTTGCCCGAGACCTTGATGCCATCTAGCTCAAGTCTGAGGTCTGCCGTCTCCTCCTCGGTCATCTGGCTAAGCTCATGCGGTTCAACCCAGAAATTCTTGCGGATGGGGTTGAGATCAAGCTTGGCATAGTCGATCTTGGGAATGTCCTTCTTCTTCTTCTTGGCAGCCATGGCGAGAATAGAGGCCGGATCGGCCGATTCTGCTTCGTAGCCATAGTCATCATCATTGAAATAGGTCTCGGGTTGAGCGGCGGTCTTTCCGGCTGCCTGCTTGACGGGTTTTGAGCCGGCCTTTGCGCCGGAGCCTGTCTGCTCGAGACTATCCATGAAGGCATCGAGCGGATCGACCTCGTCATCAATTTCCATTGCGTCTGCTTGAGGGCTCGCTTCGGTTTCATCCTTGATCTCTCCATTAGTTTCGGGTATTTCATCGTCGACGTTCATGGCCATGGTTTCCTTTTGGATCCGCTCCTCGCGCCTCTCATGGAGAATGCGGTGGGCCTCTGCTATATCCTCTTCGTTTCTGGCCAGCAGGAGATCAATATCGTCATCCGCATCCTCGTCCGCGTCGTTGTCGGCGTACGGGGTGACGTCGGCGTTCTCGAGGGCGAAGTTAGGGAGCTTGACGAGCTTGCGCTTGATGATCTCCTCGTCATCCAAGTCGAGCTTCCGCTTCGCCGCAGCCTTCTGGGTGTCAGCGGCTTTTTGAAATCCAAACGTGCTGATGGCTGCTCGGTTTGTCGGGAGGAGCCCCGTCTTGGGGACAGGGTCATCGGTTGGGCCGAGAGGAGCATTTCCTCCAGCTGGGGCTAGTTTCACATCACCTAGCTTTACATCACCAAGCCTGGCCGGAGAGTGTGACCGGGCGACCTTTGAGTTGCGAGCGATGGCCTTGGGGTCGAATTTGCCGGTGTAGGGGGCTGGGGTTGCTGGAGATGCTGAGGCGGGTGGGCTTGAGGGGGCCGGCGACGGCTTGTATCCGGGGCTGGGGGCACCGGTGACTTTCTGGTCCATCTCAGCAAGAAGTTTTCTGGTGCTACCAAATGAAACATCGGCCTCCTTGGCCTCCTTGAGTGCGTGCTTCTCCTTCATGGCTTGGAGTTTACGCAGTCGTTCAGCCTTTTTATCCGCCTCTGGTTGAGGTTGGGTTGGTGTGGACTTAGCTGGCTGCAAGATTTGGACGTGGTCAGTTGGACGTTCGACAAGGGAGGGATGGGACGAGGTTGGGGGGCGGAAGTTGTGAAAGCGCACCTCGTTCTCCTTGACTGATTTCGGGTCCGTCTGGAGCGGGCCGCGGGTGCGGGCGTCATCCCCACGGCGAGAAGCAGACTCAGCAGTGCCCTCGCGATGGCCTCTGGGTCGGTCGCGGGAGTCGTCTCGCCTGGAGCGGTAATCTCGGTCACCATCTCGGCTTCGCAGTCCACGGCGGTCGGGAGAGCGAGGCCTGTCTGCAGCCCTGTCGGGTCTGTCGCCCCTGTCGCGTGACCGACGACGGTCACGATTGCCGCCTCCGTCACGGCGCGCACCGCGGTAGTAGTCATCATCTCGGCGGTCTAGGGACCGATCCCTCCGGCGGAACGAGTCATGGTCACGGCCACCCCGTGCACGATCGCCACGGTCGCGGTCGCGGTCATTGTATCGGCGCTGCGGGGCGGGAGATTGGTTAGCATCACGGAGGGTGCCCTCACGACCACGGCCCGGGGGGATGGGGGGACGACTCACGTCAACGGGGCTACGAGAGCGCCGGCGACGATCGCCACGGTCATCGCGACGGTCGCGATCGCGGTCGCGGTGGGTGTCGCGGGATGGCGCGGGTTCACGGCGCTCGTCCTCTTTTCGTTTTCTCGCAGAGTGACTTCCTGCAGGAGATGGTGAGCGCGAGTCTCTGAGCCGAGCCATAACTGCTGTTTGGTTACGGTGGCTCAGCAATGACACTGGTGGTGAAATGTACTTTCTGAACGGCAGTCGGGTGGACAGTTAGTGCTTCCAGTCAGATTTTGGCGTGCATCCTTTTTTGGCTGTGGTGGTGGTGGTCTTTTCGCTGCGACCGATAGCAAGAACGGTGCTGGGGAAGCAGGATGGATCAACAAGCGTTGATGGAGAAAGTCTGAAAGACGAATGGAACCTGGAGGTGCACGAGTGCCCCAGATGAGGCGCTAGGAAGGCACCTAGACGGGGCCTGGTGGCAACTCAGTCGCCGGCCTAGCATTTGCACCGGGCAGGCAGCATCAGTCACCTCAGCCCTCCCGTCTCACCTTCCCAGGTAGGTGACTTTCCTGTTGTTTATGCTAGCCGCCTCCACCCAGGCATCAAACTCACCACTTTTATGGAACTGGATATTCGTGGGCCCATTCGCAAAGTTAGACATATCTTGGAGGTGTCCTACCTTTCAGTATTTCTAGGGGAGTGAAACGGTTGGAAGGCGGCGTTGAAAGGATGCCCAAGCGGGTCTACAGGCTAATACCAGGTACTTCGATCGAGCCAAGATTTGACATCGTTTTCCATTGGGGAGATTCGAATAACCAACTCACCGAGCATGTGAGGAAAGAAGCTCGACAATGATATCGCCATGCCTCAATCTTTCACTCACGGTGATCGAGGCACTGGACCGTGGGGGAAGTGGAGGAGAGGATCCGACTGGCTGGGCGAGAAATGACGGCCTTGGGTGCTTAGGGACCCACCAGGGCGTGCCGCTAAACGCCATCACCAACAGGGAATGGGCCTGTCCGGAACGAGCAATGGAAGGAACCTGCAATGCAAGGGAGGAAGGACCGGGGGGGGGGGGGGGGGGAGGCTGGAGCTTGGAAGCAGCGACAGAACAAGCAACTGGGAGCTGTGCAGTCAACAGACAGGACAGGACCTGTGAAGTTTTGGGTGGGCACGAGCCTTCCGTCACACTCAAACGGTCACACACCCCAACCCCAGCCAACCTGGAGCTCGCATAAACCAATCTCTTGCAGGTTCAATTGCTTTGCGCCCACCTCACCTCGTTCCAGGTTCTCCCCCCAAGCACAGCTCGTACAACAACCACCAAGAATCCAGGCCCCGTATCCCGTACCAGGTACTCGACCTTACCTGACCTCGCTGCCCGCCCGATCGGCAATCCGACCAGCTCCCGACCTCTCCAGCGCGTCGTCCTTTACCCGCCCGCCGTCGCCATGTTGACAGCGATTGGGCTCACGACGGCCCGGCGCCTGCGCGTCACCGGCGCCATGGGCGTCTGCAATCCCTCGCGCCTCGCCGCCGGTGCCGCCCTTGCCCCGAGCACCCGTGTCGCCAGTGTCGTCATTCTTCGAGGACTCGCGACGACCAGAGCGCGCAACACAGACGCCGATGCCGATGCCGCCGCCGCTGCCCCAACGCCAGCAACATCAGCACCAGCGACGAAGTCCACGAGGGAGGCCGTCGCCGCAGACAAAGCAAAGAAGGTCGCTGTCACCGCCGCTGAGAAGGCCAAGAAGGCTGCCGCCGCATTGAAAGCCAAGGCCACCGCCGCCGCCGCCGTCGAGAAGGCCAAAAAGGCCGCCGCCGCAAGGAAAGCCAAGGAAGCCGCAGCCGCGAGGAAAGCCAAAGAGGTTGAGAAGGCGAAGAAGGCAGCAGCTGCTGAGAAGGCCAAGAAGGCCAAAGCCATCGAGAAGGCCAAAGCCGCAGAGCAAGCCAGGAAGGCCAAAGCCAAAGCCGCGGAGTACGCCAAGAAAAACCCCCCAGAATTGACGCCGGAGCAGAAGGAAGCTCTCGCGCTCAAACTCGCAAGAAAGAAGCTGGCCAACGACCGGCGGGAGCTGGCTGAGTTGGAGGCTACCGCATTGTGGCCCGAGCCCAAGAAGCTGCCTGAACAACCGTGGATCCTTTACGTCGCCCGCAACTCGGACCGGATGAAGGGCCTCACCGTGAACGGACACACAATCGACCCGCTCGTTGCCGACTACAAGGCGCTGTCTGAGGCTGAACAGGAGGTACGAATGCCGCCCCTATCCCTCCCTTGCTTTTTTGTCCCCGCGGCAAGCCAAACACAAGCACCCAGCTAACTCAACCCTCTCCAGGAACTGCGTGCGATATGCGAGCAGAACAAGATCGCCAACAAAGCAGCTTACGAAGCCTGGGTGAAATCCTACGCCCCGATCGTAATCTACGAAGCCAACCATGCGCGCAAGCGCCTGAGGACAGGATACAAGATGAGGGTCCACCCCATCAAGGACGACCGTCTGCCCAAGCATCCGCTCTCGTCCTTTATCCGATACTCCATGTCGCGATACCTGAACTCGGAGAACGCTCCGGCGAGAGTCACGGAGGGAGGACCGGCCGTGGTTGGAGCCGAATGGAGGCGCATGACCCCCGAGGAACGCCAGGTAAGACTAAACAAATCTTTTTTCCCCCTTCCACCAATCTACCCCGTACACCGTTACTGATAGGTTATCCCTCTTTTTGCAGCCTTTTGTCGACGCCTGGCAGCGTGACAGAGACCAATACGCCAAAGATGTCATGGCCCTTCATGGCCGCTCTCTTCGCTGGCGGCCAACGCTTGGGTCTCCGTCTCCGTCACCGTCTCCGTCTCCGTCTCCGGCTCCGTCGTCCTGAGACGTTTCCCAGGCAATCGTGTAACACTGCTACTACTACTACACGCTTCTCGGCGACCGGTCGGTATACCATTCAAGACGCAGAGAGAACGGCTCGATGCAGAAAAGAAAAACTGCGTCTTGTCTTCCCGGAACCAGCTGGACTGCTCGAGCGCCGGGTCAGGAAACCGCGAAAAGCTACTTGCTTCGTTTGTTCTCGTCGATGTACTATTAGGCGAGGGAGCTGCGCCCCGAGCCCGCTCTCGTCTGTAACTACTAGTTCGACTATGTTTAAAGTCCAGACGCTTGGCGGCTTGAGTCCACGGCGCATATATCCCATGTACCATTACCAAATCGTTTGTGTTTCTTGTTATCCTGGGAAGGGGGGGTGTTCGTTCAATTAACGCTGTGGGGTATCAAGATGCGAGATCAAGCGGGCGGCGATCAGGGACAGAATAGCGATGGGGATTCGGAAGACTAGCAATCATGCATATAAAAGTCTAGCCTAGGTAGCCGTTCCAACTCCGTGTCATTCAAAAGAAACGGGTATGTTAAAATGGAACCAACCCCCAATGCTTGCAGAATAAAATAAACGCCCTGAACCTTATGCACGCCCCGGATAAGAAGAAAGTTGCAACCCAGAGTATCAGAAGAAAAACCCAAAATATCGAGAAAAGGGACCCAAGATCTAACGTATAAATATGCGATCCCCCCTCATTCAATTGGCACATGTGGTTGGCCAGCCATCCGAATGACCACCTCTTCCCGCGCATCTATCCAGCACGCGCCCGTCTGCTTCACCATGCGTTTGCTCGCAAGGCGCAACAGGAGATAGATATGGCCGACCGCGTGTCCATAGCACCACATCTTCAGCCTGGAGAACTCTCCATCTCGTCCGCACCAGACACCCCAGCCGGCTGAGCCGCCGAGCAGGTAGTCCGACAGGAACTTCCAGCACGCGTGCTTCAGCTCGCTGCTCCAGGACGTGCAGTCCACGAGCCAGAAGCCCCTCTCGAAGGCGCGCAGCTCGCGGGTCTGCGACTCGGGCACGAACCGCTTCTCCAGGCTCAGCTGGTTTGCGAGCTGGGCGAGCGCATCGGGGATGAGGTCGTCCGGGTCGATGTCACGCACATCCGTGGGCGGGGCGGGTGAGTATATCTCGAGACTTGCGCCGAGGGCTGGAAGGGCAGTCTTGTTCTGTGCCTTGGCTCGTTCCTGACGGGGCCCGATATCGCTTGCGCTTCTGGCTAGGGGCTTTCCGGGGTCTGGGAGCGGCGACTTTCGAATGCGTTTGGTGGGTGGTTCCGATTCAGATCTGGATGATGGAATGAGCTCGCCGGGGAAGGAGGAGACTATCCGAGTTTCGTTGGCGTCGATCGAGGGCCCAGGGAAGCGTATGCGTTTCCTGCTCATGACGGGGGACAATGGGATCACTGTCTCTCTCTCCTCGGCTGTTTCCCGGATACTTCCAGGGCCGTTCGAACTGTTAGGGCCATCTTGGACTTTTGCGCTGGTTTGTTCGTCGCCGTCGGATCTGTCAGTTGACGGCAGTGATATCGGAGAAGATTCAGCCTGGTTGTCTTGTGATGCGGGATATGGGGACGATTGCTCGGCCGCCTTGGGATTCTCGGGTGAAGTTGGGCGACTGCGTCTTATCGGGGAAAGTGGTTGTACCAGCGGGTGTGAAAAGCTTCCATGAGTGTTGATGGGTCCCTCATATCTTGACTGACTGGTTGACTGACTGGCCACCTGCTCATCGCTAGAAGGACGTAGAGCCAGTTGATGCCGAACTGGTGACTGGTCCGTAGCTTGACTACTTTCGATAGTAGAGAGAAAGTGCTCCAGGATCCTCGTCGGCGAGCAGTACCCAGGAATCGCAAGGTGGTTCTCAGGGACCGAGTCCTGGACGACACTTGGGGGCGCCTGCCAAGAGAGCTGCGATCGTTGGGTTTCCTCTCTGTCTCTGAGCCGTCGCAAGCGTGGAGACTCCAGATTGTCGCAGACGCTCCGAAAAGACATGACGGGGGATTCCAGAATCACTTGTGGTGGGATATCCTCCTCGATCGGGGACGAAGCTCTCTGGGTGGCAGCCTCATCCTGGTCCCTGTCGATCTCGCTTGGGGAGTCCTCTGGACCAAAAACGGCCGTCCGTCTACCTGGATCAAAGTCCAGGTACGCGCCTGCAAGTACTCGATAAGCCTCATCATCGACAGCCTTGCTCGGAGCCGTGATGTGGACCAGGATCTCGGTCTTTCCCCGACTCATCGCGCCTTCTCAAAAGAGCGTGGTCCGGGAGCCCGCAGCGGCCATGGAGACCTCGAAGGGGTATATACGTATATCGTTCAAAGGCGGTGGGAATCTCGACTCGCTCGCGTGCGGCAAGGAAGGCCAAGCGTGCCAGAAAGGATGAAGATTACGAGGGCATATATATAAGAGCCTAGAAAACCGATGTGAATGGTTCAAAGCGAGGAGGCGGGGTGTGTTAGGTTAGCGAACGGCGCCATTTCGAGAATATAAACAGGTTGGGCCCGCCGCATTCGCAGCCGGTACGCTATTGTAGCCTGGCGATCCGGCGGTTCGTGGGTTGGATGAAACTGGAGGGTTGATGATGCGGTGGGGATGGGGAGGAGGGATGCATTCACATTTGTGGAGTGAAGACGGGATGATTCCAGGCTGCGTGCAACACTCACTCCTCCGTGCCTGCCTCATGCATGAAGTTTGAATGCACAAAGAAGTCGCAACTCGCAAACCCACCAGCCAGCCTGCAGACCCCTACCCCACATTTATGATCGAGCTGCCTGCCCCTGCCTAGTGCAGGTAGGCTCCAGGGGCAGCAACATCCAAACTCCAAACGCACACCCAATGGATGGGATCAACGGCGCTTGGCGCTGCTCTGGCTGTTGTATTTTGCCCTGTAGTCCCGCCTAATTTCGCGATTGGAGCGATTGACACCTTGTCGACCTAGTGTACCTTGAAGACAGCGAGGTCATCGCACGATAAGATATCCGCGATTGGAATTGGTTGTCACCTCTTGATAAAAACAAACTTGTTACAGACCTTAATTCACGACCAACTTACAGACAAAACAGTCAATTAATTACAGGCACGAAACCACAATCTACTCTCTCCTACCACACTCAGGAAAACCACAACAACCTAACAAACAAACAACAAACCATGGCCTCCGAAAAGAAGCCGTCTCTGGGCTCCGTCATGGTGATTGGCGGCTGCGGCTTCCTGGGCCACCACGTCGTGCGGCTGCTGTTCCGCGACTACTCGTGCTCGGCCGTGTCGGTGGTGGACCTGCGGTGCACGCGCAACCGGCGGCCCGAGTCGGACGGCGTGGCCTACTACGAGGCCGACATCACCGACGGCGCCAAGCTGGTCGACATCTTTTCCAAGGCCCGCCCCGACGTGGTCATCCACACCGCATCGCCGCCCGCCCAGTCCAACGACGCCGTCTCCCACGCCCTGTTCAAGAAGGTCAATGTCGACGGCACCGCCGCCATCGTCGACGCCTGCCGCAAGACGGGCGTCAAGGCCCTGGTCTACACCAGCTCCGCCAGCGTCATGAGCGACAACAAGAGCGACCTGATCAACGCCGACGAGAGGTGGCCCGTCATCCGCGGCGCCGACCAGAGCGAGTACTATTCCGAGACAAAGGTACCCCCCCTTCCCAACAGACATTCCCCCAAGATAGGCAGACAGATAGAGAGACAGAAAAAGAAAAAGAATAACTAACTCTTCCCCCCAGGCCGCCGCCGAGGAGCTCGTCCTCGCCGCCAACCGCTCGCCCGAATCCCCCACCCTCCTCACATGCGCCATCCGGCCGTCGGGCATCATGGGCGAGGGGGACACCATGGTCCTCTACCACATGATCAACATCTACCGCCAAGGCCGCAACAACGTGCAAGTCGGCAACAACGAGAACCTCTTCGACTTCACCTACGTCGAGAACGTAGCCCACGGACACCTACTAGCCGCGCGCGCACTCCTCCTAACCGCCGCGTCCAGCACGATCCCGCTGGACCACGAGCGCGTCGACGGCGAGGCCTTCCTGATCACCAACGACCAGCCCGTCTACTTCTGGGACTTCTGCCGCGCCGTGTGGGCCGCCGCCGGCTCGCCCCAGGGCACCGAGAGCGTGCGCGTGCTGCCCCGCGGCCTGGGAATCGTGCTCGGCTACCTCAGCGAGGTCTTCTTCGGCATCATCGGCAAGCCGCCCACCTTCAACCGCCAGCGCATCATCTTCAGCTGCATGACGCGCTACTACGACATCACCAAGGCCAAGAAGCGGCTGGGGTACAAGCCGCTGGTCAGCCTCGAGGAGGGCGTCAGGAGGTCGGTCAAGTGGACGCTGGACCAGGAGAAGGAGAAGAACTGAGAGCCGGAAAATGGGAACAACGATATATGAAATTTGTGTGTTCGCTGACACTGAATGGATGGGGGCCAGCAAACAAACGCACTCACATAGTCCCCCCACTCCTGCTTGTCCTTGCCAATATTGGGGACATGTATGGGGTTTAATGGGTTTTTTTTTTTGTTTGCGACGATTTTTCTGTTTGTAATGTGGTTTTAGAGCGCCGGCATTTTTTTGATACCTAGATGTTGCACATTGCTACATACTTTGTTGCTGCCATCCCGTATAGGTTTTTACTTTAATCTAATAGCAGCGGAACAAAAGAGGGTGGTTGTCAATTAGACCAGGATTGAGAAATGAGAGGAAGATCCTAAAGTTTTGAGCAACATCCATCCGATAGAGGAAATATTTGTATATGGACCGTGTCCGAGAAACTACTCGACCTAGGTAGATATGTTGAACGAAGCACAATGAGAGATAAATACATGTATATTATCCAAGCTAGGCATGAGATGTGATAACTCGGTCATGGATCAATGTATTTTTTGGTTTTCACCTATATAACCTAGAAACAAGTAGCAACCTGAAGCCAAGGAATCGCATACGGCCATCCTCCTTGTAGTCCCTCATGGCTTATGGGGTAAGGTATTACATCTATCAGCTGTTTTCATCGCATAGCAACCTACTTCCCGCCTCCCCGCGGCCAATCAACCCACCGCCCAATTCTCGAATGTTTCGTATCTCTTCTCTATTTGTCCCTGAGGATTGATATAAGTGGCCAGCTTTCATCAAACGTGAATAAACAAGCCAAAAAAAAAAAAAAAAAAAAAAAAAAAGGAAATAACATACAGCATCCACATCTTTTGTTCCTTGACGGGGAAAAAAAGAGAGAACTGATATGTTTCAAGAAAATAATAAAAAGAAATAATCAATCAAGCAATGAGCTATGCTGTGCTGTGCGGCACTGGATATAACAGAGCCCCATTCGATAAGGACCACCTACCTAGGTATCACTCAACCACTACTCCAAACGACCTAGGTAAATAAATACCTACACACATATGACAAAGGAAAAAGAAAAAGGGGACAAAAAGCAAAAGATGAGGAGGGGAAGGAGGAAGAGTGCAAGCACATCATGGGAACGAAGGGCTGAAGAACAAAACGTGGAGAGGGAAATTCCCCTTTCTCTTAGAATTCCAATTACATCTTAACAGCAGCTACCACGTCATATACTCACTGACTCCCTCACTCACACACTTCTCTTCTTCAACCTCCCTAAAGCCAAGGAAGGCACGCTACCCAGGTAACTAACCCCTAGTCTATCTTTCCTCCCGTCCTCCCTCCGGAAGCCATTCAAACCACTAAAACACCACAGAACCAGAGACGAAGGCATCACCCAGAAAAAGTGCCCCTACCCATTCATCAGAGCAAAGCAAAGGGAAAAGCAAGAAAAGAAGAAAAAGAAGAAAAAAAAAACCCCACAACTCCTCATCGTCACCAGAAAAAACAAAAGAAATTTCAAGCACGATCGTGATCGTACACGACGAGCGCAGGATACTTAGCTAGGTAGCAAAAGGAGTCAAGTCAAGTCGAACAACACGCGCCGCGCCGGGAGAAGAAAAAAATAAAATTAAGTTTTTTTCTTGGAACAATAAAAAGAAAGCACGAAAAAAAAAAAAAGAAACAGAAAAAAATAACAAAGAACGCCATGTCGTAACCATGCTTTGCAAATATGCCATCTACTACACCCAAAACGTGAAGCATAAGTGGGTAATTTTTCAAAGGAATTCTTTTCTTCTTTCTTCTTCCATTCTTCTCTCTCCCCTCCACTTTCGCCTTTTCCCTCTCCCTCCCCCTCACTCTCGCTCTCTCCCTTATTGTCGCGATAGAGCAGGCGAGGAAGGACTCGTCACCTAGACTGTCCCCGTCGTTAACGCCCCACCATTCTGCCTGCCCCACCCGGAATTCCGCCATTCTTTCGCTTTGCCGCCGTTGCCGCCGCCACCGCCGTTGCCATTGCCGCCGCCTTCCGGCACTGCTGTGTTGCTCGTCGTCCTTTCAAACTGCCCGTACGGGGACTGGTGTATAGGTGCGCCATCAGCTAACCCCCGTTTCGTCTGAGGCGGTGTTCCCTGCTGCGGCCCCGAGGTGAATGGTATCGTAGGTTCCTGAACTGTTCGCACACTCGTTTCCTGTTGCCACGACGAGGGATCCGTCTCCATCCTCCGCGGAGGGGGCCGGCTTGGATTTTCGTGCCGGCCGCCCACAACCTCGGTCACCTCGGCATATTGCCGCGGACCTGAACCGTTTGCATTGCGGTCTCCGAATCGCTTCAAGATCTCCTTGGAGGTGAGATCCCCCTCCCGGTTACTGTTGTTGAGCGTCGGGTCGCTCAAAGCATCGAGCAGATCTTCAGGAATCTGAGAAGACAGGTCAGCATAAGCGGGAGACGAGGGCATGTCCAAAGGGAAACTTACCAAGCACATCTCCTCGATGTTTGCAATCATGACATCAATCGCCTCAATGGCAAGCATGGGGTCGCCGTCGAGAGACGACGTCTTGTTTCTGTCGTACATGATGTTCGGGGCAATGACGGTAGCGAGGTTCCTGATGTCCATCTTGGAGCCAGATTCGTCGTCGACTTGGTGGAACGAACCAGCCCACTTGAGGAAATTGAACAAAATCTCCAGGCAGTCGCGGTTCGGTTTTGGCAGCAAACAGCATATCAGGTGAAGACAGTCCCGTCTTTTGTTCTCGTCTGGTATCTTGGCAGCTGCCAGCCAGAGGCGGTAGAGTTTGTGCGTCATCAGGGGATCAGGTAGCTCTCTGAGATATCGCTTTAGTAATGCAGCCACTTGGACAACGTTGTGAGTGCTGATGTCCACATCGGCTTCTTTGTCGATCTGCTCCACCAACTCGCCGAGCTTCTTGATATTGCCATTTTTCCGGAAAACACCTTCGACCGAGAGATCCATCTGCTTCATGGTAGAGATGATGTCGTCGACGATGGCGGGAATCCTAAGGGTGCCGGGTCCGACGCCATCTGTTGACTCGGCTCCATCCCGTTCCACGATTATGTCCAAAGGAACGGCAAAGACGCCCTTCTTCTTGACGCTCTTCTTCCCGTCAGGCTTGAACGCCTTGGTCATGTTCTTCCAGAAGGTGGGTTTCCTACTCTCAATGAAGCCAAGCAGCTCATCGAGCGTAAATTCAGACTCGATCATGGGGTGCATAGTCAGAACAGCGAGGTGCCTGACAATGAAATATTCCAGGCCTGAGAGCTCCGAGAAGTATCTCCGGGTCCCACGCTGAGGAGACGGATCGCCCGTGGCTCGTGTTTCTGGGCCTCTGCCATCGGAGTAACTCCGTTGGTGGCCGCTCGTTGCGCCTCCTCCTCCTCCAGCACTGAAACCGAACCCGATCCCGTTCCCTGCCCCAGCCCCGGCTCCGAAAGAGGGCTCGGTTGCTGGAGAACGGAACAGCTCTTGCCGAGCTGGCGGCGGGTTCGACCGTTGTTCGCGTGCTTGCTCGGCGGCAACGATTCGAGGGATATCGTCCAAAGTAAGCGCATCTTGATTGTGAAACAGCATTTCTCCTTCATCGGCAGATCCTTGCTCCTCCACGATGTGGAAGCTCCTGCCATTCCCCGGCCCGCCACCGCTGGAACCAGGTGGTGCGCCACTCTCGGGACCATCCATAATTCGCGACGTCCTGGCTTTTCTAAAGCTCGAGGACAGGTGCTTATCGAGCCGAGTGCTCTTCAACCTCTTGACATCATTGAGAGCGCTCTCATAAGACGATTCTCGATGATGTTGTGGTTGTTCGCCCCCGTAGGATTTGGAGCGGCCATCTGCGGATGGTCTGCCATCGGTAGGGCCGGGGACGTGCAGGCCAGAATCCTCAGAAGGAGGAATAGATCCGCTGGTTCGTAATATATCCAGAAGTCTAGCCAGGGCGACTTGCAGGAGGAAGATGTATTGTTGCAGTTTTGAGATGCGCTCAAAGGGCGGCGCTTTATCGGAGCTGTAAGTCTCGCAGCTGTTGCAAAAGACTTTGGAATCGTAGAGATTCAGATGGGCATCGTGCAGAGCTCGGCCGAGCTCCTTACCACAGCGTGAGCAGTTGGTGCACGCTATATGCCATCTCTTGTCGCCATTCTTTGCGCATTCGTCTTCAATAGGTTTCCGGCACAGCATGCATTGGTCTGAGTCATTAGCTGAGAGTCGCGACAGGCCGCCTGTTAATTGGAGGGTGGTAGTAGAGTTATCCTCGGCCTTCAACGCCTCGAGATCGCTGAGCTCATCGAGGAACTGATGTAGGCCGTCGGCAACGTTGCGCTCCTTCTCGATGCGCAAAGCGCCTTGCAGACATATCCGAATGAGGAGTTTGAGGTAGTGGGCGAGACCGGTGACGAGAGTCAACAACTCTTGCGTGACGCCGAGTTTGCGCCCTCCTTTGTCTTGGGTTTTGGACAGCAGAGAAAAAAAGGCGACAATTTTCTTGCACAGAAGCTTGGCTTCTCGCCCGTAAGAAAGGCCTATATAAGATGTCAGCCACAATATACCGAGGGTATTGCATTGTCATGCTCCAGGGCTTGATGTACTCACTTTTGATGTCCAGTCGCTTCATAGTAGCGTCCAGGCCGTCTGCGGATCGGAAAAGAATGTCGACATGCCATATGAACTTCTTCGCAACCATGACTCCGTCGACGTAAGCTCCATTGCTTACGTGCAGGAGCATGTCTGATATACAAGCGGCAGAAGACTCTTCAAACGTGGAGAGAACACTCCAGATGCGATAGACTTTCTCTTCCATTCGCTCCTCCTCTTCCCGAACGAGCTCGCGCCCTTGGGGATCATCTTGGACTGGTTGGAGATTATCTTGGGGCGGATTCAGCCTCACATTCCAGAACTTGTGTATCATGTAACACTCTGGGTGCCAGTGCTGGTTCTGTCCGTTTCGGAAAATCTCGACAAACTGTTTGAGGATCGAGGTCTGGCAGCCGTTGCAGCGCTGGGCGAACTGGGTCGAGTAATGATAATGGCAATAAACCTGGCCGTCATGTTCGTAGTAGCTGTCTTGGGCGCCAAAGACGGTCGGGCACAAGGAGCAGGTGAAGTGATCGACGTGGTACTTCCGCTCTAGAGCCGTGATGTAGGATCCTCTTAGAGCACCGCCGCATTGATGGCACAGGAGTCCGAGCCGGCGAAAGTAATCGGTCTCACAGAGCGGATACTGCCCTTCACCATCTTCGTCATCGGCGGGGAAGAACTTGGATGCAACGATCTGGCCGCAGTCCTGAGAAATATATCACTATCAGCCAGAGATCCAGAGAGCGCGACAGGGTGGTGGACTCACGCGGCACTTGAAGCAGTCCAAGTGAAATGTTCCATCCAGCGCACGCACAAACTGCCCCATCAAGGTCTCGCCACACTTCTTGCAGACGCGCACTTGGCCGCTAGGGTTCCTCGACGCTCTCGGCCTCGATCTGTTGCGTTCTCCGCTGCGTCTCGACTCGGTGTCGGTATCGCCAGCGCTCAGGGCGGGGGAGGCTAGCGGCCTGCCAAACTGGTTGCCATAGGCCCCGTTCTGGCGCGATGAGGTGGGCGTGATGTTCGCAAGCTGTTCCTGATCCATCTGGTAGGAGGCATCGCCAGCCTGGCCATGTCCGTGTGCCCAGTCATTCCCGCTACCTTGGCCGCCGCCACCGTCAAAGTCGGACCCTGCCATCATGGATTGACTCGTCGTCAATCTCTCGGTGGCTGGCTGGTGCTCCTATTCGCGACCCGCAACCATGGAACCTCTCTTCAGGAACAGGAACGCGAATCCGGGTCGCAGACACGGAAGAATATTGGTGCTGTAGTCGAGCGGCAGATCGCAGGTGTGAACGTGTTCGTAGCGTGGGATCGATACTGATACTGGACTCGACATCAAGCAGATAGAGCAGATACGTAGATGGGTTAACACCCAACGTCGGTGAGATATCGCGAGACGATCTGGGACGACGCCAGTGGTAGGCACGACGTTTCGGAGCGGCAACCCAGGGCCGGGCGTAGGTTGGGCGCGTGACGGGGCCGGAAACCGGAAATTGGAAACCGCCCGGGTCCAAGGGCGTGTGAAGCCGACGACAGAAGCACCGAAGGTGGTCAAGGGGCTTGAAGCCTGGGATTGAGAAGGGGGGGGTCGAAGGTCGGAGGTCGAAAGTCGGTCGGGCGAGGGTTGGGCGGTCGAGACGGTCGGGTAGTAGCGATGGCTGTGGGAGGGATCAAGACCAAGGCAGGGTACGGGTTAAGGCAGGCAGGGTAAGGTGAGGAGGGTCCAGTGAAGGGAAGGTACCCAAGGGGCCGGGCAAGGCAAGGCAGACAGCAGCGAGGACAACAATTCGGGGGCGAGGTGAGGTGAAGTGAGGTGATGCACGCTTGTGTTGATGAATGCCGGCGCACTACAGTTAGACAGACAGTCGGTGATCGGTATTGTAGAGTGGACGGACGGCTTCCAGGTTGGGATGAGAATGGAGCGTCGATAGGTACAGGTAGGTCAGGTAGTGGCCCGGTGGTGCACGCACGCAGGTGGGCAGGTGGGCGGCCGACGGGAGTTGGTACCGCACCTCGGGCAGCTCACCTTGGTCTTGGGGTTGGCTGAGTGGCAGGTTGGCAGGTTGGCAGCTTGGCTGGCACTGCTGGTAGGGGTAAGGTCGGGTGTCAGACAGACACAGGGCAGCGATCGACGAGTCCCCGCCACGGCGGCGGAGTGCAATTTCCAGGCTCTGCAGACTGCAGAAAGCAACCTGGAACTTAATAACGACCGCCCAGCCAGCCAGACGGCCAGCCTCAAGACCTCCCGCATGCATGGAAGCTTGCCTGTCCCTGCCACCTCGCATCTCAGCCATCTCCAGCCCGTACGACTACACTAGCTGCAACTAGCAGCACTTTGAGGAACGTCAGCCAACGACAGAAGACATCACCTCCCAAGGCACGCACACGCACAACGCACATGGACACGGCCAATGCACAGGTGCAGGGACAAAAGTACGAGGTGGTGCTGTGGAGGATTTCCTAATTGCTCGCATCCATGCTCTTTTTTGGTTTGAATAACAAGCGTGACAAGGTACCTCGCAGCACCCTTGGTGTCGAGAAACGCAAACGGGATTGGGCAACGGGGACGCCCGCCTATCCGTACAAGGGTCATGCCCGGTCAATCAAGCAACATGGAAATTGAGGGGATGGAGGGCCCAGGGGAAAGATGATGCTGAGGAGGGGCGCATGTATCAGCGGTCGCAAACGACTCCTGAAAATTAAAACGACGAAGAGCGAATAAGGTACCGACGCCCAAACAACCCACCAGGTAGGTCTACCTATCATTTGTGTATTAATCGCCGCCGCCGTCCGCCAGCGTGAGGTTCCATGGCATGTACGGGTGGGTTATGCATGGAGAAATTGCAGGGATTACAGCCTGAGGAAAGTTGCGTCACGAAGATATGAAATACAAAAAGAACATTCGACGTGTTCACCATTCAGCACCATGGGGTTTTCAACCAATATTGTCTCTATAACATCCCAATGTTCTGCTACGGAGTCCCTACTATTTTTGAGGGTGTCGCAACCCCACGACAAAACCACCCACGGACAACAATCCACGCACACGCGGAGGGGCACACTTCTTCATCCTCGATACATCTCACAGTCGAAAGAAGAACCATTTTACCTGACACTCAAACAAAGCTCCATCACCACCAGGCACCCATATTCTCATCCCATCATCAGCTCCAATCTCAGCAGCGAGCGGCACATGATACACAACAGAAGAACCTGCTCACCCCTAAGACACACCTTACATACATAGGCAGGTAACCCGTACTAGGTATGCATTTCGACGAGCAGGAGGAGGAGGAGGAGGAGGAGGAGCAGGTTCCTCGCCAATAGATTTTCCCCAGTGTGTGTGTGCATCAGCCGGAGCTAACCATGCCATGCCATAAAAAAAGCCATAATACCGGACGGTTTATAAGATGGGGGCCATCCGGATGACTACTACCGTACTATCTCTAAAGAAAGCCCAAACCCAATCCATTCCGCCAGGGCGTCCGGCGCCGGCAAAGTCAACATCCAAGCCTACACCACTCACTCGCTCACTTAGACGAACCCAGCCCCGCTATCTTACATCCGATTCTGCAGAGAGCTACTCATATAACTTGGTTACTTGGTAGGTGTGAGTGGCATCTTGAATCTCATATCAAAGTCTCAGCTGCTTGGGCGGCTGCTTCACGCCCAACTTCCGAAACTCGGGAATAGCTATTAGTACGACAATGCATGCACTACTCACAACTTGCTTCGTATTTCCCAACAAAAGAAAAAACCTTGTTACAAATATGTATGTACGACCTACCATCTCGCCGCCTTGTGCCTCCCAAGAAACCAGCAGCTAGGTAGCTATACATATACTCCCGACACCGCGCCCACCATACCATACCAATCTGGCAGTGCCTCGTGCCTCTTGTTCTCGCATCATGCTTGATTAATTCCCCCCGCATGTGAACCACGACGTCCTTCTTTCCAATCTTTGGTCAAATCCTCTGACGCTTACCACTTATACCAAGCATACTTGTTTTCCTGCTCCCCCTCCCTCTGCCCCGATACACATCACAGCCCCTTACTGCTTAACCAATTTCCTCAGCCTCTTCTCAATCACCTCTCTCCCTTCAAGGGTTTCCCACACCTGATGTGGCGCTTGGTCGACAATGTCCCAATCCTCGAGGTTCTTCGTCAGATGGGTCAGATCTCGTTGCTATGTTGTAATCCCAGAGTTAGCAACTTCAACACAAAGCAGTCAAGTCCAGCCAACGACAATAGAAAGGGGGGCCTTGGGTTACCTTTGCCTCCCACTCGCTATCCCTACGAATCTGCACTCCCGAGCTAATCACCACAACAGGAGTCTTCTCGTCCTGGAGGACCGCCTTCGTCGACACCACTTCACGTTTCGTGAACGAGTTCGCAACCAGACTCTCCTGCAGTTTCGCAAATATCGTCCCGCTGGACTGGTAAGCCGATCTTCCCCAGGTGCGATCCGCAGAGCCTCTGCCCTTGATCAATGCGCCGAGTATGCGGTCGATCCCGCACGGCGAAATGATGCCTTGGAACCACAGCATAAAACCCCGGCCGGGAGCACCGACGCGGCCCAGGAGGTCCTCGTGTAAGGGATCGATCATCAGGATTCCTCGGACCTCGTGACGATGTCGTGAGCTGAAGACGCGCGAGTATATCGAGCCGATGCCTGCGCTTGCGAGCACCCATCTAAAATAAAGACATATATCAGCATTGTCAGACCAGGAGTCTCGCGATAGCCTGGATTGTGCAAAGTGGATGTTACGCTTTCCCCGAGAAGTCACTTACGGGCCCTTTTCTCCAGCGCGGGACAGCGTCTCGCTCAGAGCATCCGTAGCCATGCTCGCAGACAGCGGCGACGGCGCGGCGTCGCTCCATGCAATTCCCGGACGGTCAGCAAAGCAGTACCTGCTAATCGACCCGTTCTTGACCGCATTCTCCGCCAGCTGCCACAAGCCGCGCTCCGCCGAGTCATCGCCGGCCTCGATGAGCACCGTGATGGCCGGATTTCCCTTGGCATCGGTCTTGTTGCCGGAGCAGTATAAGTGAATCTGATACTTGTTCTCGTCAACCCAGTACCGCTCGCCAGGTGGCGACAGCCTGGAGTCGGCAGCCCGCAAAGTCAAGGTGATGGTCATGAGCAGTACGGCGATCGCCATGAGCGTTAGTGCCGCGCTTGATAGCAAGACCTGCGTCCATTCCAGCAGCGTTCGTCTGGTTTCTGGTCGGCCCGTGAGGCGTTCTTCTTCCTCTGTCTTGCCCCACTGTTCGGTCACGAAAGTCAGTTAGCCAGCTGCCTCGACTACACAATATAGACAAAGCAGCCCCCGATCAGAGCCCAACGTACCTGCACCGTGCGGTCGGCAACAACAGCCCAAACCGCCATTAACGTAGCCCAGACGACACTCACAACACCAACCCACAGCTCCTCGTGTCTCGTCTTCTGCACCGCAAGAATAACAATCACGTTCACAAGCAGCAGCGCCGCCGTGACGAAGCTCAGGATACGCACAGATTTGCTCGGCACCGAGAAGAAGAGCAACTCAACAAGCAAGGTAAGAAACGCAATGGAGGCGTAGACGAAGCTGAAGAAGGGCGATCCGCGCGCGTGCAGCCCCGGCGGCGTGATGAACATGGACACGAGCATCAACACCCACCAAATCAAGGTGAGGCAGGTGAGCGCCACTGTGACGAAGCGGACTAGCCGTACCGACCACAGATTGTACGGCGAGACGGCGGGATCGTCGGGCGATAGGTAGGGTGTGCTGTCGAGGCGGTTCGGGAGGAGGCGCGTGTGTTCGTCCGGCGGGTAGTCTAGGGAGCTTCGGGTGCCATGGTCCGGGCCCTGCTCGCCCTCCTCCTCTTCGTGATGGGGTTTGTTCATTGCGTCGGTTTGTGTGTGGATATTGACCATTGACCTAGGATTGTCCTGGCTTGACTCGATCCTCGTCGGAGGTACGGGGAGGTGGTCTATGGGGAAGGGATGGTGTACAGAGGAAAAGAAAGAAGACGAGAAAGAAACAACAAGTATGGAAAGGAATGACACAGATAGAGAGATAGATGGGTCGATCTATCGAGTGAAGCTCGATCGGATGACACCTAGCTCAGATCCGGTAGGCAAAGCAGGTAGATATCACACGTCGTTGTTGAAGAATTGAAAGGAATGAATTTCTTTTAAACACCACCACGGATTGATTAGCTTCGTTGTATTTCTTTGGTGGTCACTTTCCGCAGCTGCCCTGAAAGTGCAAGTTCCATAGCCCATTATATTCATTGCCTACCTAGATCTATTCAAACCAAAAAGCCCCGTGCCAGCAAGGGGTGTGGGGTGAGATAGACTTCTTTGAATCGTGGATGGACTTTCCCGTTCGACGATGATGGGCATGGGGAAAGAGCGAACCCGGCGGCGCGCGCGACCCCTCCAAGACTGTCAAGTACGTCATGACGACACTGGTTCAAGGCTCGCACTCTAGCAACCCGTCTCGCTGATTGGCCAATGGAGGTCTAAGTCGCCGCGCTAGCCACTAACCCTGCTCGCACTTGGGGGGCACATGGTCTGGCGCTTCTTGATTCCGCCCTTGTGTTGCTGGGATCTGGATTCTCTGTCTCGATACGCAACGAGGCAACCACGCTTGTGTGCTACCTACCAAGTTGTATCTTTTATGTTTGGGCGCAAAGTCGTGCAATTCATGCCAGTGGCGTGATGGTTACCTCCGAACTACTAGCAAATTTGGATGGTTTGTCATGAAGCGTGTGCAAGCATCACTTGCGTGGTCTTTTTCAAAGTGTCTGTCCGCGATCCCTGTTGGTGCCAATGGGTTCCAATTTCTGTCGGGATAGGGTCAGGTATCAATCCATCCCCAGATTTGCCTGCCACTTCTTGCATCTCTCAAATCATACAGCTCGTTCCGTACACTTTGCACTCCATTCCACCAAGACGTCGTCCGTGTCGCACCGGCAGCCTACAAATATGTATGCCCGAGTCTAGGCTTCCTCATCAAACGCATAAAAGACTTTGGACCACCCCTGTCCGTTTCCCTAGGTTGCATCATTTACTCCAGCCCCCATCAAAAGGAAAATCATCGTCCGCAAAAGTGACGGATCCCTTCCGGCTGGACGTCGAGGTCGAAGAGAAGCCAGACATCGACGACCTAGACTTCCCCGATCCCGCAGGACCCCCCGAAGCCGACTTTTTAGCCCTTCGTCGCTCCTCGGCCTTTTTCCTGACAACGTCTTCCGGGCTCGGCCCCGTGTTCGGCCTGATTGCGTCCTTTGGTATCTCCCCCGTCGGAGCGTGTAGCTTGGCTTTGGCACTGCCCTGGGCATCGTTCAGAGAAATGCCCGCTTTTCGAAAGGTCTCTTTTTTGTGTTGTTTCAAGGCTTGAGCGGAGGGTTCGCTGGTTGCTAGCCAGTCTGTGAATTTGTTCACAGACCTAAAGAGCCCCCCTTTCCCGCCCTTCCCGCTCGGTCTGGGACTGACGTTGTCGTCTGTTGGGTCTTGACTCTCCGCGCCTGTTGTCCAGAAGGACTCAGTGTCTGAGCCTCGTCGCGGATTCGCACCGGACATGGTTGGACTTGTTGGGTACTCCATGGAGGAAGGGCCTTTGTCGACGATAAGGAGCTCGAGGTGGCGAAAGTACCGAGAACACTCTGCGACTTGGAATCCCTGTGCAGACGACAACAGGTGTAAACGTTATTGGCGGTATAGCATCGGTAATTCTGGACTGGCTAGAAGTTCGAGGTGAGGTTGCCCAGGGCTTGTATCCCTAGATGGAGCTGGGCCCGACTGAGCGGTTATCGACTTCGCGAATGAGTTGTGAGTTGGCGTTTGTGATCGTGGAGATGTAATTAAAAGGGCGACACAAAATGTCTCGGCTTATATTGTTGAACAAGTAGCCTGGCTTGTCGTCGTATCGTGGCACGTTACTCTCGCCACCACATGTTTAGATATGTCCCGGTTCGACCATGCAAGCTTCCTTCCGATGGCAAAAACTGGCCCTCTCCTCGATAATATCTAGGAGTATATTGACTGATTCCCACGCTGAATCGTGGAAAGAGTCTGCCCATCTGGGACTGGAGATGAGATATCCAATGCTCGGTATAGCCCCGTGCTGACGGTGGGGAGCAGGGCTTCTGAAAGGGTGGCAGCACAACGATTTTCAAATCCAGCCTTGCTGTGTTCACATAAGTCTTCAAGCAAGCCAGTTAGCCCCTATCTGCACCGGCCGTGAAGTGTGAGACATGTATGCTGAGCGAGCCTTCCAAGGACTAGTTCTCGAAGCCTTACCAAAAATACAAGAAATGAGGTCGGTCAGTTTCAGGGCGTCATCCTCCTGGGAGCAATGAATTGATTACTTCGAACGTGGGCAAGGGACGGCGAAAGGAAACAGAAAAGATATCAGGGGAGGCAGCGGGCTCTAACAGTTATTATTCTTCCTATCATGGTGTTGTGTCCCCAAACCCATCAGCCACAAAATATGTAAATGCAGTTCAGCATGCAACACGAACTTCTAGATTCACGCTTTGCTTCGAGGGCGTTGAGCCTACTGCGGCCCTTGGCTACGAATGGCAAGGACTCCGTCGAGGAGCAGACATGCAATGCGATATGTTGGCAGCACTGGCTGGCTGGGCGGCGGGGGTTATTGCCGGATCTGGTGGATGATTGGAAGAGAGACATCCTCCAAGGCAAGCCCACACATATGCAACCTGCACGAGGAAGAAGCCAGAAGAAGCCAGTGGTAGACGTGTAACTCAGCCATCCACATCTGAATACGCGGGCTAAGACTGTGGACGAGTGTTTGGCGGCCCTCGCTTTCCGAGACAAAACACCGTTTGTCCTGCGGGGATGCGGAGAAAAAGAAGGAAAGAAGCAAGACAGTCTAGGCTGAGGGCAATGTTCTATGCGCACTTGCCTGGCACCTGGGAACACGCTCTGACAGATGAAACCTGCGCGAGTACACGTGTATGCTAGGTTATCTGATATGTCACTTATAGTCTGCAAGTCATTATCTGCCTAACTTAAGCTGTGATAGAATATGTGATAGAACATACCGCGGTGCATTCTGACCTGAAGACCACCAACTCTCTGGGATTTCGTCAGCTGCCTTAGTCCTGACTCACTCGATCGGGGGGTTACCAATTCAAGTGGATGTCGCCTCTATGACTGACTTGACTGGCCAAGATCCAATAATGTCTTGTTTGCTTCCCAGATTTGGGGAAGGGCTGTACGAACCTGGCTACCATTTTTCATTCTTCTTTCCCGAGGGGCCTGCAGTTGGATTCAACGAGCATGTACGAGCCTTCCGTCATGAGTGCCTCACTAAGGCTAGGGAGTGCATTAAAAAAGACCATGATGTTCCAGGCACCAGATATGGATGCGCATACCAGGTACGAAGAAAGGATGGAATATGGCCTGTGCCGACAAGTCACGGCAAGCACAAAGGAAAGAATGCCATAGCCCTGCCTCATGAAAGACCATACCGTAGCGGGGCAGCGGGGATTGAGCGGGGCGGACAAGGGCAAATTACTGTGTACACAGTACTGTGGTAGCAAAGGGTGCCTGGCGCACAGACCAACGCGCGCCAGTGGCGGGGCTGGCGACGATCAAACGGACAGCTCCAGCTCCCCGCATCTGCTCTCCGTTTCACGGGAAGCGCTTCCTTGTCGCGCATTCCATCCCAGGCTTTCCATGTGATCTGACATATCGTGGACCTCGCCCTCGACGAGTTCGTTGTCGTCCCCGTCGCCGTCGCAGTCTGGGCCAGACAGACAAAACAGAGGCACAACCGCGCCGTTGTCCCCAAACTCTAATACTGCACATTTCCGTCTATCCTTTTCCGGACCATGACCATGCCGGGCCTCACCATCGCCACGGACTCCTCGGCCGTCGCCGCCGCGCACGGTGCAGTCTCGAACCCACCGCCGCTCCCGACAACCTCATCCCGGACATCGCGAAGCCCGTCGCCGACGCGCCCGCCCATGAGCCCCATCACTCCGACACTCGCCCCGGCCCAACTGCCCGGTGGCTCCATCTCCACCAGGCCCCTATCCCTCCACCAGTCGCCCTCGAAACGCGGCACCGGCGCCACCCCCAACAACACCAACAACATCCCCAGCTTCGCCCAAGGCCGACCCACCTTCACACACTCACAACGCGACCAAGTCGGGATACCGCCCCCGCCCGCACCCCCGGAACCCATCGCCTTCGACGACAACCCCGACGTGCTAGCCCTCAAGAGCGCCATCACCATCCTGCAACTGCAGCGCGCGCGCGCCACAGCCGACATGCAGGCGCTCAGCCGGGCCAAGGCAGCAGCGATCGAGAACCCGGGCGCCTTTGTCGCCGACCTAGCAGCCGGGAGGGTCGGCATTACGGGGGACCCGCTGCTATCCAACCCCGACGCCATGGCCGATTCAGACTCCTCGTCGCTCTCCTCCTCATCCGAGGACAGCGACTCCGAAGCCGAGTCCTCCTCCGAGCCCGGCATCGACACCAACAGACCCCCCAAAGTCGAAGACGCCGAAGGCGACATATCCATGACAACAACAGCCGCCGCCGCCGCCTCCCCCCTCCCTCCAACTCCAACTCCAACGCCAGCTCCACCCCCTCCACCACCGCCACAATAACCCAACCCCCAGACCCCCATCACCACCAACAACAACAACAACAACAACCAAAAACCAAGCGCCGAAAAGGCAAACGGAAATCCACCCGCGCCTCCCCCTCCACACCTCCCCAACCAACACCCGCCTGGCGCAAGCTCCCGAAGCCCCAAACCATCGTCCGCTGCCCGCCCGTAAACTGGGCGCAGTACGGCGTAGTAGGCGAGTCGCTCGACAAGCTACACGCCGAACAGCTCGCGGCGCCGACGCCGGGGGCCCCCACGGTCCTTGGCCCCGGCGGCACGTACGAGTTCAAGGCTGGTCCGCTTGCCACAGGCGGAGGCGAGCCGGCGAAGAGGCTTGTTGGTATTGCGGCGGCGTATACACCTGGACGGGATAAGATAGATAAGAAGGCCAAGGGCGGGAAGCGTTGAAATACTACCTAGGTTGAGGGATGGATGGATGGATGGGGTGTGGTTGTTCGGCGGCTTTTCTTTTTCTCGCTCTTCACGAGTGTATGATTACCTACGTATGATGATTCGGACAGATATTTTTGCATATAGAGCGTGGCGTTTGGAGGGAGGTTGGTTGCTTTTTGGTTATGGACCGTGTATCGCTACACTAAGTCGATGGAGGTTTGAATTCAAAGTGCTTTGTGCATGACTACCTATTAAAACAAGCAAGTTTGATACCGTTGCAGTCTTGGTATATCTTCACCGGAGATCGAGGAAACACACAGCCCCTTATGTCAGTCATTGTGTCGCATTCTCGTCCATGAGACTAGCATGGCTCACAACAGTACCGTGTTCCACCACACATCTTCATCCACTATTCATTCTTCTCACGTGTCTGGCCATCTCGTATTCACTCTTCCAGTCTCCCGCTGGACGGACACTAAGACACATTCTACGAGGATATCTAAAGCCGACAACAACACAGCCCATGCCATCCACAAAAAAATAAAAATAAAAATAAGAAAAAGTCAAAAGCAAGGCTCCACACACAACCCGTCACGCACCCAGGGAATCAAAAGTGATCAACTTCGCGAGTCCGAATTATCGTCACAGCCGTATCAAGCAAACTCCGCCACCAAACTCTCAAAACCCTTTGTAATAACACCCTTCGCCCCGATCCTCCTTGATAAATGCCCATCCATCCATCCATCCATCCATTCCCTTCTTCCGCCCCTGAATCCGAACGCCTGGGGATCCGGTTGATGTAAGCAAGATAAAGCAGTAAAAACAGTCCAAGAGCAAGAGAGCAATGCCACGCATGCATGCTTGCTAGGCGTGTGCGTGCACGATAGAAAGCGAAGAAGCGAAACGCCTTTGTCTAAACCAGCTTTGGGGGTCCCTGAAGGTGTCAGCGAGGATGAGATATCCGTATAGAACGCCAAGGGGTCCGTACTCAGAAATCCTCAACAGACTGTTGAACAGACCGACGCAGTCGCCTGTTGTAGATTTTCCGGTCGTCGGCGGAGCCCCAGTAAAGCTTGTAGGCTTCGGGATTGACAAGCGTTCTGGGATCGTATGGTGGCTGCTCCTCCTCCAACGCCTCCACGACCGCCTCAATGTGGGATTTGACATCCTCCCGTCGGCCGAGAGCCGAGAAGTAGCACGGGGTGCCGTCAGAAGATATCCGGTGGTGGAAAAGGCGTGTCTCGAACCGGAACCTGGGCTGTTCCTCGGGGAAGCGAGGACTGAAGTGGATCTTGATCCTAAACAGGCCCCCATCGAGTTGGGTCATCGGCTTTCCGAAGTATGTAAGATCCCACACGAACGGGTTGTTGTCGACGAGAGCGAGGTTGTTGGGGCTGACGGAGCTCTTGAATGATTCCACAACCTGCTCGTACTGCCGCTGGAGATTGACGGCCACGGTATCCTCCTTGGCCTTGGCTGCAAGCCCCTCGGTCGCCCATCCTTCCATCTCGGCGTCGAGAGCCTTTTTGATGTTGCGCAGCCGCCTCTCGAGCTCCGAGTAGTTGAACTTGCCCTCCATGGTGTTGCTAGAGCCTTCGAATGGCATTCTCGTGAAAGGCGTGCCGTCCTTGACCTCTTCCTTTCCCTTCTGGATCGTGATCAGATACGACTCGTAGTACCAGAGGAACCGGCGTTTGCACAAGTCCTTGAAGGGTTCAAACGGAACGCTCGAATCGTCGTCCATTACGTCCATGTCGAGTTCGTAGTCATCCTTGTTGATTACCGGCGCCGTGATCTGACCATCCACACCGATGCCGAGATATTCCTCCAGCCGTTGGATGACCGAGATTCGCAGCGTCTCGTGCCGGATCTACATGAAGTCAGTCCATGATATCTCGAGAGGGTGAAACGTATACGACCGCCGTACCTTCTGCACGTAGTCTTTTTGGTTCTTCTTGTCCGACGTTTCGTTGGCGTCCTCGAAGCCAGGCTCGTTCTCGTATGGATTGGAGGACATCAAGCTCTGGATGGACAGCAGGATGGATTCAAGGCCCTGTGCAGCGGACCACTCCTCACCTCGCTCTCCGCGCCATGTTCTAGTTCACGTCAGTTGCAAGCCAGGAGACGTATTGACCGCGGCGCTGGGATGAATTACCCGAGGATGGACCTGCAGCCGTGTTAGAGCATGACACTGTAATCGTCCAAGCAGCAGCAAACCCACAAGCACACTCTCCCATTGGCGTAGATATTTGGGTTGAACCGGCATCGCCCTCCGTTTGTGGTCGTCGCAGTGACTGCTGGCGACTTCCGAGGATAGTCTAATCACAGAGTTGGTATTGGAAGCAAGCACTTGAACGGTTGAGTTTTCGGCCGCACGCACCCTTGTTGAATTTGAAGTTAAACTATCAAACGTGTCAGCCATGGCCGATTGCATATATATGGTGTTGCGGCGCGGCCATACCTCGAAGAAGCCGAATTCGTAGGGAGTATCGTGGGGCCCAATGATCAGGGCTTTGACGTTGCGAACATCGATATCTTGGCATGCGACGGCGAGTGCTGGTTGATGGTTCCGTCAGCTTGAGTCTCCTTCTTGGACGACGGCAGTGAGGTAGGAAGGGGGTAAGCAGGCTTACACAGATCGGAATTCTTCTGCAACTCGCTCAACTCCTGTTGTCATGGACGGAATACATCGCCATGGTCAGCCTTGCTAGCTCTCGTTGCAACCCCGCTGTCGACCAGAGATGCGACAACCCACCTTCGTGATGCGGAAGACTGACTGGTCTGCCATGGCTGCGCTCGTGAAGAAGCCCCTTTGTATTTGCGGTGGCAAAAATTCATGCAAATCCGTAGGCGTATCGATATTCTCGACAAAATGTTGGACGGCAGCGGGATCTTTGTGTTGGTGTCGAGAAGAAGAAATGGCAAGGCGGAGAAGGCTGGAGTTGATAACCTGGTGAAGTGGGAGGTGTTGGAGGCAGGCAGGGGACCACTGGGCAAGACCGGGTAGGCTCCTGGTTCCACCTAAGCCTGGTACCTTAGGTTGAAATTGGGGTAAATTTATGGGGGGTTAACACTGACACCTAGAAGGCAGTCGGTTAGGTACCTGGTAGTTGACTGCGGGGCAACCGACGATTTTAAGGATTTCCAGGGCATCAACTTGGGCCAGTCTTAGGTGAGACGTTCGGAAGACTCTGAGAAATGAAGCAAATACAATTGAAGTCGGATCGAAGAAGATGGCGTTGTTCTATTGAGGGAACAGGTTTCTACGATGCCCCAAGCAAACTGCAAACGACAGGTAATTCCAAGGGGAACCAACCGTGCCAACGTACCAGATATTTGCAGTGAGCAGCAGAGGAACCTGGAAGTCATGAGCGGGGTTGAGCACCGAGTGCCGCCAGGCAGCGCGCCAATCATTTGTCTTTATTATAGGTAGACGTCCCCAGTCAGATCGGGACGATGCAAGAGTTGGGTCACAATGGAATGCACGAGATTTCTTTACATAGGTAGGTACACTATCACGGCCGTCTCACGAATGTCGGATAATGGAACTGCAGCTCAGAGAACAGACACCGCGGTTTTTATCCCGTATTCTGGCACTTGAATAAATACCAGGTACGTCAGGCAGATTCTGTCAAGTCCTTATAGAAACCCCCCATTGTAAGCACACACCCAGTTTAGTCGAACCTAGGGCGCCCGGTCAACCTGGAGGACGGATTCCATAAAGGTAGGTTGAGCAACCTAGGCAGGTATTCTGTTGCTTGTTCTTTTTAGGCCGACTGCCAGGTGATGTGAACTTTTTGGAGGCATCTTGCCAGGGACCACAGGGGTCGAAGCAAGAAAGTGGAGGAGGTGTGGTGGATGGCACGGGTGGGTGGGTCCCTGTCGAAGATCAATGAGGTTGGAGCTCTGGGCTTGGGAGGAGAGCGCGCCCAAAACGCGGTTTCTGGCGCGGGTTCCAGCTCTAAGACGCGTAAAGTGCCCGCCACCGAGCAGCATACTATCCAGAGTCCTTCCATCCAGCACTAAATTTACACCAGAATATAACAAACACGACCATTCCACCATTTCCCCTCAGCCATTTGATACCCCGAAAAAAGCCGAACCAGCAAGTACATACGAATGCCAAACTAGCACTGAAAATCGTGTCGTGCCTTGTCCTGCCCACTGTTTGGCCGCCTCCATAATGGCAAGCTTTTTCGATCTCAAGGCCCGGAAGGCCGCTGCTGCAAACGGAACATCGACAAAAGACGCCGACAAGCAAACTAGAGAACACCAAAGGGCGCAGCCTTGGGTTGAGAAATAGTACGGAAAAGCAATCCGAGATGTGCCAACTCCCCGTCCTGACATACGCTGGAATAGTCGCCCGAAAACGCTGAGCGATGTTACCGCTCAAGACCATACCATCACCGTCCTGGAGCGGACACTCCAGGCGTCTAACGTGGGTGCATTCCCTCCGGCGGCGAAAAGTGCTCTCGGATAAGCCAAAATGCTGACACTATATCAACCCACCAGCTTCCACACATGCTCTTCTACGGGCCGCCCGGTACCGGAAAGACGTCGACAATCCTTGCCCTGGCCAAGGAGCTGTACGGGCCTGAGCTGATGAAGTCCCGCGTGCTGGAGCTCAACGCGTCCGACGAGCGCGGCATCTCGATCGTGCGCGAGAAGGTGAAGGACTTTGCGCGCATGCAGCTCACGAACCCGCCGCCGGGCTACAAGGCGCGCTACCCGTGCCCGCCGTACAAGATCATCATCCTCGACGAGGCCGACAGCATGACGCAGGACGCGCAGAGCGCGCTGCGCCGCACCATGGAGACTTACAGCAAGATCACGCGCTTCTGCCTGATCTGCAACTACGTGACGCGCATCATCGACCCGCTGGCCAGTCGCTGCAGCAAGTTCCGCTTCAAGAGCCTCGACCAGGGCAACGCCAGGAAGCGGCTGGAGGAGATTGCCCTGCGCGAGGGCGTGGGGCTCGAGGACGGCGCGGTGGACGCGCTCATCCAGTCCAGCGACGGCGATCTGAGAAAGGCGATCACGTACCTGCAGAGCTCGGCGAGGTTGGTGGGCGCGATTGCGCGGGTCGACGGCGACGAGGCGGCGGCGGCGGACCAGATGGATGTTGATGCCAAGCAGGTGACGGTCAAGATCGTGGAGGATATTGCGGGCGTGATTCCCGAAAGTACCATACGGGAGCTGGTCAATGCGATGCGGCCGCGCAGGGCGGGCGAGACGTATCAGTCGGTCGCAAAGGTGGTGGAGGAGATGGTGGCGGATGGCTGGAGCGCAGGGCAGACTATGACCCAGCTCTATCAGGCTATTGTCTACGACGAGATGATCCCGGATACCCAGAAGAACAGGATCGTCATGGTGTTCTCTGAGGTAGATAAGCGGCTGGTTGACGGCGCGGATGAGCATCTCTCGATATTGGATCTCGCGCTGCGCATATCAGGAATTATGAGTGAAAGGTAGGAAGGGCGGTCGCGAATCCCGGGAAGGTTGAGGAGGACATCTGGCAAACATGAAATAATTACACATGAAGCCCAGAAATGATTACAGGAAGCATTGTTGTACGACTTTGGCGTCTCGGAACACCAGTGGCTCACCGAGGCTATCTACACTCAAGTTATGGGTGGGTTTTGGAGGCAACATCGTTGCTTTTATGTACATTTATTTTCACGCCAAGATATCAAATCTGGTCATCGTCCGCTCGCAGAAGCCCGAGCTTGCCATCCAACATGTCCCAGACATCCTCAGACGGGCGTGTGACGCTTCCCTTGCGGTCAGCATGTTTTCTCAGCGCGGCAGCCTTCCCAGCGGGCCGACCCTCGGCGAGCCAGATATCGTCCTTAACAACCTGGTCTCCCTGTTCGAGACTGCCGGATGGGGGCGGCTGTCTGCCCAGAAGCTGATCGATCTCGCCAATTGTTCTCATAGAACTCTCAAGCGCGATCTGCCCTTCTTCAATCTTCTCGGCCACGGCCTCGAGCGTCGCGATCTTGGCCGAGTCCGCGGCAAATACCCAGGGCTTGACGCGACTTGACGGGTCAAGACCCCCCTCCGAGGCCGCTACAGTGTCTCCGAACGTCTGCTTCCGTCGAGACGCGTCTGGCATTGGGTGGCGAGGGATCAGCTGGCTTTCCTCGGCGAGACGGTCGAGGCCCTGGCAGTTCTCCTTGAGCTGTTTGGATATGGCGGTGTTGAGATGCGATTTCTGCGCGATGAGGCCCTTTTGCTCGTGGGCGAGGGCGAGCAGTTCCTTGAGGTAGGGGGAGAGTAAATGTGTAAAGGGGGGAGGAGCTGGTATGGGAGCCGCCGCCTCCACCTTGGGGTTGTTTGCTGGAGGAGGAGGAGGCTTGATGTCGGGCGTGGCTTGCTGGCTGGCTAGTTGAAGCAGGGCCTTTCGAGCCTCAAGATACTTTGCGTATTTCCCTTTGATGCTTGCGAGCTGCTCGTCCATGCGGCGCGTCTGGTCTACCAGACCGCGGTTGTGCTGCCCGCGCTGGTCGTCATCGGCGGGTCCGTCCCCTGATGCTTTCCCTAGCTCTGTTTCGATCCAGCTTATGAGTTCGTTGCGGGTGGTGTTCAGTGCCTCGAATTTGGCGCTGCCGCTGATGTCCTCGGCCCTCGCGGATGAGCGTGATTTGACTTGTTCGAGGAGTTGTTCTTCACGCTTGAGTAGCATCTTTGCCTGGAGAACGTGCTTTTCCAGCTGGTCGAGGAGTTCCTCGAGCTGGGTACTCGAGGTAGTCTGGTCAAGTGATATGGCGTTGACTATCTCGCTTGGTATCTCCGGAAGGGACCTAGAATGCTTGAATATCTCCCGGGGGTCGAGGAAGTCTTGGGCAGCTGCCGGCTTTTGTTTCAACTGGCTCAGGTGCTTCTCGATGACTTGTAGTTTTTCTTGTCTTTTTTGGAGGCTGAGGGTTTCAAGATGGGCTTGCAGTTGGGTGTCCCCTGATGCCGGAATGACAGAGGAAGACGCAGACTCATCATGCCTGGGGCCCTTTGGGCCTTGACAGTAAGCATCATGCTCATCTCGTGCTTTCCTGTTTGCGCTCAGCGCCTCGAGATATTCGCGGTGAAGGCCTCGAGCCGTAGACAGGTTGACTTCGCTTGGCTCCACGAGTGCCAGTGGTGCGGTGACTGGCGCATCTTTGATGAGGCAAGAATCAAGATGGAGTGCCAGTATCCGCCGTATTTGTGCCACTTCCTCCCGGGGCCTGATGTACGGACCCAGGATCTTCTGGATCGCTCCCGAGGGATCGTCTGCTAGGCTCATGGTGATAATCAACACGGACAATCTCCAAGTCTCTTGAGTCTCATCATCTAATGCGGTGAGGCATGTACACATGGGTAGATGGACGCAACGAAGGATGTGTAGGATGCAACGAGGGTTGGGTTGGGGGAGATTTAAATTTCAGGTGGCCAGAACAGAGATCAACATATCAACATGTGCATTGAAAATGACGAGAAAATTGGACAGTTCGGTGAGAAGAGATGAGGTGAAATGCTTTCATCTCGTTCATATGTGTAGTCTTCGGTCGAGTTTCATCAAGGGACCTGTCCATGCGTGCATCGGTGACAGCTTCCACCAACATGGAAGCTACCGGGCGCTAGGCACCTGAGGTATGTAGCTGGCACTGGCTGGGTACCTGCCAGTGGAAGCTCTTCCCTGATAGCTATCCTGGGCCCGCCCCAGCGGAGTGCTGCGGTGTAGTTGACTTGCTAACTTTGGGCCAATGAGAGGATCCCGTCACCTAGGTACAGTTGCATAAAAATTTCCCGCCAAACGACTGACCCGCATTGACGGCCAACTACCAGAAACGCCTGGGAGCCGACGCGATCGATTACTACTTGTATCTACCCATCTAAACACCACCAAATTCCAGGCATCACCTATTCGCAAACGAGTCACATATCGGCCATTTAATATTTCGATGCACCGTTCGAGTCACCATCTGCCTGCCAGAGTGACCACAGCTTGGGGTGGGGTCGGGCCAGTCATTGCCACCGAGTGAGCGCAGGCAGAACACCTCCCTAGCCTAACTGCCTCCTCTTCACGATAAATAAATAGAAATTCTCGAGCCGCCTCGATCGATTCGCCTCCTCCCCGGCGATCGTCCTTCGAGCCTCACCAGCACACAACACACACAAAACACACACAACCGGCACCATGGCGGACCACCATCGCGATGTCTCGCAGTACAAGTACTCGGCCATGTCCAACCTGGTTCTCCAGGCGGACCGTCGCTTCGTGACCAGACGAACCGATGAGGCCACGGGTGATCCAGAGTCGCTGGCTGGGCGCCTGTCAATAAACGACATGGGGTCCCGCGTAGCCCGCGATGCAGCACCGAAACAGAAGAAGGCCAGCGCCATGCCGGATGTGGAGCGAGGCAGCTTAAGGGAAGGCGCAGACATCCTCCAGCGCGAGAAGAAGAAGGGCAAGGTCGAGTCCGCCTCGCGAGGTGGCGGCATTCTCTCTGGCGCCGATGCCATCATTGAAGGGATCCGGTATCGGCCGCGGACACAGCCTACGCGCGATGCCTTCAACTTTATTCTCACCATTGTCGCCGACCAGCTTGGCGATGTCCCCCACGAGGTTGTGCGCAGTGCCGCCGACGCTGTGTTAGAGTACCTCAAGGACGACGACCTCAAGGATTTCGACAAGAAGAAGGAGATCGACGACATTCTGGGCGCCTCGATGAACCCCAAAGAGTTCAACGAGCTGGTAAATCTGGGCAAGAAGATCACCGACTATGATGCTCAGGATGACGACGAGGAGATGGAAAACACAAAGCAGGACGCCGACGACGAAATAGATGGCCGTCAGGGCGTTGCTGTCAACTTTGAGAACGACGAAGATGACGATGGCATGGTGGATGTCGTGCGGGAGGAGTCCTCGGAAGATGAGGACGAAGCCGACGAGGAAGATGGTCAAGATCTCGAGGAAGTTGCCGACGCTGGGGAAGCAGGCCAAGACCGCGATGAAGAGGAAGCAGGCCTCGCAGATGGCGATGCCATGGTTATCGACGCTGCGGCCGACGCCAGGAAAAGCAAGTCCCAGGACAAGAACTACGTTCCCGCGCGAGACATCGACGCGTACTGGCTGCAACGCCAGATCGGAAAAGTCTATCCTGATGCACATATCCAACACGACAAAACATCGTCGGCGCTTCATATTCTGTCGGGCGAGCCCAACGAGCCAGGCGGCGAGGAGAAACAGCTCCGAGACATCGAGAACGACCTAATGGAGCTCTTCGACTACGAGCATCACGAGATCGTGCAGAAACTTATCGAGAACCGCGAGAAGGTCGTATGGCTCACGAGACTGGCAAGAGCCGAGAACCAAGAGGCGCGCGAGGTCATTGAGCGTGAGATGCTTTCAGAGGGTCTTAGGTGGATCCTGGACGAAATCCACGGCAAAACCAAAGACGACAACAAGAAACACAAAATGGAGATCAAGATGGATATCGACTCAAGCGCGTTTGCGGAGCAGGCCGCCCAGAAACCAGCGCGGTCCGAGGGGCAGTTGGTGGGAGGCCTTCAGCCACGCAAGCTGATCAACCTGGAAAATCTCATTTTCGACCAGGGCAACCATCTGAATACGAACCCCAAGGTCCGGCTTCCCGAGGGCTCGACAAAACGGACGTTCAAGGGCTACGAGGAAATCCACGTGCCTCCACCCAAGAAACGCAATGACCCCAGTGATCTGAACGTCTTGGTCTCTGAGATGCCCGAATGGGCACAACCTCCGTTTAGCACAACAAAGTCGCTGAACAAGATCCAGTCAAAATGTTATGCCGCAGCCTTCAAGGACGATGGAAATATGCTCATATGCGCCCCAACAGGTAGTGGCAAAACTAATGTTGCAATGCTCACGATTCTCCGGGAGATTGGCAAGAACAGGAACGAGCAGGGTGATATCGACCTGGACGCATTCAAGATTGTCTACATTGCTCCCTTGAAAGCCCTTGTCCAGGAACAGGTCGGCAACTTTGGGAAGCGCCTCGAGCCGTATGGCATCAAGGTCTCTGAGCTGACGGGCGACCGACAACTCACCAAACAGCAAATCGCCGAGACCCAGATCATCGTCACCACACCCGAGAAGTGGGACGTTATCACGAGAAAGGCCACCGATATGTCCTACACCAATCTCGTCCGCTTAATTGTCATTGATGAAATCCATCTGCTTCACGATGACCGTGGACCTGTGCTCGAGAGCATTGTTGCCAGGACAATCCGTAAAACCGAACAGACAGGCGAGCCGGTCCGTATCGTCGGACTCTCCGCGACCTTGCCAAATTACAAGGACGTTGCAAGCTTCCTCCGCGTTGACATGGCGACTGGTTTATTCCATTTTGACGGTTCCTTCCGCCCGTGTCCCCTACGCCAAGAGTTCATTGGCGTCACGGAGAGGAAGGCTATCAAGCAGCTCAAGACCATGAATGATATCACTTACACCAAGGTCATTGAGCATGTCGGTACAAATCGCAACCAGATGCTCATCTTTGTCCACTCGCGAAAGGAAACAGCCAAAACTGCCAAGTACATTCGGGACAAGGCCATGGAAATGGAAACAATCAATCAGATTCTCAAGCACGATGCGGGTACCCGAGAGGTCCTAAGCGAAGCAGCAAGTGCCGTCAACAACATCGATCTCAAAGACATCTTGCCCTACGGCTTTGGTATTCATCATGCCGGCATGAGCCGCGCTGACAGAACTGACGTTGAAGATCTCTTTGCCAGTGGCCACATTCAGGTCCTGGTTTGTACTGCTACGCTTGCGTGGGGTGTCAATCTTCCCGCACATACTGTCATCATCAAAGGTACACAGGTCTACTCGCCGGAGAAGGGTAGCTGGGTTGAGTTGAGTCCTCAAGACGTGCTGCAGATGCTCGGCCGTGCTGGACGTCCCCAGTTCGACACCTACGGAGAGGGCATCATCATCACGACCCAGGGGGAGATGCAATACTATCTCTCGCTGCTCAACCAACAGCTGCCAATCGAGAGTCAGCTTGCCAGCAAGCTAGTCGACAATCTCAACGCCGAGATTGTGCTCGGTAATGTCAGAAGTCGTGACGAAGGTGTTGAATGGCTTGGCTACACTTACCTCTTCATCCGTATGCTCCGCTCCCCTGGGCTTTACAGTGTCGGAGCCGAGTACGAGGATGATGAGGCCTTGGAGCAAAAGCGAGTTGATTTGGTGCATTCTGCCGCAGCTGTGCTCAAGAAGGCCAACTTGATCAAATACGACGAGAAGACCGGGAAGCTCCAGTCCACCGAGCTCGGGCGTATCGCCTCGCATTATTACATCACGCACGGGTCAATGGATATCTACAACAAGCTTATCCAGCCTCAAATTACTGATGTCGAGCTGTTCCGTGTTTTTGCGCAGAGCGCTGAGTTCAAATACATCCCGGTTCGTCAGGAAGAGAAGATGGAGCTCGCCAAGTTGCTCGCCAAAGTACCAATTCCCGTCAAGGAGAGCATAGAAGAACCCACTGCCAAGATCAATGTTCTCCTCCAGGCGTATATCTCGCGCCTGAAACTGGATGGGCTGGCTCTGATGGCGGACATGGTCTATGTCACTCAGTCGGCTGGACGTATCCTCCGGGCTATCTTTGAGATTACTCTGAAGAAGGGATGGGCCTCGGTCGCCAAGCTCGCCCTGAATATGTGCAAGATGGCCGAGAAGCGGATGTGGCCCACCATGTCGCCCCTCCGGCAATTCCCTACCTGCCCTGTCGATATTGTGAGGAAGGCAGAGAGGATAGACGTCCCCTTCACCAGCTATATGGACCTCGACCCGCCTCGAATGGGCGAAATGCTTGGCTTACCAAAGGCTGGTAAGACTGTTTGTGGTCTTGTAGCCAAGTTCCCTCGAGTTGATGTTCAAGCTCGTGTCCAGCCTATGACGAGATCCATGCTGCGCGTTGAGCTGACTATCACCCCTAACTTCGAGTGGGATGTTATGATTCACGGATTGGCCGAGAGCTTCTGGATCATGGTCGAGGACTGCGATGGCGAGGACATCCTCTTCCATGATCAGTTCATCCTCCGCAAGGACTACGTCGAGGCGGAGTCGAACGAACACGTCGTGGAGTTCACGGTGCCTATTACGGAGCCCATGCCACCCAACTATTTCATCTCTGTTATCTCTGACCGATGGATGCACTCCGAGACTCGACTGCCAGTATCGTTCAGAAACCTCATCTTGCCAGAGAGATTTCCTCCTCACACAGAGCTTCTTGATCTGCAACCGCTTCCTGTCGCAGCCTTGAAGGCCAAGGACTACTCGGCACTCTATCCGAACTGGCAGGAGTTTAACAAGGTTCAGACACAGACCTTCAACTCGCTGTACAACACCGACAACAACGTCTTTGTCGGCGCACCAACAGGGTGTGGCAAGACTGTTTGCGCAGAATTCGCTCTGTTGCGCCACTGGGCGAAGAAGGACTCTGGACGCGCAGTTTACATCGCGCCCTTCCAGGAGCTGGTAGATCTTCGCTTCGACGATTGGCAGAAGCGGCTTGCGCATCTCCGAGGCGGGAAGGACATCGTGAAGCTGACGGGCGAGACCACCAGCGATCTGAAGCTCCTTGAACAGGGCGACCTCATTCTTGCCACACCGGTTCAATGGGATGTCCTGTCCCGGCAATGGAAGAGAAGGAAGAACGTGCAAAGCGTCGAGCTCTTCATTGCCGATGAACTGCACATGCTCGGCGGCCACATGGGATACGTCTACGAGATCATCGTGTCGCGTATGCACTACATCCGCACACAGACGGAGTTGCCCTTGAGAATTGTTGGTCTCAGCGTCTCGCTGGCCAACGCTCGCGATGTTGGGGAGTGGATCGATGCCAAAAAGCACGACATCTACAATTTCAGCCCGCATGTACGACAGGTGCCGTTGGAGCTGCATATCCAGTCATACACGATTCCTCACTTCCCCTCCCTCATGCTGGCGATGGCGAAGCCTACGTATCTTGCGGTCACCCAGATGTCTCCAGAACAACCTGCCCTGATCTTCGTGCCCAGCCGGAAACAGACCAGAGCCACGGCGCGAGATCTTCTCACGGCTTGCCTGGCTGATGATGACGAGGATCGCTTCCTTCATGTCGACGTGCAGCAAATCCAGAAGCTCCTTGAGCGAGTTCAGGAAGAGGCCCTAGCCGAATCTCTCTCGCACGGTGTGGGCTACTACCATGAGGCGCTAAGCCAGAGCGACAAGCGCATTGTCAAGCATCTCTACAACAATGGCGCGATCCAGGTCCTCATTGCTTCCCGCGATACCTGCTGGGAGCTGGACTGCACCGCTCATCTGGCCATCGTGATGGGCACACAGTATTTCGAGGGCAGGGAGCATCGCTATGTCGACTACCCTCTGAGCGAGATTCTCCAGATGTTTGGCAAAGCTGCCCAGCCGTCAAAGGCTGGCCGAGGCTCTGGAGTCCTGATGCTTCCCGCTGTGAAGCGGGAGTATTACAAGAAGTTTCTCAACGAAGCTCTCCCGGTGGAGTCTCATCTGCACGACTTCCTTCACGATGCGTTTGTGACGGAAATCAGCACAAAAATGATTGAATCTGGTGAGGATGCCATTAACTGGGCTACGTTTACCTACTTCTACCGACGCCTGCTTGCCAACCCGACATACTACGCCTTGACGGACCCGACACACGATGGCCTCAGTCGCTATCTGTCCGACATGGTCGAGACGACTCTGAAGGAGCTCTCGGAGTCGAAGATCATCGAGTTCGATGAGGAGGACGGATCGGTGACCCCCCAGAACGCGGCAATGATTGCGGCTTATTACAACATTTCGTATATTACGATGCAAACATTCCTTCTGTCTTTGACGCAGAAGACGAAGTTGAAGGGAATACTGGAGATCGTGACCTCGGCAACCGAGTTTGAGTCGATCCAGATTAGGCGGCACGAAGAGCCTATTCTGCGACGTATTTACGGCAATGTTCCCGTCAAGATGGGTGAACCCATTTACGACTCTCCGCACTTCAAGGCGTTCGTCTTGCTTCAGGCTCATTTCTCGAGGATGAATCTGCCGATCGATCTCGCGAAGGACCAGGAGATCATCCTAACCAAAATCCTAAGCCTTTTGAGCGCCAATGTTGACATTCTGTCGTCGGATGGCCACCTGAATGCGGTCAATGCGATGGAAATGTCGCAGATGGTGGTGCAGGCGATGTGGGACCGGGATAGCCCGCTGAAGCAAATCCCCAACTTCACACCCGAAGTGGTGAAGGTGGCGAACAGGTTTGGCATCAAGGACATCTTCGACTTCATGGAGAAGATGAACCCCGAAGAGAACCCGGATTGCGGGACGCTGGTAAAGGAGCTGGGTCTCTCACAAGCGCAGCTGGCCCAGGCCGCCAACTTCACGAACACCAAGTACCCCGATATTTCATTGGACTTTGAGGTCGAGGACGCGGCGAATATCCGGGCAGGCGAGCCGGCGTATCTCAAGATCAAGATTGAGCGCGAGATTGAGGAGGACGAGGAGTTTGACCCTACCGTTCACGCGCCGTTCTACCCCGCTAAGAAGACGGAGAATTGGTGGCTGGTAGTGGGTGAGGAGAGCACAAAGACGCTTCTCGCAATCAAGCGGGTCACCATTGGGCGGAACCTCAACCTCAGGCTGGAATACACGGTGCCCACGGCGGGCCACCACGACCTGAAGCTGCTGCTGATTAGCGACAGCTATGCTGGGGTGGACCAGGACCCCAGCTTCTCGGTCGAGGTTGCAGAGGGGATGGAGGTGGACGAGGATGAGGAGGACGAGGACGACTCGGACGACGAGTGAAAAAGGGCGAAGCAGGAGACCCGGAGATGATTGGAACTCGCCACCTGGGGATTTTGGATGGGTGTACGGTACAAGGGAAATTGTATGGCGCAATAGAAAAAATGTGTTTTTGTTTTTATTTCACTTTCAAGTCATTATACTCTTGTTGGTTCTTGGACGGACGAACCGATGGATTCACCTTGCTCGCATGGCCCTTGGGCTGAAGTCGGGAGTTGTGTGGGGTTTCGGCTTTGTTGTTGTGATCGGGGGACCAAGGGCAGGCAGGCGGGCGGGCCTCTCCTGTTGTTTCCGGGGGCTTTGGGTGGCGGGCCAGGCGGCAAGTTGCGCCTCTCACCACAGGACCCCGGGACATGGATGGGTGAGGGGACATAAGACATGCGAGGTCAATTCAAGGATGGGCTGGCCTATGGGCGGGGAGCTGTTGGGGCTAGGCAGGCAGGCAGGCAGTTGATGAGATGTTCAGTCAGGGCTGGGCTGGGCTCAAACTCCGACTCGGTGTTGGCGACATGGTCCCCAGGTGTGCAGAGGCGCGTGGATGATGTGTGTCGAGGTGTGTCCATGTGTTTGGTATCGGGGGGCAGAGGGGAGGGGAAGGGGAGGAGAGGGGGCGCGGCGGGTGTTGGCGTCAGTCAGTCAGTGTCAGTCGTGGATCTGACGCCGCATGCAGATTGACTCTTCCTCCCCCGGACCAGTCCACCCCCAGCCAAGCAACGCGGGCAGCCCAGGCAAAGGCGCAGCTTGGCCCAGCTTATTATGTACCGTTACCCGTACGTACCTTAGTCCAGGATAGAACAGCCAGAGACCAGCGAGAGACCAGCGAAGCTTCCACACAAAGGCGCTCGGACCACAACAACCTCTTTGCTGCTCATTCACTCGTTCGGCAAGGTAAGGTAAGGTCGCTTCGCCATTCTCACCTAAATAATTTCTCGCTGCTCCCAGTCGAGTGCATCCCGAGGAAAACTTCCCGCTCAACCCTCAACCACCATCACCGTCCAAGCGCCCGCGCATGTGCCTTGCTTCCCAATTTGCGCAACCCATCTCGATTCATCGAAACGTGCAGAGGCCCACTCTCGCCGTGCCCGAAATTCTTTCTTTTACGCGAAGAACGCGTCGAGTTCCGCTTTTGCGCAAACAAACATTGGACAGTTGACCACCCCCCCCGACTGTTCGACACGGTCCCGGCATCACGTCGCCACCTGACCTGGCTCTGCCTACCTGTACCTGTACCTCGTCTATCTCGACCTCTACCTCTCCTTACCTGAGTGCGGCGACCACATCACGACCACAATCGCCAACACCTTGAACCCGCCTTCCCGCCAGCCTCATCGCCACTGCCATCCATCATCATCGTTACCACCGCCATGGCCGACGAGACCACTACCACCAACGCGCCGGCTGCAGCAGCTGCGGCAGCTTCTGCGCCCGCGTCAACCTCCTCTGACGTGGCGCCACCCGCAGCTGCAACCGCGAAAGAAGACGCGCCTACCGCCGGGGCGACCGGGGCTGCCAAGGAAGAAGCCGCCCCCGTCGAGGCCAAGGCAACCGACTCCAAGACTGCGCCTGCAACGGCGTCTGAGCCCTCGGCGGAAGCTGTGAAGGAAGAGTCGGCAAAGCCTGCCGCTGAAGGTACCTAGCATTCCCTCTGCTGACCCTTACCTATCTAAGCTTCCATTCATCTTTTCAACTTTCCATGTCCCCACCCAGCCAATCAATCAATCAATTAATCATCTCCTTTCTGCCCTCAATTTGCGCGTCCCAAAACATGACTACATTCATTACCAGCAACACTCGCTAACCACATCATCACTCGTTTCCAGCAGTGGCCGCGACCGAGAAGCCCACAGAGAAGTCGGCAGACAACGCTGACGTCGAGATGACGGATGCCCCCGCGCCCGAGACACAGAAGACGGAGGACACAGAGGCGGCTTCTGCTGCCGACGCAGCCGACAAGATAGACTCTGAGCAACCGGCGGCCGAGGGCGCCTCGACCGACGCGACCTTGGCTTTCCAGACCCCCAACAAGAGCAAGTCCCGGCAACGCAAGTCCATTAGCGGTCCGCAGAGCACGGGCAAGAAGCTTAACAAGAAGGCGTCTAAGGCCCGGATCCTCCACCTCGACGCGCAGCCGGGCGACCACTTCTATGTGAAGCTCAAGGGCTTCCCCCAGTGGCCTGTCATCATTTGCGACGAGGACATGCTCCCCCAATCGCTGCTCAAGTCGAGGCCAGTCACCGCCAAGCGGGCTGACGGCACCTACCGTGATGACTACGCCGACGGTGCAAAGAAGGCTGCCGACCGCACCTTTCCCGTCATGTACCTGCACACCAACGAGTTGTAAGTAGACTGGCACTTGGCTCTGGATGCCCTGGAACCCGGGAGCGAAGGCTAACCATCGTTACCACCTCTAGCGGCTGGGTGCCCAACACGGAGCTGATTGATCTCGACCCGGAGACCGTTATGGACGTCAAGATGGACAAGATGAGAAAAGACTTGCAGGCTGCGCACGAATTGGCGTCGCAGAGCAATCCCCTGTCTTTCTACAAGGATGTGCTGCAGCAGTTCCAGGAGGACCTCCTGGAGCAGGAAAAGGCCAAGGCTGCCAAGAAGGCCGCCACGCCCAAGAAGTCAAAGGCTAAGGCGCCTGTTGATGAAGACGAGGATGAAGACGTCGAGATGGCTGATGCCGCCGAGGAAGAGGAGCCGCAGACAAAGGAGAAGAAGCAAAAGAAGAGGAAGGCTGAGGAGACCAACGAGGTAGGTTGAGCAGCAGCGTCCATCCAAACGGCAGCATTGGCTAACTCCTGAAAACAGACACCCCAGCGGTCCGAGTCGGTGAAGAAGCCCCGAATAAAGTTGACGGTAAACTCGACACCGAAGACGGCCAACGGCGCGTCGTCGACACCAAAGGCTGCAAAGGCTACGGCAGAGCCCAAGGCTAGCAAGACCAAGACCAAGAAGACCAAAGAGGTTGAGGAAAAGAAGGTTGAGAAGGAAGCCTCGGTTCCCAAGGATCCAGAGCTCTCGCCAGAGGAGAAGCACGCGAGAAAAGAGGTAGGCAAAACACGTCCTCCGTGGGAGCTGGGAGCTGGGCGACGTGCTAACACGCGAATTACAGAAAGAGGTGCTGTTCCTCCGACACAAGCTCCAAAAGGGTCTTCTTACAAGGGACCAGGAGCCCCGGGAAGAGGAGATGAAGCTGATGTCGGACTACATCCTCAAGCTGGAGGGGTTCCCTGACCTGGAAGTTAGCATCATCCGGCAGACAAAGATCAACAAGGTCCTCAAGGCCATCCTGAAGCTGGAGAACATCCCCAAAGAGGACGAATTCCAGTTCAAGTCGCGCTCCCAAGCCCTCCTGGAGAAGTGGAACAAGCTCCTCGCTACCGATGCGCCGCCAGCCGCAGCCGAGGCCGCGCCTGCAAACGGTGTGAACGGCACCTCGTCCAAGGCAGCGGCCTCCAAGGACGAGACCAAGACGAACGGCGTCAAGGAGAACGGCACGGCTGCCGAGCCCGGGAAGGCGGCGTCTGAGGATAAGGAGGCACCGGCTGCGGCCGAGAAGAATGTCGAAGAGGTAAAGCTCAGCCGATGGTCCCCAAGCTTGAAACTGAATGAATGAATGGCTGACTGACAACTCTCCCAGACCAAGGCTGTCGAGGCATCTGCCTGATTTTGTAGCGCCGGAGGAGCGGAGCTATGTTTCGTATTAGATCAGACACACACACTCGCACACACCAATGTCACAAAAAGTACAAGCAGCAGCAGCGATTGCCGCCGGTCATCCACCCATCGATATATCCTTTTTTTTTGTTGATGATGCAAAGATGGGGCAGGCAGGCAGGCAGGGCAGTACGCGGCTTTTTTTTTTTTTTTTTTCGCGGGGAAATTCTTTTGCCAAGGGTCAGAATAACACAACACACATCATCTATGGATTGGAGGGGGATGGGGGCTAGGGAGATTGATTGATTGAGTTGATTGATTGATTGATTTGATTGATTGATTTGGTAAAGTGAAAAGAAAAAACAGGCAGGGCGCGCAAAAAATGTTGTATGTGTGTGTGTGTGTGTGTGTGAGACTGGGTGTTTTTCTCTTCTTCCTCCTCGAAAGGAAGGGGGGAAAACACAGCCCGGCTCACTCACCGCCTCTCCCACTTGTAAAACTAGGTGGTTCTCTTTCTTTCTTTCTCTACTTACTTTTCTTTTTCCGCTGGATGGTTTTTTTTTTTTTTTTTTTTTTTTTTTTTTTTCCTTTGCCTTTTTGCTTTTTTTGCTTTTTTGTCCGGGGGGCGGTTTGGGTGTTGTTTGGCTCTCTCGACCTTACCGAATCGAATCGAATCGAATGAATACAGGGCATTCCTTTTCCTGATAGTTTCCTCTCTCTCTCTCTCTCTCTCTCTCTCTCTCTCTCTCTCTCTCTTTTTTTTTTTTTTTTGTTTGTTACTTGTCTTTACGTATTTGGTTCTTTCTATCTATCTACCTATCTATCTATCTCGGTATCTGGTCTAGCTCTTTTCCTGACTGCCTATCTCGGTTTCTTTTTCTCCTCTCTTTCTTCTCCTCGGCGGTGCTTTCTGACGAGGAACTATCTTGTTAGCAGTCGATGGGGTGGAAAAAATGAAGCCGAGGATGGTTGGTGCTGAAGGGATGCGGATGAGATGAGATGAGAGGGAGACGGAGGAAGGGAGGGGAGGGAAGGGAACAGCGCTTGGTACTTGGTAGATAATGGATGGGTGGATGGATGGATGGATGGGTGGGTGGAAGGGTGGTAGCGAAGACGATGACAAGCAGAGAGAGGAGAGGAGGTCGGAAGGGGGTCAAGGCAAGGGGTGGGAGGGTTCTCTTGCTTGTCTTGCACTCTGGGTTGCTTGTCTGGGTTGAAGAAGGAAAAGGAGAACGAAGTCGACGAGGGACCGTCCATCCATCCGTCGAAGGGTTCCCCGTTTTACCTCTCTCTCGATCTCTGGCTGTCTCGCTGTCTCGAGGGTATCTGATTACCTTGTCTGGGTAAACTTAGTGGTTGGTTGGTTGCGTTGTGCTGTGCTGTGTTGTAAACTGGTTTTTGTTTATTTATTACGATGAAGAAATTCAGAAAGCTTGTTATTGATCTCGCGTGTGTGTTTGTTCGTTTGTTTGTGTGTCTCAGAGTGTGTCGGAGTGTGTCTCTGTATGTACGACTTGGAGTGTGTTTATTATAGGCTCTTGTCGGTATCATTTGTCTGCCCGTATAGACAGGCAGGTGGGAAAGATAGGAGGGTTTTCTTAATGCCGGATTTTTTGGCTGTTTACTTTCAGTGTTTGGGATCCATTCGCTGCACTGCTGTGTGAGTACGGTACTCTTTTGGTATTGGACCATTCTTGCAAACACAAGTCCGCGATGCCGGACGTGAATGAATATATTTAATGACAATCTTGATTTAGTAAATTTACTGTCTAGGAATATGCAAATCCTTTTGTTGTTCGCGTAACTGATAACGGATTTCACTTTGCCGCGTGTTTGGGTACCTCAGGATTGAAGCCAGCCAGCCAGCAAGCCAGCCCCTAGCTGGATCGCACCCGCCCGAGCGTGTTAGGTCGCAGGGTGGCCTGAGTCAATCCCGCTCTCACAGCGACACTCGCTAATTACAGGGAGCAAACGCGTCCGTCTCATCCACCTGGAACCATTAACAGCTTGATTCACATCACTACGTTCCTTTTACCAGGTACTTTCAATAGCCGCGACCATGGCAGAAGTAGACGAGACCAACACGCTCGTATTCCAAGAAGACGATCACCGGGTATGTGTGCAACACCATTCTTGCTTGCGTGTCTTGATTGATGTGCATCGGGGCAGTCGCTAACAAAAACAAACCGACAACAACAACCAGACGGCCTACATCTTCTCTCCCACAGACAGCGCAGAGCATCAGGCTGCTCCTCAGAACCAGAATGCACGCCCTGCAAAGAGGCGAAGGACGTCCAAGAAGGGCGCAAATGCCGCTGAGCCTGATCATGAGCCTCAGCCTCAGCCTCAGTCGGACTACCATGGGGGTGAAGCCGATTTCCCGGCCCTCTTCAACGGCGCCGAGAGCCTGGACGCGGTCCGGCTGAGGAGGACGACGTTCGAGACAGCCTGGCCGGTCCTCAGCGGGCGCATCCAGAATGTACTCCGGCGAGCGAACCGCAAGACTCTCGATGAGGTGGCGCTGTTTATGCGTGAGGCCGAGGACGAGGCTGAGACGTGAGTGCTCCCTTCTCTCTAACAAACTGAATGCAAAAAATAAATAAAAACTGACACGGCGAGGCCACATGTACAGCGCAGGCGGCAAGATCCCCGCAGGCTTCATCATCACGGGGCCCAACATTGCCTCGCAGGACCTACTCTTCGAGCAGATGGCCGAGGGTCTGTCCGAGGCGACTGGGGCCAAAGTCGTCAGGCTGCGCTCTGCTGGCGCGCCGAACCTCAAGGCCGTCCTGAAGAAGATCATCAGGGATGCTACTTCCAGGAGCGCCGACGGCGGAGACGACGCCGAGGTTTCGATTGGTTCTGATGTACGGTTTCGTTTGTTTGGGCTCCCTTTGCTCTTTTGCTCGGACAAACGACTAACCCCCATGTGAAAACAGGGCCGGAAATATCTCAACTACGACCTCGAGGCTCTGCATGTCTTTCTCGCTGCACACGACTCCCGACGCGTCATTGTGGCGTTTGAGGATAGCGAGGCGTTTGATAGCGGCCTGTTGACTGATTTGATTGCTCTCTTTCAGTATGTCTTTGTTGCGCAGTTGCTTGCTCCATTCTGTCTCCTACGTGGCTGGCTGCTCACTTCTTTTAACACAACCCAGCTCCTGGCATGATCGCATCCACTTCTCTGTGTTGTTCGGTGTCGCTACGTCGGTCGATCTCTTCCAGCAGAGACTGTTGAAGGCCACAGCACAGCAGTTATACGGTGCCCAGTTTGACGTCGTGCAGGCCGACTCGGTGCTCGAGAGCGTTTTCATGGGCGCCGTCGCTGGAAGCCAAGCGGCGTTGAGGCTGGGGCCGTCGCTGTTGCAGAGTCTCCTGGAGCGCCAGAAGGACCAGGTCGCGGGGGTCCACACCTTTATCAGCTCGTTGAAGGTAGAGTCCCTCTCTCTTCCTCTCGTCCTTTATGTTATCGGCTGCTTACATATCTTATTGTAGTATGCATACATGTGCCACTTTTATGCGAACCCTCTGAGTGTGCTGCTTGCTGAGGAGAGGCTTCTTACCAACGAGCTTCTGCAGCCCCAACACCTCGAGGCCGTGCGGACCCTGGACTCGTTCAAGCAGCATGTAGAAGCAGCGGTGGACGCGAGGCAGCTATCCCATGCTCAGTCGCTCCTCGAGAACGACGAATACTTGGTCCGCCAGGTCCTGGAGCAGACCCAGAAGCGAAAAGACTACATGACACAGCTCCTACGCTCCCTGCATCTCATCACCGCCACCGGCCTTCACCCCGGCCGCTTTACCGATCTCTACGTGTCAGCCCTAGCCGACGGGATCGACCTGTCCTCTGATGTCTCCCCCGTGCTCGACTCTATCAGGCGACTTAACCCAAGTCAAATCATAGATCTGATCCACCGCCTTTTAGCCGCCATTTCCAAAGGGAACCCAGACCTTGACCTAGACGGCTGGGAGGACCAGGAAGAATCCGAGGAGCTGAGATCCTCCCTGACGGAGATCACCGACGAGGTGCAGGCGCTCTTGGACCAGTCCAAGCTCAGCGGCAAGCCCCTCAAGAGCAAATACAGCTCGCAAAGCAAGATCCTCCGAACAACCGTGGTGGCCCAGAAGGTGCAGCTCAGCCACGACACGGCGACACTAACCGAGGCAGACAAAGCCTTCTCCACCGCCGTCGACAACCTAACCGATCTCCTGTCACGCTTCATCCACGTCGATCCCATCGGAAGCCTCTTCCTGCACGAGGCATGGGTCTACGACTCTAAATCACCCTACCGCGACGTGTTTGTCCCCCGCCCGGCGACGACGTTCGCGCGCGCACTGGCCCGCCCGCACGATTACCTTGGCTGCGCGTGCTGCAGCAAACCTGACGGCGGGCTCGCATGCACGTTTCCTACCACGTCGATCCTATATCACTTGTATCTTGAGGCTGGCGCGCTGCTCAATGTTGCGGATCTGTGGGCGGCTTATTATACGCTTGTTGGCGAGGAGTCGGAACTGGCGCTTGATGAACGGGCGGCGCTGGTGCGGTTTTACAGGGGACTGGCGGAGTTGAGGCTTATGGGCTTTGTTAAGCAGAGTAAGAAGAAGGCGGATCACGTGGCGAAGCTGAAGTGGCTGTAAACCTGTTGGTGATGTGTGTAGCCGGAAAGGGGGGTTTGTTTGTTCTTTGCCTATGGTGTCTAGGTCAATGCACATTGTTTTCTTTTCTTTCTCCTTGTCCTTGGAAGGAAACTCGGTATGGAATGTACGGGCCTGTGCATGGCGACAATAACAATAGCGACAATGTAAGACATTGTTCCATCCATCAAACAAAGAAAGTCTTCGGGCTCGAGTCGAGTCGCCCAAGATAGCTCACAAAGAACAAAGAGCTGTCGGGTCTCGAGTAGATGAGGTCGTGTCCGTTCAAAGAAAGTGAACTGGCTTGTCGGACGGGAGTTCTTTGATGGTGTGCGAGTTATAAGAACGCACGCACGTCTTGCCGAGCATCGTCGTTTCTGTCCACTGTTGCCCCCGTCTTGACATTCCTAATATTTCCAACGCAAAAAAAAAGGCATTGTCTTTTGACGAGACGAGATTATAGACAAGTTCTATTTCTGCAGCTGCTGCTGGTCAGTTTTATACACACGCACCATAGCGACAGACAGGCTCAAGTACCATCATCATCTCTTGTCTTGTCTCTTTTTTCCCCGAACAACTAGACTGTTGTTCTCGAGTCGTTTTCCTTTCTAGTATCCATCACACATACCTCGTTCTAAGGGTCTTGGAGTTATACTCTCCCCTATTTTATCTCCTTCTCTCTCTCTTTCTATCTCTCAACCTTGAAACAGAGAAAAGCCCTCCTCTATAACCCCCGAAATCCAAGTGGGTGTAAAACAAACCCCCCTCAAGAACCCAAACCAAACCAACCAAACCAAGAACCACACATAACCGCAAACATGGAACACCCCAAACCAACAACCCAAAGCTTCGGCACCCGCCGCGCAGCCCTGCACCCCTCCTTCCTCGCCAAGCTCCACGAACTCCGCCTCCCCCTCTACCCGCTCGTAAGCGAGACAACTCTAACCTCGCACCCCTCCTTCCCGCGCACGCGCCTCGCCTTCTGGCTCCTCACCGAGCCCGAACTCGACGCGCTGGCGCATTTCTATCACCAGAGCACGCCGTGCGAGTGGACGCATCGGTATCCCATGCCGGTGCACTGGCCTCGCGCGGGGCTTAGGATCGAGGATAAGAGGCGCAAGTTTGGAAGGTTTATTGGCATGCGGGGGATGGAGAGTCCTTCTTCTTCTTCTGTATCCTCATCGACTATGGGAAGTAGGAAGAGGAAAGCGAGTTTTGAGGAGGATGAGGAGGAGGGGGGTGAGGGGAGGGAAAGGAGGGAGAGTTATGGTGTGCTTAGGCAGAGGACTGAGGAGCAGATTGAGGAGGATGCGAGGAGGGCGAGGGGTGCGAGGGATGATGAGGTTAATAGGAAGATGGGGTGGTATTGAGTGAGGATTCACTTCTTCTCACTGCTGTTGTAGGTTCTGACTTTTTCTGTTCTGGTTTTAGCAGGCGTTCGTGTATCTTTTTGGAAAAGGGGTTATGTACCTGACTTGACCCATCATGCCTAGGTATGCATGAACAGTCAAAGAATAATGTAGTAGAAGCCATTCAACTGTCCGCCATATTTCCACCATTCAATTTCATAAATGTGAAGAAGAATGACCTCCAAACGCAGCCAGTCCCATGTCACCCACTGTTCCTCATGTTGACCAGACGAGCCGAGAATACCTGGCCCAGCCGCGACTGCTCGATAGATCTAGTCAACCCCTAGCTTTGACTCGGTAGCAATAAATGACCCTGAAAGATGCTGGAATAGCTCAGGGAGCCGGACCTAGGATTCATAGCAACAGAACGTGAACAACTACCGCTCATGATTTTTTTTGATTCCACGTACCCTGCCTGATCCCGATAACGCCATGTGAGAATGCGCCCCCTCGCCCCAACACAAACACCCTTTAACGCTCTTGAATTCATCTACTGTACAACACCACCACCAAGGCAAAAAAAACACATTAAGCGCGCGCGCGTGCGTGCGTGCGTGTCTCAAAAACCCCCGACGCCCCAGCAAGCAAGCCCTATTTCTTGGGCTTCTTATTCTTCTTAGAAGGCGTTGCTGACGGCGTGTCGGTGTCGACTAGTACGGGCTCGTCCTCGCTGCCGGCCTTGTTGGCTGTCTGCGTCTTGTCGGCGTCCTCCAGCTCCTTGAGGAACTCGTCCTTGATGCTCGCCCGGCGCTTCTCCCACCACTCCTTCTCCGTGTCTGTCTGTGCCTGGATCTCGTCGAGGCGCTCCCGCAGCGCTGTGTTGGCAGCGATCTCGTTTGCCGACTGGAATATGATTTGGCCCCAGTTGGGGGCGAGGGCGTTGGCCTGTGTGTGTGTGGGAGGTTAGTTAGCACCACGAGACGGGGGGTGGAACAAAGAGGGGTGTGACATGACATACCTCCATGACGACGTCACGCAGCTCCTCCTCCATCTCCTTCTCGGCGCGTTGGAAGCGCTGCCATAGGTCGTCGCCGACGCTGCCTCGCTGGAGGAGCGAGCTGCATGCAGCCTTTGCGGTGCGGATCTGGATGATGCGGTTGATGTCCTCGACGGCGCGGCGCAGCAGGGCCGCTCTGATGATGCTGTCGGGCACCTTGGGGGCCTTCTCGGACTCGTTCTCGGGCTCTAGGTGGAGGAGCGACAGGTAGACGTTGCGCTGCAGATGGGTGCCAAACCAGGGCTCGAGATTCGCGCTCTCGACTAAAACAGACAGAGGGTCAGTGGATTTAATTTCGCACGCATTGCTAGCAGAGGGGCCCGAAAACATACCAGCTTTCCTCTTCCGGTAGATGGAGGAGAATGTCATAAAGGTGCCGCCCAGAACCAGCACGTAGGAAAAGGGGACTATCAAGCCCCGCCAGTCAATGTCGAACATGGTGACGGTGGTGGGTGCGCTGGCAACGCTGCCGCGGTGGAGAAGTACAGATCTCGAGATATAGCGAGCGACTTAAACTGAGCTTGCTAACAACAAAGAAGAGAGAAGAGAAAAAATATTTGGGCGTAAAGTTACGAGAACGTGGCTCCTCGAGAAGTGCATGTGTGTATGGGTGATGAGGCCCGGCTGGCTGTATGCAGCGACGACAACGACTGGGCTCGACCGGACTTGTCCCGAAAGAACAGCTTGACAACTTTGGATTGATTGACTGGCTGCGATCACCTGCGATTGACGAATGCAGGGGTGTGTGGGTGAGCGGCGGCTTCTGGGGAGCTTTGTTCATACGTGGAACCACCTACCTTACCTAAGCACAACTAAAGACCCGCCAATACCCGGACCGAGCACGTCCGCTTTCCAGCACAGGCCAGCGGCTTATCGTTATCGTATGAAAGCTTGCACCCGGACAGGTTAAAGCAGGGTCACCTTACCGTGGCCTGTGGGTGGGCGGCCAGTGCTTCCATGCCAGGCACGAAGATATGACGACGGCCTGAAGCTGTCCAGCCTATCGCCGGCCTAGCGTCGAGCTCCCCACCCGCCCCCTCCATCTTTGATCCAGGCGGCGGGGATTCCATCATAAGGTACGGTTTCTTGGTAGGTAAGGTGATGCCTAATGGTGCTAATAAGGTAACAAACCGCCAGAAGCTTCCGTCCGAACCAAACTCATATTAACGTCGGTCTTTTAGCCTCGTCTCAGTTCCTGCTCCTACCAAATAGTTTCTTGCAAACACATTTGAAGTCAATTAATATTTGCGTTCCTGTGACATCTCGTCCCCTCTCCATCCCGCGGCTTGGGGCGCCCACTTTACCCACCTCACCACTCATTACCAACCTGCCTCGATTTATCTCGACATACCCTTACGAGACCTCGACAACGCACCACAAAACACCCCCGCCAGTCACACTGCAACCGCCGCCGCCATGCTTCTCAGACTACGTGCCCCCGATGGCATGTTTCGCCTGAATTTGGAAAAGGACGACACTTTTGGCGAGCTTGGAAACAAGGTATCCGGCATTTGTCTGGAGGCAGGCCACGAGAGTTGACGGCTAGCTAACTCGGCGTCCAGCTCCTACCTCTGCTCCCACCCACCGTTGACCCCAGAACTATCACGCTCTCAAATCATCCGACTGGCAGCAACACAAAGAAGATTTCCGAGATCGCCAAGTTCAAGATCGGGCAGATAGGGTTAAGGTACCTCCCCCCTCCCTAGCAGCGTTGCGCCGAGACCCCGAGTTGACACCATGGAACAAATAGCCACGGTGACTTGATTTTTATTAGCTACAAGCACCACGATGCCGCCGCCAACGGCCACGCAAACGGCGACGCCCCTAAGCCCAATGTCCTGTCCTCGACGAACCGGCTCAACGGGAAACCCATTCTCCCCACAGAAGATCTCCCCATCGACCCGCCACCCTCCTTGCCCACGGCGTCGGACGAGAGGATCAAGAACCCTTGGGAGGTGGTTAGGCAGTCGGCCCTAGACGACCGACTGGACAGGCAGGATGGCAAGATACCGAGAAAGATGGACACCAAGATGTGCCGCCACGGGCCCAAGGGCATGTGCGACTACTGCATGCCCTTGGACCCCTTCAACCCGCAGTATCTGGAGGAGAAGAAAATCAAGTACATGTCGGTACATTCATACCTCCGCAAGGTCAATTCGGCGACAAACAAGCCCGAGCTCGGCAGCTCCTTTATCCCCCCGCTGGTCGAGCCTTACTACCGGGTAAAGCGCGACTGCCCGTCAGGCCATCCTCAGTGGCCCGAGGGTATCTGCACAAAGTGCCAGCCTAGCGCCATCATTCTCCAACCGCAGACCTTCCGCACCGTCGACCATGTCGAGTTTGCGTCGCCGCAGATTATCGACAAATTTCTCGATGCTTGGCGACGTACCGGAGCTCAGCGCCTTGGTATCCTTTACGGCAAATACCTCGAATATGACGTGGTGCCCCTGGGTATCAAGGCTGTGGTCGAAGCCATCTACGAGCCCCCGCAGGTCGACGAGGTCGACGGCATCTCCCTCAACCCGTGGGAGAACGAGCAGGAGGTCAACCAGGTTGCCAAGCTCTGCGGCCTCGAGCAGGTCGGAGTAATATGGACCGATCTGATAGACTCTGGCAAGGGCGACGGCACCGCCGTTTGCAAGCGCCACGCGGATTCATATTTCCTCGCATCCCAGGAAATCTGCTTCGCAGCCCGGCTGCAGGCCCAACACCCGAAGGCAACTAAGTGGAGCGACACAGGCCGGTTCGGCTCCAACTTCGTGACCTGCGTGGTGTCAGGCAACGAAGAGGGCGCCATCTCAATCTCCGCATACCAGATGTCCAATGACGCCGTGGAAATGGTCCGAGCGGACATCATCGAGCCCTCGGCCGATCCTACTGTAATGTTGGTCCGCGAGGAGGAGGAAGACGATGGCTCACCAAGCCGAACGCGGTACATCCCCGAGGTATTCTACCGCAAGATCAACGAATACGGCGCAAATGTCCAGGAGAACGCAAAACCGGACTTTCCGGTCGAATACCTCTTCGTCACCCTTACCCACGGTTTCCCGGAGGCAGCCAAGCCGCTGTTCACCGTCGACGGTTTCCCCATCGAGAACAGGGAGCATGTAGGCGAGGCTCAGGAGCACTCGGCGGTCGCAAAGATGCTCAAGGTGAACGAGAAGGCCAATCAGCTGGATGTCTCCAACTTTCATTTGCTGTGCTTCATCCACCAGATGGGTGTCTTGTCAAAGGTAAGACGCACGCCCACCCCTTTCCCCCCTTTCTCTTCTTAATCCATACCACCACCCCTGCCCTATGTAATTAATATGATCCTGACAATCTCTCTCAACCCGCTTAGGACGAAGAAGCACTGCTCTGCCGCGTAGCCACACTGCACGACCTAGCCGAGTCATTCCAGCTGCGGTCGACAACAGGGTGGCAGACACTACACATGATCCTGCAATCCACCGGTGAGAGAATTCCCAAGCGCCCCAGATATGTTGACGACGGGGGAAGAAGAAGAGCCAATGCTGCGCGGTCGGCGGGTGCTGGTGCCGCCGCTACTTTGTCGTCGTTGTCGTCGTCTTCATCCAACACGTCTCCTCTCAACGACGCTACTGCCGCCGATGAAGAAGAAGAACCCCTTGCTAAGCGTTTTGCTGCTGTCAGGCTGAACGGAGACCGTCGCCGCGCACCTTCGCCACGAGCGCCGCCGCCGCCGCCACCCGGAAGTGGAAGTCTCCCGAGATAAAGGGATAGGAATGAATCGAGATGGAACTGCGCTGGCTTGCTTGAATTACCTTGTGGGCTAAAGGGCGGGAGGGGATATCGCTGTGGAAGGAGGATGAAGCGTGGGGAGAAGGGCCGGTTTACTTTTGCGGCTGGTATGGAAGGGCGGAAGCGATTATGGGAGATGGAAGACGAAGAGGGCTTGGCTGAATGACGATTTCTCGGGACACGGACGGGAAATCAACACGGAGCGGAGCACATGCGGGACTTGGGAAAGGAAGGAGCCAAAACGAAATGATGGGCATTGTATTGGTTGGGTGGGATCTGGCGTTTGGCTGCTTTCAGAGGAGGGGGGAGAGAGAAAGAGGAGAGAGCATCGTCTGACTGGCTCTCTCTCGGTTGCCATAGATGAATTCAATTCAATAGTGGATGAAATGAAAAGGGGCGGTGGCATTTGTTTGGCTGGCTGGCTGGCTTCGCTTGTATTCAACATTGCCGTACCGGTAGTCAGTAGTGACTACCTAGCATGAAAGTTAGGAAAACAAAACACACCTCATTTTGCACAGTTATTGCACCGCATGCATGTATCTCACTCAGCCTTAGGACTTTCAAGTTTTGGTATCACAAACAACCTAACGGTAACAATAAAAACTTTTGGGCTCCCAAAAACGCCACCACATATCTTGCTTGCCTTGCCCTCCCACGAAGTTCATGAAATGAATGATCAGAAATACTTTGAAACACAGTATGATGTTCACCAGACAGACAGAACAAACGGGTGGGGTGGATCAACGACGAAAAAAACTGATAAGATAGCCAAAAAGACCCCTTCCTTTTGCACTTGACACAGAGCTAAATTTTCCAGGCCTCCACTAGGTGATGACAATAATCAGGCACTGAAACAAAGGCCAGGAACTGACTGACTGTCCACAAAGATAGAGAGATGGAAAAATAAATAGTCGACAGATAAGATCGGGGGTTGGAAAAAATAAAAAAGGAAAAACACAGAAACCCGTCCCGCTGAATCCAATGAAAATGCCCTTTTGAACGCCCTTCTTTTTTATCACTTGCTTACTTGCTTCCTTGCTTTCGAGCCATGATGCTACCTACGCACGCACGCACGCACGAAACAATGCACTGCAAAATTGATATCAAAACATCACGGTTTGTTTACAAGGGCTTGCCACCGATGAACTCGGACCACCTGCGGACCTCGGAAGGAACGCCCTCGGGGCGAGGCAGCTTCTCACTCATGCACTGAGCAAAGAGCATAGCGGTCTGCAGAGGGTGTTAGTTTCTGTAGATATGGTTATGGGGGGAAAGAGATTTGAATGAGGAAAAAGCTTACCTGGGGCTCCATGAACAACGGTACGCCAAAGTCAACAGCATTGCGACGCATGACGTAGTCGACGTCCATAACGGTCTTGCCACGGGCCTGGGCAAGGTTGAAGACGCCGCGAATGTCGTACTTCTTGAATACCTCACGGAGGGCACGCTTGTCTTCCTTGGGGAACTCGATAACCTCGACGGTGATCTTGTTCTTGGAAGAAGACTCGAGGAACTGCTTGACCTCCTCGTCGGCAGCGTACAGCTTGTAACCGAGCGGGCTGAGGTAATCAACAACGGTGGTCAAGTAGTTCTTGTCCAACTGGCCACCGAAGAGGAGACCCTCACCGGGCTCGGGCATGCGGAAGTTCATGGCGGACTGCAGCGAAGTCCAGTAGGCCTCGACCAAGTCCTTGCCGAAGCAGGCCATCTCGCCTGTCGACGCCATCTCAACTCCGAGGAAGGGGTCGGCACCAGCCAGGCGAGTCCAAGAGAACTGCGGTACCTTGGTCGCGACATAATCACGCTTGATAGCCATGAGATCAGTTGGCTCGGGAACGTTCTTGCCGACCAGGGCCTTGGTGGCAACATCAATGAAGTTGACGCCAAGAACCTTGCTGACGAAGGGGAACGAGCGGGAGGCGCGGAGGTTGCACTCAATGACCTTCAGCGCAGGGAGGCCACCCTCGGGGTTCTCGGCCTTGATGATTTGCATGTTGAAGGGACCGGTGATTCTCCAGGCCTTGGCGACCTTCTCGGCGATCTCCTTGACTCGGTCCATAGTGGTCTGGTCCAAGCCCACGGGGGGGAGAACCAGAGTGGCATCTCCGGAGTGAACACCAGCCTGCTCGACGTGTTCACTGACAGCGTGAAGGATGAGCTTGCCATCAGACGCGACACCGTCGCAGTCGATCTCCTCAGCGCCCTCGATGAACTTGGTGATGACGACCGGGTGGTCAGGAGAGACGTCGCTGGCAGCCTTGAGCTTGTGCTCCAGGTCCTCCTTGCTGTGAATCACGGTCATGGCCGCGCCAGAGAGCACATAACTGGGACGGACAAGGACAGGGTAACCGACTTCATCGGCAAAATCCTCGGCCTCCTCAACGGAGGTGAGCTCCTTCCAGGCCGGCTGATCAACACCGATGCTGTCGAGGATCTCCGAGAACTTATGTCTGTCCTCGGCCTTGTCGATATCGCGGGGGTCGGTGCCAAAAACGTTGGCGCCGCCAGTTTCTTGCAGGCGGAGGGCAATGTTCTGGGGCAGCTGGCCACCAACCGAGACAACAACGCCCTTGGCGTTCTCGAGCTCGTAAATATCCATGACACGCTCGTAGCTCAACTCCTCAAAGTAGAGCCTGTCAGCGGTGTCGAAATCGGTCGAATACGTCTCGGGGTTGTAGTTGATCATGACTGTCTTCTCACCCATCTCCCTGAGAGCAAGGGTGGCGCTCACGGCGCACCAATCGAACTCGACGGAGCTTCCAATACGGTACACGCCGCTTCCGAGGATGACGGTGCCCTTGTCTTCGAAGGAAACATCGTGAGTGGAGGCATTGTAGGTGGTGTAGAGGTAGTTGGTATCGGCAGGGAACTCGGCAGCGAGGGTGTCGATCTTCTTGACCCATGGCCTGATGCCGAACTGCAGTCTCAGAGCACGGACCTCGTCCTCAGTAGCATTGATAGCCGCAGCAATCTGCTTGTCGGAGAAGCCCATCTTCTTGGCCTTCATGACATTCTCCTTCTTCAGGCCCTGGAGGCTTCCGATCTCCTGGAGCTCCCTAGTGCAGTCCACAATGTTCTGCAACTTGTGCAAGAACCACTTGTCGATCTTGGTCAGCTCATGGACACGATCAACCGTGTAGTTCTCGTGGAGCATGGCTTGGCCGACCGCCAACCACCGGCGATCGGTGGGGTTCTGGAGCTCAAAGTCGATATCATCGAACTTGACGCCCTGGAAGCCAACAAACGAGGGGTCAACCTGTCTGATGGCCTTCTGGAAAGACTCCTCGAAGGTGCGGCCGATGGCCATGACCTCTCCGACCGACTTCATCGCACTGCCAATGTCGCGCTTGACGTGTTGGAACTTGGCCAAATCCCAACGGGGGATCTTGGTCACGATGTAATCCAGGGACGGCTCGAAGTTGGCCGTCGTGGTCTTGGTGACGGCGTTGGGGAGCTCGGGCAGAGTGTGGCCCAGGCCAATCTTGGCGGCAGTGTACGCCAATGGGTAGCCGGTAGCCTTGGAGGCCAGGGCGGACGACCGGGAAAGACGAGCGTTGACCTCGATGACTCTGTAATCCAGACCGTCAGGCTGCAGGGCATACTGAACGTTGCACTCGCCAACGACTCCCAAATGCCGGACAATCTTGATGGCGGCGGTCCGGAGCATGTGGTACTCCTCGTCGCTCAGGGTCTGACTGGGCGCAACGACAATCGAATCTCCAGTGTGGATGCCCAGGGGGTCAAAGTTCTCCATATTGCACACAGTGATGCAGTTGTTGTTGGCATCGCGAACGACCTCGTACTCGACCTCCTTCCAGCCCTTGAGAGACTTCTCAACCAGGATCTGGGGGGAGAGGGTCAGAGAGCGGGCGGCCATGTTCCGGAGCTCCTCCTCGTTGTTGGCAAAACCAGATCCCAGACCGCCGAGGGCGTAAGCAGCACGGACAATGATGGGATACCCAATCTTGTTGGCCGCCTCCAGCGCCTCATCGATCGTGTTGACGGCAAAGGACTTGGCGATGGGGATGTTGATCTCCTCGAGCGCCTTGGCGAACAAGTCTCTGTCCTCACTGAGCTCCAGCGTCCTCACACTGGTGCCCAGGACCTTGACGCCGTACTTCTCGAACAAGCCCAGCTTCTCCATCTGGACACCGAGGTTGAGGGCGGTCTGGCCGCCGAAGGAGAGGAAGATGCCATCGGGCTTCTCGCGCTGGATGACATACTCGACGTACTCCACCGTGACGGGGAGGTAGTAGATCTCGTCGGCGAGGATGTGGTTGGTCTGGATGGTAGCAATATTAGGGTTGATGAGCACCGAGGCGACGCCGGCCTCCTTGAGCGCCTTCAGAGCTTGTGATCCTGTGTAGGTGGGCTGCGGTCAGCTTCGTGCGCGGTGTGTACCTGGGACCATGTCTAGATCGTGTGACTCATTCACGTCGTTCACCGCCCAGTTTTTGATCCTGGGGGACGGACGGTGAAGGGGGCTGTCGTCTCGACGACGAGGAGAATCACGTACCAGAGTAGTCGAACTCTCCGGCCTGGCCAATGGCAAGACCACCACTTCCAATGACAAGGACCTTCTTGACATCAATGGCCTCCCTCGGCTTGATGACACCGCTTGCGAGGTAGGCCTTTGGGTCGGGGGCGTTCTGCGCGGCGGCGAGACCAGCTCTGGCGGCAGAGGCAAAGAGCAGGCGCTTCTGGGTCAATTGGGCCGTCTTGTTCTCGATCTGGTTGCGGAAGAGGGTGTTTTGGATGCCCGAGGCCGAGGTCAGGGACCTGAGCTGGGTGGCCTGGACGGGGACTCGTCGACCATGACGGAGGAGGGCAGGGGCACGGCCTGCCTTGTACACGGTCGACAGCATGGTCGTGGAGGTTCCGGCTGGGGGAGGGGAGGAGGGTTCGCAGAATAGAAGGCGGAACAAGTCTCGAGCAGCACTCCAGTCCCTGCTTCTCGCCAATTGACAATATTAAAAAGTCGCCCGTCCGTGAGGTCAGTTGTGGTGTGCTAGAAAAAAGAGAGACGGAAGGGAGCAGGAGAGTCAGAGTCGGCGGGCACAGACTAGGAGGCTACGGGTGGACGATTATCTGCGGGAAGCAAGGCAGGGGAACAAACGATTGACCCTCAGTGGGGAACGATAAGAGATAAGCCGGCTCTAATGTGACTCTTTCTCCAACAAATGCCTGCCTTGCCCTCGCTGCCCACTCAGTCGCTGCTGCCGGGCCTGGCACACCCTGGGGCGGACAGGTGAAAATTTTCAAAAATTCAGAGCCATCGCGTGCCGCCCGTGTATGGTGCACTTCCGACAGCGGATGCGGTGCGACACATTGACGAGCTGTTGGCATGCAGCTGCCAAGGTGCAATGGGCACCTACTATGTATCCCATGGCACATTTATATAGTATAGTACAGATCTACATGCTCGAGGGGGTTCCCAATGCCAGTAGGAGGAGCGTTGATGGCGTATCATGTCGCAATGCTGCGAACCGCAAGGATCGAGGTTTGTTCGACTTTCTGCCCTGCAGTAGTACTCTGGTGGAGACTGAAGAGATGCAGCTCTTTCACCTTTAAGATCGAATATTGGTATGCATACACTTGAATACAATAGATGTCCCCGTACTTCACCTGCAAACATAGAAACTGAAAAATAGAGATGAGAATCAAGATGAAAAAATGGTCTGGCATCTCTCAAATCTCTGATTGTTTAGCTCAGTCGCAGTGTGAGAGTTTGTCCCTGCACCAAAGCTCCTCTTCTTATTCCCGTTTGATTCATGCAACCTTGGCGGGCACAGCGGGTTACTACCGGACCTACCCCGCAGAGTAGCTCGCCTGCTCGCCTTGTTCGCTGCGTCGGGTGTGGTGCCCCTCACCCTGGCAGTTGAGTGACAACCCGTCCGCTGGCGTGGAAGAGATCTTTCAGCAACATGCCATTGGCCAATTCCTGTCCCGAGCTGCATGGCGTTCCATTGCCTCAGACCGATTTTTTTTTCACCTCATCAGCTGGTTCATGATATAATTCTCTCCGTTGGACAGCCTGGACCGATATTTTGCTTGAGGGGCGAAAAGAGGAACGTCTCTTTTCTTGGGGGCGCCGGGTGTTTACTGTGTACCTAGGGAACATTAGGATCAGGGGCAGCTTGCAGCACACATTTCCGTCCACTATGAAGAACCCGCTCCGGTTTCTCGCTCTGTTTTTTTCTTTCTTATTTTTTTCTCCTCAAGTCTTGGGTGTACTCAGTTCTCTCTCGGCCGAGTCTTGAGTTGCCGATTTTCTAACTGTTGACTATGTACCAGATAATGAGATTTGCTGTGCTGAAGAGGCGGACAAGAGTGGTAGATGTGAACCGTCATTAAAACACCACGTTAAATCCCCAAACTACCTGACAATGTGCTGATACAAGTACCTTCCCCCACGTCCGACAGCTAGATCGAAAATGCATACATACATGTACGCACTCTTGTAGTTCAAGTGTCTTGATGATATCCCGAGCCATGTCTTAGTCCGCCCACCGACTGAAGACAACCTCCCATCTCTATGGGGAGAACAATGGATCCTTTTTTTTCTTAGCCTTGTCGTGGTCTTGTGTTGATCCACGCATTTTGCTGCCAAGCATCCGGCACACCATCCTGCGTCTAACCTCAGCTGCCCAACCAGCGGCCAACCCTAACCCTGAATCTATGTCATCCACAGCTTCCCGCCAACTGCCTTGCCCGCCGCGCAACCGCCCGTCCAACGCCCGCACCCGTAATCCGTAAAGTGGGCACACCCAACCGGCGGCCCCAGCAGGACCCAGGGACCCATGACAGGTCTCTCCCAAGGCAGACCGACAGCCGCGTTATCGACTCGCTCGACCCGACACTTCATCATCGCCGCCTTGTCCGCGAACCCCCTTCCGCTGCCGTCAGATGAAGCATCTACAGTTTACAGTAGTCCCGGTCCCGAGCCCATGCACGCCGCGTTGCATAATTTCAACCAACCTGTACACCTAGCTACAACCCCTAGTTTCCTAGGTACCTAGCTCCCCCGCCGTGCGCTGCCCCGACGGGTTAGGTACACCAGGCATGTGAGGCCGCAAAACCAAACCATACCACCCACCCAACCCAACCAACTTGATGCGTTCCAACTCATCACCCTACCGCGGCGAGCTATGAACAATGATCCCGCCCCGAGCTTCGCGGCCCGCCAGTCCCTACCGTCCCAGCCTCGTCGCCACCGAAACTCCCACGACGACGACGACCACAGCACCAGCACCAGTGCGCATCACCAGCCCAGCAGAACCGATGACGGCGGCGGCGAGTCCTCGGCGGCTGCGGCTGCGGCGGTGACAGAAGCAGCAGCAGCAACAGCAGCCTCTCGATCCTCGCGCAAGCAGAAGCGCCGCGAAGGCATGGCCAAGAAGCTGCAGTTCATGAGCCACCTGCAAAAGAGCCTGGACACGGTCGTCTTCTCGTACATATGCGCCCTGTATTACATGGAGTAAGCCTCCCCACCACCTCCCCCTTCCCCATCCCACAACCACCAAACCACCCCTCTAACATACCCACCACAGGTGCTCCTTCACACGCCTCCTCCTACGAATCATCCCACACTACATCTTCATCTCGCCCAAAGACAGCCTCCTCCTGCTCCCCGCGCACCGCCCACACGTCTTCGCCATCCTCATCCCCAACCTGATCTGCCTCCTCCTGCACCTAATCCTCTCCCTCCCGCGCGCGAACGAGGCCACGCGCGGCTACATGCACGGCGGCGTGATCATCGACTTCATCGGGCAGAAGCCGCCGAGCTCGCGGCTGGGACTACTATTTCTCGACCTGGTCATCCTGGGCGTGCAGTGTCTGATGTTGGCGGTCCACCAGGAAAGGGAGAAGCTTAGGAAGGCTGTCCTGCCTGCGCTACGGAACGCCGCCGGTGCTGGTGGGGGGCAGACGACTGCTACTTCTGGGGCTGGGAGTAGGGATGGGACAACAGCGCCGGATTCGACACAGGATCACGACGCCGAGGAGCGTGGGGTCATGCGGGGCGAGGCGTATGCAGCGGATAATGATGACGACGGGAGAGCAGAGCGACAGCCGCTCTCGGAGGGGAGCCACCACAGCAGCTATCGGGAATACGGGATAGGGCCCGGGGGTGATAATCAGGAGAGGATGGGGAGCGGGTATTCCCCTGCCTCGGCGGCGGTCGACATGGTGGATATCATGAGGTCGGGCAACGCCGTCTTGGCGGATTTCCATGTAGTCCATGCGGTCCGGTCGGTGGGGAACGACTACCAGAGCGCCGCGGCCTACTCGCTCCAGAGCCTGGGATACACGGCGGCGCTGGCTGCTGCCATGGCTGCCGAGCGAAGGGCACGGCTTGGGGATCAGCGGGGGCAATGAAGACTCTTCTCTCTCTCTCATGACTGCACTTTCATAGCGAAACGTGTTTCTTAGAAGTTATATTAGTAGGTTTTTTGGTGTGTGCGCAACCTCAGCGTCGTTCCCAGGGCCGCCGCTTTGTATGTTTTTTTCTTTCTTTTTGTTCACAAAAGGCTTCAATTCGTCAAGCTACCTTCCTCCCCACGTTCCCAACACCGCTACCCTTCACCGAGATGGTCACATCATCCGTATTGTCGTCCTCGCCGCCATCGACGTCTCGTACACCCCAGGCGCTAGCTCCAAACGTCTTGAGGTCCCTAGCCAGCCCTATCGTCTCTTCCCTGCCCACCACTTCCCGCCCCAGCCGCAACCGGCCGACGTCCTCGGACCCCATGGCCATGAGCGTAAGCACCGTCGACGCGGCGGCACCCGTCACGCACCCGCCCTGCGCAATGATCTCCAGCAGCTGGTAGGCGCACCGCGTGCCAATGTCCTCGGGCACCACGCCGCCCTCGGGCGGAGCCACCACATCCGCCGAGTACAGCACACCGGCGGCGCTCGACTCAGCGACCAGGCTCAGCCCAAACCCAATACCCATCTTGCGTTTGGCGCCGCCGGCCTTGTCGCCCACCAGCGGGGCCGGGTCATACTGCGCGGCCACATGCACGTCCGAAACCAGACTATTCAACACGCCGCGCGCGGCCTGGATCATGCGCGCGTTATGACTCGCCGACACACCAGTGCAGTACGCCACGCCGCGGATGCGCCGTATCCTGCCCGGGCGCCGGTTAAGGTGCAGCGTCTTGGGCAGACGCACCTGGCTAGCGAAGCGCATCTCGACGACACCACCACCGCCGCGCCCTCCGGGGCCCGCGCAACTGCGCTGCAGCACGCGCAGCTCAATCCGTGCCGGCGGGATCCCAAACAGGCCAAAGAGCGGCAACACCGCGGTGCGAAAGGAGTCGACCGACATGTCGCCGGTCGCGTGGGTGGCAGAGGTAATCACCCCCGGGCCAGAGAAGCGGACGTTGACGTGCGCCTTGGAGAACGGGGCGAGTAAGGCGAGAGGTAGCAGGAAGTAGGTGACCCCGCGCGTGCAGTTGGCGGGCAGCGCGTGCTCGATCACGTCGCCGACCGAGGCGCCTGCGCCCGCCACCGTGCCGGTGATGAGCCCCGGTTGGTATGTGATGGTCGTGCCGCTGTAGGAGACGTCGATGACGCTGCCGTTGGTGACGGCCTCGAGCAGGCGGAGGAAGGAGATCTCGTGCGCGGCGAGGCCCGGGTGCGAGGGGGACGAGCTGCGGATCTTGGAGATGTGGATTGGCCGGCCTGTTAGGGTTGCGAGGACGAGGCGCTGCGCGAACTGGCGGTGGCCTGTGAAGCGCAGGAACTCGGGTTTCGAGCCCGACATGGCTGCTGCTGCTGCTGCTCGAAGTATGTAGTTTGGTTGGGTTCTTTCTTTTTTTCTTGTTCGTAATTCGGGGGGTGGTGGAGGGTGGAGGGGTTATGTAGTTGTGCAGTGCTGGGCTGGGCTGCGTGCGTCTTCGTCGTTGTCGTTGTAGGCGTGGTTTGTTCGTTTTACCAGCAAAAAAGCGGGTTACGACAGACAGACTTGCTTTACGCCGTCGTTTCGCCGTTCTGCCCTCCAGAGTGAGAGTTCAGTTCCCAGAAATTTTGGAGGGTCCCGCTGATTCTGCCGGGCGGTGCGAAAGTTTGATGGGCTTATCGGCTGGGGCGTCGCGCTGATAAGAAAAAATTGGCATGGGTGTCGACCCGAGTACAAGGGGTGCCCGCTGCTGCAGGTCCGCTGGAATGGTTTCTTGATAGGAGACGCCATTGCCTCTTTCTCCACTGTAAAAGTGCATCATCTTCCATGGATGTCGCCAAAACCTCACTCAACACCCAGGTCCCATTCCATTCATTCATACGTACATTCTCATATGCTACAATTTTCTTATTAGTAAATTCACTGGTCCTTGATTTTTTTTTTCTTCTTCTTAATGTCTATGCGCAGACGGTAGTGGCTGTCTTGTCCCTCCCTTATGCCTCCCCGAGTCTTCTCCCTCGACCTGAGCCGAACGAGCTACGTCTGCCAGTCGTGCCTCACCAACCTCCAACGCCCGAGTTCGCAGCAGCTGTTGACGAGAAGCTATGCCCATGCCACACGGAAGGCGCCCCAACCACGATACCCGCCGACACCTAGGAAGCTGAGGCACGCTCCCGCTGCTGCTCCCCAGCCCCAGCCATCCCCCCAGGACTTCCAGAAGGCCCTCCTTCAGGCGCAAACGGAAGATGCGCTCGAGCTGCCCGAGACAGCAGCCCTCGACGATGCCGGCCGGCCCATCAGTGTGCGCTACTACAACGAGGACGAGGCCGGCCAGTACCGGCAGCTGCGCGATGGCAGCGAGTTTGGCAGCATCAGCGGCGGGCTGGACTCGGAGATCGAGACGGCCATCAACGATCTGGAGCAGCAGATGGTGAACACGATGCAGATGCTCAAGCGCATGGAGCAGGAGGGCAACCAGGACAAGGCCGACGAGCTCAGGAAACAGTTCAAGAAGACCCTGAGGGAGAAGTACAAGGGCAAGACGGGCCCCGAGGCCGAGGAGTACGGCCTTCTCCGCATCCCCGGCTTCAGCGGGGTGCGCCAGAGGGCTGTGGCCAACCTCAACCGGTTCTTGGCCCGCGAGAGCGTCGTCAAGGGGGGCGTGCCGAAGCCCAAGGATCTGGTGGAGTGCTGGAAGTTCTACTCGGCCGCCCGCGCGGCGCTGGCGACGAACTGGTCCAGCGTCCCCCGCGAGGCCTGGGACTTCCTGTGGATGATTCTGTCGTACGAGGGCGCCGAGAACCCCAACCGGATGAGGCGCATCTACATCCTGGCAAGGGACATGCGCGCGGCAGGACTCACGCTGCGGGACTCGCAGCAGCTCCTCGCGATCGAAGCCATGTTCATCGAGGGGTGGCAGGGCGAGGCCATCGAGGCCTGGAAGAAGGCCGTCATCACCCTCGGGTCAAAACCGGACGTCTTCAGGAGTTACTGGGAGCTCGGGATCCGCATGTGCTGCCTGCACGGAGACACAGACCGCGCGCTGCGGGCAGCCGACACCCTGCTCAGCTCGCCCGCGCAAGATGCCAACCCCAGGATTCTCATCCCCATCATCCGGGCGCTGGCGGCGAAAGAGACTACCCATGAGCAAGCGTGGGACTCGTACCAACGCCTGCGAGAGCTCCTCGGGGATGAAATGCAGATTGAGGACTACGATGAGATCATCGCCGCCTTCCTCTCGTCAAACCGCGTCGAGTATGGGCTGCAGTCTTTCGTCGACATGATGTTCTCGGGCGCCGTGGACATCCGCGGGAGGACCAAGCTGCCCCACCAAGTCGGCAACCACTTCTTCATCGGAAAGTGGCTGAAGAGGCTGATAGGGGCGGGTGACCTGGACGGCGCCTACAAGGTGGTGGTATATCTGCAGTCCAAGGGGGTGGTTGCTTCCCCGATCCAGCTCAACGGCCTGATCGGAGCCTGGCTGCGCTCAGAAACGGCCGAGAATCTGGAGAAGGCCGAGAAGCTGGCGTGGGACATGATCCGCTCGCGTCTGAGCTACGTCCGACTCCGCCAGCGCGAGGCGGCGATGGAGCCATCCGTCCATTTATACGATCCAGGCAACCGCATAACACCTACCACGCAAGGCACCGACGCATCCGAGTTCGTCTGTGCAACCAGGGCATCCGCCGAGACGTTCTCCTTAATGGCCGAGAACTACAGCGTCCGCGGGCTCCACGACCGCCTCCAGGAGCTCTGGGGCGTGCTTGAAGCCGCCGAGATCGGCACCAACAGCTTCATGATGAACCAACTGATGCGATCCTACACGCAGAACGGACAGGCACAAGAGGCCGTCGCCTTCTACCAGACCATGACACAAGAACGCGGCATCAAGCCCGACGCACACACCTTCCTAGCCCTCTTCAACACGCTCTCCGTCAACCGGCTGCTGCAGCGAGACACGGAGCTAGCCGTCCTCGACGCCATCAACGGCAGGAAACACTTTAACGACATGGTGCACGCAGACTGGTCGTTCGACTCGGTAGAGACATTCGCCATCCTCCCGCGCACGGTCCTCTTCTCCATGCTCAAGGCCAAAGACTTTACCGGCATGATCATCGCCGCCCGCGCCATGAAGGAGCTGTTCGCCTTCACCCCGCCCGAGGCGCTGCTCATCGAGCTGGCTGCTGGCACGGCGACGCTGCGGGTTAAGACGAAGCGGAATATGGAGCGGATTATGGAGGGCAGCAAGACGATTGAGAGTTTGATAAGAAGGCATAGACGCGAGGTGGGGTATGAGGGGGGCGCGTTGACGGCTGAGCAGAAGGGTGAGGAGTTGGGAGCTGTGTTGGAGCAGTTGGTCCTGATTAAGGCTGGGGCGCAGGACGCGGATCCTAAGGAGGTTAGGCCGTTGCTTGAGGCGACTGCAAGGGATATGGGCGTGTATGAGGTTGTGGTTGCGAGGGACCCTGTGGTGATTGCACGGCGGAAGAAGGTTGTCAGACGGGATGACGGTGATGAGTAGGTATGTGTGTCTGTGTGTGTAGGTGTAGATATAGTTGTACAATATACTGTGGGGGATATGTATCCGCTCGCTATTTCGACTCGACTGGTTGGGTTGGGCGTTAAGTGAAATAATACCGTTGATTCTTGGCAGCTGTCTAGGCATGGTTCTTGTTATAAGATGGATGGGTTATGGTCACGATGTGGTGAGGATAGACTCTTCTGCATGCGTTTAAAGTGTAAAATGTAAAGTAAAATAAAACTGCTGCCAGCCATATGAGTTGATGTGTGGTATGAACACTCTATCCGTAGCAAAGCATTGAATAAACAATCCACCCTCCCTCCTGAATATGCCTGCAGTTTATGTTCCCAAAACTCCAAACCATGCATGCCCCCAAGAACATCACCCATCTACCACGTCCCAAACACCGCCAAAACCAACCCAGACCTATGTCTATGTAGCCCTAGAACTACTTCCTAGAACAGCTATCAGCATGCCCCTTCCCAGGCGGATAATCACACACAGGGCAATTATTCTCCGAATCAGACGCACATGCCTCCTAGTCATGGTCCTCCTCCTCGATGCCCGGACACCCATCCATTTCCGGGTCAGGATACGCCGTCTTGCACCAGAAACAATACCGATACTCCCCGCGCAGATACTCAACTAGTTTCTGCATCTTTTCCGCCGCGGGTAGGGCATTGAACGCGTCTAGCTCAGTGTCTTCCTCGTCTAGATCGTCTGCGGTGACGTACGTCGTCCACGGGGCGGCACTCTTGCCCTGCGCAAGCTTATCGTCAAGGTCTTCTTCTGCATCGGTGTAGGTAGGGAGGAGGCCTAGGCGTGAGGAATGGCTTTGTTCGAGATCGTGGCGCATACGTCTATCACGCTCGGTCTCCTCGCGGGCGCGGATTAGGCCGCGCCAGACCACGGGGATGGATTTAAGCGGACGCGAGGATGTCGTCTGCTTCTTATCCCCCGCAACAGTGAGACCGTCCTTGCGCTCCTCATCCATCATCTCAGCAACCCTCTGCGCAGCATAAACCAACCTCTCCACCCTCGCCTCCTCCCTCCCCTCCTCATCCTCTCCCGGTACCCCTCCTCATCCGCCTTCGCCCGCTTCGTCTGCGCACCAAGCGCCTCCGCCGCCTCACGCAACTTACGTTTCCTTTCGCTCTCAAGCCCGATACCCTCTCTCCCGTCTTTAATCGCTACACGAATCGGTTCCACCATCCGCAGGGTGGCTGTGCTGGAATTTGAGGTGTCTTTACTCCCGAGTGCCCCGCCCGTGAAGCCCATCTTGGCCATCATCGCGAGGCCTTTGCTTTTCGGGAGCTTGTTGGAGGGGAGGAGGAGGGAGCGTGATTGCGCTGCCTCGCGCGCGGCGGTTTCTTCGGCTGCGAGCTCGGCTTTGGATTTCACGCGCGCCCGGATCTCGGCTTCGCGCCGTTCACGTTGGCGGCGTTGGAGAGAGGTTTCGGGTTGTTTGTGGGGGTGGGAGTGGGTGGATGAGGGGCAGGCGTCGTCGGGGAAGGTCATTTTCATGTAGTCGTCCTCTGAGTCGGAGGAGGAGGTGGGGTTGGAGGGGGGTGCTGGTGGGGGGTGGGTGAGGCTCATGGTCACGGTGTTTTTGTTTTCTCTGGTGGCGGTGGTGATGCGGGATGTGTGTTGCGTGTGGTGAGCGGGTGTTTATTTATTTCCTCTGCTTGGAGGGTGGTGGTGACTGAGGTGGGTGGGAGACTGGGTTTTCGTGCCCTTTGTTTGTTGCTTCCCGTTCGTGAAGTCAAGTCAAGTTTTGGTTGTGGTTGATAGACGAAGGGATGGATGAGTGAGTTTATGTATTTTTTTCGGCGGCGCAAGGTTCAACCTATTGGGTGTGTTTTGGATCCCCTCTCGCTATGAGGTTAATCATTGAGTGCAAGTCTCGTTGGTCAGACGCGGAAGGGTGCTTGCTATGTTTATTGAGGAGTGTTGCGGGAAGGCGATATCAATGAAAGAAAGCTGGAAAGAATGAGGCTCAAGATGAAATGTGGGGGAAGGAGGGGTCCCATTGCTGTTGCCACAATCACAGCAGATGCACCATCGCACCATCCTTGATAACCTGCACTTGGTCATGCTTTGCACACATGGATAAACTTCAAAAGCCATGTCGACTTCTTTTTAGACAATTCGGATCAATTGATCCATTGATCAGTCCTCGTGCCTTGAGCACTTTGCTGAGGTTCTTACTGAGGTGAATCATACTGCCGATTGCTGAATGCTGTCACACTCGACGTTTCGGTTCAGTGTGTCAATGAGAGCAGTGCAATAACAATATAATAGAAATATGAAATTCCCAGTGAGTAATATAGCTCTTTCATAAATTTAACCCCCCCGGAAAAAGAAAAAAAAAAAGACAGATATGTCAGGCCCCAGTAAGGACGGTATTGTATATCAACATCATCTACATAACCCGTGCTTGCCTCAGATCTTCCAAGCAAAAGGCAAAGGAATGACAACACACAAAGATCACATATAGTACAACGGCGTGTAAAGCTGCGAGTGTGGGCACCCAGTGGTTACCTCTTTAATAAACCGTATCTCGATTACTGGTAACTCTTGACATCTGTTCACTCACGAACCCATTCATCAATGAGGCCTCCGCTTAAAGTACCTTACTTACGCAAGTATAAGCTAGGAAATGTTACAACGTATAGGTTTAGCAACTACTTACCTTCGACTACCTGACCTTAGTGCTACCACTCTTGAACTCACTACATCTGCAGCTGCAGTGTTATGTGTTTGTTTGGCGGCAGACGCACTCACCAAGCGTCAGATACCAAACGTCAAACCAAACCACAGGCCCCCTTGCCTTCCTCGACACTGGCAGGAGAAGATGGGCACGTGAACAGCATTGGATGTAGGCAAGGCAGCTAGCTGCTTGGCTGCCTCCGGAATCGTTTCCATCCCAGCACTGGTTGCCTGGAATGTGGTTTACCACCACTGACCACTAAGCTTTTCTTCTTTTCTGTTTGATGGCTCGGCATTATCCCGTCCCCAGCCAACTGCATGGCTTGCTCAAGTCCCAGCCCAGGACAAACTCACACCTCCCACTTCAGCTTTGTGACCAGTTACTGTCACTGTCACTGTCACATACCGGCCCCTATTCGACGGCGAGCTGAGAAACCATTCCGCCCCCCGACACGGCTTGCTGTCAGATATCGTATCCTGTATCCGCGAATTGCTACTCGTCGAAAGAAAGGTGAAGCCAAGCCAAGGTGAGCAAGCCCAGCGGGTCGTGGGGCGTTTGAGTTTTTTTTTGTTTTGTTTTGTTTTGAAGCAATGCAAAACTGCACTATTGAGCCCTTACAGGTCACGGCATGCATGCATGCAGCCTCTCACCCACGGTGGTGGTGCGTGTGCCATCACTGCCTGAATTATTAGTCGATGGCCACAATATACCGTGTTGGAGCAGCCACCTGAGTTAGACGCCTCCCGAGTGTCATTGGTCGTCCGTCCAGCCCGACCCTTCTCTCCCTGCCATGCCGAGCCGTTATTATTATCGTCTAGCTAGCCAGGCCGCCGACGTTCTCGCGCAACCACACTGGTGCTGCTTGCTGGTCTCCTCTCCCTCGTTGTCGGAAGCTTCACCATCGGCATCTGGGCTCACATGCGTGTCCACACACTGGACACAGGCATATACGCATCGGCTAATATTCTTCCTCGCCCGTGGTCTCGGAGGCTTCATCGTCTGTCTGTGCCTCGTGCGTGTTAGTGACGCAAAGTCGGCACTGTGTGTACACACACACACACCACCACCAGAACACGGTATCTCTCCATTTTGCCCGCGCGGCACGTCGACGGAGAAAAAGAAAGCCTCCCCCCAAGCCAAGGCGGACGCGGGCGTCAGGGAGAGAGAGATTCGGTCTACGCCTTGCCTTGTCTTGCCTTGCCTGCCTTGCCTCAGGTTTGACAATCGCATTTCCACTCTTTTTCTCATTATTCGCTGCGCGTCGCGTTGACAGGCGAGACATGGCTGATTGTGGATGACGCCTACATTGAAAAAGGCGACAAAGTTTGCTCCTGCTGCTGCAATGTGCGGCAGAGGCGGCAGGGGCGGTTGTCAGAACAGAAGCATACTTACCAGGTACGTAGGTACTGTTCAGAACTTCTCTGGATGGACAGGTACTCAGCAGGTGCAAGAATGGCGGCTGACATGTCTTGGTATCGTTCATGACCATGCATGCATGCATGTTGTTGTTGAGCCTTGCAGTGATCTGGGGGGTTTTGCTCATTCCGAGCTGATCGGCGCGTCTCTCCTCTCTTGCCGTGTTGGTTTTTCCTTGTTCCCACATGAGGCTGAGACTTTTCCAACAACCCAAGTGGATATTGTCTTGAATTTTACTCTCAAGTCTCCGTGTCTCACCCTCTCTCGCTGCTCCCATGCCGATGGTTTGGAGAGAGACATGCATTAAAAATCGGCAGGCATCTTGCAAGCTCGACCGACTGCCGAATACTTGCGTCGACTTCACACACATCCCCCCTTTACCCCGCAGTCGCCTTGACGTTTTTTTTTTGTTCGGGAGAACCGACAGGACGACTTTTTCTACGTCTTGCTTGATATTCAGCTGATTATGATGGGCACGGGTGATCTACCCTCAAGCTTTTTCGTGCGAGCGCCATTGGGCTTAGCAGAGCTAGTTTACTGTAATCGTCGTTCGCGGTCCGAGGCCCTCTTGGCCCGTTCCTTGGAAAACGCAGCCGCACTTTCACTTGCAGGCTTCTTGCCGGTTCGCCGTCAAGAACGCCAAAAAGGACTTTCGTGTCTGGATTGGTAGGTATCGGTTGTGGCCCGCACGGCCAGAGGGTCTGGTCTGGTCTCTGCACTTTGCAGACTGTGCCGTTCTAGTGTAGCTGGACGCTATGGCAGGTCTGTTCACTCGTCATTGCTTCTACACTACACTACGTGGACAGGCAAGTGTTGTTCAAGCGAGGCACCTCGCCTCGGAACTCGGGATGGGCTTGCTTGTGACATGACAAGTACCTGTCTGTCTGTACGGCACGCCTGGAGTTTTCGAGTTTGTGGAATGTATCTGATGGTACAACGGAGGATTCGACCCGCAACTTGGACGTTCGAGGGAGTGCCGTGTGGAATCTTTAACGTTGGGAAGGGAGGGAGCCTCGTGGGAGTCTCGGTACATGTTCACGCCGCATAGTTGCGCGCAGCTTCATGTTCTGGACACGCAACTTCGATGCTCTTTCTTGACTTCCCTTCCTTCATTGGGCGAGGAGGCACATGAGCAGTCCGGATCTGGTGGTGGTCCGTAACCATACCGGACAATATATGAGAATGCCAGCTTCCTCTCTTCAATATATATTCCATCCTGTCAGCACCGAGCAGCTTCATGTGCGACGACGGCAAGGTACGTTTCGGGGGGTTTCTTGGGGTGCTCTGAATCGCCATGCTATTCGCTGCGTATGTAGCACTTGACCCGGTTCTGTGTGTAAAATATATGGATATATATCCTGTGAGGGGCCGAGGGCGTAGTCGTGGTATGACTGTTAACCAGAAAAATCTCCGCGTGCATCGCAATCTAGTCTCGAACTTCGCCCTCAACAAGCTGTACACTAGGAATGGTGTGTGTGTGTGGGAGCCCACCAACATCGAGTGAATGCTCGGGTAGGTGACATGGACATTTGTTCCAGACCGTCCAACAAACAACCAAGACAGCTGCTCAGTTCGCTTTTTTTTTTTTTCTTCTTTCTTCGTCCCTTATCAGCAAACATGACCACCATCTTTGCTCACCCATCATGATACCTGCAGCTTTTGCCTCCCCTCATGTCAAAAGGGAGCCGTCGAAAAGAGCAAGCTGCCTTAGCTTCATTCATTACCTTAGCCACCGGTGGGAGCGTGCCTAGGTGCTAGGTGAATGTGTAGTGGTACACTAACACCGCCAGCTGCGATGTATAGTGCACATTAGTCGTTTCTTCTAGAATCATCTGGGCAGGCTGCCCGTGTGGTGCTTTTCGGCCCTTCCTACAGGTTTGAGAAGTGTGGTCCGAAACGAGTCGAGTCGCGCGCAACCACCATCATCATCATCATATCATCAAGAACCGTTCTGCAGTGCTCGCTAATTACCCCGGATTTGAGCTCTACCTGAGACTGACAATGACGCGTTTTGACAAGTCGACTGCGCAAGGGTTTGGGACTGACTGACTGGATGCCTTGCACATGCACACACTTTGGGGGCCTACGCCTCTTTTTGCCGATAGGTAGTGTATGGTGTAGGTATGTTGGGAGTAAAGTAGGAAGGCAAGGTGATGCACACAGTGTCAGGACGCGTTAGTATACCACCACCACCACACCACCATGAGAGATTCCTGTGCCATCGGCCAGCGTTGCATAAGAGAGCTGCCTGATGCTATGCCAAACTTATCCAGACGAGAAACGGACGGACGGACAGCAGTGCACACACTATACTAGGTAGGTCGATAGGTTCTGTGCGTATGCGTAATGTACAGAAGACAAACAGACCCTTCGCGCGGCCCCAAGTCCCCGATGAGGCAGCTTGCCGGCGAAGGAGGAGGCTGAGTGAGTGAGGGGATGGGGACCCGCAGAAAACCGAGCTGCTGGAATGGAATGAAGGGAATGAATGGCCCCTTCTGCGGTTTCTGCCCGGACGTCGTGTTCATGCAACATTATACACCCACCACCCACTGGAACCCCCCAAACTGTCAACTGCAGCAGCATAAACTTGAAATGTACCGAGAGCGACAGAGTACATTCGACGCCACGACCCCGGCGCCTGCAGGCCTGGTACCTGCATAAATGGGCCAAGTACCCTACTGGCTGGAATTGGGAGGCGAGAAAATGCCACCATGCAGGTACGTACGGACGTGGATTGATGGATTCCTTTTCCTATCCTGGCTGACCAGTCGTTTTCTCTCTCTCTGTCACTCCCCGCGCCCTCTCCTCTCTTTGCACACGCACGCTGAGAAAGGAAAAACCCCTCTCTCTTTCGCTCTCTCTGCGGCTCTCGTCACATACTGTGTACTGTTCCTTCTTCCCTTGTCCGCACAAGTATCGTAGTGTAGATTTGAATTGGGGAACCTGGCTTTTGCTACTAGCCCCGGCTTAGGTCGTCGTGAGTCGATCAGTGTGTGTGATGTGTGTCCAGTGTGGTGTGTCCAAACAAAAGAGGGCGATCCACCTTTTCCTTTGCGGGTTATAGTGGTTGTTTGAAAGCGTTTCTCCTCCTACGGAGTCGCCCTGCAACGGTCTCATCTTAGCAGCGCGCCATCCGGTCTGGATAACTCGGAAAGATATTCTCCACCTCTGCGGCGACGTCAACGATGCCTCTCTGACGAGTCGACGAGGGGGAGGGTGTTCCGGAAACAACAAATGTCTCCAAAAACATAGCCGGGGCAGCAAGAAAAAAGTCACCGTACCATCGTCGTCGCCCTCGTCGTCGTCGTTGACAAGGTGGCTGGCCCCATCCCAATTCCCAATCCTGCCATGAACCCAGTCGAATCCAGTTCAATCTCACCACCCACTACCGCGGGTGGGGTCTCGAGCCCCAAACTAAACCCGGAGTCAACAATTGGGCAGGCCTGGTGTCATTGTTCGCGGGCTCGCGGAAGCGGCAGAGCTCCTCCACACTTTCAGATGCTTGTCAAAAAATCCCGGAGAGGTGCCCTTTTTCTGTCGGTTTGTCTCGAACATGGGCAGCCTGTCCCGCCCCCATCCACCTACCATTTACGGACGCCCGCAGGTGCCTCAGCATGGTCTGAAACCCTGACAGGACCGAATCGGTGCTGGGCGCTCGGTGGATCGCGTTCACTATCTTTTCGCCACCATGGCCCCGGGCCCAAGCCCCAAAACCCCCAAGCCGGGACTTTGAGAGACAAGAGAGGAGGACAGGCAGGCAGACAGAAAAGACGGAGAACCGGGACCATGCCCTTGTTGTCGTCGGTCGCTTCGGTCTTGGAACCCGTGCGTGGGACATCATGTCCAAGATGGGAATCATGTCCACGAACTAGCCAACCGCTTGGCCATGTGGCAAGTACCCGTTACGTTGGTTGCTGCTAGCTAACATGATGGATGAACAACGTGATTACCTAGGCACTGCTAGGCATTTCTCCTCCCTAGTAGTGTATAGTGTAGTGAAGTGATGCCCCAGGTAAAAGGTGGCCCGCCACGTCCACCACCCGTGGTTGGCATCCTTTCAACACTCTTGCGAACGTGCTCCCCATCTCCTCGGTTCAAAGCGACTTTGGCAGTGGGCGGTCCTGTTGTCGGAGACTGTTGACGACTAGCGGGTAAATCAGTCTGGTAGTCGGGTTCTAGACTGCAACCTAGCACCCCGAAGAATGGAGAACTAGCGACTCTACGGGCCTCTCTGTCGGCCGTTCAGTTGTCGAGCGACCTGCCCGGTCGGCCTTTTTTTCCCACGCTATTGAGATAGTGTACGTAGTAGGTTGTGGTGTATTTGGATCAACATTGCTATACCCGGTTCAATCGCTATGATCGTCAAAGATCCATAGTAAATCTTCCGTTCTTCAAACCGAGCACCCGGGCAGGCTCATGTGATGGAAAGTCAACCGGTTTCAGATCATGTTTCCTTCCTCCGTTGGCAGCACTCTCAGAATAGCTTCCTAGCGGTGTGATCTTCGTGAAGAATGAAAATCTTCTGCATGGTACTGTGATACACGTGTGCGCCGTAAGTATACAGTTACGGACCGTTGGCCAAGCAAGAGGGCTTAACGGGCCGCGGATAGATAGCCGTAGAGTGGGCCGCGGGTGGGTGGGCGCACCACACAGTGTCTTTGTTCCCTTCCACGTTTGTTCGAGCCAGGCTGCACACTGTCGTATCCTATCGGCTTCGGAGGCCCAGGCCCAAAAGGGGAGGTCAAGGCCGTCCCGGTGTGTGCCCCGGATTTGCGGAACCGTGAACGGCGACGGCGGCCAGACAGCCAGACAGACAGGGTCCATGACTCCCTGCAAAATCCGGCCTCCCTGTTGTCATTGGATCAAGGTGGGTGAGACATTTCCCCGCCCACCGCCTTTCTCTCTCATCTGGCGACAAGTCTTGGCACAGCTTTAGGGTCGTATGTGTACAAGCCTCGGGCAGTTCTCAGTCTGAACCCGCCATCCAATTCCCAAGCTGCGTTGGTCCTGTGGACCAGAAGGCCTGCCCGTGGGATGGGTACCCTATCAAGTCCCTATCAAACAAGGAGTTTGGGGGTGCCTGCCTGCCTCGGAGGTGTTAACGTTAGTGTACCAACCATCATGGTTCGGTAGAGTGGCGTCCAGCGGAGAAAATGACATCGCATCGCGCAATACGCTCCATGGCGGCGGGACCGGTTCAGATCGTCCGAAATTCTCGATTCTCTGCAATCAGAAGCCAGGACAAGGGCGTCTCATCCCCAGCTCTCATGGACGGCACTGGTTGATTCAACACCATGGAGATTGGTCGCTGAATGTCCATTATCCTCCTGGCAATTCCGCGGCTCTCCCTGAAAGTCTCGAGGCGAGGCGAGGCGACAGACAGACAGCCAGAGAAACTCCAGCACATGGGGTTGCTCGCCCCGGTTGCACTCCAGGTTGTGTTGAGACCACTGCTACCAAACCTGTAACCTATTTGCTTGCTGCATCGAGCTGTCCCAGATTCATCGAGCCAGAGCAGAGGTGGGGGAGCGTAGTGTGCACTAGCGCAGGAACAAGACCAACACCCAAGCCAATAGACGGTTCCGCGCACCATGTCGATGGGTCTTCTGGAAGGTTTCAGGGTCAGTTTTCCCGCACAGGGGGGGTCATGGTCATCTTTTTCGGTCTGGCGTTTCCCCCGGCTGGACCCCGCGTCCCGTCCGTCCCAGCATTATCAAGTTGTGTGCCGTACCCGTATCGAGGATTGTGGGACAGGAGAGGACTCGCTCGTATCATCCCGCGAAACTATTGGATGCAGTGACTTGATTCACTGGTCGGTGGCCAAAAGAAACACCCAGAGCAGAGGAACAAGTGTAGGGCAGGGTTTTGCTGCGCTGGAGACGACTGCCGGACTCGAGAGCAGACAAGTCCCCATTCTCATTTCAGCACGTAACATGACGCTCCACCTCGCGACATGCCTCGAGAAGATTGTTCATAGAAGACGATATCTTCTTGAGAAAAGCTCTCGCCACCAAACTCGCGGTTCGGTCTATTTGTTGACACCCCGATCATTTTACGTAAGGTTGCAAAGACAGGATTCAGCGGAAAACCAGAGTGGTGGTGTGGTGTGTTGCCCCACGATCCTGACAGGGAACCTCGGTTTGGGGATTGACAAGCAAGGATATCGCTATCTCCCTCTAGGGACCCCCAAACTCAGTTCTGCGGAATGATAACAGGGTCTGTGGGGTTTGTTCTCGAAGGAAGTCAAGGCTTCGAAACTCTTCCTTCGAGATAAGACTCGATTCCGTTCCTCGTTGAGGTAGTGTAGATAGGTGTCGCGTGTGTAAAACGATGCTGTCTTGTTGAATACACACGCACTTGCACATGTGCGTTTACGGCCTCTCCGAGTGTGGGTGTGTGCCGGCCAGTGTTTTCTAGTGTAGAACGCGTTGGCGCCGTGTCCAAGTCGATAAGGCTCGTCCCGCGAAAGACCGCACACCGGTTTGTCGTTTCTTTTTCTTCTTGGTTTTTTCAGCAGAGTGCAAGACAGAAGGTTCCCGCCAATATTAAGAATCGCCACGTCCCGTCCCGTGATGGTCGGTCTATCCTCATCTAACAGACTTAAGCCCCAGCAAAGGAACGTGGGGGAGTGGTGGAAGTTACCCGGTCCAGATAGCCCGTAGTGTTGTTTTCGATAGTGCCATTCAACGACACACTTTCTTGGCTAATATTGTATTGTATTGTACGCGCGACAATAATGTCTCAATCATGGCAAACAGTTTTCGCCTTCTTCTGTTCTTCTTTTCTTCTTCCCACCACAGTGGCGCATTGTGCGACACTGGCTTGGCTGGCTAGCTGCAGAGCGCCGGTAGGCATGTTGAGTTTCTGTTGCTATCCATCTCGACCATCTCCGGATTCTCCAGCCATCTGCGTGAAAACATACGGAGATGCTATCCTGTTTGTTGCCACCACCTGCAGCAGGAGGCTGAAAAATCCGGCATCATATCTCAGGGGTGAACGGGCTCGACGCAGAAAAGGAAACCGGGAAACTGGACTCTCATCGGAGGGAAAGGCTGACAGTATCACACCATAATTCTGGCGGGCTACCGAGAAGAATCAAGAATATCGGTTTTGCCCCACGCACGTGCTGAATATGGAAGTTCGTGGTGGTTGGAGGTGGGGGGAATGGAGGTGTTTTGTTAAGGGACACGACCCTATGAGAGGACAAGAGAGGACAAGTTCGTCGCCATCTCCCATACCGTCACCGACACCCAGTGATGGCGCTTCCTGACTGGGCAGCCACTGTATAAGTGGTTGGAGAATTGGTGGAGGAGAGGAGTCCTGGACTTCCAGTTCCCGATTCTGTTCTCCTGTACGTGTGCTGTGTTTTGCCGTTCCGACTGGCCAGCCCTCAGGCAACCAGTTTGACCTGGAGTTGAGGGTCCATCATTAGTCCGGTTAGAGACTCTCTGGCTGGCTGTCGCGTGGTATCGAGCTCGTTTCTTGATTGACTGGTTGCATTTCTGACGTCCTCGCTTCGGTGTCTGACTCGGAATAAAACAAATGGCGGCTGCATTTCGTCACAATCGGCGTTCCGTGCTGCCTGCCCGCAGTGGGTGGATTGACCGCTCTCGGGTGTTTCATGTTTGCTGCACAGCAAAGAGGGGTTGTGTGAAGTGCATGGTTGGTGGATTGGTGGGTGGGTGAGTGGGTGGTGATCGCTCGTCATGACTGCCCACTCCCCGCTCGCCGCCCGCCGTGGAAGGGAAGAAAAAGAAAAATGAAACCTAGTATTGGATTTTTGGATCCGCAGAAAAACCTGGCGCTGCGGCTGCCGTTGGACGACGGTTGGATGGTGCGAGAATGGTGAGCGTTGCGTTTGCGTTTGCGGTTGGAGTGGTGCTGGTGGCTGCTGTAGCGTTGGTTGACGCGCCTTGGCATTTTTGGGACCTGCAGGCTGCATTATCACGTTCTCATCGAAACGCGGTTCTATCTTTCGACGCGGTTCCGTTTCCAATGATGGCAGTTTGCCATTCGTCCATTTCATTCCAGGTTCCTTGCCTCAGCCTGTGGGAAAGAAGGACCCGCGGCAAGGGGTGCCGTGTCGTAGCTGCCCTGTTGCTTCAAGACCAAAGTTGCAGGTACCTGAGGTTGTCCGAAGCTGTCCATGACCATTCATGCAGGAATATGGTCCAAGCGACCATGGCAAGGACGAAGGAAGACGCTTTCCATTTTTGTGGGTGGTGTCATATCTGGAGGCGGGGAAGGTGCGCGACGGACTTGCGGGTTGTTTTCCGCACCGCACACGACACTGGACTACGCGTACAGTACTGTATAACACTTAAACCACAGACAGAGTGCCGTTCGCGCCGCAAATGAAGCATCCATCTGTCTATCTATCCATTTCACATGAATTGATCGATGCATGTCAGGCTGGTGGGGGGAGCGAGCGGCCCCCCTCCTCTACGCACGCGGGTGCGGGTGACAACTGTAAAGTCAAAGATCCGATCCATGGATCCCGTTAAAATTGCGTCGAGCAATTCTCGGCAACAAAAGATATTCTTGGAACATTCTGAGAAGCCGCGGGAACTTAACCCGGGTTTGCTGCTACCTGGGCTTATCGATAGCGGTCAACCCCCGGTTTTGGTTTCCACACGTACTGTGTATATCAACGGCGAGTTGCCGTGCGAAAGAGGCATGATTTCAAAGGGTAGATCATCATCGTTTCCATGGATCCTGGGTTCCAAGCTCAATGCCATTGTCATGATGCGGTTGCCAGCCGTGCACAGCCAACGACCCCCAGGCGTCGTGATTCGCTGTGTGTTTGGTCCACTGCTTCCTTTAGATGCTGCGCATGTTTCGACTGAGATAGAGCATGAGTGACGACGCAGCAGCAGCAGCAGCAGCAGCAGCGGCGCATCCATTGATCTTTGCCGTCCATCGACGGGATAGGATCGATCCTACACGGATCACCTTCACTCCATCACAACTCGGTACCTGGTGATCCAACTCTGTCACCCCCACTCCCATCAACATCGACATCAATGCCCGCACCAACCACGGCGCCTGCTCTGTCGAGGTGCTGCTGGCAATCGCAGCGATCGAGCACTTGCTTGGACAGACGCAAGATGATCGTGATGGACGGGCGCAACGCCGGCTCACTCTCTCTGTCTCTCTCTCTCTGCCTGCCTCGCTTGCTCTCTCTGATCGTTCCTGTCCTGTCCCCTTCTCCGGGCTACCTGTGATGGGCGATGTGTGCGATGTGTGTGGTCAATGGATGTGTGATGTACGTAGGTGGCCTCTTCGGATTGTTCGTTCCTTGCATACCCAAGCTGCAGTCGCTACTGGCCTGAACTCGCTCCCAGCCGGCTAGGTGTGACTTGACGTCTTGCAGCGAATGGCGGTGCTCGGCTTGCCGTCGGACACCGCGCTTGGGGACGAGACTTGTGGGAGAGGCCATTTGTGCATTCGTGTGGAGGCCGCTTCTAGGGCGTTCGTGCTGGCGGCCGGCCTATCAGGCGTCTCCGAGGCCAGGTCGCACCTGCAAGCACGGTCGGCTTTATGCATGCACTTGACCTCGTCCTGTTCCTTCCTGTTGGTCGGTGGATATCCTTGTGCAGCATCGCTGGACGTGATTTGCTATTCCATCCCACCTGGTTCCAGGTTCCCACACCACAACTCTCACCGTCCGTTCCAGTTGCACCCACTGCACTGCGCAAGCAAAAGAGGGGACGCCGAGCGACGCGCTTTGCTTTTGGGTGCTCCTCGGCGTCTGGGCCGTCTGGTTGATGTACCTCGCCTTAGTCCGTCTGCATCCCACAGGCTAGGAGCCTAACACAGGGCTCTCTCTATCTTTCAGTTTTCCCCAAAAATTACGAATCGCCTGGACCATGGCTTGGCTCTTGGGTTAGTTTGGGTCAGGTAGGTACGCTCGAGGTACGGTACCTTACTTTTCATATCTTGGACTGAGTGACAGACCCATACCCGGCAGCACTATCCATGTATTCCGAGCTCTGGGGATTTAGCACTATTCGCTCGTATCCGGTATCTTGATTCTCATTCCCATTCCTCATCCCATCCGCCTGGGCCTGCGTCTAGTGTGGGACTGACTAACTGTGGTGACTGGGTGTGTCTGCGCTGACCTTTGACCTTTGAAAGCTGGAGTCGGAGGGTGCAGAATGACAGAGCTAATACGACAATCGGAAGTGACCACTCAACTCCACCACATTGGCACCATCTCTGGGTCTTGGCCTCTGCCGAACAGGAACTGGCCAAAGATGGACCAAGGACAGCTCCATTCCCAAGCGGAGGAGGATCCAATGCCTACTGGGTCGGTGGGCCATGCTCGTACGGTTGGGCAACCGTGGGTGGGTTTCTCGCCGTTCCGGCCATCCACTTCGGTCATCGACAACGGACAGACTCACAAACAAATCTCTCTTCCTGGGCGGACGGGCAGCCCGCCGGCTCACTTACTGACTGAATCCATCGCGCAGCCATTCACGTACCTACAGTACGGGATATGCAGGTACAGGTCTGACACTGAAGGGCGCTACGGGCCAAGCTCCCTCTTGTTTTCTCTGCTCGACCTCGGAGCTGGGTCAAAACGCTGAGACAGCGAACCACGATTCAGCTCTGGCGCATTGTGACCGTACCTACGGCGGTAGGTCGCTGCTGGAAGTGTATCCTGTATGCACTCTGCACACGCACGCGCACTGCACTCGTCTCTTGTCTGCAGGCACACACCAAAGCCATCTGCTAGTGCCATGTAGGCTCGACGCAGGACGGAATGTCGCCCACTCACTGGCTGGTGGCTGGCCTATCGTGTGCACTCTTCTGAAGTGCGTCCCCTCGGTACGGGCCATGGAGGCAACTGGAAGTGTGTGTGTGGATGTGTGTGTGCAGGTGGTTCCCTCCTCGTCGTCGCCCCTCCCTCCCAGTCGTCCACCCACCACCCACCACTCGTCGACTGGGGGGTCGAGGTACCCCCAGTCCTGCGGTACTTCCATCACACTGGCTGCTTCGGTCCAGAATTAGAATTGGACTAGCGGCTGCGCCATCTTTCATCCAGAGCCCACCACCCACACACCACCAGCGACCACCCATCTGATGTTTCCGGTAACTTGCCCCAGACATGCAGGGCAGGGATGGAGGGGTCCAGTCCTGCCGGTCTGTGGGTTCCAAAGCCCATCTTGTCCCTGTCCTTGTCCCTGTCCCTGTCAGCTCAAGCGAGACCGTCTGCGTCTGCGGTATGGGAGGAGGTACTTGGATACATGCAACGATGATGGTGGTGGACTGTGGACGGTGGTGGCAGCAGCAGCAGCAGCAGCAGCAGCAGCCTGCCCAGTGCCCAGTCACCCAGTCAGGACGGGTTAGGTCGTGTAGTCGGCCCAGTGCCGCCATCGACATGGCATGGATGGTCGGTACGCTCTCAGCAGCGGCTTTCATCTTTGCCCGTTGATCTCGAGTGGATTTACATATCCTCTAAGGGTCCCCTTCTCCACGTTCCCTCCCTCCCACCTCATGATCGGCAGACCTGTCGACCTGGACGTGTGATCTCTTTCTTCTTTACTTATCGGTTCTGTTTCTTTTAGGACTCGAGGTTTTGGAAACACACACTCCTTCCCTTCTTTTACTGTCATCACTCGATCTCGAACAGTCTGGTCCTCGTCGATATCCATCCATATCATTCACACCACGCCACTGCTCCCATGCGGCTGTAGACAAGACAGAGACAGCAACCCCTCAGTCGAGTTCATGTACAACATCAGTCCTCGAGACTCATAACCCGGCCAGTCCTCGATCTATCGATCAAGACTGCCAGTCACTCTTTACCACTGAACCGAACCACACCATCTTTAGGCCACTTGCCGAGACCCCAGAGAGAACGTTCAAACATCACCTTGTACACTACCACTACGCCCCCATATAGAACAACTAATACTTAAACCAACAACGACAACAACAACAACAAAACTTAAAGCCGACAAGAGCATCTTGCCTGGTGGGTACCCGTCTGCCTCGGAACCGACAGCCTGCTCATGGGAGACAGCAAAACTGATAGCAGTGGCAGACAGTTTTTTTCAAGATGGAAACCATGATGACGCCCCAGGCCATGGGCCCGACATTCTTCTACTACAGCCATGACCCGAGCTCAGAGAACAGGCAACAAGGGCACTTCACCTCACATCCGGGGTTTCAGCATCACCAGATGGGCATGTTCCCTGTTGTGCCCACTCTGCCCTCCACCCCCATCTATTCGAGACCCAGCTCGTCCAGCTCCCAGCCGCAGCAACACCAGTTCCAGTTCCAGCTCCAGCACCAGCACCACCAACAGCAGCAGCAACAGCACCCCATAATCTACACGGGGATGCCCAACCTGCATTCGACAATGTTGCGCATGACATCGCCCCAGCCCATGCACCAGAAGCCGACAATCATGCTGGAGACCGACCTCAATGAGAGCAACGGGCTGTACTACCCGTCAACACCTCCGCTGTCTTCCTCGGGAAGCTCGATTAGCAGTCCCGGGAGCTGTGATATGCTCCAGACGCCCTGCAACCCCATGTTCTCAGGGCTCGATCACCTCGACCGCAAGGAGGGGTGCGACGTGAAAGTCGAGAGCTTCGCCCACTCTCCCTTGGACTGGTCCAGCTGCGCATCGCCCCCAATGACACCTGGTACGTTTTTATTTATTGATTTCGTGTTCCTTCAGAAGAGAAATGGCCCGGTTCTGTATGTCAGCAAACAGGTTGGGTTTGAGCGACGATGCGACCAATGATAGTCGGAAAGGATCAAACAAAGTTCAACGGGATGTGGATGGGTGCATGCATTCCGGTTTCAGCGGAAAGAGGAGGACGATAAGGGTTGGCGGGAACCTGAAGGGACGATTGGGGGGTTTGGCGGGGCTCGCCGAATTGCCTGCCCGAAACCTTGGCCATTTTTGGTGCTCTTTTTTAGGGGGGTTGAGCTGACCTGTGTTCTGATTTGCAGTGTACCTTCCCTCGCAAAGCCTGACGCAGTCGTCGACCGGGAATGTTTTCTCGCTTAACAACCACGCTAGCGACCTCCTTTCCACTGCCTCCTGCCCTTCACTTTCTCCTTCTCCCTCACCCTACGCACGATCTGTATCCTCCGACGACCTCGACTTCTGCGACCCGCGCAACCTGACTGTGGGCTCTGCCGGCGCTGTCAACTCGAACCTCACACCCGAATTCTCGCCTCTGCACGCTCTGTGCGCCCGGGACGACGAGGAACACCACAAGTCTGTGCTCAGGGGTGAAGCATTCGTGAAGGCGGCGGCCCCTGCAATCTCGCTCTCGCCAAACCCGCACTTTGAGTTCAACCCTCAGCTCCACCGCAGCCTTCCCTCGGGCCTCCCTTCGTTTGAAGACTTCTCCGACCTCGAACAAGAGGACGACTTTGTCAACGGTCTGGTCAACCTCGGCGAGAACATTGTTGCCCCTCCTGCGACCACAACTGCGACTGCCACTACGAGTGCAACCGCAACCCCAACCGCAGCAACCACAACCACAACCCAGATCGGTCGATCGCGTGCCAGCTCCGACGCCGTGTCACTCTGCCAATCGAACTACGTCTGTGACGACGATTCGGAAGACTTGGACGACGCCGAGCTGTTCAGTGCCAACTGCCTGCCAAGTCCACCCGACTCGTGCCAGGCGGACAGCGACGCACACCAGCACAAGCGCCAGAAGAAGAGCCCGAGCTCCTGCAACCTCGCCATGAACACCGTCTCTGATGGCCAATCTGGTGATGCTCAGTCCGGCACCCCCGAGCAGCAGTCGACTCCTCCCGCCAACGACGGCAACACCCAGGAAACCAACTCGTCCGAAGTCAAGAACAACTCCGAGGATAACGACGCCAACTCAGAGAACCACGACGACTCTGCCTCCACCCCTCTGCCCGCCCCTGCCAACCGTCGTGGGCGCAAGCAGTCGTTGACCGAGGATCCCTCCAAGACCTTCAAGTGCGAACTGTGCAATCGTCGCTTCCGCCGACAAGAGCACCTGAAGCGTCACTACCGGTCCCTGCACACCGAGGACAAGCCCTTCGAGTGCCACGAGTGCGGCAAGAAGTTCTCTCGCTCCGATAACCTTGCGCAGCACTCTCGTACTCACGGCTCTGGTGCTATCGTCATGGACCTGATCGACCATCCCGATCACATGGGTAACATGCACCCTGCCTACCACCATGCCATGATGACCGGTATGCCTTCCCTCGGAGGAGGCGAGGACTACCACAACATGAGCAAGGTCCTGTTTCAGGTCACGGCCGAGATCCCCGGCAGTGAGAGCGACCATTCGTCAGACGAAGACAGTGAAAACAACTCCAAGAAGAGAAAAAGAATGGAGTAGACCATCTTCCCCAGGCTAGCCCATTATTTCACTTCTTCCCACACTCTTCACAATGCCGGTGGTTCTCGCAGCGGAACGTACCGTCGTCATTGATGCACGACATGACCATGATGACGACCTTCTTCATTCTCGGACCTGCCTCGCTACCATGTTTTCATATTTCTTTTTTGGGCGGCGGGTCGGTCAACATAGGGGTCCAACATAAAAAGAGGCAACTCCCTCCACGAGGCTGACACGAACACGAGTGGTGCTTTTGATTTACACGGCGCGGCTTCCCGAGCGGGGCATCGACAAAGCGGAACTAAAAGCAACGGTGTTTTGCGGCATTTGCATCTTTGCCTTTTTGTATTATCAAGTTTTCCCCATCGATTTTCAGGCAAATTTCCCTGCGTCTGGCAAGATACCCGCCCAGGTTGCCTGCCGCATTGATGCTTTCGAGAGTCGCGTCAATGCTCGGGCAATACGAGGGCGGTTGCGTATGACTTTTGGGAACACGGCGGGAGGACACGATTCGCGATGGAGAGGAGGACGGCTGTCCCGACGGTTGGGGCTTTTTTTGGTTTTGCAGCCCTTGTTTTTTTCTCGCTCTCTCTAGTGGCGGCTTTCACGTTCAACATGCTCGTTGTGGACTGGTACAGCAGGGCGGAGCAGCTGGTTTCGACCGTCCCTCGCTCTGGCAAACTCTGGGTTCTTCTCGACTCGGAGGCTTTATGCAGGAGGTACTACCACAACGCGGGAGTGTGATTTTGAGCAAAGTGTGGGGGCCTCTATCTATTCTGATTCTTGATTTGTTTGTTTTATTATTATCATATTTTTTTGGTTCATTTCACTCGGTTGTATCTCTACCTGTCCAGAGTTCTTTTTTCTCGAAAAGGAGGATCATGTTCCGGCGAGTCTATTTGCTGTGATTTGTGGCGGCGGGGAAACGTGCAGGACACATACATACATTTGCGCGAGGGGACTGGGAGAAGCAAGCAGGCATGGAAGCAAGGAAGCAAGCATAGCAAGCAAGCAAAATGAGAATTCAAATGTATACCAGGTATCTATGTAGCCAACTATTTTTGTGCCTTCTTTTTTCTTTCACTTCTTTTTTTTTTCCCTCTTTCCTCTCCCTTGTTTTGGTGGGTCTAGCTTACCACGGTACGGTGTAGACGTGATGGGATGTGATAGTTACCTGGTAGTGTACATGAAAAATGCCAGAGTTTTTTTTTTTAATTGCCCCCCTCCCCTGCATAAAAGCCTCGCTGTGCTGCCGGTGCCTGGCTTGCATAATTGAGCTGCAGCAACCTGCAAGAGAGAGATTGTACCTGACAGACTGGACAGACTGATGTCTGTCTGGCGGTGGCGCGGGGAACGTAAGGTACGTACGGTGTTAGTATACAGTAAACTAACTGCATGTGGTGGGGGGGGCTGAAACGCGAACCTTTTGGTTGATGCGACGGGACGGGAATGGGTTCCGGCGTTGGGTTCGTTGTTTTTACTGCTCTTGGGTTGGTTGGGGTCCGTTTGTTGTTCGGCTACCTGGCTTTGGCTTCTGTGTCGGTTTTTTGTCTTGTTCTGGCGGACTGACTGATACTGTGTACATGTCACATACTTTTTTGCCTGCACATGCCGTTTCTTGATTGTTACACACATACGCCTTTTGTTGCCCGCTCAGAACTCGGAGTTTGCAGGCTGAATGGAGGAAGGGAGGGACATGTATGACGGGTGCTGCTGCCCGTGAGATGTTACCTGTGGTTCTACACTGTATTGTATTGCGATAGTGGACGTGTTGCTATACCTCTGTGTACATTAAGCAGGGCACTTACTTCGAGGTTGACTTACGGGTATATCCGAGTACTGATAGATACCAGATAGGTAGGTTCAGGCAGGTAGGCTGGTGAAGTACGCTACGATCAAGATCTAGCGTGCCTGAGTTAATTAATCATCAAGTGTCACGCAGAGTTATGAGAGATATTATGTGGTGTAGAATATTGCTGGTGTCTACATCATCAGATCTGTCATTGAGCTCCCAGTCAGCAAGCTACCTGGTCCTATGCCTGGAGATATAAAGTTCCAAACTCTAATTGGAATCGATAGTGACATCTGAATAGACTACGCAGAAACATTGAACCCAAAACATCCAGTCTATCTGTTGGTAATCGAAAACCAATCACTTTCAAACTATCACTACCAGGTACGTACTGCGTAAAGGATGGGGAGCAAGCGGACAGAGAACGCTCCGAGGTAACTTACCAGGTACCTGAGGTACTTACCGACACCGGTACGTTCGTTTACGTCGTCGACACATGAGTTTACTGTGCTATTGGCGGCGGCGGTAGTCAAACCCGGAAGCCAAACTTAATAATTCCGGGCCGCACCTTTTCTTCTTTTCTCTTTTCCCGATCAGTTTTGTTTGTTGCTGAGACGAGGCAACACACAAGCGTGAGACACGAAAAAAGCAAAGAGGAATTCAATCAACCGTGGCTTGCAGCGTCGACCAGTCAATGACGGCGGGGGCAGACGGCTTTCCGCTAAACTCGCAAACCAATGCGGGCGCTCCTGCCTTGGGAATGGTTTGTTCAGGGGGGCATCCTGCACTTTTTTAGTGCACTACCGACCCGTTGCAGCGGCTCCACCTGTCTTAGGATTCCCCCCCAGACTGTTGGCAGAGACAATTGTGACGGGATATGGACGGGATGCGAATCCCATCCAGCACAACCCGGCACTTTCACGCACCTCCTGAGAAACGCATGGAATCCATCTGAACCTTCCTTCACCGCTTCAAACAATCGCTGCAGTGTCGTTTTTGGACTTTCAGACCCCAACAGGTACCTCTGATCTAGCTTCATGGTACACTGTGCTTCATGAAAGACCATACTTACCATGTCACTAGGGTAGTCTGCTTGGAGCGTCGAGCTTCGAAGCTATCAGGTACCTTTCGTCGATAACATAAGAAACTTGGGAGCCTTGCACCAAAGAATCGGGAGTTAAACCAGGTACCTAAGTCCCTAGACTTCGAGCTCGTTTCTCGCATCAGACACCCTCGCATCTGCGTGTTCGATTTCGGATTTCCGGCTGCGCATTTTCAGTCCTGGGCATCCACCCGGTCTTTTCAGACTGGTCAGTCTCTGGTCCAAGGAGGGACAAACCTCCCCTTCCCCCTTGTTTTTCCTTCTGCTTCTTGCGCCGCCGTCACCGTCGTCCTCCCCCACAAAACCCAGGAAATGGCAGCTAGTCGGGCGCCACCACCACCACCATCGACGACGACTGGAGACGGCTTGAGCGTCATTGCCCTGGTCTCCGGGGGCAAAGACAGCTTCTTCTCCATCCTCCACTGCCAAGCAAATGGCCACCGTGTCGTGGTCCTGGCTAACCTGCATCCGGGACCCCTACCGGGGTCGAGCCCGGGGCCGGGACTCGGGTCTGATGCCGCAGGAGCGCGAGCAACAGCGACAGGGGCAGGGGCAAGGACTGGTGCAGGGGCAAGGACTGGTGCAGGGGATTCTTCCTCCTCCTCCTCCTCGACCGCCACTGTTGACAGGGCCCCAGCCGTGATCCCAGCCAAGACCACGGCGGCTGGGACCGCCCCGGAGCTTACGTCAGATATCGCGACCGTCGATGGCGGGGGATCGCTTCTTGGCCAGCGCCAGTCTGTGGGTGAGGAGGGTGAAGCGGTGGCACGGTCGTCCAAGCACGAGCTCGAGCATGGGGATCATGACCCAAGCGTTGAGGCTGGCGTCCATGACGACGAGCAGCAGGACGAGCACGACCTCAACAGCTTCATGTACCAGACCGTGGGCCACCAAGTGATTCCCCTCTACGCTGACGCTACGGGCATCCCGCTGTATCGTCGTGCTATTGTCGGGGGCGCCGGCCGCCTCGGGAAGGACTACTACTCACACAGTGCACCCTCGCTATCCAAAGGCTCGGCTGATGTCATTAAAAACGGAGCTTCCGGAGGTGGTGCGCCCTTGTCTGATACAGAGACAGCACCGGAGGTCCGAGGGGCTGGCGGTGACGGTAACGATGACGCCGACGAGACCGAGTCCATGGTCCCGCTCCTGCGCACCATCATGGCCGCCCACCCAGAAGCCAACGCCATCTGCGCCGGCGCCATCCTGAGTACTTACCAGCGCACACGAGTGGAATCCGTGGCGACACGTCTAGGGCTGGTGCCTCTAGCCTATCTATGGAAGTTCCCTACCCTCCCAACGCCAGAGTCGTCGGGCGTGTCTGATGCCCAACTCCTGGACGACATGGCTGCCGTGGGGCTCGAGGCCCGCATCGTCAAGGTTGCCAGTGGCGGCCTCGACGACTCGTTTCTCTGGACCAATGTCGCGAGTGCGGGCGGCAGAGACAAGATTGCGCGGTCCATGCGGCGCTTCGGCATGGCCGAGGGAGGAGCCATCATAGGCGAAGGCGGCGAGTTCGAGACCATCGTGCTGGATGGACCGGCAAGGCTGTTTCGAAAGCGTATCGTAGTTGCGGAAGCTGATCGGCGGATTGTGATGGAGGGCGGCGGGACTGCGTGGCTGAATCTTCGGCATGCAAAGCTGGAGGCTAAAGACGAGAAGGCTCTTCTTGCGGACGGAGACAGCAACGAGGTTCGGATTCCTGGTTTGCTCGATCCCAGGTTCGTCAGTGTGCTAGATACGCTCTCCACCACAGAAGAGGCAGACGTAGTAGCTCTGTCCGGAGACCTGGCTCGGAGCAGCCTAGAGTCGCGTATCAGCGAGACACTACCAGACCTGGGGACTCTCCAAAGCCCCGCGGAAGCAAAGCTTCAGCAATGGTGCTTTGTCGGCAACGGCACGTCCGTCGAGGCAGAAACAGCGGCCCTCGTCGAGCAGATCCGTCTCCGCCTGAAGCAAGCCACCCTCACGCCGTCGGCCATCATCAACGCCACCATCCTCCTCCGCCGCATGGCCGACTTCCCGACCATCAACGCAATCTACGGCGCGCTGTTCGACGCCCCTAACCCGCCCGCCCGCGTCACCATCTCGTGCGGCCGTCTCCTCTCCCCGGCAGAGACCAACATCGCCGTCTACCTCACCGTGCACACCGGCGGCCTCCGCCCGGGCCAGCGGCAGGGCCTGCATGTGCAGTCCCGCTCGTACTGGGCGCCCGCCAACATCGGGCCGTACAGCCAGGCCGTTGCGGTCCCGCTGCGAAGCTTGCTGAGCGTTGCAGCGGGGACAGACGACGGCGGGCCACAGCTTGTCAGTATCGCGGGCCAGATCCCGCTTGTGCCGGCGACGATGGCGTTGCCTGCTGACGGGCTGGAGCTGCAGCTGGCGCTCTCGCTGCAGCATCTGTGGCGCATCGGCGTCGAGATGGGCGTGCAGTGGTGGACCAGCGGGGTGGCATATTTCCCGGCCTGCGACGGTGACGGTGGGGAGGCGGTGATGGCGAAGCGGGCGAGGATGGCTTTCAAGGCATGGGAGACGGCGCACCGATGGCCTGCTGGCGAGGATGAGGACGATGAGGATGAGGATGGTCCGGATCTGTGGGATCGGACGTTTGATCGTAGGTATATGAGCTACGCGGGTACCACTGGCGGGGAGAAAGAGGCGGCCCACGAACTGCCTGGTTGGGAGCTCATTGTCGGGGGCGCGGATAGGCTTCCTCGTCTGTTTGTTGCCGAGGTGGCGGAGTTGCCTCGCGCGGCGGCGGTCGAGTGGCATGCCCATCTTGGCATCGCGAAGGTAGCCGGGGCGAGTGTTTCTGTTTTGAATCCGGTCGTTGGTGATGAAGATGTGCACAGGGGGTTGGATGTCTCTCTGACTGTGGTTAGGTCGGGCATGGGGCTGAGTTTTGTTCAGACTATCGTGGCGGAGAGGTTGGTGGGTGAGTCGTCTGTTAAGTGGTTTAGGGAGATTGATTCTGTTGCTGGTAGGGCGGTTGCGAAGCTGGGTCGTGGTGGTGATGGGATGCCGGGCGTGGTGGTGCGGTATGTGGATGTTGGGAGATATGAAATGAGATGTTTCGAGGAGGAGGTTGCCCCGGTGGTGCCGTGTGCGTCGCTTTGGGACGCACGGAGGGGGGAGAGGTTGGCTTCGGTGGTGGTTTATCAGAGTGTTTTTGAGGAGGAAAGGAGGGATTGGGGGGAGGGTGAGGAGGATTGTTGATGGCTGGCTAGCTAGCTAGCTGGCTAAGAGGAAGTAAATAAATGAATGCACGAAATACCCATCCACCCCCTTTACCCCTTTCCTTGGCTTGCAGTTGAGATGGATGAGCTTGTCTGTTGGCTACCAGTACCGCGTTTCTTGATGGGTTCTTATTTGTTTATACTCCTTAATTGGCCTCGATACGTCCAGTGCACTGCTATATGTGTGTATATGTGTGTGTATCTGTGGGATTGTTGGTGTCGTCCTGAATCCAGAACTCCAAGCCAATCAATCGGTCAATCGATTGCATGTCCATAGGTATCTGAATGAACAAGGCTAGTCGGTTCCTAAGCTGCTGAGTACCTGGTATGTGTGTGTGTGCTACCCGTACCTACCTACCTGACCTAGTAATGCGGGGAAAGTTCAAGTTGGACGAGCCGCATGACCACTCAAGCTGACCTCTTTCTCACTCACTACCTACCTCCCGCAATTGTTAGCCGCCGTCCACGACGGGTACCGACCTGCTTAGTGCTAGGTGAGGTGCTTTGCTGGACACATCCTTCGTTTGTTCTTTTTTTGTGCTCTGTTTGTTTGGTTTTGTTTTTTGTTTTTATTGACGCATCCTGCTTGGGCTCTGCTCTGTGGATGAATTAGCGACGGGCACGGGTGCGATTTACTAATTAGCTACAGTAGCTGGTTTGGTGCACGAATGAACGTCTGGAGAACAGCGATTGTTGTTGTTGGGTGGATTGGACGAGAGGAAGTGACTGAGTGAGTGAGTGAGTAAGAGGTTCTTTCATACCTGTTGTGCGTCAGGGAGAAGAGGGGCCTCTTCTGTGGTCATTTCTTTTCGCTCTTGACTTCACGTACATCATCCTGTTTCCTCTTTTTCTTCTTTCGCGTCCTTGACCTTTTTAATGGCATTAGAATTAGCTGCACGTTGCAGCTACATGGACTCCGAGCTGAAGGTGCGCCAAGCAATCTTCACCGACGTGGTTGGGAAGGCATGAATGACCTAGGGAAACGGCTCTCATTGATCTTTTTTCTCACCTCCAATTCTTTCACAACCATTCTCCCCTTTGGCTCTGGGCGCCTGCTGCTGCAGCCCTTCTAACGGTGAAGAATCTCCTCGCCTGGCTGCCGATTGGGTATTTCTTTTGCTTCCATTTCTTATCACGATATATTCGTCCCGGTCAACCCGGATGTTTTTCTTTTCTTTTCCTATATAACTAGTCGTTTCTCCCTCTCCTACACACCAACAAGACTAACACCGATCTTCAGATCCTCCACAAGCCAGCCAACCAGCCAGCCAGCTACGCATGCCATCGTCTCACGTGCATCGTATCTGTACTCCCTACCGCCCTTGTAGGCACTGCAGGCAAACTGTCGCGATGGGAGGGGGTCGTGATGACGACAAGAAGAAGACGAAGAAGCTCTTTTTCACTGCTGGTCGAAACTACGGCGCCACCACCAGCACCGCGGATAGTCTCGATCCCACCTCGAATACCTCCGCCGAGGATGTTGAGAGCAGGAAGCGGTCCAGGGTGCGGCGGCGGTATCTTGTCGCTGGGTTGGCGGTCGCGACTCTCATCGTCACGACCGTCATCTTGTGTCTGTGGTTTCTGGTCCTGTCAGACGATGCTGGGAATGGTAATGTGAGTCGATGGCCCGTCTAGCCTTTTTTCCCCTTTCACGTCCCACGTCCAACGTCTCACAGCCTACCTTGCCTATTCTCTTCGCAATGCTTGCTCTAGATTGGGTTCGGTTTGCTTCTTGTTGTTCATCCAGTGGTCGCTGTTGTTTTCGTGTCACTGCAGTATTTGCCCATCCACATGTCTAGCCCGCTGGCCACCCCGGCGGTCTGTCTGCTGTGCGAGTGTGACGCTGGCCGGCCCCCTCGCGATCTTGACTCTTTCGTTCTTCTTTTCCTTTCCTTTCGTCTTGCAGAATAGCGTGAGAGCGCCTCGATTCGGGGAAGGGCGGACAGCAGGTGGGAACAAACAGATGCGCATGTGTCAGCCAGTCGAGGAGGATTAAAGTTCCATGTGTGTGCGCCTTGTTCTTTGGTGGAGGAAGGAGCGAAGAAGCCTCAGTGACATACCCAACGGCCAGGCCCGTTCAAGGTTTGTCGTGGCGGCCTACACTGAAGACTCTTCTAAGCAAAACGAACTTATTTCGAATTCTTTCTTTCTTGCTTCACTTCCACGACATATTATCTCAAATATTTATATGCCATCATAACTGCCAGCTTATCCCCCCCATGGCCCCCCTTTTCCTCCTCCGGCTATTCACGAGCCTCTGTCTTGTTAGTACGCTGACGGCAGCCCTTCCCACCAAACAGAACATAACTTCGCCCGGAAAGGCCCCTGTCGTGGACCTCAACTACACCGTGTATGAGGGACTCAGCTTGGCGAATGGGGTCAGCGCTTTCTTGGGTATGCGCTATGCCTCTCCGCCTGTTGGCGACCTGAGGTGGCGAGCGCCGGCGAAGCCTTCGCGGACCAGCACCGTCCAAAAAGCGACACAGGTATGTGCAATGATGTTTATCTCGTTGTATTTGTCGTGAAATGCCGATTGTGTTGACTCTGTCCTAGTTTCAACCGATATGTCTCGGTATCAACAACCCATATCCCGCCGGTGGCCAGGACGAAGACTGCCTCTTTGTCAACGTCTGGGCCCCGACGAATGCCACGTCGCAGTCCCAGCTGCCGGTCTGGGTGTTTATTCAGGGCGGTGGTGAGTAGCCCCTATTCTTCCACCTAGCTGGGCCATAACGACCCAGAGCTGAATGCTAAGTCACCCGCAGGCTACGTGTCACTCACCAACGCAAACTGGAACGGCGCCGAAGTCGTGCAGAAGTCGGGCCACAACATCGTCATGGTCAACTTCAACTACCGTGTCGGCATGTGGGGGTTCCTAGCCAGCGAGCGAGTGCGAGAGGACGGGGATCTCAACGCCGGCTTGCTGGACCAGCGAATGCTGCTCGCATGGGTGAAGGCCCATATTGCCTCGTTCGGTGGCGACCCCAACCACGTGGTGATCCACGGCGCCTCGGCCGGCGCCGGGTCCGTCGCCATGCACATGGTTGCCTACGGCGGGCGCAACGATGACCTCTTCGTCGGCGCCATGGCCGAGTCCGTCTTCTTCCCCGCGCAGCCCGCTGTCACGGACTTGGAATACCAGTTCGACCGTGTGGCACAGCAGACAGGCTGCGACAGCGTCCCGCGGGACAACCAACTCTCGTGCCTACGCGGCAAGGACGTAGCCGCACTCCAAGCCGCGAACCACGTGCAGCAGTTCCCCGGCCGTCCGGACCCGCCCCTGCCGCTGTTCTACTTTACTCCATGCATCGACGGCGACCTCCTCCGGGATTACCCCTATAAACTGTTCCGCGACGGCCGCTTCGTCAAAGTGCCAGTTCTATTCGGCACGAGCGCCAACGAGGGCTCCGTCTTCGCCGTCAACGCCGACACCCAGGCCGATGTCTCCATGTTCCTCCGCAACAACTACCCGCACCTGAGCGCCAACGAGACCGACGCCGTGCTGGCACACTACCCCTTACTGCCTTCGCTACCCAACCACGCCCCGTGGTACCCGACCGCCAGCCAGGCCTACGGCGAAGCGACTTTTATTTGCCCGAATGTTAATGTCCTGAACGAGATCCACGCCGGCATGCTCAGCTCGGCAGCCACAACATTAACTTCCACAAACACTACTAACACAACAAACACAAATCCAATTCCAATCACCCAAACGGACCAGCCGCCAGTCTTTGCATACCGCTTCAACGTCCAGGACGAAGGCAACACAGCCGCCGGCCTAGGCGTCCCGCACCTCTTCGACGCCGCAGCGATCTTCGGGCCAGATAACATTGGCGGCGCGTCCGCCAGCTACAAGACGTACAATGCGCCCGTCGTGCCACTGTTTATGTCGTACTGGATCAGCTTCATCCGCAGGCTGGACCCGAACCCACACCGTAGCGAGGGGAGCCCGGTCTGGAGACGCTGGGGCGGCGGCGGCGGCGAGATGGGTGTTGTTAAGGATGGAGATAGGAGCGGTGGTGGTGGGATGAGCCAGCTTATTGTCGAGACGGGGAACACGCGCATGGAAACCGTGCCGGCGGACGAGAGGGTGAGGTGTTTGTTTTGGTTGTCGCTTGGGGATACGTTGGAGCAGATGTGACGGGAGTTAGGTACCATGGATAGAAGGTGTTGTTGGCATAGCGTGGCGTAGGATGGATGGATGCATATGCATACAAACGAGAGAGGGATGGAAAGGGGGTCATGATCATGTCGAAACGAAAGCTCGGAGCGGAAACTCGGGTTTTGGTTGCCTTTAACGTTATTATTTTACTAATGACTGGAATGAATTAATGTTTCCAAAACATACGTTTCGAAGGAACCTGGCCATCATTACCCCTGAGCTTTGATACAAACTCGCAGTGAACTATGCATACAGAATCTAAATATTCCTGCGTTTGATAAATACACATAATGCTGTAGCACCCTTCCTCACTAAAAAGTCGCCGTCCCCTTATTTCTCCACATGTGCGGCTGTAGATTCCCTTCCATCCCTCTCCTCTCCTCGTCTCTACGAAGCGTCCGTCCTGCACCAATCTTCAAGATCTATACGGTTAACATTCTTACAAACTTTGTTAACACACTCACTGCCCCCCGAAAAACCACAGCACTAGCAAGCAAGCGTTTCCAAAAACCACAAACCACAAACCAAAACCAAACCGTCGATTGTCCAAAAGTACAAATACAGCTAGCCGACTAACCAACCACTTTTAAACATACGCAGATAACCAACGGACAAGAAACAAGAAAAAAAGACAAAAATGAATTCCACTTGTAAACATACATAAACCAACCCTCTACCCAACCAACCGACTAGTAAAACAAACAAGCCACCAAAGCACAGACAAGACAGAAAACCAACAAACATCTCCAGTGTAGTCTACTTAAGAATCACCATCTCCTCCTGACGATCCCTGGCAAACACATCCTTGTAAGCATGCCACATCTTCTCCAACTCACCCACATACGCCGCATGCAAGCGATCGACCTCGGCATTCTCATAGTCACCATCCTTCTTCTGCATGACCTGGATCGGCTTGCCGACGACAATATTCAGCGGCCGACGGTACGGCATAAGTCCCACATCATAGTTGAAGATCCCGCGGCCGTGCAAGAACGGCAGCGTAAACTTGAGAGTGCGCAGAGCAAACATCTGCAGCCGGTGCAGGGACGGGTGCGTCTTCGGGCTGACCTGGTCGTAGAGGTCGTTCTCGCCGAACGCGAGGACAGGGACCAGGTCTGCGCCGGTACGGATCGCCATCTTGACGAAACCCTTGCGCTCGCCGAGGACGAGGCGCATGGTGCCCGGGTATGCCTCGAGGGACTCGCGGGCGCCGCCGACGACGATGGTGACGGCGCGGCCCATGCCCTCGTCGTTAGGCCCGCCGCGCGTGAGGATGTTGGTGATGGAGTCCTTGGAGACGGACCGGATGCCGGCCGCCAGGATGTAGTCGCGGTACAGCGGGATGCGGAAGTTGGAGTCGAGCGTGAGCAGCGTGTTGGTGATGCCCGGGAACTTGTCCGAGAAGCTGAGCGCCTCGGTGCCGAACGCCGCAAAGGCTCCGTGCGAGATGATGCCGTGCGGGTGGTAGCCAAAGATGTACTTGCGCGTCGGCGGCAGGTCGTGCGTCTTGTGCAGCTTGGCCGGGAAGTAGTCGCCAAAGAACTTCCAGATGGGCAGCCGGCGGAACCGCTCCGAGCGCAGACGGAGCCGGCCGTCAGTGTGCGTCTTGGACAGGAGCATGTGCAGGAGGTACGGGATCAGGATCGGCCACGTTAGGGGGATGGCGCAGAGGAAAAAGAAGAAGCCCACAAAGGTCGCGATGCTCATGCAGTGCGTCAGGACCGCGAGCGTCTGGAGGCGCCGCTTGCCGGGGATCTTCCACGGCGCAAACCGGAGTCCGCCGGCCTGGTAGTAGTTGGCATCCCCATCGGACCCTTCCCCGTCGACGCCATTGACGAATAGGGGCGGGTAATCATGACGGTGGTCATGTTTGTGCCGCGGTGTCCGGTGTTTAGCCTTTGTGGTGTGGTTGGTCGACGAGCTGTCAACCCCGGTCGTGTTGTGGGCTTTTGGCTTGCTCTCGTGTTCTGCCTGGCTGTCTTTTGCCTTTGCTTGGCCATTTGACTTGCTCTCGTCTTTTGACTTGCTGTCCACTTCGGATCCGCCGGCGTCCTTCGTTGGTTGGTCCTCTACCTTCGCGGCCTCGGCGCGAGTCTCGGGCTCCTCTTGGCCATCCGTGTTCGACACTTTGGTTCCCGTGCCTGGCCCGAAGGGGCTATCCTCTTGTGCGTGGAGGGGGCTCGTTTGGTTTGTGTCAGTCGAGGAGTCGAAGCTCGTGGTCATGGAGATGGATGCCCGACTGGTGCTCCCGGACTTGGAGCTCGCCGCCCCGGTTGTGGATGAAATATCTGTGTCCTCCTCCACCGTGGCCTTTTTGCTGGTGTCGTGTGATCTTGTTGTATCCATATCCCCTTGCTTGGTGGTACCGGCCTGTTTCGAGGTTGTGGATCTGGTGGTGGGAGCGGGTGCTCCATTCTCCTCGCCATTAATCTACCTGGACTGTCAGCAACCGCATCTGGGACCCACGTATCTGGCAATGGGCTTGAGCTGCCCGGGTAGCAACCAACTTACACCGCTGTCGTCGGGCTCGTGTTTTGGCTCTGTTCTGCTCGTGGTGGGAGATGCCGGTTTGGCTAAGCTATTGCTGTGACTATTGCTATCGTCATTGTGGTTGTTGCTATTGCTGTTGCTGCTATTATTGTCGCTGTTGCTGTTGCCCTTGTCGTTGCTGTTGGAAGCCGTGCCAGTCGTCGTGCCCTTCGCGTCGTGGGGAGCTGCGTTCGTGTCAACGATGCGCAGAATGGGGATTTCACTGCGGTGGGCTTTCGGGGCAGCCTTCTTGGCCTGGGCCTTCTTCCCCGAGCCTTTCTTCTTCTTGGAGGAGGATGAAGAGCCCGCGGGAGGGCTTGCCGTGTCTTGCTCGTGGTGCTCCATCTCTTGATCTTGCTCCAGCTCCAGCTCCGGCTCCTGTCTTACAGGCTTTCCTTGGTCCCTCTTCCAGCCAGCTCGGTGATGAAGAATGGATGGTGTTACAGACACGGGTACGGGTGCGGTGCGGTGCGGTGCGGGTACGGAATACGGCAATGCTACTCGGGCTCACCTGGGACGGAGACTGGGACGGGGTCCATGACAGACATAACTCTGGCCAGGCAGGCACCAGGGACGCGGGGCGAGTGGATTTAGGCGTTACCTAGGCATGCAGACCAGTCGGACTGGAATGGGGGCTTCGGTGTTCTAGTTGCTAGTTGCACGTGGAGTTGAAAGTTGCTACTGAGCGCTGGGCGAGACGGAGATCGACTAAAGTAAGGTGCTCGAAAAGCTTATCGATCCAAGGGCGGCGACGGCGCAAAACATAAAAGATGAATTGGACCAGAACCCATGCGTCGCCTCGTGGAGTGCCAGCATCACTCACACCGCGGGGACGAACTCAGCATGCACAATGTTCGGGAAGCCGTTCGTTCATTTGGTCATCGTTCCATGGACCTTCCTAGGCTGGCTGCGCGGTGGTTGGACGGTTGCGCCGCACAGGGGAGGAGCTGGATTGATGACCGCCGCGGTCGAGAAGGCGAGAGGCGAGGGCGAGGTCAGAGAACGAGGGGCGAGAAGGCAGGAGGGAACGAGCGGCGCACACACTCTCTCACTCTTGCTCACCTTAAGGTTGCCGCTTGCCGCTTGCAGCCGAACCAAGTCCCGGCCTAGACGAGCTATGACGTCCTTTCCAGGTTGCGGTGGGGTGGGCCACCTATCCAATCCCGCAGTGAAGAGGCGCTAAAGTTTGCTTCTCCAGGTGAGGTGTTCAACCGTGGCCGAACGCCGTTAGTACCGCTGCACAACTCACCGAGGAAATCCATTCACCAGCCCTGCAGAGCATCTCGAGAGTCACAAAACTTCGAAACAAAACGCTGCATCAATCACCTAGATATGTCGTAATATCAGCTTCTATTATATCCTGTATGCTTGGCGATTTTTCTGGCTGGCCACCACGAATCAATGGTCTCCATCTCTGCAAAGGCACAATGAGTCGTGAAGATCTGACCACCACCAACAACACCTTCTTCTGTGTGTCCATTCATGCATGCAATGCAAGGCACTCGCTCCACCAGGAAACGCCCCCTTTTCTATACTGCATGAAATGCGTGCATAATAAACAGTGGAAGTCAACAACGCACATATACACCAGGCTATTACCACAGTACCTAGACAATGAATATAGATGACCGCCCGGACTCCCCCATACTTGAAAAAAGAAACCAGAAACAAAAAAAACATCAAATCCAAACAAGCAAGCGTCAAAACAGACCTTGACCATACATCCATCTATCACATGCTAACTAACTATTATTCTATACGCAAAGCACGGCAAGTTACCACTGCACCCCTGCCAAGGTTCCATCCATCCCCCTCGCTCCTCAACGCTTATTTTCCTTCCGCAGCTCGGCGTCTTCTTCCAAGTACGGAAGGTCCCTATTGGCAAATATGGGACCTCCTCCTCCTCCTCCTCCTCCGTAAACTCCCTCGCGCTGACGTGAATATCTTTCGATTCTTTTTCCCTTTCCGCTTCTTGTTTATTTATTTGTTTTGTTTTTAACTAGGTAGGTGCCTCGAGGCCGCAAAATCTGCTCTGCTCTGCTCTGATCTGATCCAGTCATGATGCGATTTAATGATCTTCCCTTCCCTTCCCTCGCTCTACATTGATCACAACAAACTTAGCCTCCTTGACATCCAAACAGACACACACACACGCGCGGTGCATATATAAAATACTGTTGTACACACGCTAGCCAAGCAAACTTTAAACCCCCGCTTTCTCTCTCTCTCTCTCTCTGTAATGTAAAGAACAGAGCAAGAATTGGAAGTGATGCCCGACCAGGACCAAGAAACCCCGTGCACACACGAAAAACCTGGCCGCCGCCGACAAACCCAGATACATAGACAGACAGACCTCCAAATGCCCTTCAAATGACACTGAACAGCGACCAACACTTCAGATCGCCGCAGCACCTGTTCTCTCTTAAGCAAGACCTTCACTGAACCGCCGTTGACGGGCAATGTGCAATCCATCACAGAGAACGAATGAACAAGAAAAATTTAAACAACAAATAACGATGGCAGTAAGGCAGGAGTCTCGCGTCCCCCCCTCCTTCTTCTTCTTCTTCTTCAAAAAAAAAGTCCTTCCCATGCAATGATATCCACCCAACTACGGTATATGGCCGCCGAGGAAGAAAACGCTCCGCTCATAAAACCGCTTTTGATCCCGTAAACACCGATTGAACCCCCAATTTTGCGCCTTTGGAGAAAAACAGAGAGAACAGAACGCCCAGCCCCATCTCGAGAAATGAGAAACAATATTTCTGATATGATAAAACCACTTGTTTGTTTGTTTGTTTGCCAACAGTCAAGGGTGCAGGGGAAGAAGGGAGAAAGAAGAAAAAGCTTCTTCTTCTGCTGACTCCGCCAGACTGTCGTCATGCCGCGTGAATCCTATTTTCCCCCTTATGCATATGCCAGAGGGACCCAGACCCAGCTCCCGCAACCAGATCACTCGAATGGATCTTCTTTGACTAGCTCTCCAGCAGACGAGCACCATTCATCCCTATTGCTGCTGCTGCTGCTGCTGCTGTCGGGGCGCGGGCGCTTCAAGCCCTTGGGATGTTGACAATTGTTGTCGGAGTGCGGCAACCTCGGTGGTAAGTTCCGCAACGTGCTGCTCCTGCGCGCTGAGCTTTTCTATCAACTGCGTCCTGTCCCGGTTTCCGGCTTCTACCTCGGCCATCAAATGCTTGACTTTATTGTCCAGGTGTTGTACATAGGCCCAGACGCCCTGATCACTGGTGGCGAAGAGGCTGCCGCCATCCACCGGATTGCCATTACTGGTCGGGCCTGGAGGCTTGGCTCCGCTCAAGGCGCGAGGGCGTGCTCGAGCGGATGCCTGCTGCTGGGTCGCGGGAGCCGTGGGAGACGAGACGGTGGCAGCGTTGCCTTGAGCCAGATTTCGGTCAGCAGGGGGGTATTGAGAGAGCCAGGCTTGCTGGGCCGTTTGCGACATACCATGGGAAGGCAGAGACAACCCGGAAGCAGCCTGTTCCGGCTGCCGGAAATGCTGTTGCTGAGCTGGTGAGCGCTGGTGATTCAGAGCGGACGCATCGTGGCCAGTCTGGTTCTGCTGACCCCCTCCGGGACTCAGAGGCTTGGGGCTCTCCGTCATGCCGCTCTGCGAATACATGGACGAGCTCCCGGCGCTCACAGGCATGGACGATATGCTGGTGTGCGGCGTGTGGTCATTAGGCACACTTGGGGAGGTAGTCGCACTCGATGACCCGCGATCGACATTGGGAGGATACAGACCGCCGGTGTGGCCCGGCCGCGGACCTGCTGGGGGATACGTGCTTGGGTGGGCGGGATGGCTCTGAGGTGGTGGTGGTGGTGGCTGACCAGGAACATGCTGTGCTTGGATGCTCGGTAAGCTTAGGCGGCGGCGCTCATCCTCTGTCATGTCGCCATCAGCGTTGTTAGAGTACAAGACGCCAGTCATATCGTCGGGCCTATCGTCGAAATCATCTCCCGTAAAGCTGCCCATACTTGTCCTCCTACCAGCACAGCCGCCAGCGCCTTTGCTATGTCTCGCCAGCGCATCGCCTCGTGCAAACTTTCTATCGCACGACGGGCAGATATGAGGCTTCTCTCCCGTATGAAGCTTACTGTGACGCTTGAGGTCGTGGAGTCGGCGAAACCGCATCTGACATGTCTGGCATACGTAAGGCTTCTCTTGGCTGTGCGTGAGTAGGTGGCTTTTGAGATTGTGATGACGGGTGAATTCTGTATCACAGTACGGGCACTTGTGCTTCTTAGACCCTGGTGACCGAGGGGCCATGTCGGGATTCGGCGAAGTTGGCATTGGAAGACTCATCCCTCGGGGTGGAGCGGGGGCCGACATGGAACCTTCGGGCGGCAGGACTCCGGGATACGAGAGAGAGGCAGCAGTCTTGTCCTCCATCCGCGCGTCAGGTTGTTGGGCATACAGCCTTGAATCGTCGTGGGAATCAACATCCATCTGTCCCGGGCTGTGAACCACTTCATTGGTCCCGTCTGAGAGGCTCGCGGCGCTCATGGCGCCTCGTGGACTGATGTTCTCTTTCGGTTCGGTTGGATTGGCATTGTTGGTTGAGTTGGCGGCGGCGTCAAGGGCCCTGACTGTGGCTAGAGCGGCTGCCTCGAGAGAAACGTCGGAGGCCGACATGGCAGATTCTGTGGCTGCTGGCGGCGCATCTTGCGGACGGCTCATGGCGGGGATCAGGTCGGCGAGCACTCTGTGGGACGGATTCGGGCTCGTCGGCGGTGGAGCTACATGTTCCGTGGGGTGGTGGTTATGCTGCTGATGGTGGTGATGTTCCTCCTCTTTCCGCCTTCTCTCGTCCTCGAGTGCCGCGGCGCCAGTCAGGGGCGAGGCGGGTGATTGTCTCGCGAAGCCGATGAGCCGGGCGATCTTGGACGGTGAGAGGTCGCCAACGGTTCCCATGTCTGGCGATGTCGGGGTAGGGGTCGGGGTGGTCTCTCGTTGCCTCTTTAAAGACTTTGTGCGGGCGGGATCTGGAGGAGCTGCTAAGGAGACAGGCGCGGCTACGGCTGCGGCTGCTGGGGTTGCTGTTGGGGCGGCGGCCGAAGGTTGCGGAGCGGCGACGTGGGCGGCGGCAGAGGATGTCACGAGAGAGGCACCCCCTTCATCAGGTTCTGGTCCTGGCCCTGTCCTGGACCCTGGCCTTCCTCCTTCTTCTCCTCCTCCTTCACCAGTCGCGACGGGCCCTTTTTCGTGAGCAGCCATCGGTCGGCCGTGGCTCCAGACGCAGATTGATTTGAGGTGCGCCCAGCCGAGGTCGTCTACAGCTGCGCAGAATCGAAAAAAAAAAAAAAAAAAAAATACGACCACTTCAGTCAAGGTCACCAGCTCGGCCTAGGCTCACCGTCGGTCAAGCCGCATCGCCGATTGACGGGTGTACCTTAGCTGTCCACCGTCGTCGTCGTCGCCGTCGTCGGTGGTCTGTCTGTTATTGTACGGCACGGGGTTGCTGGAGGCTTTGATGTGTGGCTGGGGATCGTGGCGAGAGCTCGGAATTCAGGGTTGTAGGCAGAATGACGGACGGGTGGGTAGTCTGGTAGGGGATTGACTTGGGGCGGGTGATTTGCCTTGTTGGAGGACCAATGCACCAAAAAAAAAAAGGCCTACGGGACAGAAGAGGTAAGAAAGCTTGGTCTTCGCAAAAAAAAGTAAATCTAAAATACCTATTACAATCAGGTATACGCGGAAAGTCTGTGTGTTGTTTCTGGCACCGGCAGCAGCAGACTGTCTCTAACAATTTGTGACAAACGACAAGGTCACTCCCGTCACTTGGAAGTTCTTTGCAGGTGGGATGCGTGAATGCGCGTGACCGGGCTGAAGAACAGAGGCGGGATGGAGCCTCAAGACCTGAAGACGGGCACCTACCACGCCAAACCTGGAAAGCCTTTTGGCAAGGCACGCAGCCAAGGTGAGGAAGTCAGGCTGGAGGCTGCGCACTGGACAGGGAGTAGGGGCTGTGGGAACTGCTCGAGAGGCTTGGGAAGGCACCAAGAGAACCAGGGAACAGAAGGAGCAAGGTGCACAGTAGGTGCACAGTAGGTGCACAGTGTCCATCCGAGACGAGCGGGCTGGTGCAAAGCCACCCACACAAGAGAAGGCGCCCGGTTCGACAACCTACCGCCCTGGAACCTGCTCACCCAAGCACGCCAAGGTGCAGGTCACGGCCCACGGTTCAGCACCTGGACTGGAGGTTGGTGAGGGTGATAAGAGACGGGAACCTGGCAAAGTCCGATTGATGACATGGTGGGAGTGACTGCAGTCGGGGTAATTCTGCCCGCCACGTTGAGAGCAGCATTCACTCGCTCGCTCGCTCACAATAGTGTACTTGGTAGGTACCTGTTTCCCTGAAGCTGGGCAGCTTTCCAGCAGCCAGTCCGCCAGCTCACATCCCGTCTCGGTCGTCAAGCCACCCGGTCAATGGACACCTGTGCGCTCGGGTAGCCGGCAAAGATTGGGTGCAAGCAAAGGTCGAAGGCTGACTGAATGACGGAAGAGGTGCTCCATTCTTTTGAATCCTTGACCAGCTGTGGCGACTTATTAACCTGTTGGCTGTCCCGTTTTGGAGGCTCAAGAGGAGGACGAGTGTGAGCGAATCCACCAGGCCAAGCCGGGACTTATTCATCATCACTTCCCACTCCAGGGCTCGCAATGCGGCCAATTGGATGCCGCCTTTTGCGGGTTGGTGTTGCTCGATCGTCCAGGCTAGCTGGGCGTGGGTACAATGTGGCGCCACCAGAAACACGTTGAACAGAATCCCGCCCGTACTTTCAAGGCCATCATGTACAAGCTGGTACCGACATCGCCAGGTGTTGTTGGTCGATGGCCCCAGAAGTCCGCCGAAGTAGAGTGTTCAATATGAAGTGAATGGCTCCCGATGCATCCAGGCTTTTCAAAGCCCTCAATCAATCAATACCTCCAGCTAAGGTACCGTACCTGGTAGGCAGGTTGAAGTCCCAGCTCACGCAACCTGCGTCAGCCGTACGCCTAGGTTCATGGCCGGCAGGCAGTTCAAAGTTCAGGCTCAAACACGAGAGAGGAGCAGCCGCATGTGGGATACTGTACGGATTATGAATGTGGAAGTGGCTATGCTTCCAGCTGGACCCCAGATCGAAAGCCCGCACTGTGGACGGAGCCCAATCATCAAGACCGGTGGCGGGGACATGTGGGTCCTTCTCGGAATGACTTGACGGCTGAGGAGCTTCTTGTTGGCAGCACACACACTCGCTGGGATTTGCTTCAGTGAAGCATGGACGTCAGCCGTTGCGTTGTTGATGGTCGACCAAACTCCAATTTCAGGTTGCTGCTAATAATAAGTCGCGTTCACTTCATGAGGAAGGCGCGCTTCACGGTATGGTGCCTCTACCAAAGGGAAGTGCGTTTGTGCCGAGGTTTGGCTTGCCTTCTATTTCCTTCCATCGAAACTGCGCTCGATGTAACTCCAGGGGGAAAAGCTCCGTCCAGTTTGAGGCTTTCTGGATGCTGCATGACGAAGTCTTGGAAATACGTCAACGCGGTCTTGTTAGCCAATGCGACGCCTCGGGATCGTCGAGAGATCGCCCCTACTATCGCCTTGGCCATTTGAAGAGCTCGCCGACCCCATGGACGCAACCTCCACGTCCAACAGAAGCTCGGATATACGTACTGCAGCCAAGCGTTTATCATCTGCCCCGGGTCAATCCCATTGGAGACTCAGATGCCGTTGAGCTGTTGAACTCTCTGCATATCCGGAAGCTTATTGTCGTGACAAGAAACCGTTGTGTTGTTCTCTATGATGTTACCCCCGACCCGCCGCCCACTTCCAATCGGGCCTATTCAGTGAATAAATGAGTGAAGCAAAGCTGAATGAAGGACACCTCTCCAGCGTGTAGGTACCTGAAGCATGGATGCGGTTACCTGGGTAGACAGACCACAAATTAAGCTGAAGCTATTCACAATCATTCCCCTTCTTTCTTCCGACTGTATGGTTTTTCCCCTGGCTGCGAAGCTTGGAGGTGCTCAAACTGGACTGAATCAACATTTAATTCACTATACGCCTCCTGCAAGTGTGCATCATGCACCCGCCATCATCCATCCCGGCTGACGGCATGAGACATGAACGGGAGGGAGCATGCACGTCAGGGCGGCGAGTCCCCAGGGGGGCAATATCCACAGACCCGTGTCAGTTGCTTCGAGATGCTCCTGCGCCACTGACAGTGGAGAGCCCGTTCAGCCACCCACGTACGCATGTCTTCAGTCAACACTGTCAGGCTTTGCCGTGCAGTGTGACACAAAGGCTAGGTGGCCAACTCGGAGCAAAGTCAACAAATAACCGTTTCGGGCGTCGTGAAGGGCTTATTTGTATCAAGACTTTCTCAGTGGAGATGGACCGGCCGCCCGACTGATACTAGCAGGACTCACTGCGTATCAACGAACATAACTTTTACTCACAAGTCAATAAAGTATATGCCACGAGATACAGTAGACATGGTATGGCTGCCTAGTAAACAGGTAAGTTATTCACCGTCAAAGAATGCAGTGGTTCCCGGCCAAGTCGCCGATACGATACTCGAAGATGGTGTCAATATGAACTAGGAGTCTCCATGCTATGGGCAACTTAGGAAACTCTTCTTTCAGTTTTCTCGGAATACCTCTGTGCACTCCGGTGAATGTCTACATGTATAGCTCAAATCCTGTCAAACTGCAAAATGATCTGCCCGAGTTAGGTTCAACAAAGATAATGAGGCAAATATCCAATTAAACAAATACAATACTCATTTTTATCAGATTCTCATAATGTTTATGTGCTACCTGCGCTGATGCAGCTCTCTGAAAGTCCGTTTCCCGTTTGTAGGAACTCGCAGGTCGTCTGCCATTTCCTTCTTAACATGGGAACTATTCTCGCTAACTGTCTGACTGCTTTTCACCTGGCCGAGACGACAGTCGGTTGTATCTGAGCTGCAGTTCGTAAGGCATCATCGCCACCTTCGCCACGAGTATATGCAAGGGCAAGCAAGAGGTCGAGTGAGTTCGTGGTGGGGATGAATGCCGGAAGCAATAAAAGAACACATACAAGAACGGGGAGACCACTGTGCCCACCGGAACTGTGTTGACGGCGGGATCCTACACGGGTCCTACCTGATACGGGGCAAAGCGCCCTGGCAACAGCCAAGGTTTTGTCTCTAGTTTTCTTCTCTTTCCCTGCCGTTGGGAGATGCCGTCGAGGGGCGAAGGGGATGACAGAGGGTTCGACAGCGCAGCTTTTATGAATAGTCCATTGCCGTCAGTGGTACCTGAGCTATTTTTGCAGCAAGTTCACAGAAGTTACGCAGCTGATTACACAGACGCCAGGGAAAGCAGGGTGGGTATCTGAACCAGATGGCAACAAGCGCCATCCGCCTCCGGCGAGGACGAAAGGAAAAGGGGATCTAAGCAGTGGAAATAGGCCTCTCATCTTTCGACCGGTCCCCAGCGCACCGGGAAGAGGGGGGTCTGCAAGTTGATAAAGGGGAGCGATGAACAAACAGTCACTACAGCGAAGGACAGCAGGCACCGGCAGCCAGTGACTGGAGCTTTACCATGGGACCGGGAGCACAAGGACCCGGCTGTGCGATCCCGGCGAGATTGTGTTGAACGTCACACGACCGACAACTAGTTCTTGCCATACTCTAATTTCCATCTGTGTTCTCGAAGGCGATTCGGCCATGGGGCGGGCTTCTTCTACGCAACAGATCCTTGCACTTCTTCGCCGTGATTCTTCAGCTCTATCCAGCCCCTGGGCCCCAGACGTATGCTACCCGTACCTTAATATAGAAATAACCTCCCAGACCATAAGGTCACACCGCACCGGATAGCGGAAGGCCGGGATGATGATGGGAGCGTGAAGATGTGGAGTCGGGGGCGAGTGATGGCATCGTCTACGCCTTATCGGACCGAGCTGAGAAGAAGGTGAAGAAAGGATTAGTAGTTCTAGGTTGGGCACTGCGGGTATGGCAAGGTTGACGGGAGTCGTGAGGCTCTGGGAAAATGTAACGTCCGCGGGCGGGAAAGTAGGGCTGGAAGCTGCTCGGCACGGCTCCCTGCAGACCCCGGGCTCAGACGTCGCGGTTCGATTGCTCGCACCGGAAGCGGTCTACACAGCAGAGCCGGGCCGAGTCAACGAGCCGACCGGCCGCTCGGGGAGGTGACACTTCGCATACCTTACCAGGAGAGGAGAAGAGGAGAACCGGGTGCCCCCATTCGCCTGGATATGTTGGGTCGGCGCGCTGGGAGCAGGCAAGATACTTCCAGACCGCTCGTTTTTCCTCACCGAAAATTTCAGCTGCTGTGTTCACAGCCTGGCGGCAACGTGGCGGAGATCCCCAGGCTGGTAAGTCAATGCTGTGCCCCGTGGAACGTGGAGTAGTGACCCGCGGGTAAGTGGGTGATTGGTGAACATGGCGCGGCTCTACGTGGCTGTCGCATGCTGTCGAGATCGTGTTGTAGAATTCAGGTTGTATCTCGGCCTGCAATGGCAGAAGGCTGGAGCACAGCAGCCGAGCATGGCAAGAGTCGCGTGGTTTGTGGTTCCTCTCGACAAGAGGCTTGATCTTATACAGAAGTTTCACCAGCCTTCTTTGAAGCCGGCGAGAGTACACAGCAGGCTATGGCCGCCATCGATTTCATTCTCCAGAAGCTGGTCTCTTGCATTGTGACATGATGCCCTCTTGAGAAGGTCTAGGATATGATAAGGAATTCCGGCTGTCCGTAGAGATATCGGCTGTCTCTTGCGGGCGACACAGCCAGCCAACGAATGGGTCGATGATTCCTGCTTCACATTGGCAAGCCCAACCAACAACCACCCACTGAGGTGCTGCTGAGAATGCTGTCGAGATACTGACAGGCTGAGAAGTGCCGAAGAAATGGGACATCATTCCGGGGTTGGAAATGTGCCCCGAGATGGCCTCAGGGAGGAATCGAGTCAATCAAGGCAGCGGAATTGAGTTGCCCAACAGTAGGTGGAAATAACACCATGTACCACTCAAAGGACGGCTGGAAACAGGAAACACACCGGGCCGTTTTCTGGAGCCTGTTGAAGCACCATCTGCTATATGCGTTAGGGTCATCGAGATAAAGAATCTGAGATCTTGGGAGGTGTAGAGCCACGAGTGACTGCACCACTTTAGTTGCGTGACAAGGAGTTATAGTACGTGTGCGTGTGCGTGTGCGTGTGCGCGTGCGCGTGCGTGTGCTCATGCTAGTCCAGTCCCCGTTACAGGATATGGGTACCTGAGGTCTTTCAACATGCGTTAACGGTAGCTGGCGATTCAACGGAGATGAATATGCCGAACTCGACTCGACAAGGATTTTCGCTCTTATCTTTGCCAGTCGGTCATGAAAAGAATTTTCTGGGTCGAGGGGCAAGATCCCGTGAACGTTGGGTCATGCACATTCAGGCAGAATGCGTGGTTTCGATCTTCTATTGGGGGGGTTGATGATAGGAAGCGGGATGGCGGATAACATCCAGGAACCGGATCCGTTGATCGACGAGCGCGATGCCAACCTTTTGGCCCCGCGAATCAGCCATGACTCCAGAGGCGCCATTGTTTGCATGTCCGTTTTCCTGGCGGATGTTTTGCAATCAACCTGGAAACCAGTGACGCCAGCTTCAGGCGATCCCCGAGGCGGCGTTTGGGTTACCGGGCAGGTAAGGTGGTGGGCAAGCGCTGCCGAGTGAGAAGCCGGCCTTGCAGCCGTCGTTTGAAACGAATCATGAAATAAAGCTCCTGTACCTACGGGTTACCACCTGACAAGATTGGTAGTCGGCACTTGTTGATATTTCTGCAGTTGCTATTGAGAGAGCCACTCAGAATGTCAACGTGGAAGATAAGGGACCAAGGTCAGATCTTTATTTTGACTCGGTTGAAGCACAACGCACAACGCACAACGCACGAAGCGAGGTGCAGTACCGTAGCAGCAGCAGAGAACGGTGGAAAGCCGTTAAGAGTTGCGAAAGCCAAAAAAAAAAAACCGGCTCCCGCCTTACACCCTGTAATCTTATCTTAATATAAACGAATCAACCCAAACAGGTTTAGTCAGGCACCGGCGCTTTGGACTTGTGCCGTTGGAGGGATTTGAGTGGCGTAGCGGGTAAGATCAGCGTTGACGTTGGGAAACAACGCCGAATCCAAATGGAAGAAGCAAGCGGTGTGTGCTCGAGTCGCGCCTTCTTTTTCAAAATGAAAATTCGGCACAATTTGGCAGCAGCGGCTCGCACCGTCATCAGGTAATCTGTACCTCAAGCAAGGAGGGAGCCCTCGTCTGATTCATTTGTTTGTCCGACTTCCTTGTTGTTTCCCTTCCTTGAACCGTACCTGATCGACTTCGAATTCGTACCAAGCGAAACGTAATTAGCCCGGCCAGTCGCAATAAGCAAACTCACTGCTCGGCATGAAACTTCCATCTTGGTTCTTGGCTTGGCCCGGCGTGCCTGCCTGAACCGACTCGACATTGAACGCAAGTCTTTTACGACGTAAGATGGGCCCTGCGCATTGCCCGACATCATGGATCCTGAGGTCGGTAAATTGTAGGGAATGCAATATGGAAGTACATGAAGTGTGAGGCCAGTGCCTTACACGTGTGTACCTGAGGATGGGTCCTGAAACCTGATTTCACTAGACGCCGCCGGTGTCAGTGTCTTGCTTTGCAGTTGGGCTTCGAAATCTGGAGGGCCGGGGTGGAAGCCACCTCACCACCACCGATCCCTGTCCCATCGTGACAACCGACGGCGGTACCTGCAGTAGCCGCACACACCTCACAGGCACACTGGCACGCTGGCACGCTGGACCGACCTTCCACAAATTGCCCATCCCGTTTTAGTCCCCCTTCAACCACACGTAACACACTCCGCCCCCCCTCGAGAATCAGGGAACTGCTGGTCCCGCTGGGGGGAACTGGGGGGAAGAGCGACGCAATCTCCAATCTCCCGCCAAGAGACCGCAAGGGACCACCCATTCTTGATCCTAGGCCCAAGTCTTCCCACATCCCCACTGGCGAGCACCCGCCCTTTCGCTGGCCTGTCACCGGCCCATCCACCAAAGCCCACCAGTCCTGAATCAGAAGGCCCCGGACTGCGCTCATTTCCTTCCCGTCCTTTTTCCTTCCCACTTAGATCGGCAGTCGCCCCTACACTCGTTCAAGGCGCCTCTCGCAACCTCCGCGAGACACTCCATCTCCTTCTTCAGTTCACCCATCCCTTGAACTGTTGTCGCTCGTTTTTACTCTCGCCGCAACCCTTCATTTTGCGACCGAATTCCAGCCAACAGAGAGTCAACTGTGCTCTCTACCACATTCCTTTGGAACGCAGCGAATAACAGCCCTTATCTCGATTAAGCCGACTCCGACTCCGACTCCCTTGCCCTACGCCCCCTTACCTGCCTATATTCATCCCATCAACAGGTGAGCATGATGCACAGCTGCGACGACGAAATCGAGAACTGCCCAGCCGAGTCCATGAGGCACTGGGCACACCCCGCGCTTCTTGGGGGTTCCTTCCGAGGCTGGGCGGTGCTCGGGGTTGGCTGTCTTGATCTTGACCAAGGACTAACAGGAACCGATAGTTAGCAATCATCGACGTTGAAACCACGAGCGCACTTCACCTACGCTTCTGTTCAGGAAAACTCGTGTTGGACCAAGGTCGCCTGACGTTCCAAAGATGCAAGGCATTATCAGAGTTGCCTTTGCGGCAGCAGTTGTCGCGAGCGTTACAGCTCAGCCACACAACCACAACCACAACCATCGCCACCGCCATGTCAAGAAGCAGTCGCCCATCGAGCAGCGCGATGCTGTAGTTGTCACCGAGGTTGTCCAGGGCCCGACCGTTGTGGCATATGTTCTCGACGGCAAGACGATCGAGCCTGCCAAGGCGGAGCAGGGTATTTCGGAGGGTCTTTATGTGGTTATGGGCTCCACGAAGCCTTCTTTCAGCGCCCCCCCGCCTTCTTTCTCGACCTCGGTGGCCAGCTCAGCGCACGGTGGCCAGTTTAAGGAGCAGAAGGTTACTTCGATCAGCAGCTCAGCGCCCCCGGCGCCAACTACCACCTCGAGCGTCGCAGCCCCTGCCTCTTCCTCGAGCGCACCCGCGCCCGCGCCCGCACCCGTCGGCGGCAACATCGACTCGGATTTCCCCAGTGGCAAGCTCAAGTGCGACAGCCTTCCCACCGAGTACGGTGCCGTTGCGATCCCATGGCTCGGCACAGGGGGCTGGACTACCCTTCAGAAGGTCGGCAAGTGGATTGATGGCGTTTCGGTTGACAACATCGTGTCGCCGACCAGTGGAGGATGCGGGCCTGGCATGATGTGCTCTTATGCCTGCCCGCCAGGTTACCAGAAGACCCAGTGGCCCGAGAACTCTCAGGGTGCTACTGGTCAGTCGGTTGGTGGCCTTTACTGCAACGACGCCGGCTATCTGGTGCTCACTCGGCCCTCACACCCCAAGATCTGCGAGCAGGGTGCCGGAGGCGTCTTTGTCAAGAACTCTCTTTCTGGAAGCGCTTCGGTTTGCCGTACCGACTACCCGGGTAACGAGGCCATGACCATTCCTGTCGTGACCACCCCTGGTAGCACCTACCCCCTCACAAACCCCGTGTCCTCGACGTACTACAAGTGGCAGAACAAGCCCACCACCGCGCAGTATTACGTCAACAACAAGGACGTCTCTGTCGAGCAAGCTTGCACATGGACAAGCTCCGTCTTCCCTAGCGCCGCTGGTAACTGGGCGCCCACCTGCATCGGCGTTGGCAAGGACGATACTGGTATAACATACCTCTCCATCTTCCCTAACCTGCCAACCAGCCATGCTGTCCTGGACTTCGACATCGAGATCACTGGCGACATTAGTGGAGAGTGCTGGCTCAAGAGCGGAAAGTACTCCGGTAACAATGGCTGCACGGTATGTTTAAGACTGACCTATCCGACGGGCGACACAGCAGCTGACAATATAACAAACAGGTCGGCATTCGCGAGGGAGGCACTGCCACCATCAACTTCAAGGACAGCGGCTCGTAAATCATGTGCCGGGATGGATTGGCGCGAGACGCGAATCGGGCGTTTTTACTCTCACGGTGGATCTGATGCCGTGTTTTCTGCTTCAAGACCACGGGTATTTGAAGGCTTCGATGTTCCTTCGATGTCTGGACGCTCGGCGGACAGCTTACGGCAATTTGAAAGCCAAGAAGAAATTGATAAATTTGGGTTTGCATTTTAATGTTAAATGTCTATATTTGCTATTCCACGTGGCGTGGGGAAGAATGGGTTTCTTGGTGCTTGACAGGTGTCGATCAATATCCGCCAAAAGGTTGACAAAACTCGGAACGATCGAGGAGCCCGCGCAACCGGCTCGCTTGGTTAGCAATTCAACACCGAGTTGACGACGATTACCATCGGATTATCCACGGACTCCCAGCCAATACCCATTGCCTTTTTTTTTCGTTTCTTTTCTGCTTCTTCATTTCTGGATCGCCCATTGTCCTGCGTGAGCGGCGCGGGGACCACCGAGGACTGGCAGGCCCGGCTCAGGAGACAAAGCCTGGAGCTCTTTGACGCCACGCGGTAGAAAAAGGGGGGAAATGGTTGTTTGTTGACGGCTTGACGTTTTGCTTGCTTTTCATCCCTACATACTTATTCTTTGATTCTATATCTCCTTTGTCTATTGTAATAAAGCCAAATATATGTCGGCTTGCTGTCACTTCGAGATCGTTCAGGACTTTCCGGTGTTTGCTTTGTTTGTAAGAGTCCTTTGAGTGACGGGCCACAGCTGTGGTGTGAGTTGCATGGATACCTGACTCTCCATCTCTGGCTCATGGTAGGAGTGGTTGCCTTTGTAATGCGGGTGCTTCGGTCCGGCATCAGCAACCCGCACGACCGGAATCACGGAGAACCAATCATAGGAAAGCCAAATGCGTTTTCAAAGACCGTCAGTCGTTTGTTCGCTACCATGCCATCAGCCTCAGCTCGATCATAAAACAGCTGAACACGGACGCCTGCCCGCCCGCCTTCCCTCCTGGCCAAGATGGCACAAACTGCTGCCTACAATTCTGTCGCGCCCAATGAACAACGCACCAAAAACAAATCTCGCGACAACGAGGCGTTGCATACAAGACCCATTCAGTCGACCACCCCGACACCCAGCCTTTTCCTCTTCCTCTCTTCACCATGTATAAGAAACAAACCTCCCCGAAACTCTTGCAAGCAGAACTTTTGCCAACCCAAGAAGAGCAAGTTCCAGCGAATCCGAATCCACCGCCACGAAACCGACAGCTAGACAGCGACGACGACGCCGAACCACGGACAAAACGAGCGCGGACGACGCGACCGACCTCAGAGCCAGCACGACTGACGCGGAAGAACTTAGCCCTCTTCAACAAAATGGTTAACCCCAAGAAGACATCCACCCACCGTGATTCGGACGATATGCCCACGACAAAGAGTCTCTCGAGCACATCCTCCGGTTTCTGCATGCGGGTCTACGAGAACGGCATCCTCAACCCCTTCAATTCCAAGCCTCCCACGAACCTTCAGGAGATTTATACACGACTTGCGAGGAGGCGGGCAACCGCCTCGCCGCCCAAGTCAGACTATAGGAGCTACACCAATAACGTCGGAAAGGCTGGCAACGAGGCAACTATAGTCGTCGAAACTAGCGAGAAGCTACTAAAGAAATATAACGACGACGACGGTTACAACCGAGCCTATAATCGACCGTTCACAGGCCTCCCGAAAGACGCCGGCTTCAACAACGGTCTATCTGCTCCACAGCCCGACTTCGTCGAAGGGCTTGGGATGCACGAGTACCGCCCGTTCCCGGTCGAGAAGCACATCAGTGGAGCCGTTCTTTACAAAGATGACTGCCATTCCGTGACGCTACCACACATTGCCGGAGAATGGAAGGGCCCCGACGGGAGGATGGCAGATGCAACGTTGCAAAGCTCCTATGATGGAGCAGCTCTCGTCTACGCGAGAAACCAAGCCCGCAAGTATTCAGGGAAGTCTGACCCTGCCGGATACGCACACGTCACGACTTTCACTACGAACGGCGCCCAACTCAACTTCTACGCGCACTACGCAGCACCTTCAGAGGATGGTGCGCTCGAGTACCACCAGTATCGTGTTAAGACTATAAACCTCACAGGCTCCTACCAAGAGTATAAGGAGGGCCGGAAATACCTCAGGAACGAGCAGGACCACGCCAGGGAACAGTCCTATGAGCTGAAAGACGAGCTGAAGGAGCATTACAAGAAGCAACGCGGCAGCGGCCTCTAGCCTGTCCCCGAAACTGGCTACGAGCAAGCTTACCAGCCCACGCCCGCGGCATCTTCTCAGCATCATAATAAGGCACACTCCACGACTTCGTCAAAGTCACTTCCGCCTACAATTGACAACCCGCCCAGCCCTAACAGCCGGAAACGAAAGGCACCGAGCTCACAGTCGTCCCACGGATCCTCGGCCCCTGTCAGAAAACACAGGAACTTACCGGAAGAAGGATCGCGAGACTGGTCAATACTACCACAAGCATTCGGATGGTAACATCTCTAGGTTGGCTTGATGAGGAAGACGAGCGCGACTAGTACAGTCTCTGGGACATCGACCATGAAGGAGGGGAAACCTGCTACAACCTGCCCCACTCTGACCAGGTTGTACATGTAATTATGTAACTATAGGATCTCAAGGTCAGGATTAACTACGCGACAATTATCTCTGCAGGCACAGAGTCGTTCTCCTAAAAAGGCGTGTGTGGGTGTGGGTCCCCGGAAGGTCCTGTGGCTTGTGCGTTTGTACTATACTATAAGTCTTCCGTTCAAAATTTTGGGAGAAGGGGTGTCTGGACGTTCGTGCGTTTTTGGACTTTGCGGTTATAGATCCTTTCAACTTTTCCAAAATAATTCAATCACTCCCTAATACCCTGACAGGTTTGGTCGGCATGTCAAGTTGAAGGTACCGACGCGGACGGAATTCGTAGAGGAGTGACTTTGAGGAGGCCGGCTGAGGTCCCACTTGGGGGCCACCCGTCTCGGGCGATGACGAATCCGCTGGAGCCGACTCCCTCGACACTAGAGCCACACCTACACTGCCTACCTGGTACACTAACCTGGAAGCTCTTCGCGGTCTGTCATTGGCGAGCTGGAGCGTCTCAGCGTGCGGCAATCGGCGCGCTGGTTTGCCTTGCCTGCCTATCTGCCTGCCTGCTTGACATACGCACGCAGTAGGTAATCCCGAAAAGTAGACACGCAGCGGCAGTGCAGGTGCTCTACTGGCATCTTCGATAAAAACAATCTTCCTCTCGACGACCAAACCTTCCAGTTGCAACCCCAGGTGCACCCATCGGTTAGCCTCCGACGACAACGGATTGCTGCAGCGCATCCCGACCAAAGACGCATCGGCAATTGTTCATCACCAACCTCTCCTGACCGATTCCGACCACCAACCGAAATACATCACGAGCCGAGCGACCGCGATCCTTAGCCAGAGTACTCTCGACTATCGACGTCCTCCTCCGCTGCGCTGTCCTTGATGATTGCCACGCCGTCGAGCAACGAACCATGAGGGTCAGGGGAGCTTTGCAGGCTGCGGCCTTGCTCACGTCGGTCCTCTGGGCGACACCCCTCTGGGCGAAGAAGGACCACCCGGCCTTCAAGACCACCAAGTTCGAGCACCGACCTACGGGCCTCAACTACTTCCCAGATTCGGATGTTATCTTGTTCCAGGATATCTACGAGAACAATGTCTACCGCTCTGCCGACGCGGGCGCAACATGGGACCTTGTTGATGATGTCCCGAAGAATGGGGCCTTGATGCTGTTCATGCACCGGTACGATCTAAACCGGGCCTATATCCTCACCGAGAGCTCCAAGCACTACCTTACGAGTAATCGCGGCAAGACGTGGGAGAAGTTTGACGTCGGTATCTCGATAGATATCGAACTGGCCATGTTCGATGCCGGTGATATCATGCACTTCCACGCCAGCGACCCCGACCGCATCATATTCAACGGTATCGAATGTCTCGGGCCCATGGACTGCCGGACCGGCGCCACCTACACCACCGACGGCTTCAAGACTGATGGCAAGCTTCTCCGTACCGGGACGTCTGGCTGCTGGTGGGCCAAGTCTTCGGAACTATTTTCCACCGGATCGGACGACCTCGACAAGGATCGCATCTTGTGCATCGCCGCAGACAGCTTCTCGACCAGAAAGCAGGACCAGCGCCTGCTAATCTCGGACAACTTCTTCAAGAAGGTCGATTCTAGCATCCAGGAGTTTGAGCCGAACCTGGACACGGACAAAGCAGTGCAGGGCATTGTCAACATCGCCGTAGTCAAGAAGTACTTGCTCGTGGCCACCACCTCGCTGAACACGGATGAGCTGGCGCTCTTCGTGACCGACGATACCAAGAAGTGGCATCGCGCCATGTTCCCAACCCCTCACGACAGCCACGACCATCGGATTATGCAGGAGGCGTACACCGTGCTAGCAAGCACCAATTACAGTATCCAGATCGACGTCAGAACCACGGGGGCGTCGAACCCGATGGGTATCTTGCTCACCAGCAATTCCAACGGAACCTTTTTCACAGAGAACATCGAGCATACCAATCGCAACCGCATGGGAACTGTTGATTTCGAAGAGATCACGGGCATCCAAGGCATCTTCTTGGTCAACAAGGTCGACAACTGGGAGGAAATCGAGAAGAAGACGAGCAACAAGAAGAAGGTGGTGTCTGAAATCACCTTCGACGACGGCCGTACTTTTGAGTCGGTAACTGCTGATGGGAAGCGCATCCATCTTCACTCGCTCACCGAACTGAGCAACGTGGGTCGCGTCTTCTCGAGCCCAGCGCCTGGCCTGGTCATGGCCGTTGGGAATACCGGCGACTACCTCAAGGACTACTTGCATGGCAACCTGTATGTCTCTGATGATGCAGGCATGACGTGGAGCAAGGCATTGGACGGCCCTCACAAATACGAGTTTGGCGACCAAGGCTCTATTCTTGTCGCTATAAAAGACTCGGAGAAGGCAGACGTGGATGAAATCAGCTACTCCCTTGATCACGGGAAAACCTGGACCCAGGAGCCCTTGCCGAATGACCTCAAGATCCGTCCATATCTCCTCACCACCACTCAAGACTCGACAAGTCTCCAATTTGTTCTCGTTGGCTTGACGAAAAAGGATGGGTGGGAGATCATTTCCATCAACTTCGATGACCTGCACGAGGACACATGCAAAGACGAGGATTTGGAAGAGTGGTTTGCGAGAGTTGACAAGGATGGGAAGCCAACGTGCTTGATGGGCCACACCCAGAGCTTTCGCCGCCGCAAGAAGGATGCCAAATGCTTCCTCAAGCAAGAGTTCAAGCATGCCGTGTTGAAGACGACCGATTGCGACTGCACCGAGCTGGACTATGAGTGCGATTACAACTTTGTCAAAGAGGATGGCAAGTGTGTTCTCAAGGGACCGATCCCTGCGCCGGAGAATGCTTGCCGTGACGGAAAACCCGAGTCGACCTTCTTGGGCACTTCTGGGTACAGGAAGATCCCAGGAAACACGTGCAAGCCGACCAGAGAACTCGATGAAAAATACAAGGACGTGGAAAGAAAGTGCTCCGATATTATTGATGCGCCATCGGCTCCGGCCACCGACGAACTGGTGCAAGAAAGAAAGTCGTTCGGGAAGTGGGACGAGTGGGAGAAGCATTATCTCGAGCGCGGCCAGACTACCACGGGCAAAGACGAATCCATCATCATGCAGCCAAAGTCTGGATCGGAATATGGCCCAGTCTTTGTCACTCAAGATCACGGCAAGACATGGACCCAACCGAAGGAGTTGAAGGACGAAAAGATCCGCCAGATCATCCCCCACTCCTACTTCAAGGACATGGCCTTCTTCATCACCGAGGGCAAAGAGGTCAAGTATACCGTTGATCGTGGTAATCACTTTCACCACTTTATTGCGCCCACTAAGGCGGATACTAGTTTCCCTCTTGCTTTTCATCCGGACAAGAAGGATTGGTTGCTCTGGATGGGCCAGAAGTGCGATGACGAGTGCTATAGAATTGCCTCCTACTCCACGGACCGTGGAGACAGTTGGAAGACGGCTGGTCGATACATTCAACGCTGCGAGTTCACCGGATCGAGCGCCTACAAGTATCCGAATCGAAAAGAGCCGCAGATTGTGTGCTTGAGACATGAGCGAGAAGACAATGAGAAGGACAACCCGTTGGCTCTTATTTCGACAAACGACTGGTTCGAGAAGGAAGACGCGCACCTGAAGGGAGTATCTGATTATGCCACCATGGCCGAGTTCATCGTCGTGGCAAGCTATAAGAGCAACTCGTTGCAAGCTTCTGTCAGTCTTGATGGAACCAACTTTGCGCCAGCGCACTTCCCTTACGGGTTCGACGCCACAGAACAACACGGCTATACGGTGCTTGATAGCTCCACTCACGCTGTCAACCTCTTTGTGGCTACCGCGGTAGACCCGACTTGCAGGCTTGGAAGCATCCTCAAGAGCAACTCCAACGGAACGTCCTATGTCCTGAGTGTTGCCAACGTCAACTGCAACAGCGGGTTCTTTGTTGATTATGAAAAGATGCTGGGCTTGGAAGGCGTCGCACTGGTGAATGTTGTCTCCAACCCCAATGACAAGTCCAGCACCCCCAAGAAGCTCCAAACCCAGATCACGCACAATGATGGATCTCAGTGGCGGTATTTGCCTCCTCCCGGTGATGACGATTTGGGCAAGTTTCCCTGCCATAGCGGCGAGGGCGACGACAAGTGCGCTCTCCATATCCACGGATATACCGAGCGTAGGGACCACGGGAAGACGTTCTCCTCTGATGGCGCCGTGGGTCTCATGATTGGGTGGGGCAATGTCGGCCCTTTCCTAGACAAGCCAGAGGAAGCGGATACATTCATGACCACTGACGCAGGCATCTCGTGGAAGCGAATCAAAAAGGGGCGCTGGTCGTGGGCCTTTGGCGATCTCGGGTCGATTATCGTCCTCGTTCAGACCACAGAAGCTGTCAAGAAGTCCAAGTTTGTCTCGTACTCGCTCGATCAAGGCGTTACTTGGCACGAGCATGAGTTCTCCAAGGAAGAAGTCGAGATTTCAGAGATAACGACGCAGCGACATGGCGGCTCCCTCAAGTTCTTGCTCTGGGGCAAGGACGGTGACGGCCTCTTCACGGTGCAGCTGGACTTTGACCGCTTCTTCAGCGGGCTCTGCAAGCACGACGACGACCTCAGCAAGTCTGACTATACTATCTTTTCGCCGAAGCATCCCCTCCAGCAGGACGGCTGTCTGTTTGGCCACGTCTCGCAATATCTGCGCAAGAAGCCCGACGTGAAATGCCACAATGACTTTAAGATGCAGCCGCTGTACACCAATCAGAACTGCACTTGCACCAGAGAGGATTTTGAATGGTGAGTTTTTTTTTGTTGTTGTTTTTGCCCCCGCACCCTTCTGCATTGATTCCGTCGACACTAACACGATCCCAGCGACTTCAACTTCCAGCTCGACAACCACGGCCAATGCTCGCTCGTCCAGGGCCTCTCGCCCCTGGAACCAACAGAATGGTGCAAGAGCCACCCCGACGAGGACGAGTACTACGAGCCGACGGGCTACCGACGCATCCCGCTGACCACGTGCGTCGGCGGCAAGAATTTCGACACGGAATCCGAGCCCCACCCCTGCCCCGGCCACGAGGAGGAGTTCGAGCGCAAGCACGCCACCTCGGGCATCGCCATCTTCTTCGCCGTCGTCATCCCCTTTGCGGCAGCGGCAGCGGTCGGCTGGTACGTCTGGCGCAACTGGACCGGCAAGTTCGGCCAGATCCGTCTCGGCGAGCAGGGCGGCACCTCGGCGCTCGACTCGGAACGGCCCTGGGTCAGGTACCCCGTCATTGCGCTCAGCGCTATTGTGGCGGTCGTGATTGCGATGCCGCTGGTTGCGTCGACTGTGTGGCGGTCGGCGAGCGGGCTGGCGGAGAGGTGGGGACTCACGAGGGCTGGGAGGGGTGGTTGGAGTAGGCTTGGTGGCGGTGGTGGGGGGAATAGGACGTATACGACTAGGGATAGTTTCGCGAGAGGGAGGGGGGATTATGCTGTTGTTGATGAGGATGAGGGGGAGTTGCTTGGGGAGGATAGTGATGAGGAGGTTGTATGAGGGGGGTTTTGGTGATCATCGGATTGGGTTGGGTCGGTTTGTTCTGGTTTACGGGAGAGAAGCCGGGTTGGATTGTTTGTTTGTTTGTACCTTGGTAGGTAGGTAGGTAGTTGGGCACGGAGGGAGGATTGGAGAGAGGGCAAAGAAAGGAAGCAATGATATGATATTGGGTAGGGAAGGGGGGCGTATTATTCGACTTGTTACACTTTACTAGGCCGGAACATTGGCTTCTTCTTCTCCGTCTTATTCTTCTTGTTGTTTACTTGCGTCTGATGTGGATATGATGAGGAGAGGAGGAAGGAGGATGGAGGGTGAAGATGAGGATGAGGATGAAAATAAACTGAGATGCGTATGGGTTGTGAATGGATTTAGACTGTTGTAGTATTATGGTCTTTTTTTTGGTAGACACTTTTGAACGTTTGGTTTGTTCGAGCCATTCCTTTTGTTGTCTTCTATACTACTGTGTTGTCTCACTGTTATCATCAGTGTGGCATACCTACCACGTACTTACCTGGCCGGACATAAAGACGGAAGTCCTGAGCGCTATAGAAAAAACCGTTGGCCGCAAGTTCAACTACTGTGGTATAAACAATCGGCATGGGAGTCATGAGCTGTCGAAAGGACGCCGATGACGATCAATACTGTAGGAACCGAGCTCATCGGCGTTATGCAAAATAGGTATCCTTCACGGAAATACGGCTTATTAATAAGCGGCCCGACTTTTGACTGCCCGAGTTTTGTCCTTTTTTTTTATTCAAGTTTTCTCCACCATCGACCGGTTGACCGACGGACCGGGTTTTTTTTGCCACTGCATAATACACGTGTATCTCGTTTGCTCTGTGAGAGAGAGAGAGATCTGTGACTCTTTTGAGCAGCCGATTCATACTGGGATTCTTTTTCCTGGAGGGGAGGTGGGAATGGATCGAGTCGAGCTAGTCAGTCCCTGCATCGGGAGCTTGGCTGCGCTTGGCGGCATCAGACGGGTGGAGGGGGAGACGCTTTTTTTCCACCTGTTCTGGGGGTTTCCTTATTTTCTCGGGATTAGTATTGGAATTGGTTCGTACTTACGCGTCGGTGAGCAGGTTGATGGCGACATTTCCATGCCAGGGTGGATGTTGAGTTTGTTCACTGAATGTGGTTGAAGTTGCTATTGGCTGAATACAGGACTCCGAGCATCGGCGGGGTCTTGTTGTCATTCAATTTGGAAGGGACAAGAAAGAGGGCAGGCGGTGTTCACCTGACCAGGCGAAGTGAGCACCAATTCCACGTGTACGTGTGCAAGGTACCTTGATGGCTTCCCGGTTCACCGCGTCTCGGTCTCCGAGATTTGGAATCTTTCCCTCGTCTCCATTACACACGCACGCACCAGTCCGCAGGGGAGTGTAAAGCAAAGACATGGACTCAAACGGGTGAGGCTCAATTCCCTCTGCAGAACCCCCAATTCCCTCCCCCAATGCTACCTTACCTCGGTCCTCGGAGACGGCCGACTTGCTCTTTTCGGCCATCCGCGTTATCGAGGACATGTCGACTCCCGATCGGCTCCGTCCCCTAATTACTAGCTGGTAGGCCCTTATCTGCCACCTTTTTTTTTTCTCAGAAGCGGCGCGCTTTCGCTGCGTTTGGGGTTTACCGTCCCCAGAAATGACTCCATAACAGCGCTGATGCTGCCCACGTTTGAGGCCTGACTAATACCCGTTCCACCACTTGCCACGCTGGACCCCTGGCCGTCTGCCACTTCCCTCGACGACAACGGCCCACTCTGGTCCCCTTCAGTTGTCTGGTGGGCCAATCAGGCCCCGTCCATATCTTTTCGATCTGATTCCAAGCCGTCCAATTGCTGTGATAAAACTCCGAGACGTCTTTCGCTGGGTCAATAGCCGGGCTGTATCCCGTTCCGCTTGCTCGCCTGCTCCTTCCTTCCTTCCCGTTGCTGACAACCTGCCTTGGTTTTCTTTTTTTGTTCTTTTTGGTCCTTCCCTTCTTGCCTTTGGATAAGCTCTTCTAGTCCAGCAAACACAAAGGTAAATAAACACCCCGCTTGCTTTTTTGCGTCTTGCATACGTCTTTGCTGCATAGTAAACCAACGAGCCCCACCACCATTTGCCCGTGTAATTGAGTCGCTTGTCTGAAGCTGTATTCTGACTCCCCGATTTCCAATTGCAACAGATGGCGTCCACCACCCGCACATTTGCTCGCGCGCTGCGCACCTCCACCCGCCCTGCCTTCGCTGCTGCCCCGCGCGTTGCTTTCCGCCAGAGTGGCCGTCGCGCCTATTCGTCCGAGGCGGGCAAGTCGGGCTCTTCTTCGGCCTGGATCTGGGCGGCTGGTGCGGCTGCCGCCCTCGGTGGTGGTGCTCTGTACTACACCAACAGCGCGGCCCCGTCGACCCCCAAGGTCTTCACTCCCAAGTTCGAGGACTACCAGGCTGTGTACAACGAGATCGCCAGCCGTCTCGAGGAGAAGGACGACTACGACGATGGCAGCTACGGCCCCGTGCTTGTGCGCCTCGCGTGGCACGCCAGTGGTACCTATGATAAGGAGACTGGCACCGGCGGCAGCAACGGAGCCACCATGCGCTTTGCTCCCGAGGGCAGCCATGGTGCCAATGCCGGTCTGAACGCCGCGCGGGACTTCTTGGAGCCTATAAAGGGTGAGCTTATCTTCAGAGCAGCAGGGAGCCCTGATGAGTGTGGCAACTGACATGTGCGTATAGCAAAGTTCCCTTGGATCAGCTACTCTGATCTCTGGATCCTTGCCGGTGTTTGCTCGATCCAGGAGATGCTGGGTCCCCAGATCCCTTACCGCCCTGGCCGCGCCGACCGCGATATCTCGGCCTGCACCCCCGATGGACGTCTCCCCGACGCCGCCCAGGGCCAGGACCACCTCCGCAACATCTTCTACCGTATGGGCTTCAACGACCAGGAGATTGTTGCTCTGGCTGGCGCCCACGCCCTCGGACGCTGCCACGCCAACCGTAGCGGTTACGAGGGTCCCTGGACCTTCTCCCCTACCGTCCTGACCAACGACTACTACAAGCTTCTCTTGAACGAGAAGTGGCAGTGGAAGAAGTGGGAGGGCCCCAAGCAGGTAAGAAACGGAAAATAAGAGCTGGGGGATTGGATAAAATTATAGACGCTAACGGGGTGTCATAGTACGAGGACAAGAGCACCAAGAGCCTCATGATGCTTCCCGCCGACCTCGCCTTGATCCAGGATAAGAAGTTCAAGGCGTACGTTGAGAAGTACGCGGCCGACAACGACCTGTTCTTCAAGGACTTTTCGGCCGTCATCGTCAAGCTCTTTGAGCTCGGCGTGCCGTTCACCGAGAGCGCCGAGAAGATGGTCTTCAAGCCCACATCCGCTTAGATGAAGGCTGGCGGCCACTAGGCTTGAGAAGAAAACTGGATACCCGGCTGCGAGAGAGGGAGGGAGTGCAGGAGTAATTCGACATGTATCGAGGCTGATCAAGCCCCGGGTACTTGATTGTATGATGAAACGAGACGGAAGAGGAGGTGCTCTTTGAAGCCTCGACGGAGCGAAGCGAGTAGTGATAGGGGGATGAATGGGCCATCTTGTGAACAACAGAGGCGCCATCCTTCTTTTCTTGGACCGCATAGCCTATGATAGAAGGGATCAGCGTCAACGCAGATAGATTTGAGAATTACTTATCCATTAGATGGCTTGTTTATATTCTCGGCATCGTCTCAATACGAAGCAGTGTTGTGCAGAAATGGTCCAAGTCGGTTGCAAAACCTGACTTAGTTTCTTTCACTGGCGAAAGATGAGGGAGGGGAGAGAAGCAGTGACGTTGAAATTGAGGTTGGAGAGGCACGCCGTTTATTATGTGGGAAGAGGAGAGGGGTAAGGGGAGTGGGATTCCCGACACTTCGGCTCTTTGATCTACATGCTACCTCGACACTCCGGGTACGTCACCAAGACCTTGGGAATTGGTTGGAGGAGAGGGGGAGAGTTTGAAGCCGGCTACCAGGTACCGAGTACCCGCGCTAAGCGTTGAGCTTCCGCATGGTTCCCCGCACTCTGGTGCAGCCACTGCCGATCCCCGAGAAAGGGTTAGGGTTAAAATGAACTTCTTGAGCTCCGACCCCAACTGTCTCATTCATCAATCACTCAGTCCGTTTTCTTTTTTCCCGCCTGATCGATCGCATCGCGACAAGCAAACTCGCCAAACCCGCACCCATCTAACCCCCACAATCACCGAAACGGCATGGCGTCAGCTCGAGCGTCGGTGCTGCGGCACCTCACAAGCTTCGGCTGCCAGACACGCACCCTGCGAGCGTCCAACCAGCGGCGCTGGGCCCAAGTCCACGACGTGCGCTTCCTAGCCACCACCCAGCACTCGCGCAGCGTCATCGAGAAGTACCGCGAGAAGCTCGACCGCAAGGCCCGTGAGGAGGGCGTGCCCGACATCGACGCCCTCAAGAAAGTCTACGCCGACAAGATCGAGGCCCTGCGCAAGCAAGCCGACGCCGAAGCCGCTGCCCTCGCCGCCGCCGCCGCCGCCGCGCCCTCCACATCCCCAGCAACCAGCGGGCCGTCACCCCCGCCGCCCGCGCCTACACCTTCCTCCTCCCCGGCGGCGGCAGCAGCACCGTCCATCTCCAAACCCACATCCAGCGGCTCAGGCATCAAACCGCTCTCCAGCATCCTCGACCTGCCCAAAGCCCAAACCCTGCCCGTCCCCGAACTCACAGCCATCTGGCGCCTGCGCCATGCGCACGTCCCGCACTCGCTCTGCGCCGCCGTCCCGGCACCCGCCTACACAACCATGACCACCACCGCGCGGCGCTACCCACAATTCGTGCTCCCAGTCCCACACCCCGCCGAACAAGGCGGCGCGGAGATGCATTTCGTGCAATGGACGTTTGATCCCTCGACGCGCACGTCGAGCGTCCTGTTCACGCAGCTGGCGGAATACAAAGCCCGCGGCGAGTTCGCGCAGCCGCATACGACGATTACGCACCACGAGGACTTTGTGGAAGACCCGGAGAGGGCGGTCGCGCTGATGCAGGGCGCTGTGGTGGAGAATCGTGGGGTGAGTGTGGAGGATGCGCAGTGGCTTGTTATGAGTCTGCAGAGGTTTTATGGAGGGTGGGATGGCGTTGGGGGGGAGAGTGCAAAGGAGAGGGCGGGGAGGAGGAGGAGGTTGGTGGAGATGTTTGGAACGGGGGATGAGCGGTTTGATGTCCAGGAGCTGATTGAGGAGGCGGAGAGGATTGGGTAGAGGGATATGAGGGGGAGGTGGGTTGTATTGTTATGTGTGTGTGTTTTGGTTCCGCAGTATTTATCGGTTGGTGTAGAAGGAGTGAACATAGCCGCGGCGTTTGGGATTGCGGGAGAGCTCCCGTGTGCGATTAGACGTTTTGGACAGGTATTTGGAGCAACGGCCATGTCACGGGCCTGTATTGTATGTTTATAGATGGTATAGAGGCTGTGTATAAAGAGTGGGTTTTATGCAGGACGTCTTTAGTTTGTATGTTTATAGATGCTATAGAGGTTGTGTAAAGAGGGTATATGCTATGCAGTACGTCTCTAGTTGGGGACTTTGTTTTGTTTAGGTAAGGTGGCCTTGGGGTTGCTTCTCAGAGCTGAAGTCGAGTAAGCCAAGACGAATGCGCCAATGACGGGGTAAGGTAGGCAGGTAGGTACCTGACCTGATGTAACAAGATCGGGCATTGACATGCAGGTTGCCATTGGCGAACGAGAGATCAAGACCAGTAGTCAGTCGGTGGGTGGACACACATTTGATGAGAAAATCGAAATACATATGCACTGCCCCCTTGGAAACAGTCAACCGTGAGTGTAAGGCTGAGCGGAGGGCAAGTTATTTAGGTAGTAGTATAAAATTGCATTCGCCATGATGTCCTTCGTCAAATTCACATGTATGGAATTGCTTGTGCTTTTTTGCCTACCTGCATTCCTGGCTATATTTGATTATTACGGTCCTGGACCCTTTTATTGGTATTTTTTGTTTGTGGATTTTGCCCCTTTAATCCCCCCCTTTGCTCGCGAGACGTGGTCTTCCTAGAATACCACGGCTAATAATTACCTTTCTATCAGAAATGCCACCCTCACATACTCGCCGCTTCTCAGCCTTGTTAAACACTTGGTTCAAAAAGGAAGTTGTTGGCCAAGCTATCTCCAGCACATCAACAACAGCCCGGCGTCGATCGAGCTTTTGCGGCCGGGAGTCTCTCAAGTTCTTGAAACCGGATGCTCGAAAGCTCCCTACAAGCAACATACCGGCCCGCCGCTGTCTGCCTAGATTTGCTCCTCCTGTGTTCAAGAAGACACCAGCGCCAAGCACGTCGTCGTCGCACTGCTTTGATCGGGGGGTGTCTCGTTCACTCGACTATGCCATCGTGTTCGGCATGACGACTATCCCGCCGCTGCTGGTCTTTGCTCTCCTCCTTGCGTGCGTCTACTGGGATAGCCAGCTGGAACCGTCTGTTGACCGGCAGCAGAGACGGGCTATCAAGAGGCTTCTCAAAACAGACCCGGGGACTAGTACAACTAGTACTGATATTTATCATGACCTCAAGCCGGGAGAGTTCCGTGTCCTTCTCCTTGAACCTGGCAAGGGAAACGACACAGTTTGCTGCAGACTGTTTGTCTGCCGCTTGTCGGATGAGGTTCCCTACGAGGCTTTGTCGTACGCCTGGGGCGATGCCACAAAGACTAGGCTGATTATCTGCGACGGCCAGCCTTTGCGGGTTGCGAATAACCTGTACCATGCACTGCGCAGCCTCCGCCATGTGGCACGTCCGCGTCTCTTGTGGATAGATGCGTTGTGCATCAACCAGGAGAATGTGGTGGAGCGCGGCCACCAGGTCAAGGAGATGAGGCATATCTACTCCAACGGCGCGCGCACGCTCGTCTGGCTTGGCTGTAACGATGACGCGGAGCCTAACGACGTGTTTGCGCCCCTGCACGACGCCTTTGGCCGCTGGTGCGCCATGACGCTGTTTGATCTGCTCTATCTGATCCGGCGATGGGTCGACGACGAGTTCCTGTTTCAGCACAAGCGGAATATCAACGATCGGTCCGGCGTCTGGGACTGGATTGGCTTCACCACGGGGTCCCGGGCTGAGACCCCTCGGCTCACGAGCTACTTTGAGGGCGGCTTCAAGGGCTTGGAGGGCCTGCTGCAGCAGCCGTGGTTCACGCGCCTGTGGGTTATACAGGAGGTGGCGCACGCGAGGCGGATTGTGGTTATGTATGGGGGGACGTCGGTTGCGTGGGAGTGGCTTGCTGCGGTGGTGAATGACTTTGCACGGGCCGGACTGGTTCACGAGAGTCGTAACGAGAGGGCGAGAGTGGGTGCCGGGGCTGTGGTTGAGATGGAGAGGGCAAGGCTGCGGGTTCAGAACGGGAACAAGCAGGACCTGTTGAGAGTGTTGCTTGCGACGAACGCGGCTGAGTGTTCGGACCTGCGTGATAAGATATACGGGGTTCTTAGTCTGGCTAAGAGCGACGAGAACGGCGGTGATTCGGAGAGCTCCCAGGCTATCTTCTCGGACTACAGTCTGGACCTGCCGGAGGTCTTTCGAAGGGTTGCAAGGTGGCATATCGACAACGGGGACTTGGATATTCTCTCATGTACGACAAGACGAGACACCGCCGACACAGAAGAAAGGAAGGACCTGGATAAACTGCCGTCGTGGGTGCCGGACTGGGCGCGCATTGACAACACTTCACCCTTTGTGCGCTACTTTGAGCGGTTCCCCTATCCTAACGACGACGAAGAGGATGCATTGGAGCTGTTCAACAAGACGCAGGCGATCGTTCCAAAGTCCGCTGTCACGCCCCACGACGAGCTGATCCTCCATGGCAGAAGGGTCTGCGTTATCGAGGCCGTCGGCCCTCCCTCTTGCTTTCGAATGTCGATCAATTTTGAGCGAGTGCTGGACATGGATGTGCTGGCGTTGAACAGAGCATGGCTGCGGGACTGCGAATCTTTGGTGCTGATGGCCAATTGCGACAATACTGATGTTGGTGATGGTTCGACTGGCTACTGGCAATATGCTCTTGGGACAACAGTCACGGCTGGCTTGTCTGCGAGTGGCACCGTGGCTCCCTTTTCACATTCGGCTGTTGCAGAGTATAGAGAGTGGCTGGATGGGATGGTTGGGTATGTGAGCGCCCCTGGGTTCTTGGTAAGTTTGCAGCACTTCGGTTGCCCGAGTCTGGAGTCGCCCCCTTTTTTTGTTTTATTTGTGTAATTCATGTCCCCTGCGCAATGGAACCGTGACTGTGGACAGGCAGATAATGGATCATAGCACACTGACAGACAAACCAGGAGCGGATCCACAACAACACAAGTGAAGCCCCCGACATGCTGGAGTGGTACATGGAGAACACGGCCCGGTATGAACAGGAGTTTCGAGAGATCGAGGCGTCCATCGCCACCTGGTCTGCTCACAGGTGCGTTGCCGTAACTGACGGGGGATCGCCGTTGCTGGTCCCAAAGGGGGCCAAAAGGGGGGATGTTGTCGTCTTCTTCCCGAATGGAAAGGTGCCGTATGTCCTGAGGTCGGGAGCCGTGGATGGAAAATACACTGTGGTGGGTGAAGCATTCGTGCCGCGCTTGTTGGAGCGGCAAGGTATCTTGCGTGTGGAGCATCGGAAGTATGCGATGTCGAGTACGGAGAACCGGCTTGCGTTAAGGGAGTGGATGGTAGCGGAACGGTTCAGTATTGTGTAATGATATATGATCTCCTGGTGCAAGTGCCGTCGGGAAGGAGCCCCCTCCTTCTCCCCTTGGCCCACGAAGCCCGACCCGGATTCCATCTGAACGCAAAGTGAGATCAGCTTCAGATCGAATCCAGCTCTTTCTCCCTCACCCTGCTCGGCCACTCACAGGATTTCTTTCCTCCTCCCCACATCTGTGCGCCTTTCATCCTTTCTTTTCCTTCTTTCTTCCTTCAATCCAATACCCAGAACAGGACACCGCTTTCTACCCCGCCTGCCTAGGGCATTCGATCTGCCGTTTGTTTACTTTGCAGCATTCACAAAAACAAAGTCGATCGGCCAGCCCAAGTGGGACCTGGCATTGTTTTCGCCGCTTCGACTTTTCTCGCCTACGTCCCTTTCACGCTTCCCCTACATTCTCCGAGTAACTTTCGCGTCCCTCGACTGCAACCGCGAATCTCGATCTGCGCTTTTGGGTGATCTTAGGTGTCTTGACGTGGCGGTCACTACCTGTCCCCAGCGCAGTCGCTCCTTCCTTCCTCTATCCCTCACTCCTTCCCTTCTTCCCTCCCGCCATTTCCCATTCCGACCGCTGCTCCCCAGCTCCATCTCAAGAAGTCAACACCGTCGACAGTATCGACAGACTGGCTCTGCCATGGTTTCCCACTGCCATTAATTACCCATCTGTTTTTCGACATCCAATCTTTTTTTCGAGAGCATTCATTGGTAAGTGCCAGGAATTATCTCTCAGATTCACCCTTGGCGTCCTTTATTCCGCGGCTTCGATCCAAAACCTGCAAGATCTAATCGGAACTCGCACCTTCCTGCCTAGAATTTACAGGCAGGCAATCTACCAGCTACCCGTACCTTGACCATGCCGGGAAAGAGCCACGCGGGGCTGGAGGACGGCCATCCTCTGCCCTGGTCAACACCCGAAAGCTCGATGGAGGTGCTGCCTTCGAACAAAGCGAGATCGATCACACCCAAGGGCCACATGTTCACCAACCTAGGAGATGCACACCAAGCAATCACCTCACGCTTGGCTTCGCGCTCGACAAACCACACCACATCTAGCCCGTCGTCTCAGGGCTCAGTGGGTTCCCTAACTTCCTCCGTTGATGTCTTCAACTCAACAAGCTCGCCGCCACCTGACCAAGTGCCCACCGGAGAGCATATGGAGCTCGCGCGTGCTGATCACCCCGTCAATGGACGATGCCTTACCTCCTTCAAGCACCGATATCAGACCGCCAAGCATGATGACGGTTCGGTCCATGCCTCCCCTCTGGCCCTATCCACCGACATCACTCCTGCTCCCGCTTTTCTTGGAGGCAATGGCCCCCAGAAGAGCACCTCAAATGGCAGCTTTCGTGGACCGACGGATAGCCGAGCCCCTCGAGAGACTGGAAGCACTGTAGAGAATATCTACAAGCAATACCTCCCATCTTCCCCCAACGACTCTTCTTCGTCGGGTGAAGACCACAAAACCGCTACCGGTTCCAGGGCGGGCTTGAGCGAGCAAGACGACCGTCAGTCCCGTGGTTCTGACGAAGCGAGTGCCCACGATGAGGACATCGATACCCACTACAGGCTCGAGAACAAGAGAGACACCCAGCCATTACAGCACTCCAAGACCACTGAGACTGTCGTGCCCATCAAGGATCGGTGGCAGATGTACTTCTCAGCCGGCGATGTACCCGAAACACCGTTGCCTGAGCTTCCCATGCTGGAGGGAAGCAGACATGAGTCCTTGGCCGTACCCACCAACGGTCGAGATTATCCAATCTCCGTGGGTCCTTCCTTAAGCTCTGTCTCTGACTCCCAGGAGCTGCTCAACGGAGCTACCAGAGACGCGCAGGGAGTGGGAGAGTATACGGAACACGGACAGGTTGCATTTCCTGCTCAAGACAACGACGAGTTGCTAGTCCATCCTGCGCTGCAGCAATCTTTGCGAGCACGCTTGCAAATTGAGAGCAGTAACACCTGCGGCCTATCGAATGCCGGATTTTCAAGTGGTGGTCTCACCTCTGATTCCGACGAAGACCCTTTCAGGTACGACCGCGGCTCTTACACGCTCTTTCTGCAGCCGTCCAGGGAGAGAGAAGTTAGTGTTGCACTTCATCGTAATGTAAGTGCTGCCAGCACACTCCACAGCAAGGCGACAATATGTTCGCCGGAAACCTCGCCGCGTCGCGAGGCCAATGTTCCACCAGTCCCACCCGTTCCTCAACTTCTTTATCGAGAGCCAGCCAAAGCGCCCGGCGAGGCGACAAAAAGCAAAAACCCCTTCTTCAAGAAGCTCGACCTGCAACTCTACCAGAAAGGAGACGTTGAGTACGACTGGGATGCCATAGATGACCCTAACCAAGTGAAGGTCACCGTCCAAGCTCCGCCTGGCGTTTCGAGCCCTCCAGCTCGTCCAGACTCCGGTGCGAGAGTTGATAACACGGCTGCCTTGGGCTCGCCTGTAAATGGACTGATTCAAGAGAGCCGCCATGCAATCATGAGCGAGGGTGGTGATTGGGAGACGGTGGGGACCGATGTTGGATACTTTGACAGCAATCGTGCATGTGCCTCCAGCAGCGGATTCACCGGAGGCCGCATTGTCAAGACAACGGGAAGCAGCATCGCAGACTACTCGGATGATGGGGGCTGGCCCGCTGCTTCGTTTGATGGGTTTTCATCAGCCGAGAGAATCCTCCAGCATCCTACCAACGGAGATATCCCAAGCTCCCGCCACCTTCGAACATTGAAGGACACCGGCCGTCCCATCTTCCTGCCGAAGCCACGCATCCATCGAGTCAATGGCTACCCACAGAACTCGTGCCGCCTTTTTACGGATCCGACCAGCACGACGAGTGGAACCTCGGCTAGAGAGTACCTGGTTGAAAAAGTCACGGCACCCTTCCGCTCCAATAGTGCCAGGAAGATGCTTTACAACAGACAGAACCCTTACGGGGCTATCGACGAGTCATCCAAGTTCAAGTTCAGAGGCTCGTTTCGTTCTACGAACTCCGATGAGAAGGACGCTGAAGAGGCCGGGGCCGTTGCCAACAAAGCAGAGCAGAGACAGAGCCGGTATGACAAGATAAATTCCCGACGGCCTGAGACTCCCGCCCAGCGTGCATCGTTCATCGATGGCCAGGAAAAGTCCTTTGCTAAAGGAGATGAATCATTTGGCCCGGAATCACCTGTTCAGTTCAGCTTCCCATTGATTTCCTTGCCAGAGGCCGCAAGACTCCAAGCACTCAGGCGAGAGAGTGGCGAGGAAGACCAGACTTTCACCAGCAGCATCAGAACCCGAAAGAATTCAAGCGTTCTCTCATCAAGAGCGACCCAGAGAACCACACCGCCAACACCGCGTGGGGCAATTACCAAGCCAAAGCCTGCTCGCTCTCGCCGGCCGACAACTCCTTTCGGTATCCCGGACAACGGAGGTCTGTTTCCCAATCATGCGACTAGATATACAGGTACGTGTTTGCCATGGTATGGAATACGACAGTTTGTTTCATGACTGGCTAACAATTTATCAGATCCGAGATATAGCGGCTACGGAGAGGAGGGATTACATGCGTCTCCCTTGAGTAGTCGAAGTTCACCAATCCGTGGCCGGTCACTCTTCCCGAGATCGTGTCGAAATCCGTTTGGTTCGATTCATGAGTCGATTCGAAGCAACTCGAGCTCCCCGCGACGAGTCTCTATAACCCACCCTCCTCATCTTTATCTCCGAGACAGAAGAAACCAAATTCGTTATGCAAGGGAGGAGCCGGATCTCTATGGCCTCGCCAACCCGAACTTTGGCGGCGCATACGGAACCCCGAGCGAGGATGCATACCTGTCGTGGCAAGCGCGAAAGAAGCGGCAGTTCTACTATTACATCATGTGCGCTATGTGCATATTTCCCTTCACTTTCCCGCTCGCCTACAAGGGCACGTTTGACTCGGCACTTTCTTGGTACACGAAGGGCGAGGTTGCCTCGATGAACCGACGACAGCGCCGCCATGTCTTGGTGCTGGGAATCTTCATCTCGTGTCTCTGGTTATGTGCGATTGCGGTTACTGTCACACTTCTCGCCAGCCGCAGCAACAAGGGCAGCCGTTATTAAATCTCGGCCATGCCTTCTGCGGCATTTTTCTTTCTTTTCCGTCTGACCGGAGCCAGGTGAAAGGCCAGGTTGGCGGGTGTTGGCGAAGGATCTTGGGAACAATCTCTTTGGAGTTCTTTGATCACTTTTTGTCGTTTGATCCTTCGTATATTCGGTCTGTTGCCTGCATATTTGGCAATCAAGGGACGGATTTTGCGCAGGTTTGTACAGAATACTAAGTGGAAGGGCAGCCGCTGCTAGTACGGCGCCATCTAGCCGCCCATGGCCAGCTGGCAGGGAACTTCTCCCATGAGTTGACGGTGTTTTTGTGGGGGAAAAAGATGAAAAAGGCCCCCGAGGGCTGGGCGCCATCCCAAGTCGGTTTATTCTTTCTCGCGGTGTTTCACAAACTGGATGGATGGTCGGTTGAAGTTAGATGGAAACGGAGTCGGGGATTCGGCATCGGTTTGTTGTGTCATGGATGGGTTTGCTTTGCATGAATGCAGCTCTGACGACTGGCATTGTGGAGGACTGAGCTGTTGGTGGCCCTCCAAAGTTGTTTTTCTTTTCACTTTTGGTGATGGAGTCATCGCGCATGTCTCCGGGGCGTTTATTGACTCCGGATGATGCATGGGCTCCCTGAAGGACAGGAGGGAAAATTGCTAATGATACAGCTAGGTAGTGAGAGCTTACGAAAACCCTTCATGTTAATGCGCTGAATCTGGAAGGAAGAATAAGAGAAATCAAGAATTGATGTTAATTGACAAAGGTATGTCGAGAGAAGAGAAAAGGGGCTGACCCTAACCCTGGTGAGCTGGGTTTTGCGGGGGGTTTTGGGGTAGATGGCACAGGATATCCTTGTCCCTGTCGTCTGATGGATTCGATGCGGGCCGGTCTGGGGTCTGGGGCGGTCCGCGTCGCGATCCAGTGCATGTGCCGAGGTGAAAGGTGAAAGAGGAGAAGCCGAAGTAACAACGACTTGTCGCCATGGCCGAGTCTTTGCCTCCGAGTAACGGCAAGAAAGTGGTATTTTGTTTTGGCATGGCCACTTATGTTTGATCAATTGGCATAATCATTTAACTGCATCGCCGAAGCCACGAGCTCCAGGCCCCAACCCCCCAAGCTCCAAACCTTCCGAAGCCCAAAAGCTCTGACGTTCCAAAGTCGGCAACCTTACAGAAACTCTTTGGACTGGGGCTCTCACCGGCACCCCCCTCCCCCAATCGGCCGGCCGCATACACACACATCTCCTGCAATGTCAAGGCCCGATGTCGTTGCCGGCGCGCGCAGGAGACGGCCACGGCGGCGCAGACAGGACAAGCCCGCCCTCTCGGCGCGGCTGGTGCTCGACGACCATGTGAAGTCGGATGTGGGCATCATCTCGGACGACCTGTTTGCCGACCTGTTTCCCCATCTACAGCAATGTCAGTAGTCACACTCATCCTCTTCCTTCTCCTTCTTCTTCTCCTCCCCCTCCGTGTCTAACCATGGCTTTGCGCACTACCCACAGGCCCGAACCAAGAAAAAGACATCAACACCAACAACACCACCAACGGCAACGGCAACATCTCCATAGTCCCCGACATCGTCCATGTGGCCATCGCCCCCTGGACGCCAACCCACTCGCCCGAGACCACCAGCTGGGCCATCGTACCCGTCACCAAGTCCTCCGCCCTCGCCCGCTCTACCGTGCAGTTCTCGCCTTCGTCGCTCGCTCTCCAATCCTTCGCCGCAAATCTCAAACAGGTTGCGCCCTCGAGGCTTGCGAGCCACAGCAGGAGCGGCATTGAGATCCTGATTCTGGACGTAGCTGCCCTCGAGCTTGACACCGTCTTTGTGAGCCTGGAAGGCGAGCTTGCTAAGAGACTGGAAGATGGGGAGGGCACCTTCTTCCGCGAACACCCCTCGGGCCCAGCCAAGGGCAAGGCCGTCGTGGGCGGCGGCGCGACGTCGGAAGACCGCTTGACGCGTGCGCTGCGCACTGCGCTCAGCACACTGAAGGTGGTGCATTCGGGGGACCTGTTTCCACTGCCTTTGCCGCCGCACCCCGTCACTCACGTCCCTCCCAACCCTGGCAAGATTGTCCTGTGCGAGCCGGTTTCGCAGGGCATCCTGTCGCCCAACACCAAGATTATCGTGTCGAGGGGCCGGATACACTCGAAGCACAACCGCGATCCGGTGCCCATACAACCGAGCAGGAACCTCAATGGTGTGCCGGAGGACGACGAGGACACCGCCAACGACCAGTTCTACTCTGCTGCCGAAGAGCGGTATCGCACCGATGTGCAGACTGAGGATACGGATTTCATCACGACGGAGACGGAGGAGTCTGAGGGCCCCGAGGCGGACGAGGACGAGCTGTCTGATGATTCTATGGACGATATTATCTCGCTCCAGACCCCGACACTTCCCTCGACCATCACCAGCGGCATGTCGACGCTCCAGCCGGGCACGCCCATGACCCTTGGCCGGGGACGAAAGAGCGGCCCCAGCGGTCCGGGATCGGTCTTCTCGAGCTTCACTGCTACGACAGCACGGCCCGACCGGCCACGCGGTCGGCTGTTCAAAGCCCAGGGCCTGATGAAGCCGATTGCGCCTGAGCTTCTCCACCCAAAGCCCGCCGCCGACGACGACGAGGAGGCGCGCATCTACGTGGACATGAGGGATCTGACGCGGGTCGGCTGCTTCTCGGGCGACTGGGTGCGCGTTGAAGCGTCCCAGGAGCCGCCATCCAACGGCCTCGGTGCTTTTGGGCTTGGAAGCTTCGCAGAGCAGGAACCCGAAGAGCTGACCTGGAGACCTGCGCGCGTCTTTGGCTTACCTGAAGGCTACTCTAGCCGTCCGGTCACCAGAATAGCGAGCTCTAAGTACGACGGCCGGAGGCTTTCGTTCTTTGAATCCCAAGTCCAGAAGCCGTCCAGCCCTGCTGCATATCTATCGCCGATTCTCCTCGCCAATCTCGACGGTCCCCCCTATCTCCGCCTCTCACCTATCAAGCGCGCGCCGTCTCACCACCCGGCAAAGGGTGTTCAACAACAACAGCAGCAGCCGAAGGCTATAGCGCCGATCCGGCCGCCCTTCGCCCGCGAGGTGATCCTGCAGCACATCAGGACGCCTATCCCCGTGGAAAGAGAGGTGCAGACGGCTGTCATGGCGGGGCTGAAGTCGTACTTTGAGAAGCGGCTGCGCATCATCAAGTCGGGCGACCTGATTGCCGTGCCCATCGACACCCAGCTGGGGCGCGCGCTGCAGGAAACCTCGGCCCCGGGCGACGACTCAGCCGTGGACGAGGTTCTTGGCCTGATATCCTCTGCTGCCCGGCCGGGTGGACAGGGCCAGAGCCAGAGCGTCAAGTACGACGAAGTCGCCTGGTTCCGCGTGGGGCACGTCCAGGCGATCAAGCCCGAAGCGCCGGCGGAGGAAAACAGCAACCATCACCAGCACCACAACGCCGACGACGATGGGGAGGAGGAAGATGCTTGGGGCGGTGTGGCTTGCGTAGACATCTCCATGGCGCACCTGGAGCAGACGGGCTCCGTGACAAGCCGCGTCCCCGGCACCATGTCCAGCAGCTGGAAATACTACTTGGGGATCAAGAGGGCGCCCAACCAGCAGCAGCAGCATGGCCAGGGCTTGGGGGCGCCCCTTGCGCCGCTAGTCATGGAGGCGCCCGAGAGACGGTTCGTGTCGCCCTTGCGCAGGAGGCTACGAGAGCTCATGGCGGCCGCGACCAGCAAGCCGGCTGTGCAGCTGCGCATGCCGCCCATGGCGATCCTCCTCGTCTCGACCCAGCGGAACATTGGCAAGAGCACCGTCGCGACGCAGGCGTGCGCCGACATTGGGTTGCACACCTTTGTGGTGGACGCGTACGACATTGTCAACGAAGCCGGGGCGGGCGGGAGCGATGTCAAGACGGCTGGCTTCCTGACCTCGAGAGCCGAGCGGGCCATGAGCTGCGGCCCGGACTGCTGCGTGCTGATGGTGCGCCACGTCGAGGCGCTGACGGCAGACCGCATGGTCGAGGTCATGAAGGGCGTGCTGGAGGGTGTCCGCGTCTTGGTGGCCACCACGACCGAGGTGGAGAAGATCCCGGACGGTATCCGCGCCATGTTCACCCATGAGCTGGAGATGACTGCGCCGGACGAGGGCGAGAGAGAGGGCATACTCGGCGGTGTGCTGGAGGAGAAGGGCGTCGCGGTCGACGGCGAGGTCGACATCGGGGGCGTGGCGCTCAAGACGGCGGCGCTGGTTGCGGGGGACCTGGTCGACGTGGTGGAGCGCGCCATGGTTGCCAAGGAGCAGAGGCTGGAGAGGGTCGCGGACAAGGCCACCGCCGCGGGGGAGGGTGTAGGTATCGGGCCCGTGAGCGTCCGGGACGTACTAGTAGCGGGCGGCTCGGCGGCGCGCGGGCTAACCAAGCACGACTTTGAGGTAGCCGTCGAGGCGGCGCGCAAGAACTTTGCCGACGCCATCGGGGCGCCAAAGATCCCCAACGTCACATGGGACGACGTCGGCGGGCTCAACAACGTCAAAGAAGCCGTCACCGAAACAATCCAACTACCACTCGAGCGGCCCGAGCTGTTTGCCAAGGGCATGAAGAAGCGCTCCGGCATCCTATTCTACGGCCCCCCCGGCACGGGCAAGACGCTGCTCGCCAAGGCCATCGCGACAGAGTACAGCCTCAACTTCTTCAGCGTCAAGGGCCCCGAGCTGCTCAACATGTACATTGGCGAGAGCGAGGCCAACGTGCGGCGCGTGTTCCAGCGCGCGCGCGATGCGAGGCCGTGTGTGGTGTTCTTTGACGAGCTTGACTCGGTTGCGCCCAAGCGCGGCAACCAGGGCGATAGCGGCGGTGTGATGGATCGCATTGTGAGCCAGTTGCTTGCTGAGCTGGACGGCATGTCGGGCGGCGATGAGAATGGCGGCGGTGTGTTTGTTATTGGCGCGACGAATCGGCCGGATCTGCTTGACCAGGCGCTGTTGCGGCCGGGGAGGTTCGATAAGATGCTGTATCTTGGCGTGTCGGATACGCATGAGAAGCAGTGTACCATCATGGAGGCGCTAACGAGGAAGTATGTTTCCCCCCTTTCCCAGCCCCTTTCCCCTCCCCTTTTCTTTTCCCTCTCCTTTTTTCCTCACTCTACCTTTACCTGCTTATAGCTAACCAATGTAAGATTCACCCTCCACCCATCCGTCTCCCTCCGCTCGGTAGCAGAGAAGCTCCCCTTCACGTACACCGGCGCAGACTTTTACGCCCTCTGCAGCGACGCCATGCTTAAAGCCGTCACGCGGCAGGCTACCCTCGTCGACGCAAAGATCAAAGCCCTCAACAGCAGTGGTCATGCACACGCACATGATTCGCACAAACAGCCTATCACGACGGCAAATTTCTTTGATCTACACGCCACACCGGAGGATATAGCGGTCATGGTCACGGAGAGTGATTTTCTCGAGGCGCATAGGGAACTGATTCCGAGTGTGAGTGCGGGGGAACTGGCGCATTATGAGGCGGTTAGGGCTTCGTTTGAGGGGGTGAAGGAGAAGAGTGTCCCTGTGGCTGGGGCTGGGCAGCATTATCAGAATGGCGTGCTCAGTCTTGGACAGGGAGGAGTTGCGGGGGCTGGGAAGAGGAGTGTGTCGGGGCAGTCGAGGGGGGAGAAGGGGAAGGGGAAGGGGAAGGGGAAGGCTGTTGCGCTTGATAGTGAGGATGAGGAGGATGATGAGGATGATGAGCTCGATGGGGTCGCGAGTGCGAATTCGAACTCGAACCCGTTTCGGGAGGGGGGTGATGGGGATGATGAGGGGTTGTATGATTGATTGGTTGATGGATTTGTTGGTGTAGTCAAGACACACACATATAGAGAGAGAGAGAGAGAGAGAGAGAGAGAGAGAGAGAGAGAGAGAGAGAGAGAGAGAGAGTTAGAATTAGGGTGTGTTGTTGTTGTATATATGACTGTTGAATTAGTACGTACCTATCTTAGACCTGGGTGGCTGGTAAAATACAAAGCGGGTATTGATTGATTGAAGTGTAATCTGAATAACCCCTCGAAAGGCTCCCAGGTCCGCTTGTTTGTTTGTTTGGTTGGTTGTTTTGTTGGTTGTGGGAAAAGAGATGGCGGCGACAACCTAGTGTTTTATCAGGGGCGAGTTAGGGTGGTACTGTAGGTAGGACAAAATAAAAGGGGCTACTAGACTCAGGTACTGTAGGTCGCAGGCTGAGTGATTATTTCATGACACCATACACACACACACACACACACACACGCACAAACAAACAAACGTTCATCATCGTATACTTGTATAGATAGACAAGTACGCAAGTATTCCACTCCTCTCTTTTCTTTCTGTCTTTCTTGCTTAATTGCGTGCTTGCTTGCATCGCTCAAATACTTGGTTGGATGTTGGATTCGTCAGATGGAGATATTCATCATTTCGCACTTCAGTCATACATACAACAGACTAAAAAAAACCTCACAGACTCTTTTCTCTGTCTCTGTCTCTGTCTCTGTCCCTTCCTCCTCCTCTTCTTCCTTACGCTTACGCTCTCGCTTATCTACTCTACCGTTGCGTTTCTCGCTCGCCGCATCCATCCACCCACATATCCATACGCCCATACAAGCGGTCACAGTGCATCAAGCCTGCCACTGACACGTATAACATCCCCTTCCCTCGCCCAATCCCCCATTTGCGGAGAACAACCTAACCAGGTTCCTTCAGCTTTACTTCCCCCCCTTAACCTTGGCCTTAGCCTTACCCCCCTCCTCCTCATCTTCCTCCTCATCTTCTTCCTCATCATCGTCACTATCCTTCTCCTCCCCCTCCTCCTCCTCCTCCTCCTCCTCCTCCTCCTCCTCATCACTGTCTTCATCATCCTCCTCTTTAATCGTCTCAGACCGCTCAACCGCAGCAATCTCCTCCGCGGACGCATCAGCCAGCTCCGAGCCCATGTACGACGTGATGGGGGCGTCGACGTCCTTGGGCCGCCAGCTCGTCGTCGTCGGGCTTTGGAGCGTGTCGAATTTGCTCGAGTCTTTCCAGCCTGTTGATGTGGGGGATTGCAGACCTGGTGGGGGTGCGGCGGTGGGTTTTGAGGATGTGGAGGGTTCTTTGTCATCTTCTTCTGATGATGAGGATTCGTCTTCTTCTTCTGAGGAGGCGGGGTCTGTGGCTTTGGCTTTGGGAGCGGTGGGCTTTGTTTGTGTTGCTGCTGTGGTGGGCTTCGTCTCTGCGTCCTCCTTCTTCCCGCTCGCAGCGGCTGCCGCAGCGGACCCCTTCCCGTAGACCTTGTCCCGCAGGCTCTGCAGCTGGGCCTGCTTTGCCTTTTGCGCGGCCTCTTCGGCGATGCTGCGGATCGGGAGGGTGACGACCTTGCCTGCTGCCGGGGTCGTCGTGGATTTGGATGTGGATGTCGATGCGGATGTGGATGATGGCTGAGTAGAGGCAGCGGCTTTGGCGGCAGCGGCGGCACCTGCTGCGGCGGCGGCGGACGCGGCGGCCGAGATGGCGGGCTTGGGCACAAAGACGGGCATCACGGGCTTCTGGCTGATGGACGGCTGGGTGAACTCGTCGTAGTAGATGGTGACGTGCTGCTTGAGCTCGCCGTACTCGTTCCAGTCTTCGATCTCGACCAGGTCCTGTGATGGTCAGCCAGTTGCCTTTTGTGTATTTTTATTTTTGTTTTTGGGTGACTTACACCGAGGACCATGCCCATCTGTACCAAGCCGGGCAGCTTGCGCAGGCGACCTGACTCATCCTTGCCGGCGCGGCGGCCCCAGAGCATGCGCGCCTTCTCGTCCGTGGCGATGTCGATGGCCTTGAAGGGCACCCGGTTGGCGCGCAGGATGGTCTCGAGCCGCGACGTGGCCGTGACAATGTGGGAGGACCCGGCCGTGAGCGAGGTGTAGATATACAGGGCGGGGTCGGTCGAGTATGACGCTGCTGGTGCTGGTGCTGTTGCTGGCGCTGCAGCCGTGGTGGTGGGAGTGGTGTCGCTGCCGGCAGACGCCATGTTCGGTACTGTAAAAAGGGACTTGCTAGAGTTTGCGCGTGTGTGTCAAGAAAATAGAAAAGAAGAAAAAAAGCGTAGGCTCTCGTGTATTTGCCTGCGTTTAATGATGGGATGTCTCGTGTTTGCTCAGGCGGCCCGTGGGATGGTGGTTGTTGACTGCCCGTGATTGCGCTCCGAGGGGTGGAATGGATGGCGGGGGAGGAGGAGGAGGAGGAGGAGGGGTGGGAGGGATGATGCTGTGGAAACGAGGGGCTGTTTCGCTCCACCACCACGGACGGGTTGCGGGGTAATAAGGACTGCGAATAGGAGGAATTCGGGACGGGAGTTGGGTATTTTCACGTATATGCGACGGACGGGAGGCACGAGCCTGAAAATGAATCACGAATGAGGAATCCTGCGATGCAATTTGGGGTTGATGTTGATTGATTCTCGCCTTGCTTGATCCGGGCACAGTGCTCGACTGTTGCAGCAGCAACTACATATTGACATCGATCGGCCTTTGTTCTGTGTTTGTTCTGCCGGGCGCGTCCACATGCCAGTGAGTGCTCAGCAGAGGCCGCATCGCCATCAAAGTGTGACATGTCTGTTGCGCAAGTCATGTAGTTTGGGTCTCCAGCTTTGCGCATGCGCGCTAACGCATTGCTCTCGTGAGGATTTTGGCTCCATCGACATCATAAGACGTTGACTGGGCACATACGTAGTAGGCCATGAGGTAATGCAGTGAGTCGAGATCGTTGGGCTGCTTGGGTTCTCCATGCCACTCATACGGGAGGTTAACGTGCGGGTTAGGGTTATTACACAGGACGGCCCACATCTCAGGTACGTACTGGCCCGGAAGGAGCATCACCACGCCCTAGAACAATTCTGTGCTTGGTTCATTAATGGTGCAAGACCAAGATTCACCATTCTCCCGATGAACTATGACAATAAATGCCCATCTCAAGCGACAACCAAACCCACTCCCGAGCTACTCTATGTCCTTTCACCCGAATACACACAGGATACCTACCCGGTCTCGAAATGGGGTGACGTCTTTTCTCATCTCGCCCTTCATGCTCCAAGTGCCATCAAGGCGCAAACACCCGATCCGCCGCCCGTGCCCAGCGTGCCGTGCTGTTTCTCCAATCCCCAACAAGTGAACTGATCCCTTGACCAGGGTCGTCGTCGTTTTCAGGGTAGGAGCCGTCGATCTCGGACATGCGAATCGTCTGTTCACTTGACCCTTGCCCGAGAACCTCCAGGTCGTCGTCGGCAATTCCAATTGACACTAACGGTAAAGACGAAGAAATCCAAGACTTCAATACTTGAACAAATCGTGATCATGGATTGAAATCGCAAATGCATTGCTCAATTGACCGCGGATGCTGGAGTTGAAGCACAACTGGCCGGGTTGTGGCTTCTCTTCAACAAATGCTCTCGCCAATCTCCAAAAGGAAATCAAAGGAGCAGAAGGAAGAGGGGGCCTTTCGTCGTCTCCCGGGCCCCCAGGCCAGGCTGCTCCTTGTCCCAGGCACCCCGAGTTCCACTGCTTGGATAACCTTAACAAGGGAAATCGCGGGTGACGTTAGTGTGGACGTACGACAAACGCCTGTCCAACGTCCATGGCGCGCTGATCTGTTAGCCAGGCACCAGGGGGCCCAGCGGCCAGCGAGCCACCAATAATCCTTGATTCATTTCCCATCTTTCGGTCTGTGCAGTGGACGACAGGCTGTGGGAATCCCGATATTTCAATCGCAAATCTCGGTCATTGGCAGCTGCTGACAATCCATATCGAATTATGGAAGGGCTTGTACGCTTCTCGTGTCGTTCGTGGCTCCGCGTCAGTCAGTGCAACCGTCGCACGAGGAAGGTCAAACAATCCATTCACCGACCGTGGCTCGGGCTGGGACTGGGAGGCCACAGAGGCCACCTGAGACAAAAGCCCGACCGACGGGCAGACACACCAATGCCTTCACCTGAGCCCGAAAGTGGTCATGGCCGAGACAACACGATGATGATGGTGATGATGCAATGCGCTGAGAAACGTGGCGCTCCAGAAAGCCTCTCGAATTCTTCCATGTTGCAGGCTGAAATGAGGCCTTTTGACTTGTTCATGACAAGCCTGGGCCGCCATGGCCCCCGTGCCACCTCACCACGCCGCACCGCACCGCATCGCACCGAACTCGCAGAGGAACAAAGTCGACCTCCTCCCTCCCCGCTGCCGGCCAGACGGGGGATAGCGTGGTTGTTGCCAAGTTGCCAACAAGCAGGCACTGGGCAGGAGGACCCGCCGCCAGTCACAGCGCGTGAAACAACTGGCTGATGTTTGTGGGACCCTGGTCGCCGTGCCTTGCAGGTGTGGATCGCCTGCCCAATGGGCGCCAGACGTTTCTGCAAATCCCAGCGGCTTCCCACTTTTTTGCTGCAAGGTACCCGGCGCTCCCCTTCATCCAAAGTCCAAGCACCCCGGTCGTTTTCACGTTTGACCGCGCATTCCCCAGCGGGCCAGCACACACTCGAGAAGGCGTGCCGGAAAATCTTTGCGTGCTTGGCTTGGGTGAGGTCGTCCCACACCCACACCCACACCCGCAACCACAGCGCCTCGACGGCTGGTGGTCCCAACGGGGCAGTCCCATAGATAAGGAGGAATGCCACATTCCCCCCCAGCTTTCCACCGCCGCTCTCTTCTCCTCTCCCTCCTTTCACCACCACGATCTTAGCATCCACCCACGCTCTTTTTGCTCCTCGGCCCGGCTTCAGCCTTACGCTCTTTCTTTTCTACCAGCAAGATATTCACAAGCAGACAAAAAGTCTCAAAATATCCACTCTCTTTTCATTTACCAGTCATTTTGAAAAACATACAAAAGCCAAATCTCTCGTGTTGATATCCCGCACCGACCGACGTGTTCGCGAAATCTACATTCCAAACCAGCTGCTTTCGAAACGACACGACACGACTAGCGTTAGATCTTCATCACCTCTTCAAAATGCAGTTCAAGAGCATCCTCGCCGTTGTGGCCGCCGGCCTGTCCATGGTCATGGCCCAGGACGAGACCACCACCTCGACCGCGACTCTGACCCAGACCGTCACCATCACACAGTGCAACCCGACCATCACCAACTGCCCGGGCCGCACCTCGTCGACCTCCACCACGTCCACCACCTCGTCGACGTCCAGCTCATCCACCTCGTCCTGGAAGTTCCCTCTTTCCAACTCCACGGCGACAGCCGGCCCGACCGCCAGCTACTCCAACACCACGCTCTGGGTCGTGCCCACCACCTCCACCGCCTCCATCATCGTCACCGAGACCACCCCCGTGACGCCCACAACGGCTACCACCTCGGCCATCCCCACCAGCGGCGCGACCGGTCTCCTCGTCCAGTCGGGCCTCCTCCTCTCCGTGGTGGGCGCCGGCATCGCTTTCCTGGCATAAGCCAAGATCACCAAGCTTGCGCATGAGGGCCTCATATCACGGCGCAATTCGCATTCTTAACACACATTCACATGCATACATACATATCCGCGATCTGCATTGACGAAAACCGCATCCGAACCCCGTCCAATTGTCTGATTTCCCAATTTCACTTCTAACCATGGTCCATATTACTTGAATTTCTCACATAAAAAGGGGACGAGATTGTTTGGTGATTTTTTTTATTTTCTTCTTTTTTTTTTCTTTTTTTTTTTTTCTTTTTCAGGCGAGAGAGGAGTCTTGAGATACCTCCAACCAGGAAACCCCCCCTTTTTATTCTGTTTCTTTCTGCCTTTGGCTCTATCCACTGGGCTACTGGTTGGCATTTGATTTTTTGGGGTGTTGTTTTGAAGAGATTTGAGAGAGTATATTGAGGAGAGGGGAAGGAAGAAAAAAGGAAGGCTGGCCTGGTGGCTCCTTTGTTTTTTTTTTTTTGTGGCCTGGCCTTGGGAATTCTTTCTTGACGGGCTTTTTGGAGGGGTGTGGTCTGAGAGAAGGAGAAAGAGAAAGAAAAGGATCCGGGGGGGATGATGGTGTGGGTGCTTGCTCGAGGGGTTCCGTGTTGTTGCTGTTGACATATGTTGCAAAACAAAACCCCGCACATACGGATCCGAAATGATAATGACAAATCCCATTGAATTCCCTCCTGGCATTTGCCGTTGTGTGTCCTTTGCGCTTTGTGGTGTGTGTGAAGTGTCTGTGTCTCGCATTGATTTGAAGGGAGGTTTGGTGGTTGGTAGATGGTGGTTAAGTGGACTTGCATGTGTGTTGTTGAGTGATTGACTTTTACCCCTTTTGGCTTCTGACTTACAGTAGGGAGCTGTAAGTCTATAGTAAATCATCCCAAAGCTCGTGCTCTAAAGTCTTACACCGGGCGGAAGTTTAAGCTTAACGAAGCTTCATGCAATGTCGGTGACCCGCTGGTGACTGTGGAATCCACTTGGGCCCGTTGATCCTTGAGACAATGAAGATGGGAAGCAATGAGAGTCTTCCACACCTGGAGGGAGGGATCTGAACGGCCAAATTAATTATCGATATAACGGCGGACGAGTTGGACGAGCCGCGGATGAACGATCAACTACGGCCATGTCCACGAGGATAATCCAGGGATCAACATTCACCTATGTACCTGAAGGAAGTGCACCAGCCAGCACTTGTCCAACCCGGAGATTGGTTGCTACTGTACTCGGCCTTTGACTTGAAGCATGCATGCATACTGGACGATAATTACCTCTTCACCCCGATGACAGACACTTGTGTGCGTTCGAACCAAATGGATTTTCCCCAGCTCCATTCCAACCTGCACGGATGATGCAGGGATCGAAGACGGCTGGGTTTTTACCACCCACCACCGACCTATGTAATCGTCCCACCGAGTCGGTTTGATTTGAGAGATGGCCATCGAGCCGTGGAATCGATCGCGCCACTGTAACCTCTCACCTCAATGGGAAACAAGACTACTGGTCTGAACAGGTTGATCTAGGAAGGCATTGATGAGGAGAGGGGATGTTTGAGTCCACCTTGCGTTGCGGCAAACGGGTCAATTTTTTCGCCTGGTTAGCCTAGACTACCTGAGGCTGACCAGCTGCCTATAGATAGTACCTGTTTTGAACGTATCTCGGTACTTGTGATTAGCATTGGAGTATATATCTCGGGTTGGATAGGTAGGTTGACTTGAAAGAGGTAGGACGTCCGCATCCATATATATCCCCGGGTCATGTAGACACTCCGTTCCCGGCAAAAAAGGACAAGTCGAGACAGGTCAACACAAATCAACGCAACGCTCGCAGTATTGTTGAGTACCTAGTCACGGGTACGATGGGAAGGGTATCGTGTATTGTGTATTATGTTTCGTCAAACCTGGAACTCATCGTCGACAACCACCCCGTGAAGAAGCAATGAATAGTGGGTAGTCTAATGATGAAAAGAGGGGAATATGCCCAGTGAAATATCGCACATAGACTGCTGAAGGGGAAGTTTGGTTCTTCTTGTCTAGGTAACTGGTCGCCCCTTTGTTTGTATGTCTATCTATCCTTCCTGCGAAACCAGTCGGTTTGCCCTCTAAAAACCAAAAAAAAACCAAAAAAAAAAAGATGTGATGTGATGTGTGTGATGTGATCCTCGCTGATGACGGATGAGGATGTGAATCAAAATTGGTTTCCGTGAGTGTAATACCGTGAGGTGAGGTAGTCGCTCCCAAACTCCAAGAGACCGCCCAAAAAGAGAAGGCTCCTAAAAGAGAAACAAGAAAAAAAAGAGAAAACGAATAGATGAAGCAGCACCGCTTGTCTCGTAGAGTAGTCTCCGACGCTCCGTGCCCTTCAAGTTCCCCGATAGCCCCCTTTTCATGATCGCCAAACGCACAACATTCCCCAAGCCCAGCCTAACCCAGCCCCTGAGCGCGTCGCTAGCTGGTCTGGCTATGTTATGTTACGTCGTCATGCCATGGCCCATGCGAAAGAGGGAATAGGAATAAGCATCCGAGTCTAGCAGTTGCCCTTGGAGCACTGCTCGCAGAGCTTGACGTCGGAGCCGACGGGGTTGGGGCAGCCGTGGGTGGCGTGGTGGTCGCAGTGCTTCTCGGCCATTGTGTCTTGGGTGGGATGTGTTTAGGTGCGTGTGTTGTTGCTGGTGGTGGTGGTTTATGGGAAGGGTGTCTTCTGCGAAACATGTTAGCTTGCGTGCTTGCGTTGGATGTACATGTATGGTTAGGGAGGTAAGATCAGGGGGCTATCGTCCCCTTGAAGCTGCAGGGGGATGGCTAGTTGACCTTGTGTGTTTGACAACGCGGACGATGATACTTCTTGACGTGAGAGACGATTGGCTTGTCCGGGAGACTTGTGTGGTGTTTCTCTGCTGGTCTGGCCGTGGTGGTACTTATGCGGGATGCTTTGCTTGCTTGCTTTGGATTTGGTTTGATGATATCGAGAAAAGAACAGACTGGAGGAAGGGGAGGTTCGAGGACTTTATATACCTGTCCAGAATCGCGAGCACAGATTGAGTATACCTACACAGGAGTTGCGACGGGTGGTTAATTAGTAACGAGTTCGCCGCCGCCGCCGACTTGAGCATACAGCTTGTGGTTTGGTTGGTTGGTATGCTTCTCATCTCGTCCGTGGCTCATCTGGGGTGTATCTGTTGCCGCCACGTGAGGATAGCCTTCTGGACACGCACGCACGCACGCAGGAAGCATTGTCGATGATCTTTCGTCGAAAGTCGGTGTGGGGGGTTGGAATAAGTAGTCTGTTTCATTGTCGTCTGCTTTGGGGAATGTTTCTTTTTGTTCCTCCCGCTGCGGCTCCAGCTGGCTTTTTCGTCTCATCTGTGCTGGGGCTTTGGTTGCCTCACTCCCCGAGGGGGTGTATCATACCGTCAAGTCGTCAAACTATCAGGATATCATCTAATCAAGGGGGTGTGCGTCAATGTGACGGTCAGCTGGTCTCGTTCCATACAGCCTTCTAGAATGCCCCCTATCTCCCACGCGTAGTGGTCCTCGGGGTAATACTCGCTGTCTCAGCGAAAGCAGACACCGTGGCTCAAATTACGGTGTGACCGGCCGAGCCAGCCCGACCCGACGGTGTCTCTAAATCTCATTGACTACTCGATCTGTGACATGACTGGCTAGGCCTTGGGGGCCTCAATCCCATCGTCCTATCTGGTCTAGATACGAGGGATGAGGCTCGGCGGTGAGGGTGAGGGTGAGGCATAGGTCAGGTAGGTCAGGGCGTCACAAGGTCCCTCCCTCCTTTATTCACACCTATCGATCCATCATCCATGACTCGAGCAAGGCCCCCTGATGTGCCAGATGCTGCAATTGGGCCGTTCGTCCTTCTGCATACCGATCACCAGCAGGCCAATCGGCTGCGCCAGAGGATCGTGTAACGCTCCCTGTGGACGGTGGCCTAGGTATATATATAGACGTGGGGTGGCGAAAACGTTGAGGTCGCGTGATGAAGGGCTTTTGGTCTGGCCTAGTCGAGGTGTTGGAGGTCGGGTAGGTAGAGGCAGCTTGCGTAAGACCTCTCTCCCCCGGCAGGAGCTGCCTTTTAGGACGACGACAATGATGAATTCTGCTACTGCTGTGTATCATTGCACAGTCGGGAAGCCGCTGCTCCACGTGGATCGTGCAGACGGGAAGAAATCATGTCGATGTCGATGCCACGGTGCGTGTGGGAACGTCGATCTTCTTGTATGTCGATCGCGGGTCTGCGGACCCCCTTTATCTGCACTGCTACGTGAGCAAGAACCGTTGCTTGACTGGGGAGTGGAGTACCATGGGACAACTGTCACCAAAGATACTGTCTCAATGCTCAAGATGTCCGATACTCTCCGATTGGTTTCAAGAGGTTGACTGGTGATCCACCGTAGCAGGTATACAACCACGCCCCCTTTTGAACGTAAACAAAGCAGAGGACATCAGCCGCTCTCCTTCATCGACGAATGATTCAACAAAACGAAAACTCTCTTTCAAACTCCCAATGCCTACATGTACACACAACAACCAGACGCCCCATGCAATGGTCCGGGGCCGCCTGCCTGTCTTTCTATATGTACAGCTCCCAATCCCAATCCAACTTCCCCCCCAACCTAAGGCTGCGACGTCCCCTGAAAGTTGACAGGCGTGCTCTTCTGCCCCGCCGCCGCCTTGTCCAGCGCAATGTTATTGTTCAGCTTCTTGCTCTCGGCCGCGATCTTGGCGCTGTTGTCCTTGCCGCCCTTGGCCTGGTCGATCTGCAGCCCCAGGATGAACAGCTTGAGCTTGAGCACCTTGTTCTTGATCTTGCCGACCTGGAGCGCCTTGCCGGCCGTCGTCTTCTGGCCCCCCGCCGCCGCGATCGCCTCGTTGAACCCGCCGGCCTGGGTCTCGGCTGCCTCGGCGGTCACGCGGGCTGCCTTGATGATGGCGAGGTCGTTTGCGTCTACGGCTGCGAGGTTTTTCTCGTCGATCTGTTTTTATCATTGGTTAGTTTGCTGAATGGATCTAGGGTATGTCGCTCATGGGGTAGTGACGTACGGGGAACTTGGCCTGGACTTCGGCCAAAGCGTTGCCGCCGACACCAGACGAGACCTGGAACTGGGAATAGTTCTGCACGCTGAGGACGGCGCGCTTGCTCAAGCGGGTATCGCTACCTGCGGGAGCCGCGATCGACGAGGCGACCAGGGAGAAGAGGAATGCTGCCTTGAAAAACATCTTGACTTGTGTATGTGTATGTGTGGAAGTTTGAAGAAAATGAGAGAAATTTCGTTTTGTATGTGTTTAATGAACCGTGGCTTCTCGAAATCGAAAAAAAAAAAAGGAGCTAAATCGGAATGTATCGAACGTAAGACAGCACAGCTGTAAGAAGAGAAAAAAAGAGTATCCGAAGAGAGAGAAGAGTAAATTGGAAGGATTGATTGTCGGTTGAAGAGAACAGAAACCTAAAACTATCTCCAGCCGGACGGTCTCGACAACTTATACAAACTCATTCTCATTACTTCCGGGTGACGATCCACAACACGGACATTTGATCCCCTGGAGTGGCAGCGTGCCATCAGACCGGTATAATACCGGACGAAGGTTTGAGATGTGGTGAGGGGTGTCACTAGGGGGTAGTGCTGAAGTCGAAGTACGTGAACTACTCCTTGACAAGCCCTTCCGGCACCAACATGTGTTGCTCTTCACGAACACGGCGGCATCTGGGCGAACAAACAATTCCGCAAAGGGAAGGACGACCCGGGGCCAAGGAGACCGTTATGGCGGTTTACCAGGTTCATGGCACACCAGGCTGTGTCGCGGTTTTTCTTAGTATACATAATTAGTCGGCCCGCACGGGCATCGAGGATCGAGGGATGCCTGCCTGGTCGAGAATCCAAACAGAGTTTTTGAAATCCACGGATCGATGTTGACGATCTCGGGTGGGAACCAGCAAACGGGCAATTGCTGCGCCCAGGTCGTCAAAGTCGGCATTCTCTGCTCAAGCGCCGTCTCGGAGTTTGTTGCATCGTGGGCGCTATTATCCGAGCTGCTTCATACCCCTGAAGAGTCCGGGGTAGTCCCTGGCAGCGCGTAGTGAGGGAGGGTCCCATCGAGCGTGGTTTCAAGGAGCCAATGGCGACAAAACAACCCTGCCAAGCCCCTAGTGTAGAGAATAACAGGAGTTGAATGCCTGGTCGGTCGGTCGTCTGATGTTGAAGACATCTTTGTTTCAATGACTGCCAGGGACGGACATAAATCCACCGTTCATGGGCTTAGCTCCAAAGCTGGCGGCGAGCTTGTCATGATGCAAAATACCGTGTCAACTGTATGTCGAAGATCAGTAAACGCATTATTTGGATGTTTTGTCGGGGGTTTCTCTTGCGAGAGATGCGCTGACTTGCCTATGCGTGACCTTGTCGTCGACCATATGGCCTGGTGAGTCTTGGAACGACACACAGCAACTCGTAACCTCGTCTCGGCATGTGTACAGTCTCTCATCATAAATCTCTACATAATGTACAGCAAATGGGTATGAACATAGCGGTAAAGCAAAACCCGAGAAAAATCACAAACCCCAACCCCATCATAGATTATGTCAAACCCGACCATAATGCGCCGCTCCAGAAAAAAAGATATCTCCCTCTCCCTCTCATGCCGCAGTCTCTTCTTCCTCAAGTCCTCTCATAATCGCTAAACCCAGCACTCGCCCCATCCCGATTCGTCAAGTACGGAAACCTCTCAGGATACTCTCTCAAAAACCTCGGCACGTCAGTATTATTCTCCACACGATCAAACTCCTCCCCAACACGGTCCCAAAGATCCTTCCCCCGCCGCACGCGATCAACAATGCGGTCTCGATCACGGAACTCCTCCGCGTTCAGCCCACTATGCACAAACGACTTCATCTTGACCAGCAGCTCGTCAATGGTCCCAAAGCACGACGAGCAGTGCCAGCTCGCGTTGCGCAGGGTAGCGCTCTGCCACCACCGCGCAAGAAAGAAGCCGTCGTGCACGCGGAGGTCGTTGGGTTTCACGGTCCAGCGGCCGGCGTAATACGTGGCCTGCGGGTGCGCCCACTCGGCGCCGCGGTGCAGGTTCTGGAAGCTGTAGTAGTAGAACCGGCTGCCGAGCGTCAGGCGGCGCGGGAAGATGCAGGAGCGTAGCAGGGTGAGGGTTTCGGGCCGGGGCATCTCGTCGACGTCTGACACCACGATGACGTCGCCGGCCGTGGGCGCTTGGTTGCCCTCCAGCCGCGGGAAGACCTGGGTCAGCATCGAGTTTCGCTGCAGGTCCTCTCTCGTCCAGGGCGTCTTGGCCTCAAAGTTGGGCGGGTATTCAATCTCGTGGTAGATGATCTTGGACTCGTAGGGGGTGAGCGTGGCCATGTTGGCCTTGAGGTTGAGTGGCTTGTCGAGGCCGGTGAAAGTGACGGCGCTCTCGACCAGGACGAAGTAATCGACCTCGTCCCATGAGCTGTTCATGCGGATCTCGAGTAGATCCAGCTCTGTGTTCACCATCATTAAGTCGTACACCTTCCGCGGTGGCCTCCCGGGCTTCTGCGTGAAGGGAGACCACCCAACGGCACGACAGACATCGTCATGGCGGGCGGTCTCTATCCTGTCACTGTCCAAGTGTATTTGTGAAGCTGGCGTTCTGAAGGTGTAGTGAAGGGCCAAAAACAGACAGACCACGACGGCGGCAGCTTTGAACCATCGTGACGGGTACGTCCACGTCCACAGCGACATGGCGCGCGGTGTCCTCATTCACTCATGCGTGGGGGCAAAATCGGACGCCAAAGTGCAACAAAAAGAGTGAAAAGGGGTGAATCAAAAGAGACCGACCCAAAAGGAGAGCATAGGGAAATGCGGCTCGCATCAGGTTGTAGGTAGGACGTCAGCAGAAGAGAAAAGGGCAGACAAGGCTGAGTGATCTGCAAAGCGCTTGAGGAATGATTGTGCCATAATGAGCCGTCTGGTTGGGTGAGGCTCGCTCGCTCGGATGGCACGCTGACCAAAATGGGTCCCGGCTGCGGCTGGCTGCACATCTTCGGCGACAACCCCCTAGAATGGTCTGCGCGTCAGTCCTGACCTCCGTTCAGTTGGGAAAGCACGACACGACACTAACCGACTCATCCCAAAAAGGGGGCGAGAGTGATGGGTCCAAACTTGCCATTTCTTTCATTCACCACCAGGCTTTTCTCCTCTCCTCGCCTCGCGTCACATTCCACGTTGATATATATCCATGTTTCTGGTCATGAACGTCCTTGTTCAGACGACCAACGTCCGTGGAGGCTCAGGCAGGACTGAATGGAGGTCATGGATGATCCATCGCTGACAACCACCTTTCGGGAGTTTGCTTCGCTCAGTAATCCGCACCTTCCTTCAACTGCCCCCCATATTACCAGGTAGCCGTTTGGCGTTTCGCGCCGCGCTGCAAAGATAGAGTTTAGAGCCATCGTGCTTGCCCGTCAAGATGGACTCTGTCGGCCAGACCGCTGCAAGCGCAACATGACGTAGGTAGCGGCATCTTCATCTTGGCTGATCCGGGTGTCAATGCCAATGCCAAATGTCGATGGTGGAAGTCGCAGGTTAGACATTAGAACCTTCTTTGCCCTGCCAACCCGTGCCGGTGTTTGTGTGTCTGCTTAGTTGCGTTATGGGTCAGTCAATTGGTGCTTCGTTGCATCCGCACCCACCGCACACACGGCGGACCGAGCCATCTGCTGCAACGCTTTGCAACTCCACGGGCGATGAAAGAAGCTTCTATGATGGAACCCGGGGTGTGTGTGCTCCACTGCTGTGCGCTTCTTCCATGGACGTTGAAAGCCAATGCCGACCGCGAGGGTGTAACTGATGTGACTTGGTTGGATTGCACATTACTACAGCGAAGGACGGGGAGTAGTATTGCGTTTTTCTTCTCTTTTCTAGGTGATTCATTGTCAGCTATTGCCATTGGCTTCTTCTTGCATTTGCAAGTATTTGTAGACAGGCACCTCTGCTCTTAGTGTCATGCCGAGCGACAACTCGATCGTCGGGTCCGGAGCGCTGGTTACCCACACTTGATCACCGCCAACCCCGCGATCTGCACTTCCATCATATCCCGATCAACCCCGCCAATTACAACCATCCCACCTCACCTCACCTCCCCACGTACTCAATTCATTCCTCAACTCCCACAAACGACATCTCACCCCATCTTCACACCAACCCCTTCCCCAAAATGTTCACAGGCATCGTAGAAGACATAGGCGGTGGGTGTCCCCAGCCCAAACCTCGCCCCCCAAACCAGCCGTCTAATTAACACCACGAACCAGTCGTCGCCGAACTCAACCCACAAGATGAGACAGGCGGGACCTCCCTCACCATCTCCCTCCCCGCGGGCTCCGACCTTCTCTCAGACGCGCACCTCGGCGACAGCATCGCCGTGAACGGGTGCTGCCTCACCGTCGTAACCTTCACCCTCGGCCCCCCCACCCCGCAATTCACCGTCGGCATCGCGCCCGAGACGCTCCGCCTAACAGACCTAGGCGACCTCGTCGCCGGGTCGCGCGTGAACCTGGAGCGCGCGGTGCGGGCTGACACGCGCATGGGCGGGCACTTTGTGCAAGGCCACGTCGACACGGTGGCGACCATCACCAAGATGGCGCCCGACGGCAACGCGCTGACGATCCGCTTTGCACCTAAATCCAAGGACGTGCTCCGCTACGTCGTTTACAAGGGCTTTATTGCGCTTGACGGTACCAGCTTGACTGTCACGCAGGTTAATGATGACGAGGGCTGGTGGGAGGTCATGCTGATCGCCTACACGCAGGAGAAGGTCGTTATTGCGGGGAAGAAGGTTGGTGATACGGTTAATGTTGAGGTCGATATGACGGCCAAGTATGTCGAGAAGAGCCTGTCGGGGTACCTGCTAAGTCTCGAGGAGGCCGGCGGCGGGATTCCGCTGCTCCAGAAGATGGTTGAGAGGATAGTCGCCCAGGGGTTCTCGTGAGACCTGTCGTGGGGAGGGAAAGGGGGGAAAAGGAATGAAAGCCCATGTCGTAATTAATTTACATATCATACTGTACACAGGCTCGCGCCCAAAATCAACTCTGTATTTACTGATATCAGCCCTCGATGGCCCGATGGTTACACACGCATCAATCACCCCAGGTCTCGGCAATCTTCTGGCTCAAGGTCTTTGCAATCTTCTTACGCCCGACGAGATGGCCCAGCCGAGCAGCGACCAAGTTAGCCCGCTTCCTCTTCCCTTCCTCGCCCGTCCCGCAGCCCTCAAACGCCTTGACCAAGTCATACGGCGTCTTCCAGATCTTCTGGATTTCCACCGCCTTTTCTCCCGTCACTCCCCGCGTGCACATGAGCATCTTCAAATACACGTCTCGAAGCGTCATCATATCCGACTTGGACGCCAGCGAAGCAAAAGCCGGGTAGCTAATATGGTGGCTGACCGACGGGTACTTCTCGCGAGCGCACTTCATGAGCGGGAGATAGTTCTTTGCGGTAAGCACGTTGGTAGGGACCACGTGGAGCGGTTTGCTCTCGTAGACCGTCTTGAGAAGCCTGGTCATGGACGCCAGGTAGCGGATGGTTTCGTCCATCATCTGCGTCTTCTTCAGAAAGTAGCCGTTAACCACCTGGATCGACGCAATGGCGGACTGCACCATCTCCTCGGACTTCTGGAAGTGGGTTGGGTCCAGGGATATCTCTTCCACGAGATAGATGACGTTCTTGACGCCTGAGCGTCGCAGACGAAATTTCTGCTCGTGGAAGCGGCCGTCTTTGATGCTCCCGATGAGATCATCTAGCCGCTTCCTCTCGACGATCCAGTCCAGAACCACCTCGTCGCCTTCTGCGCCCAGCCGGTCGAGCCAGTTGGGCTGCTTGTGCTTTGCCACCCACAGGGCGTCGCCCAGTTCCAGACTCCGCATGATGGGCTTGATCCCGAGCTTGGTGAGCTGCTGTTGCATATAGTCTCGGTCTGTTTTCGCTCGCACTTCTCTTACGTCGAGGACAAGCTCGACGGTGAAGGTGCCGGGTTGCATTCTGATCGGCGTGAAGGTAGGGAGCGCCGATTCGTCGGGGACGGCGTTGCCATCTGCTACTACGTTGCTGAACTGGCTGCTCTTGGCTGGGATGGGGGGCTCATCTTTCTCGTCATCCTCATCATCGTCGTCGTCGAGAGATATAGTCGGTGCAACTGGGCGAGTCGGTGCCGCTGGGCGAGAAGACTTGGTCTCAGGCTTCGCGGCTACTCCTATAGGTTTCGGGGGAGCTTTCGCCTTTGCGCTCGCGCTCGCACTCCCAGCATTGGTGCCGGAACCGCTGGCGATGCCGCTGCCGGACGCAACCACAATCCCAGTTCCAGCTCCACCCGAAACAACTGTCGTCTGCCGAATTCGCCTGGCAACTTCCCATCCTTCGTCAGTCAGGGCGTACCTCTTCAAAGGCCTGCCACGCTCGTAAACAAGCTCCTTCTGCTCAAGCGTCTTCATGGAGGCCCATGCCGTGTAAAATTTGGTCGGGTCAGGTGGGGCAGTGAAGGAGGCATCGCAGAACGGCTGCGCCTTGTCAATCAGCTCGGCCTTGGGCAGCCCGACCTGGCCCTCGGCACTGGGTTCGGAGAGGGCCATGACTATGGCATATGCGCCAGACCGATAAGCCGGCACATATGCCTTGCCCTTTCTCGCCTTCTTGGCCGGCCGAGCGTCTTCCTCCCCATCATCCCCGTCCGCATCCGCGTCTCCGACAGCAGCCCTGCTCCCTCGCTTTTTCCTACCGCGAGTCGGCATCGGCAGACCGTTCTCTTCGCAGTGTCTTTTCATCTGCTCGGTGAGCCGTTCGCATAGCTTTGGCCCGAAGCCCTTGAGCTGCTGGAGCTCCCCCGGGTGCCCGAATGCGATGGGACAGGCTTTGAGGGAGTCATAGGCGTGCTTGTAGGTGGTGACGCTTTTGGAGTTCCGCTCCCGCGCGGTGTCCCACCATTCCTTCACCCACTCGAGATATAAAGGGTTGGCACTGGTGTTTTGAGCCATGGCGAGAAGCAACTGAGCAAAAACGGCAAATGATCTGAGCCGGGGGGTTCGGCACCCGGTGCGGGCATGGATGGGTGGGGGGAGGCGGCCAGATGGGAGCGACCAAAAAAGAAAGCAATGCAAGAGAGAGAAGGGAAGGAGAAAAAAAAGAAGATAGAGATGAGCAAGGACGGTCCGAGAGAGAAGCAAGGAGCAATGCCTTGTTGCAGGTGTGTGGAGAGTAGGCAAGAGCTCAAAACGAAAAAGAAAAAGAAACAGCCTTGAGGCTTGCAAAAGGTGCCCCTCCTTCCTCCGTCATGGCTGTCTAATTGATTGATAAAAAGCGTATGAGCGAGACGCGTTCCTGCCCTGACCAACCGCGTCAAACTTTAGCGTCCTTGTCGCCAAAACATGTGGCTCTGTGTGCTGGTATGTACAGAGAGAGCACTGTGTAGCCCGTCCTGGCCGGTGACGACGCCTTGCAGGGCTTAGGAGGTACCCACTCTTTGTGCCTCCAGCTTGGCCAGGGGGCTAGCTCAAATTTGCCTAGCCTCCCTTCCGGATCGGTCGCCGTGCAGACCAACCCTTGCACTAACACGCAGCGTTAAACGTCCGAAACCGAAACATCCCACCACCTGGCCTGGCAATCGGCAATGAAATGCGGGGCACTTTTGGCCTCATGTTGACCTCCAGCTGAGGTGGACTTGATTGGAACCTGTCCCGCTGTCCTCCTCGTCCTCGTCTCCCTCGTCTCCCTCGTCTCCCTCGTCTCCCTCGTCGTCGTCGTACTCCTTCTTGTCGACGCCCTCCTCCTCGCTTTTTCCCCTCCCGCCCGTGATATTCCCTTCTGCCACCTATCGCGAACTCGGCCCTCCAGCAAATATCGCCCAGGTTCCTTCTTGTTGCCAGTTATATTCTCTCATCATACAGTATAGCCAGCGCCAGCCGCAGCCGCAGCAGCAGCAGCAGAAACAGTCATGGCGCACAACGAAAAGATCCTGGCGGCGTCCAAGAAGCACCCGCTCGTTGCCCTCGAGCGCGGCCAGCTGTACAAATACGGCACGGCGGGGTTCCGCATGAGGGCCGACCTGCTCGAGGGTGTCGCTTTCCGGGTCGGCCTGCTCGCTGCTCTGCGCAGCCGCAAGCTCAACTCGCAGGCCATCGGTGTCATGATCACGGCCAGCCACAACCCGGCCGTCGACAACGGTGTCAAGATCGTCGACCCCATGGGCGAGATGCTCGAGCAGGACTGGGAGAGGCTCGCAACCGCCCTCGTCAACTGCCCCACCGACGAGGACCTTGTCGAAGTCTATAACAAGCTCGTCGCCGAGCTCAAGATCGACCTGACCATCCCTGCCAAGGTCATCTACGGCCGTGACACCCGACCCTCCGGCCACACCCTGGTCACCGCCCTCGCAGACGCCCTCGCCGCTGCCGACACCGAGTATGTCGACTACAAGATCCTGACCACCCCCCAGCTGCACTACCTTGTGCGCGCCACCAACACTGAGGGCACCCCCTCGTCCTACGGCAAGGTCAGCGAGGTTGGCTACTACGAGAAGATTGCCTCGGCCTTTGTCCGCGCCATGAAGGGCAGGAGGATCGACGGGGCCCTAACAGTGGATTGCGCCAACGGTGTTGGCGGGCCCAAGCTCCACGAGTTCCTCAAGTACATCCCCAAGGACAAGGTTGCCTTTGACGTCAAGGTCGTGAACGACGACGTCCTCCGCCCCGAGGTTCTTAACCTCGACGTACGTATACCCATATGCATATAGTTGACCCATCCACTCACTCACTGACGACCTCCCATCTAGTGCGGCGCCGACTTTGTCAAGACCAAGCAGCGGGCGCCCCCAGTCCCCAAGCCCCAGCCTGGCACCAGGACCTGCTCCTTCGACGGCGATGCGGACCGCTTGATCTACTACTGGGTCGACCCCCAGACCGGCTTCTTTATGCTGGACGGCGATCGCATCTCCTCCCTTGCCGCCTCCTTCATCGGCGACCTCATCGAGAGCGCCGGGCTCAAAGACGACATGCGCATCGGCGTCGTGCAGACCGCCTACGCCAACGGCGCCAGCACACACTACATCTCCCAGCACCTGAAGCTGAAGGTCATCTGCACGCCCACGGGCGTGAAGCACCTGCACCACGTCGCCCAAGGCTTCGACATCGGCGTCTACTTTGAGGCCAACGGGCACGGCACCGTCCTCTTCTCGCCCGACGCCCTCAACGCCTTCCGCGACACGAAGCCGCAGTCGCCGGCCCAGAAGGACGCGCTCGACACCCTCGCCGCCCTCGGCGACCTCATCAACCAGACCGTCGGCGACGCCCTCTCGGACATGCTCATGGTCGAAGTCATCCTGGCGCACAAGAACTGGACCCTGCGCGACTGGGCCATGACGTACGCGGACCTGCCCAACAGACTAGTCCGCGTCGAGGTGGCCGACAAGGACCTCTTCGAGACGACCGACGCCGAGCGCCGCCTGTCCAAGCCCTCGGGCGCGCAGGAGGAGATTGACGAGGCCGTCAAGAAGTACAAGGACGCGCGCGCCTTTGCCCGCGCCAGCGGCACCGAGAACGCCTGCCGCGTCTACGCCGAGGCCGCCACCCGCTCCGAGGCCAACGAGCTCGCCGACCGCGTCGTCCGCGTCATTGAGCGCTACGGCAGCAGCCAGTAGGACGGCATACAGCGGCGCGTCTCATGGATGCTGGACCCCGACAACCAGTCAGCCGCCGGTGATGCGCTCGGGGGCGAGCTGAAGGGCTTTGGTGAGGAGTTGCCCTGCATATAGCTCCGCTCCGCACCGCACCGCACATCATCGGGGATTTGAAAGAGTCGCGCGAATAGAGAGGAATGGAGTATGGGATGGGATTGGAGATGGATGGAAAAAGACGTCGTTTCGTCGATGGGAAAGAGGGATTTTTCGAAAAGGTGTAGAGATGGAAGGGAATGAATGAGCGAGCGAGCGAGCGAAAGCGGGATTGGGCGGGCGGCGGCGGCGGCGGCAAAGCGTTATGAATATGAATTGGCGTATCTATCTGTCTATTCTCACTCATGCGAAAGAATTTGGGTGGGCAAAAAAAGTTATCATGTTTTGTTTTTCTTCTTTCGGTTATCTCTTTTTTGTTGTGTTTAATTCTGTATCTGATTTTGCAATTTAGTTTTTTTTCTCTCTCTTGCTTGTTCGTTTGAATCTGATTTTGCAATTTAGTTTTTTTTCTCTCTCTTGCTTGTTCGTTTGAATCTGTTTTTCTTGTTTATCGCCTGTCTGCCTTATCTGTTTCACCAAAGCAAGAAAGAAAGAAAGCAAGAAAGCGAGCGAGCCTTTAAGCCAAGCCAAGCCAAGCCAAGCAAATCCAAGTCAAGCCAAGCGACGACTGTTATATGCAAAAGAAAAGAAAAAGGAGTGGGGGACGGGGGAACCTGCTCAAGATGTATGTGTTGAAACTAACTGTTTACGGTGGTAGAACTACCTACCTAGTTGCCTGAGCTGTATTGCTTCTTGCCTCGATTCGGTTGCCTACCAGGTAGACTCCCTATACATCGCCTAGATTTTATACATGTCAGGTAAACATACCTGAGATAACTGCTTTCGTTTTGACCAGGTCGATATCTAGTACCTAGGTAGTATAATACGGCCAGGAAGGAATCGAGCGTTTGGTGGTGAGTTAGGTATCAGGTTATCAGAACATGAAAACCGGTGGGTGGGCGCCTCGCACATCGGCAGTCGAACATCACAATCACCATCACCACGCAGGCAAAACGAAAAGCATATGGACTTCCTTTTTTCTATTCATTGGGTATCACTTGTCAATACAGGCAGGCAGGCAGGCAGGCAGGCAGGCGGATTGATGGTGACGGTGATGGCTAACCCGCAACACACACCCACCTCCCCACCCCACACACCCGATATGTACTACCAGCTGCTTCTTTTCTTTTGCCTTTTTTTTTCTCCATTCTTCTTCTTCTTTCTTTCTTTCTCGTCCTATATGGTATGACAAGACGAACGCCACTGAAACCCTGCAACCTCTTTCTAGCAGAAGAAAAGAAAATAAGCCCAGCAAACGCTCTCTCTTCTCTCTAAAAGTTAGATACGTGGAAAAAGATTCATTTCTTTCCTTCATGATATATGTATGCCGTGTGTCGTTGCTGTGTGAGCACATCAGAGCTCCCCGCTCCGGTTCCTCTCTCCCATCCCGGCATATATTCCTCCCGCCCCGCCATCCATTTCCACTCCCCAACACCACCCGGCTGTATGTGTGCGTGTGTGTATTTGTGTGTGTGTATGTGATAGCCCAAAGACATAGATTCTGTCAGGCTCAACAAACCTCACCAAAAAAAACCTAGAAAAGAAACACACTCAGAAACCCCGTCTAGCACATCTTGTAGAAACATTGTCCCTCGGCCTGTCTTGTGGGGTCCTGGGTCTCGAGTCTGTACTGGATCTTGATGTCGAGATCGCGCTTGTTCTTCTCGTTGGGGCGGTTGTGCAGCGAGCACTCAACCTTCTCGCCCTGCTGGACGGTGAGGACGTCCTTCAGGTAGAAGACGGTCTGCTTCCAGTGGGTGTACTTGGTGTGCGGGCCGGTGGAGAAGCGGATGGGCTTGTGGCACGCCGTGAACTCGATGTCGAACCACGCTACGAGCGCGTGGATGAAGTCGTCCCTCCTGGAAACCAGGTCGAAGGGGCAGCTGAAGGCCAGGTCCTCGGTGGTGCATGTGTATAGGTCGAGGGTGAGCACGTTGGCCGGGTCAGTGACGACGGCCTTAATCTCGACAGTGTCAACCAACGGCTCCGAGAGCGCGGTCTCCTTGAGGGGAGAGTAGTTGAATCCGTAGACGTTGTCCCAGACTGTTTGTGGTATTGGTCAGTATACTCGTCCCTACGTGTCAGAATCAGGGGTTGGCGGGAGACAAAAACATACATCCGATCTTCTCGTCCTTGTAGTCTCCATCCTCAATTCCGGCGACGAAGATGGTAGCCTTGTCGGGGAAGATCAGGCCATCCTTCTCCAGGTATCTGTCGCGGGCGTAGAGGACGGTGTCCAGCATGGACTCGTAGAGGAGGAAGTAGCCCATCCACTCGGAGATGATGATGTCGACCTTGGGGAAGGGGATCTCAATCTCCTCCATCTTGCCCTGGATGAATGTAATCTTGTCGTCCAAGCCGTTGACCTTAGCGATCTCGCGGGCCTTGAAGATGATAGTCGACATGTCGACACCGATAACGTGCTTTGCGCCAGCCTTGACAGCGAACCTGTCTTTTGTATTAGCACCCAAGTCCTCGAGCCAGCTGTTGGCAGCCTCGCCCTGGGATGAGGGGCCGTGGGGACGTACATGGAAAGAATTCCTGTGCCGCATCCGACATCGAGAACGATCTTGTCCTTGAACAGATGCTTATTCTGTACGATGGCGTTCATGTATGATCTCGTCCGGACCTCATCTTTCTGTAGGAGAAGCAGCTGTCAATAAGGGATCTTCGGCGCGAACTAGAGTCCGGTCCAGGCTGGGGGTGGCGGTGGGTGGTGCTGCACGTACCAACATCTCCTCGTGTATGCCTTGGTTGCGGGAAAAGCACAAGGTTAGCAGGGAACAGAAATGGACGGCAGTCTGGCGACCTGGCTGCGGTGCGCTGCGCTGCGGTGCACACGCGGCTCTCGACGGGATCAGTTCTCACCATGGTGGTTATAGCTGGAGTCCAAATGTTAGAAGCCTCTCGGGTATCACAGGGACAGGATTGGACTTGCCTGTTGAAGTAGTGCTGCTCGGAGTGATCCATAGCCTTGAGCTGCAGCTCGGCAGTCTCAATATCCATTGCGCCGCCCATCTTGAGCAACAAGACACTGATAAAAAGCTAGGTAGATGGTTGGGAGTATGGCCAAAAAGACTGACGATCTGGTTGACGTCGAGTTTTTTTTTTTTTTCGCAGCAAGTCTCTTGATGGGATGGGGGGGAAGAAGGAGGAACAGTTGCTTCGTTTGGCCTTGCCTTGCGGGAAGAAATTGGGTCGCGAAAATCCAGGCACTACCCGATAATCGAATAATGCGGGTGGTGTGCCCCGCAGCGTTTGACTCGTCCCTCTTGTCGAGACCCTGGTGGGGTCGGCCGCATGGCAAGAAAAGCGATCAAGGCAGCAAGGGAAGTAACTGCTACGCTAGCTGGACTACGGGTTAGCTCGCGTTCGATTCAGCCGTAGCAGGTACCTGGTATGAAGATGAAATTCGAACGCAGTTCAAGTTTCTGTCTGAGAATCAAAAGCATTCGAATTAATAGGCGTTAAGATGCCTCGGTAGATGTGTTCAGCTTAGAGTTATATTTATATATTTGCAGAGAAGATGATAGTAGCAGATTTGCTGTGCTGTGAAGCTCTGCCTAAGCTCCCCTTTCGCTGGCAAATATCACAAGTCAAGATACAAACATTTAAGCAGAGTCAGGCCCAAACACCCCACCCTTGCCACTTTTGTCAGGCCGGCGAGGCAAAGGCCGAGGGGTACCCATCTATCGAGGTGTGCAATGTCTGGTGTTTCACGATTGTTGAATCAGAGAATGGTGTGGGGGGGAAAGAAAAAAGAAAGAACAAGAGAAGGAGCGTCATACTCCATGCACGAGACGCGGCGCAACAAGAGAGCAAACCCAAAGCGAATCCATTACGTTCGAGCAGAGAGACACAAGTGGTACCAGCCGCTGAATTGCAGTGATGATGTACAGCCCAAATCTAATAACCGAGCCCCGTCTGCTACCATCATACGGTTTTCATGCATGTGGCTGAACTCAATTCGCCTGGTCAAGAGTTGAGCACACCCATGTGTAAATCCCAGTGGCTTGCCGATGCCGCTGACCGCGCGAGCACTCGACGGCTCATCGTTTAGGCACCGCCGCCCTCTGCGACCGCCTGACAAACTCCGAGGTGATGCATGTCAAGTAACCAAGCCAACGCTTGGGTAGACAAAAAAAAAAAAAAAAAGAAGAAAAAAAGGATGCATTCGAACCGCGCGTTGCGCTCAGGCCATGCCTCCGAGCTGCAATAGCCGCGCACCCGCCTTCAGATTGGCATATTCATATGCCTTGGACTCCGGGGGGAAGGTGCCGTTGGCAGCCCAGAGGTCAATCAGGGGCTGCATTGGCTCAAGCTCCTGGGGCTTCAGCAGGTCGAGAGCTGTAGCCGTCAGGACGAAGTGGCTGAAACAGCTGTTGAGCTGCTTTTCCAGATTCAGGTGATAGAAAGGCTCTGAAAAGTGAGCCCAGTAAAGATGAGCGTAGACGCGGAACATCTGCAAGAAGATGGTTTGGCAGATGCTGAAAAAGTCCTTGGGAAACCCGCTCCGCTTCCCTATCCACTCATCGGGGCCAGTAAGGAGTGCTGTGGTTGTGATCTGGGGGTTGTGGGCATACGAGACCCCAGATGCCTCTGTTGGGAAGATCTTCTCGTCGTCGATCTTGCCAGAGATCCACCGCTGCATCAGTGTGATGTATTCGAAGGCCGGGAGCTCTATCGGCTCAAAGCGACTGTTCAACCACGTGTACGAGTGGTTGGTTCCAGCAGACATCCGAGGGCATGAGGTGGAGTTGCAGATGGTCTTGCCATCTTCCTCCTTGTCGTATACGACGCGCACAAAGTTCCAAAGATTCCGGTAATGTTCAACGACTAGGCGGACCGCGTCAGCGAGTGATCCGAGAGATGTAGGGCCGCTCAGAGCAGTAAATACCTTGATGGGCCACCCATTCACCCTGCTCGACCGTCTTGGGTCTGGCGCTGAGCGTCATGAAATTTCCCTTCACGATGTGTCGTGCGTAGGCGGGGTTCAGCCACAGGGGCAATGGGTTAGGTAGAGGATATGACATAATCGCCTCGTCACCGGAGCCCATGCCCATGGACTGGGAGAGTGAGGGCGACGCAGGCAGGGGCGGCAGCTTGGAAGTCATGCTGTTCGAACCCAGGCTGGTCGACGAGTGGCTTGCCTGAGAATGGCCGCCGGGCGAGTGAAGTTGGCCATCATCATGGGGAGATACAGGACTCTTATTTGGCCCGGATCGGTTTGACGTCCCTCTCAGCCGAGCATTGCTACAATGAAGGGTTAGTATGTTAATGTGTACTCAAACATAAAACCCGACGCTTTGGGGCACGCGATCTGGTCCCAACGGAATTCGCTAGCATAGCGCCGACAAGCCGCAATCGGAGTAACTACTGAGCAAGTCTCAAGCAACTGAAACAAACATCTTGGGCTGTCTGTGTTTCCGTGCATTCTGGGGCACTGTGGGATGGGATAAAAGAAAGAGAGACATCATCCCAACTATGGAAGCAAGCGGGGCGGTCTCAAACGTGCGGATATGGGTGCTGATCCGACATGCGGGAGACATGCGAAGGAACCGGCCCATGGGACCAATCTAATTGACCGTTGGGCGCCACTTGTTGAGGCTTACTGTTTTTCTTCTTCTTTTTTGTTCTTGGCCGTGGAAAGAGATTCAAACGGAAAGAATCAAGGGCACTTACATTCCGGAAAATAGGTTGGACATGGCTGGATCAAGTTGGATCGTAGTTGGAGACAAGGCAGGTCGGAATGTAGGGTCAGTTAGGCTTGGGAGAATGGCGGAAGCGGGAGATCAAAACCCAAGCTTGCGTGTCGAGCTGCGGCAGGTGTCGCCAGTCCGTCTAGGGCAGATGTAGGAAGGGAGAGGAAGAAGGAAGAGGCCGGCTGCACTAGCAAAAAAACAAACAATACGATATCGCGAAGAAAGGCGGCTCTAGGTATCCTGAGGTGCTGACGGGAGTTGCCACTTACTCGGACGAGTTGCAGTTGGCACAGTGGACGGGATTAAAAAGGGGGGTTGAAATGTGGGTGCGGTGGCAGGAACGCAGGTCGCAGGTCGCAGGCCACAGGGTGGGTAGGCAGGTAGCCGCCTCCTTCCCGTTCCCGCCGTGCCTGGCAGACGTGCCTGACGCTCTGTGAAAGTTGAAACAGACCGCCACGCGCCGCAAAGCCAAGTCGTTAGCCTGCGGACCAGCCAAAATGGGGTCTGGGTTTTCCCAGGCTCCCAGGTTTTACCGCCCGGCGCCAAGCCTGTTATCCCAGCTTGGGTGTTGCTGCACGTGCACCCGTGATGGATTTCGTGTCTTTTGCCTGCCGAGAAACGCCTTGATCTCCATTGTTCCTAGGCGGGGCAGGGCTCCGTCGCGTCTCGATCCGTCGGCGCGCTAAACTGCAAGAGCTGCGATGCGCAATGATCCATCCCACCTCATCCTTACCTTCCTCGGGATGACTTGCAGGGCAGATCGCCCTCCCGTCGTTTCCGAGGTGACGTGCAGATAGGCAGCAGCCCCCTTGCCTGTTGAGGATTACAGGTTGCCCGGCTTTCAAGATGCCCGTGTCAAATACTGAACCTCTTCCCTAGGCTGCCTGCTGAGAATGTCTTGGGGCGGATTCTACTCTTTGTCTCTTGCAGCTTCCTGGGACCCAGGCCCCGAATTTCCTTGTTCCTCTTTTGCATGCAAACCACCTATCGAACATGGACTCCCAATCGCTCCAACAGAAGGCCGCCTTCTTCAAACAGTTGGATGCCCTCAACTCCAGCGATAACGATGATGATGATCTAGTTGACAGCAAGGAACAAGAGCACCGCGAAAAGTGCCAAGCATTCTTTGCCGCGATAACAAAGAAGAAGAGGAAGAGATTGGAATCGGCCGTGCCCGTTTCTGGCCATGATTCGACAACAGAATCAATACTTGCTTCTCCTCCCAGGAGGCCCTTATCGGCACCGGCCGCGCATGCAACAACACCAATATCGCAAGCCGGCGTGATTAAGGCAACGCCGGCTGGAATCGCTGCGCTCCGAAGGCCCCGGTTCCCCGTTTCTGTCACCGGCGACTCATTTGTTGCGGAAACGCCGGCGCCAAGCGCAACTCGACCTCCTCATGCTTCGCTGTTGAGACGGTCCACAATGCCGGTTGAGCAATCTCCTTCGATGGGCTCCGACCCGAGGAAACGCAAACGCCAGTCTTCAGCCAAGGAAGTAGCCGAGGCAGAGCAGATTTTTCGTGGCCTCTCTGTCTTTTACATCCCAAATGACGATATCGCTCCCGCAAGAAAGTTGCGCATCGCAAAGGCGCAGGAGTATGGCGCGGAATGGGTCAGGACCATATCGATCGCCAGTCACGTCTTTGTCGACAAGCGACTGCAGTTCAAAGATATTCAGAGCCTTTTACCTGCATCCGCAGCTTCTCTGACCATTGTCAATGAAGACTATCCGATCGATTGCATCAAATTCCGCACGCTGCTCAATCCAGACCAAAACCGTTACAGAGTGACTGGCTATCCCAGCTCAGCGCCATCCTTGCCGGGAACCATAACAATGTCGCAAACTTCAAACACTTCATTGCTGTTGAAGGAGCAGCCGGTCATGTCGAGAGATCGAGATCGCGCATTGAGGGATGCCACACCACCGCGGAATGAGGAGTCAAGCCACTCAAGTGTCGCCAACGAGACGGGAAAAGCTTTGGAACCCCTCGATGGCGATACAAACAACGCCGAGTCGCTAACAAACCAGCCTCCGCAAACCGGCCCGGGTCCCAGTACGACCCCCAAGGGAGTGAATGTGCCCACGAGCGGATTTCCCTCAAACACCTCCCCGACACCTGGCGTCAACGATGAGTTGTCGGGCTATATTAAACTCTTGAACCAATACAAAGATCTTCCACTAGATGCAGAAGACGATGACGCCCTTTCATCTATTGACGCTGAGGAAGCGACCTCGGAGGACGAGATAGACGAAAGCTCCGAGGACGAAAGGGCACGCAAAACGCGAACGGCAAAGACCAGTCGGACAGGACAGAAAACTCTCACCTTCGAAGACCGATTCTCATGCAATCAAGGAGGAACCAAAGGCAGTGCAGCGGAAGCCCAGAACCCCAACGCCAGAACCATCGAGGTCCTCCAAAGTATGTGCGACTACTACACTCGGATCGATGACACCTGGCGGATACTCGCCTATCGGAAAGCCATATCAACTCTCCGCAGGCAGTCATCCAAAATCACCACGCAGGAGGAAGCCTTCCGCCTCCCGCACATCGGCCCGCGACTAGCCCAGAAAATCGAAGAAATCGTCAACACCAACAAGCTCAAACGGCTCGAATACGCCAACGACGAGCCCCTAGACCAGGTACTCGAGACATTTCTCAAAATCTACGGCGTGGGCATCAGCCGGGCAAACAAATGGATCTCCCAGGGCTTCCGGACCCTCGAAGACCTCAACACAAAAGCCACCCTCTCCGCGAACCAGCTCATCGGCATCGACCATTTCGACGATCTCAACACCCGCATCCCGCGCGCAGAGGTCGCCGCCCTAGCCGACTTTGTCAAAAAGGAAGCACACAAGCTCGACCCCCGCGTCGAGATCCTCATCGGCGGGTCCTATCGGCGCGGCGCAGACAGCTCAGGAGACATAGATCTGATCATAACCAAGAAAGGCACCACCTCCTCCGCCGAACTCGTCCCCTTCCTGGAAACCCTCCTCTCGATCCTCACAGCAAGAAAATTTCTCGTCGCGACCCTCGCATCCCTACACAGCCAGCGACAAGGCAATAACGGGCCAGGAAGTAAATGGCACGGCTGCTGCGTTCTCCCTTCCTCCTCCTCCTCTTCGCCCAAGAATCCAAATCCCAACAAGTGGAGAAGAATCGATCTCCTCCTTGTTCCCGAGAGCGAGTACGGCGCGGCGCTGATCTATTTCACTGGTAACGATATCTTCAACAGGAGCTTGCGGCTGCTGGCCAGCAAGAAGGGGATGCGGCTTAACCAGCGCGGGCTGTACAAGGAGGTCATGCGCGGGCCGGGAAGGGCAAAGGTTACGGAGGGACAGCTGGTTGAGGGGAGGGATGAGAGGAGGATCTTTGAGATTTTGGGGGTCAAGTGGCGGGACCCGGCTGAGCGGTGGTGTTAGCTGCGGTCGTTTGGAGTGGACTTTTGTATATGTGTATGTGTTTGATACCCTTTGGCATGAAGTTAGGAAATGGATGAGTTGCATTTTGGAATGATGACGAGTGATGAGATGAGGATTGAGATTTTGGTTGTTAATTACTACTTAAACATGCCTATGATAGATAGGCAATGAATAATACCTCGTGATGCATACCTAGGTCTGAGTTGTCTCCCATCGCTGTTTAACTCCCAGCTTCAAGATCTCCAACGCGGAACCAGGCAGACAATCGCACTTTCACGCCCCACGCTCATTTCTTAATGTTTGATTTAAATTCCATTCGAGTTATATATGTATTAATTAAAAGCCTAACAGTAGACCAGCCGCCCAGCCCAGTTCAAAGAACGATTGATCCCCTTTCCTCCCAGCAGAAGAGCCATGCCACCTTAAAACGCCTTGAACCAGTCAAAGCCAGGATCGGTCATGAAACTCCAAATAGCACCACCTCCCAAAAACTACCAGGTACCATAAAACGCCACTAAAATGCGCTGCCATCTTTCGTTCTCGTTGTTCTTTGTCTATGCAATGACCCAAGGCAGGCGGTCGCAGACCGTCGCGCGCAACCAAATGGAAACGAATCCTTGGCTGAACCTTTTTTTGTTCTCTCACTCCCCGGAGGTTCTCGTCATTACCAAAGTAAGGGGCGCGGAACCACATGATTTCTGGATCCAGTCCATTAATCTCACCAGTTCCTGTTCCGCTCCGTCTTTTTGTTTCCCCAATTAGCAGGCGCCGTACCGCACGCCTCTCTTCCCGAGCTCCTTCCTGCCAATAGCATCCTCAGGCCAGACCCAGCCGCGCGAGCGCTTTGCCTCGCGCTTCTCAGCCAGCTGGGGCTGGGGCATCCAGTCGTCGCGGGGCAGGGCCTTGCGGCGGGTTCCCTCGGCAGGGGCGCCGATGGCTGCGCGCCAGTGGGCGTGGCCGGTGTAAGGCTCGTCGTTGGCGAGCATGCACAGGCCCCAGAGGGCGAGGCAGGCGGTGAGCTTGACCTCGTCCGGGTTGGCGGGGACGTCGTCGGTGGAGGCGGTGGCGAGCTGCACGCTGCCGACCTCGAGGTACCCAAAGTGCGGGGTGCCCTCGGCGCCGTTGCGGACAAAGACGAGCTCGATCTCGGTCATGATGAAGCCGTAGCGGCAGCCGTGCTCGCGCATGGCGTGGTGCAGGTGCGCCAGGCCGCGGAGGTACTCGACGCGCTTGACGTTGCCCTCGACGCGCATGCCCGTGTTGAAGCGGTCGAAGCTCTTGACCAGCCCGACAACGCGGGCCGTGGGCTTGCCGCCGAAGATGGCGGCCGCCGAGGCCGTCTCGCCTGCGACGTTGGCTACAAACATGCAGTCGGTTGACATACCGGCGTTGGTGCCAGTCACCGCGGCGACGGCGCTCTTGGATGGGACCGAGAGTTGCAGGGGACGGTGCGAGACGAGAGCAAGCGCGTGGTTGATCTTGGGCAGGTAGTGCGAGGCGTAGATGGAATGCAGAGCGGCCTCTGTTTCGGGATGGCGCTGGGTTGTCGCGGGGGTGGGGAGAAGGGCTGCTGACACGGGCGTCGAGAGACACTCGGTGGCGCCCGGGAAGGAGAGGATAGCAGAGGCAGAGAAAGCAGTCCATGGGCGGATCTGGCGGACGTCCCACCAGAAGCTCTTCGCGTGGGGATCACGAAGTGGGAAGGAAATGGTGTGGACCAGTGATGGCGCCGGATTGGGCGCTGTGAGGTAAGAAAAGAGCGTGGTGTTGGGTGTTGGGTCAGGAGTCATTGGGGCTGCGGCAGCCAGCGGCGAAGGAGCACGCGGCACATACTGCTGGTAGAGGAACGACTCGGGCTGGGAGAAGTGTGTCTGAGACTGAGATTGGGACTGGGGCTGCGGCTGTGGCTGCGGCGCGGGACTGGGACTGGTGCTGGACCGAGCCGACACATAGGAAGGCATCTGACGGTAGGTCGGGAAGCCATACTTCTCGATAGTGGCGCTGTCCAGACCGCATGACGATGCACGGCGAGAGTGTAGTGATGCAGGCTCCTGTGTATAGGTCATGGGAGAGCAGAGCAGGCTCGAGTTGACGTCCTCGGTGAAGGAGACGGCGGCGCTAGGGAAGGCAAAGGCTTCTGGGTTGGTGAAGCTGCGTTGGTGCGTAGGGCGGAAAGAACTACTCCTCTTGGCCGCGTTCGGGGCCGGAGACGTCCTCGCGCGCTTGGGAGCCGGAGCAATCACATTGGAGGGCGTGAAGGCCTGGTCTTGGCTGCGGATCTTGGGCAGCAGGAGCGGGCCATGAGTCCGGACGGGGGACCGGGCCGGGGTGGTGCGCCGTGTGCTGGGAGCGGTCATTGAGTCGGAGGGCGAGGACTCAAAGGAGTAGGCGGATCCATGCGAACTGGAGCGAGCGTGGCCAGGGTTGTAAGGAATCTCAAGCAGAGACGGGTCAAAAGAAAAGCTCGGAGGGGTGATGGGATCGCATAGTGGGAAGGTGAAGTCAAAAGTGACATCCGCTGCCAGACTATACAGACATGTTAGTCGATAGTACTGTAGGGCATGAGATGAGTGCGGTTCTGTTTACTTACGTGGACATGGTGACGACTGGTCGACAGGAGTCGTGCCGACGGACACGGCAAGCAGATTACTGATTAGATGATAATAGTAGGAGGGGATGTTTCCGCGAGGAAGAGAGGAGGCCGGCTCCGTGTTGGGTTGTATGAAAGACAGAAAGAGACGAGTGGATTCCGAGAACCTCTCCCGAGAAGTCTAGTGTATGGGGAGTAGAGAAGCGATGTTTGAGAATGGGATGAGAAGAGGGACGAGACGAGGGAAAAGAGGGTATACTTATCCTCATGGTAAGATTGTGTCTGGAGTCCATAGGTCCTGGGTGGCCGGGCAGGGCGGACCCATGATGGCACCCGCCGAGTCGCGGGAAGGGACTGGATACCGGCGCGCGATCTGGCGATGGGGGGGGGGGGGGTCAAGCCAAGTCGACGTGCTGCGTAGGGTAGCAGCCCAGAGATGCGTACGCCAGACTTGTGTACGTCGTTGAGCAGAGCAGAGCAGACAGACCGCGACCGCGACCGCGGCGAGGAGGCGAGGCGTGCGGCATGGGACATGGGGACATGGGGCCAGGATGCACTTGCAGCCTCCCGCTCGCTGTGGTGATACCCCGACATGAGATGGCTCCTTCTGGCTCGAGTTGTGTAAGTCAAGTACGTATCTCGCATGCAGTGGCATCCATGGCTTGGCTCGACTTGGCTTGGCCTAGCTTGGCTTGACGGGAACCGGAAGACTCTGCCCCCCTTCCTCCTCCTCCTCCACGGTCCACCCTCCGCTTCCCTGCATGTCCCTAAGGCTGCAACCAAGGACTTCCTCTGATTGCCCTCTGATCCAAAATAACCTGAAACGCGGAGATAATGGTGTACATCGAGACTTTGAGCTCGCCCAGGTCACTCGCCATCCAAGACGGGGGAGATGGGGACGGCGACGGGGACGGGGGTAGTAGCCGCGGCCAGACGAGAAGGCCGTCTGTTCGAGAGTAGCCGAGCGAGTTGAGATGAAAGAAAAGACCCGGCGGTATCTGCCCTCGGGCGGCTCTCATTGTCTCGTTTGTCTCTTTTTTCTTTCTCTTTTTCTTTTCTGATTGTCCGTGGGGCTGTACCCTCTGCTGCTTGGAAAAAAAGTGAGAAACCACTCGTCGTCTAGAGCAGAAACAAACAAGTCTCGCATCAGATCGAGAAGCAGAAGCAGCACACGGCGCCGCACATCAAAATGGCCCAAGCTTCCTTGCTCAGTTCGGTGGTTGAGGTTGAAGGTTTGACAAAACCAGGCTCAGTTAGAGAACGGATTGGGCCCCTAGCCCGGAGAAGCGAGCAGTCGATGCATGTTCCAGCTCGGTGATTGGTCGCCAAGCACAGGCCAGGCAGGGATGGCAGCCCTGCAGGCGTCTATGAGTCATTCAAGAATAGACACATGGCCCCGCATCGAAAGCAGCGTTGCAGCGTCCACGCCAGTGACATGCGGCAGTCCGCGAAAGCGTCAACAGGCCCTGTCTGCCCGTGTGTGGGGAAGACTGAACAACCCCCAACTCACCGTCTCATTCGACGCGGTACTGGCGCCGGCGCGGCTTTTTCATCTTTGGCGACTTGTACCACGACACGACACGCTCAACCGCACTGCATCGCACCGCACCGCATCGCATCGCATCGCATCGCATCGCATGCCACAGACCACGGAACACCTGACCTGGGGGAAAAGAAGGACGATAATCGGACGGGGACCATCGCACCCACACACCACACACCACCACACGGGCACATTGTCACCCACGCTGCAGCCACCCCGCGGATGTTAGCCTCCGAGCTCGCCTTCATTCCATACTCCATATTCTTTAGGCGCGGATGCAGTAGCAACACAGTAGTGTACGCAACCTACCTTTGCCTTGATCTTGTTCCAGAAGCCAAAGAACCCAAGTCCGTACGTGGGGATAACGTCGATTTGTCGAATAATGGACATGGCATGGCGGGCACGGGAATTGCTGCCCCTCCCCCACCATCATCCATCACATCCATGCATCCCAACGTCCAAACCCATCAATCAATCCTCAGGCACTCACTCGGATTCACGACGACCAAACGTTGATTCCACCTGCATCTGCATGCTAGATTGACAACTCAGAGGCATTGGGCATCCACGTCCGCCTCAGATTTCGAGACTTTGGGCATCTCCCACTCGCTCCGTGCCTCAGGTCTCGTCTCGTCAACGCAACACGGCCCAGGCAAATCTCGCAGAGCTTCCTTCCTGTCCGTTGCCGCCTGTGTCGCGTACGGCTTGTTCAAAATTCCTCATGACAAAAAAGCGGGCCTATTTTTGGACCGAGCGAAGATAGCTTCACCTGATGTTTATGCAATCTGATCATCTCATCTCTCGTCCGGCCTCTCTTGGACGTCTCAGGGCTTAGTGCACCCTCGGGATGGGCCCCGTCCGCCTTACCGCCGCCGCCGCTCCTCCTGATGAGATGAACATTACATCCTCCAGGCTTCAGGCTCCAGCTAGCTGTCCGAGAGCCGAGACTGGAGAGCAGCGTCAAGCATCAAGAGGACAAGCAAGCGGCGGTTACTGAAATTGCACTGTCTTGGTCTGACGACGGACTGACCAAAATGAGCGCGGCAGTCAGCCGTTGTTGCGTCGGCCGGCCCATTCCGATCTAGGACGAGCGAGAACAGACCGGCTGGACTGCTGTCGTGTAATAAGCGCAGCGCATGGAAGAAGAGAATGGGCATTTTCTTCCCTTGACGCCCGCCAGGGTCAAATTGCTCGAGACCCAACCGAGGGCGGCTGTTTATACAACGTTCCACCTGAACTCAAAAGGCGTTATACGTTTGTTAACGTCCAGCACTGCAGCACAGTACTGATCCCTAACACGAGCTCGGATAGGACCGTCGCATTCATGAAGCACTGACGCTGACCTTGGCCATGCAAGCGCCCGCCCGCGCTTCCCTTTGTACTCGCCTGTCGGGCGGGTGGACGGGCGGCTACTGAAATTGTTAGAGACCAGTTCCCCAGCCCAATCCTCTGTCAGAGAGTGCCCACGACATCTTCGGGATCAATGCTTTCTCCATCCCCACGGCCTTGGTTCAATTTCCCTTGCTACAGCTACACTGGGCACCAGCAGGACCTGAGGCAGCGATGGGACGACCAGCGTGTTGCACAGCCTCCATGGTTTTGATTCTCATGAAGCCCAAACCCACCCGCAATTCGACGTGTGTTTTCAGATTGCCGGGCGCTTATACCAAGCAAGAGCAGAAGCAAAAAGTCTCGGAGCAACTGACGGAGAGTAGCAAAGTCGTCCCGTGGTAGCAGTGTAGGGCAGCAGCGGTTGAAAGCGCTTGTCGAGATGAATCAAGCGCCCCCAACAACAAAATCCCGGAATGAGCTGCCCCAAGGTAACATTGATTCAACTTTTGCAGCCTTTTCCCAACCTCAACGGCGCTGCGACGTCGGAAAAGCCAAGCGCGATCCGACCACGGAACACTAACCAGCCTCCCCTGCTCGCTTTCCACGCGGCGCGTCCACGGCCCGCAGCCAATCACGCACCCAAATCCAACGACATCTCGTGTCCCCAACCCGTTCGATTGGCTCTGGTTGGTCGAAACGAACTCACCTTTTTCGCGAAGAGTCCGTTTCGCTGCACTCGCTCTGCAACTCCCGTCCCCGCTGCTGCTGCTGCTGCTGCTGCTGCTGCTCTTTTTCACCATGCAACATGGATACGAATGTGCCATGGCCGGGCATGCACAGCAGAAGAGTCATACTGGATGGATATTCCCCTCACCACCTCAGCCATCCATCCATCCGTCCATCTGTCTGTCTGCCTGTCCATTCCCCCTCGGCAGAATGCAAGAAACAAGAAACATTTGGTTTGTTCTAGCACTGCGTACTATAGTCTGCATGGCACTTGTTCCCCTTTCGGCAACGTTTTGTTTCAAGAGGCCTTTGTTTCATCTGTTTCCATCATTCTGGGTCGTTTCTCGCTCACTGATCACCACCTACCCCGAGAATGACTCACCATGCACGGTGATCCATCCTGCATTCTGTCTGTCTGTCAGAAACTTAGATAAATGAATGAATGAAGAATCTGCAAAGTGCCGATTGTGACGATGACCGACGAGAAAACTCCAAAGACGCGTTGAACACGCGTCAGACTAGAAACAAATGCGGAGGCTGGGAAAGGACGGACGGACTTCATCGGCTTACACTCCTGCGGTGGATCAGTCGATCGGTCAGTCGGTCAGCTGGTCGGTTGGTTAACATATCACGCACCTATTACAGAACTGATTAGACAGACCGACGGATGAAGAAGGAGGGAGCAAGCACAGCCGAACCAAAAGTCATCACAAGCGAGTCACAAGAGTCAAAAGAAAAAAAATTGATCACGCCTCTCCCGTCTGCCAAAAGTCCATCTCCAATCGATAGTATGACATGATGTCCAACAGCAAGACAAGAAGACCGCGCGCCTGGCAAGCTAGGTAGCTGGCTCCCTCCCAATTTTTTTCTCCCTTTCTACTGTCTATACCGTAAAACTAACCCCAGCATAAAACTGTTCCATTCAAAACCACCCCGAACCAAACCAAACCGACCCGACCCGACCCATTCCCCCAGCCAGCCCGGGTCGCGCATAAGGCCATCTTGCCCGCACTTGCACCGCAGTAGTGTAGTTCCCTCCCCCTTCGTTGCTCCCTCCCCCGTGTGTTTGAGAGAAGAAAGAAAACAAGACGCCAAGCCCCAAACAAGAACAAACGTAATTACGTACGTCAGGCAAGGTAGGTAGGTGGTAAGTTATCCTTTATCCGTTGTTTCCGCCCCTAGTCCCTAGCCAGCCCCTTGTATCCAAGAGTGTTTTACTTGGTTTGCCTGCCCCCTTCCTTCGTCATGATGAATTATAATGTCTACATTACACACAAAAACAAACCACCCCCTTCCCCTTCCCCTTCCCCCCCCCCAAAAAAGTAAAACAAGTGTATACACAACACAACACACAATAAGCTTTGTCAAGCTACCACCACTGACCGACCCGGCTCCCTCCCTCCCTCCTTGGTAATACCAGGTAGTGAAGAGCCCAACCAGCCCTAGCCCGTGTTTGCCCGACCAACCTGACCTGACCTGCCCGACCTGACCGACCTGGCCTCGCTTCAGGCTCGTCATTCATGATCCCTGGCCTGACTGACCCCATGAGACGAGACTTGACAGCTGCCAGTCGTTCGTTCCTTCTCCTATGCTCTGTCTCAATGTACCGAGTACACCAAGTACAAGATCACCTCACACCACCACCTCCTCCCCATCGTCCTCAAGAAGAAGCCCGTTGGCCACCCCCGTATCAGACGCCGTTTCACCCTCAAAAAGCGGCTCGCGACCACGACTCGTCTCACCCAGGCGGCCTCCTTGCACAAACTCACCACCACCACCACCAGACACCGAACTCCCACGAACCGGCACCCCAGCCTCCCTCACCTTCCTCAACGCGCGTCGCAAACCCTCCAACCGCATCTTCTCAGCAACCAACATCCCCCTCGCCAGGTCCCTGATAGCCCTCCTCCCCATCCGTTCATGCATATCCCGCCAGCCCGCAAGCTCGCCAGCGACAGTCTGCTGTGTATACCTCAATTCCCTACACAGCATCTCGGCCTCGCGCTCGCTGCGGCGGGCCTTCTCCTCGCGTTCCTCGTTGAGGCGTTGGCGGGTATCGTCCATCAGGCCGAGCGGCCAGCGCGACGAGCGGTTGACGGAGCTGTAGTTGCGCTCCACGTCGCGGCGGATGCTGATGATTTTGGAGATGGTCTGCGGCGGGCGGGCGAGGGCTTTGAGCACGGCTTCGACGTTGTCGAAGAGGGCGAGGAAGGTGTGCAGGAACACGCCTGGCGGCGAGCATTGGAGCGGCGCTAGGCTGGTGACGTAGACGTCGAAGGCGGCGATGTGGGACATGGGCAGGAAGGCGAGCGCTGAGATGGACTTTGCTAGGATCTGAGACGCGTCGTAGAGATCTGGTGATTTATAGGTAGTTAGTAAGTGGTATTTGGATTCGCGGGTGGGTGGGGTTGAAGTTGGCTTGGCTTACCGTTCGCGACGTTACCCACGACACTCACCCGTCGCGCAACGCTTCTCGTCGAGAAATGCACGCTGCGGACCATGTCGCGGGCGTAGTCGACGAACTGCTCCACCTCGCGGAGATCCTCGACGGGTTCGACTTCGTCGTGCACCTTTTCCACGAGCGCGTCTGCCTTGAGCTTGGTGCGCTCCGCCATCATGTCGAGCTGGAAGTCCGGCACCAGAAAGAACTCCCAGAGCATCTCGTGCGTCGCAAAGGTAGGGTGTGCCAGCAGCACGTGCAGAAACCAATCCATGCGCACCTGGAGGTCCTTGAGCACCGCTCGGCTGGGCTTCGATGGGATCTGTGTCGGCGAACGGAACTCTGAGAGTGACGGAATCCATGACGCAGGGTTCTCCATCTGGAGCAGCCTGACCAGCTGCTCGAAATCCGCCAGCGAGCGTCGACAGGTCGTGACGGCGTAGCTGTGTTGGTCCACTGGCGCCCCGGATTTCAGCACGAAGCGGATGGAGGCGTCCTCAACAAAGTAAGACCGTACAACGCCCGTGGTGCGAGAGTCCGCCCCTGGTACAAGAGAGAAGAGCGTGAGGTCGTCGATCTTGTTCCGAACTTCATCATCTTTAGCAAGCTCGACCGCCGTCAAGCCTCGCAGTTCCCTCGCAGCAATGTCAACGCGAGGATCGCCAAATAGCACCCGTACCATATCAAAGCGTCCATATTTGCTCGCAACCATCAAGGCCGTAAACTTCTTCTCGTTCGTCGCGTTGACATCGACATCGCACTGCTGAAGTATCCGCTGAGCGAGTCGGGCCTCGTTGACGATGTGCAGCAGGGTATTCCCCTTGGCATCGATGTGGTCGTCTATATGAAGAGGCTCGCCATCGCCTTGGGTTTTCGTGGCGACATCCAATGCCTCACTTACCATGGTGTTGTAGCTAGGATGATCATATGAGCGGCACAGGGCGAACAGCGGCGTCTGCCCGTTCTTATCCTTCTGTCTCCAAGGCAACAACCTGCCTATGTGCTGTATTAGGAACGGGGCGTGGAAGAGGTAGTGAGCGGCACTCCGGCCCCACGTGTCCTGAACCGCGAGATAGTCTCGAATCCTGCTGTCATCTACCGACTCGAAGAGCGAGTCGATAATCATGTTGACAATCGCGCGGTTCCCCAGCTGCACCGCCGCGCTGAGCAGTGTTGTCTCTTCATTGTTCCGGTCGTCCAGGATGAATTCAGGGGTGTAGTATTGCTTGAGCGAGAGCACATACTTGAGAGCTTCTGGCCGCTCGTTTTGTATGGCCATCATGAGGACCGACTCGCCAAACCTGTTCTGGGTCTGCGATAACCGCTCGATCGAGGTGTCTCCTTCGATGCCACTTGTGAAGGTGCCGATGCTCGCTGTCCTCGACCGAAATGAGATTTCAGAGCTGCTCGACATACTTCTAGTATCCAAAGCGACTCTCTTCACTCTCTTCGGTGGCGGCAAAGACACGACTTCCGCATCTGCGTGGTTCTCTTTTCGAAATGGAAACACATGGTCAAGCCCCGAACCCATTGAAAACCTCTCCGAGACGGTAAAGGCGGACGAGGAGCGTCTTGAACTGCCATTTGTAAAGCTCCAGCCGCTAGTCGATGGTCTCCGGGACGAGGGCGTCGAATCGATGGCAAAGTCATCTTCCTCCACGTCTTCCGAGCTCGGCTCCATGGTCTTTTTCAGCTCGGGAACGTCGCCCTTCGACACAGCATCCCAAAGTGCTTTGTTGCGGCGACTTGCTCTTCGCAGGCCGCCCGACTCGCGATCAAGATACGACAAGACTGCCTCGAACGTGCTAAGGGCATAGCCCATCTCGCCATTGTCCACATCGTCGATAAAGATAAAGTGCCGTATGTAAATCAATCTCGCCTGGAGATGCTTGATTTGTGCCTTTATCACAACATACAGCAGCAGCGACACGAGCGTATCTGCGTTGATGGTCATGATGGGCTTCTCAGTCGCAGGACCTTGGACTTCGCCTGGCTTTGCTGTGTCGGTGGTAAGATCTGCCGCTGCCTTGATGGTGGCCAGGAGCATTTCCATCATCTCTTGTGGGCAGGTGGCATTGGCCATCCTCCGAAACTCTTCGACTGCGCGTCCGAGGCGGGTGAGAAGATCGCGCTTTGCAAACGAGCCGCCCTCGATGACGATGCCCAGCTGCGAGATGTCGATGTAGTCCATCTGCCGGATCTTTGCCTCCAGCTCAAGATCATCCGCCCGCTTGAGGGCAGTCAACCGCGGAAATAGGAGGTGGTGCACGTTTTCCGTGATGTAGCGCTCAATCAAGCGCTCGACAACCGGACCCGTAAGCTCGGTAGTCGCCCCCAGCAATGAAAGCTGCTGCTTGTCGACGCTCTGGAAAAGATCAATGGCGGCCGTGACGGCAGTCTCGAGAGACGCCCTCATGACATCCTCGTCGTCCTCGGCAAAGAAGTTCTCGACGACCTGCCTGCTGCTCGCGCCATTCGCAGCATTCGGAGTCCCGGTGCTGCTCGACCTCGCTCTCATCATGGCACTAGCAATCGGACCAGCGGGTTCTGGGTCAGGGATGTTGTTCGCGGACGGTGGCGGCGGCAGAGGTCGTTCGAACACAATTGTGAACTCGCGAAACAGCTTTTCGAGACCGGACTGCATCTGCCTCGCGATTATAGGGAAATTGTTGAGCAGCTCGTGGAAGCTCTTTATGTCCTTCTTGCGGGGGAGAGCGGCAGAATCGCTCGACTCTGAAGGAGAAGAGCCATGGCGAGATTTGAGTGACCTGCTCGGCACTGGCGGGAGTATGGCTGGGGTGATCTTGACCTCCTCCCATGAGCCAACAAGCGGGCGTGATATGTAGTATATGAGGAAGGATCGCGGCTCGAGGGTGTCGGGGTACCATATGGTGTCGTTCAGGAGGTTGGCTTGCGCCAAAGCCTTGAAGCCTAGAGAGAAACATGTGTTAGCGCTTAGGTCGTAGATCGACAAGGGGGCGGCTCGAGCTTGCTTACCCTTGTTGCTGTAGATATAGTTGTCCTTGATGACAATGCTCCTCCCATTGATAGTGCTGTAGACCTTTGGCTTGCCCCTCATCTCGCGCAGGTTATGGGCGACCTCCTTGCCGGCCGCAGTCGGCCCCTTGGGCGCGGGGATGCGCAGCACATGGCTCCCGAGGAACTCGTCGTTGGCTAGGGCGGTCGACAGGGGCGCACCGGTCTCTGAGTCGCGGGAGCCGAGGAGGACATCAGTAGCGGGCACAAGGAGGATGTGCTGCTGGGAGGGCGAGCACTGGGCGAGGAAGGGGCTCCTGGTGAAAGCGCTGAGGAATGGGTTTAGAGGTTGCATTCATTCAACGCGCTGCGCAACTCCGCTCGGATCGGCGTCGGTGGCGGCGTTGCCAGCATTGGACAGAGCTGGACAAGCTGGGGTGTGTGTGTGTGCACTCGGTGGTGGCCGCGGCTGGCTGGTGGTGGCGGTCTGGATCTAAGATCTGCTTCGATAATGTCGTAGGTAAAGTCGAGGGACCGGATGGGCGGGAGCTCGAGGGCGGGAGCTCGAGGGCGGGAACTTGGAAACGCGTGACGCAGCCGGGTTCGCCAAGGCAAGCTCGATCGATCGGGAGGAAGCGAGGTAGGTAGCTCAGGAAGGCGACAAGCCCGGGATGAGCCTTGTTCAAATTCAAACGGGAAAAAAGACGATGATGGTGTTGTCGCGAGCTGAAGCTGGGGGCTCCGATCAGTAAAGGTATGGAAGTTAGCATCTGATCAAGGCAAGGCAGCATGGTACGGTAGGTACTGTACCTATGGCATGGCGAAGGTGGATGCTCTCCCGTCTGGTCTCTGCCCAGTCTTTGGAACGGCCAGGGGCCAGCCAGGATTCAGGGAGCTGGCCGCCCAATCAGAGCATACCACCCCCGCAACCAAATCCCCATCTTTCACGACAGGCATCCGCGATGTGGGGTTTGGTTCGGCCACAACGCGTAGCCCGGAAGGCGGTCGCCATAAATGGAAAAAACTCCAAGAACAACTCCAACGTCACCTCTTCAAGTGACTGAGAGCATCTCGCCACAAACCCTTCCATTCCGTATGTTTTCCCCCGTTTCTTCCAGATTCAAGTGCTCGCCGGTGTCGTCTGTGGCTTGATCTATTCAAAGACACCACGTTTGTCCTTCCTCCCCTTATAATACAGCCGTACATGCTTCCTCAGGACCTTTCAAGACCGATGCACTGGGACACCCTTTTTGTAGAGATGGCAGTGACGGGATCTGCCTTCATGGTCTAGAGCCGTATACCCTGATGAGTGCCTTTTGTGTCTTCTGTTTCACGTTCCCCGGGCTCCGTTCCTTTCACACCGCGCCATGGACCTCACAAGATGAGTTCTCGAAAGACCTGTCCTTAGTGGGAGAAGGGCACATCTTTTCATGGCGATGGCCACCCTGTATTGTTTCTGTACTGCACTGGCGGCGTGGAAGGAGCGCTCTCGGATATATCTACTCTACAGCTACGGCCAAAGGCACGCATTCGTTGCCTCTTGTTTGTCAGGACTCTGCCCGTTTCTTCTCGCGCGCTCTCATTTTCATTTCCCGGTTCATGGGCACGATACTTTCGTGAGAGTTCAGTTCACACGTCTCGCAAGCGCCCCTCCTCCAACTGGGAGCAATGAGCAATGTGGAAGAGGAAGAGGAAGAGGAAGAGGAAGAGGAAGCGGCGGTGTTGCGCTGCAATGCTCTATGGCTCCTCATCTATCGCGGCTCCGCAGTGCGGCGAGGAAGTCGATATCTCCTTGTGCATGCAGAATCAATGCAATACGATCGTCAGAAGAAGGCTTGCCATGGCAAAAAGTAGGGCTGGCCCTTGCTGCCTGGTCGCCGTCGCATATATTGCGCACTTAGTCCGACGACGATGACGATGCAAGTGCTCGTCCACCCCTATTTACCAAGATGCAAAGACTGCGAAGAAAGAGGGTCGGGTCATTGCACTACTTGTGATGCCACCGTCATCTAGGCAGTCAGCCTGTTTTCGGGGGCACGATACACGAAGTGCATTGTCTTCTATTCGGTGCAGCAGCTGTGAATTGCCTCACTTGATACGTTCACCCGCTACGCGGGAGGAGCGGCTCTGCACTGTGTCGCTTCCCACCTTTGGAAGGGTCGTCGTGAATGGCCTCACATTCAAGGTGGGGCAGAGGCCGACGCCGAATGCCTCACTTTACATGTCGCTTTACATGTGGGAGAGGTTTTGCACAGGGTCGGGTCTCTCTAAGAAGCTGAGCGCGAAATCTGTTGGAGATCAGAGCTTCTTTTGGTGGTGGGAAACATGCATGCATCATCGCTCTCGATGTCCGGGAGGGAAGGTGCACGAAGTCGGACGTGGACGTTTTGGATGTGGACATCGCATCAGTGATGCAAAAGCTTGCTTGCGGGAACCTCAGGAGGGAAAGCGTCGGATGATGGATGCCTCGTGCGTGGGGCACCATCACTGATACTTGATGGGAGGGGGGAGGCGGTTGTGGAAGGTATATGTATTAGGTCTCGGGCACCCCAAGTATCCTCCCGGCCTACCTACCAGGTAGGTAGCAGAGTAGGGGCCATCTGGTGCAGCGGCGTGGTCGCTGCAACAGACAACCTACTGCCGGGGGGGGTGCAACGTAAACGGTGCCCGTGGGGTATTCAGTTTCGGCAAGTTGTCAGCATATCTGATCTCAACCTTCGGGTTCGAATCCGAGAACTGGCAACTTGAGCTTTTGCCATTTTTTGCATTTTTGCATTTTTGCACCCATGGTATTTTTTTGTATCGGTTTTGCTGAACCATCCTTGAACAGAAAATGATGGACAAGTTGAGTGGTATAATTTTTTGTCCAATATCGTTGCGTGCTTGGGTCCAATATGGTCCTGTCGTTGATGTGTTTGTGCATTGCGGTGGCCCAAATGTTTCCTGCGTGGGTCAACCTGCTCAAGATGCGAGTGGCATTTTTTTCTGCGGATCGTGGCCCAAAACACCTTCTGCAAAGTCATAAAAAGAAATAGTAGACCTCGTTGTCTCGTCGGTTACTGGTTTGATTTGCACTTGCCCTCACCAATGTCGGTCTGGCGGATATGGTGATGAAGGTCAACTGTGATCTCTACCACCCCTACGACATATGTGAACTGTTCGATCCGTCTACATCTCATATTGTACGCCATTATGGTTGTTCCCCAGCGGTGTTATCTGGGTGCAAGACACAACCTGTGGCCCGAGGACAACGTGGAGTATGTACGAGATGGCATTCACGAAAGAGAACTCCAAGGTGGTATCTGAACCTCTAGCAGCAAGTGCCCTACTGTTGCCCAACGAAAAGACGAATATCATGCACATGGCAAAACCCCCATCGTAGTGCATGATGCTCAAACAACGTGTATCACCACGGCGCAATGGTGGTTCCACCATCGCCTTACTATCCGCTCCAGGTCCAGAATATGTGAAGGGGCAGAAACATCTACCTCCTGACTCGGCCAACAGTGATCGATCATCAAAGGAGGAAGGAACAGAGCATGTCTACATGTAGGGCCCTCATACATTGACCAAGACGTCTCAGATCTCTTAACATTTGCCAAGTGAGGGCCACGTATAACAAAAAAAAAAAAAAGATCTGGGGCCACGGCATATACACGTGTACTCGTCGTGGTTCGACTCGAGACTGCCCTGGTGCCACTTGAGAAACTTTGTTTCGGCGATCAAACGACATCCCAAGTGTCAACCGGGTTTGACAGAGGACCCAAGGAAGCTTCCAAGTCTTCTCGCATTTTCGGACTCATGGATCCCATGCATTGCATTCCCACGCTCCCGTCGACCCACCTCGAATCAATCAATGCCGCTTCCCGCCTGGCGGCTTCAGCGCCTCCACCGCATCCCGCAACCAGGAACACGGATTTTGATCACCGGCGGATCTTGTCGAGTCCAACCCGGCAATCCCGACATGTTCTTCAAGCTCCCGCCCGATTGCCCGGTTTTCGGGATTTCACTCTGAAACCCTGACGTCAGATCCTATTGTCGACATTGACATGTCTAATATGATCCGCCAACGGGATGCCTGGGCGAGGATGGATGCGGGTGGGGTTTCGAAGTACACAGTAAAGCACAACGGTGAGCTCGAAGGAAGCTTGGAGGTTGGGGAAAGGAGTAAGCGGAGCGCTGGAAGGAACATCGTAAACACGCGCCCGCCTGATTAATCCCCAAACCAAACGGGTGCAACGGGCGAGACGCTGCACGTTGTAGGTCAGGTATCTTTTTGTCCGACGAACATGGTCTCATCTGATCTTGCCAGGCGCTGAGCTTGCACGTTCTTCAGCGCTTTCCTGAGCACGTTCCACCCAGCGCGTTTGTCGCACCACCATCAACTGGCCTGCCTCGCCTGCCTGCTGCCGTCCGTCCAGCAGCGGCAGCTGGGCCGTTCGGTTGGAGGCCTTTCATTGGTTGCCGGCTTTGTCGTGGAGCTGGTAAATTTCACATCTGAATTGCCCCTGCTTTGGAGGCTGATTGGCGTTGCAATCGGTTTGCGAACATGCTCCAGTCTGGTTGCAACACTGCCCTTGATCCAATGAACATCGAATGGACGAACGACTTGATCAAAACTCGACGACCAATGCAGCGCCGCCATCCGCTGGCGCCATCCAGTATCAGACGTCTCGCGCTCTCCTCATTTGTCAATCTCTAATTACCTCTCTTCTGCCGATCGACACAACATCTTTTGCTGAATCTGATGACGCAGACACCGACTGGCAGGCGTTGGAGTCGACACGCTGGATGGGATGGCCACCACCGTACCTGACGCTACACGCCCGTTGCTCGGGGGAGGGAACGTGCATCTGCAAGCTGCAAGGCACGAAACGCCCAAGACTGGAAATGGACGATCTAGGCCGCTTGAGGATAGGTCGCCCAGGGGTCCCCTGTCTTGGGTGCTCCCGCCCACCACGGACCGCCGTCCACCCACAACCAACCACCAGCCACGATTTCACTTCATTCATTCCATTCCTCGTTCCCAGGCGCGCTGGGCCCTCCTTGCAGGGAAAAGCGAAAGGGAGCGAAGGCGCGGCGCCGCCTGGGGTTGACAGGCCTCAAGCGAATCGAGAGCAGGCGTGAATGGCCCCAAAGTCGAAAGGGGGCCACTCGCCCGCGCAGAAGGGCGGAATAGCTCAGAATGCCGCTGCGACCTTCCTCAACTCCCCTGGTCAAAGTCAATTCGCGATGGCCGTCCAATTCTCTTTTCGCTTTCCGCTTTCCCCTTTCCTCTCTTTTGCACCGCTCCCTCCCCCTCCGGACGCAGGCGCAATTGCACACTTGCAGTCTGCTAAATCTCTCCTAAGTCTGCAATGTGTGATTGCCCGCCAAGGCAATTAATTGGCCCTCTCCAACCCAGATCCCAATCGAGGCTGGCCAGACCATAATGAACAAGTGCCGGTAATTCGCACAGCACTACGTTACGGATATACATACCGCACCATGGCTGCTCTCGTCTCTCCCAGTTTCCCCCAGAGGGGCCGCCACTCTGTCTCCCAGCTATCTGACACGAGCAGTGCTTCATCTGAAGTTGCTGCTGGCCGTCCGTCGCAGCACCCGGCCCCTTCGCCACCACTCGGGCCTCCCAGGCCTCTCACCATCGAAACATCCACCACCCAAGCGGACGTCTTCCCACCTCCTCCCAGGCCGGCCAAGCGTCCTCTCCCGAGTCCCAGGACTGCTCGGTCCCAGAGTCTCGCTAACAGCTCGGCCCCCATCAAGCGGAAGCCGCTGTCTGCCACCGCTTCACCATTGGCAACCCGATACTCAACCAGAGACTACTTGGAAATCGCCCGGCTTCCAAGACCTGAACACCGATTCTCGAGATCCTTCTCCTTGGATAGTCCGACCTTGTACGACTTCCCCAGCCTGGCAGCAGCTGTTCGAGGGAATGCTCCCGATTCGCCGCCGAGTCTGGAGACCAGCCAACCGTATGTCCCGGACCGACACCCGGTTTTCTCCCTACCTTACCCATTCATATCCTGCATCGCATGGCTAAATGCCAGCAATATATCGACTGACGCAAATCTCCTGCAAAACAGGTCTTCTCACGTACCCCAACTACCGCAGCTTGAACTTGCCAGTGCAGGAGACCTACAGCTGCGAAACATTTGGAGAAGCAACCCTGCAGACGCTCAAACACCATCGGACGCGGTGTCACGAGACGAGGATCTAAGCGCCGAGGCCCTCAGTCCGACCACTCAGGGGTCGAGCCACGGTGAAGTTGAAAGTAATAATCATACTGATTCAGCCGAACCACTGGACAAGCGCAGCACTGTTCCTAATACCATGTCGGTCTTAAACCGGAGGTCACCCCCTCCACACCTCGACCTTGGACCAGTCGATACCGAAGGACCGGACTCCGAAGACAACAATAATCTTAATAAACCATTACCGAAATCACCAGCTTCCTCCAAACTCGGCACATACTTTGGCTGGGCCAACTCGGATTCCTCCACCACCGATTTTTCTGACAAAGGATTCTCGCCCCTCCCATCACCTTATTCATTGAAACCAGCAGCATTCGGGACAGACTCAGATGAAACCCCCGTCTCAGCACACAGCTCTACCTTCTCACATGATGCTCATGACAACCCGTTACTCTATTCCGCAGAATATTTACAGACACCGCCGGCCAGCTCGCTTTCGCCTGGGCCGATCGAAGAGATGGAGGACGAGTTAAAGGCTATTAGCGCCGAATTGGCCTCGTCCATTCGGCGCGAGATGGACTTGGAAGACCTAGTCGACAGGTTGCAAGACCAGGTCAACAACCCCCAGGCACCCGGCAAGAGGACTAGTGACTACTTTTCAGACTCTGGCTACAGCTCAGCCAAGTTCAGCGAGTACGACCATGCCAAGGAGGAGATCTCGCAAATCCAGCGGAGAGCAGAGCAAGACAAGGCTCAGATCACGCTGGAGCTCACCGGCAAGCTCCAGGATGAACGCCATCGACGTAAGCTGTTGGATCAGCAGATTATGGAGCTGTCTAGGAGAGCGTCGCAAATCGACATTGCCGAGATGAACAGCAAGGACGCGAGTGGGCGTGTTAAGGAACTGGAAGCCACTTGTGAGGATTTGCGTCGCCGGCTTTCCGAGGAGCGCCAGGTCAAGGACAACTTCGAAGACCTTCTGTCAGCGTTGAAAGGCGAGCTGCAGAATGCTTCGAACGAGAGGGATAATCTGCGGGACGAGATTGTCCCCCAACTGCGATCCCGCGTGGAAGGCTTAGAGGCACAAGCCGCCGAGATCGCCAAATCAGCCTACGACACGTCCAAGATGCAGCAGGAGCTCCAGTCACTCAAGTCCGAAAACAGTGAGCTCAAGCAGACTGGGTCGAGGATATCGGTGGCACTCTCCAGGTCGGCATCGGTTGCGGGTGGCTCTTATAATAGAAAAGCTCGGCCGCAATCGCTGCTTACACGCTCCAACACTGTGAAGCAGACCGAACCTCGCGAGGTCCTTGCGGACAGGCTCAAAGATGTCGAAGCTCAGCGAGACGCCTTGCATAGCGCTTTAAGGAGTCTACTTGAGCGACAGGAATTCCAAAACCGCGAAAACAACAAGAAGATCCGGTTGCTGGAGATGGAGCGCGATCGCCTTCTCAGTGGATCGCCTCGAAAGGCCGGATATCAGAAGGAGGTCTCCGTTCTTCGCGAGGAGATCAACGTTCTCCGCCGCCGGGCCGAGGACACCATTGAGCAGAAGTGGGAAGTCGAGAAGGGGCTCGGCGGTCTGAAGATGGATCTGGACCGGGCCGAGGAAGAAATTTCGTCACTGCGCAGCCTGCTCAAGGAGAAGGACATCTTGATCCCTGACACGTTAGCTCGCTCAAGCAGGGGCTCCGAGAAGCTCTCCGGGCCTGTGTCCTCCGAATCGCTTGAAAAGGCTTATAAGGACCTACAAGCCGCTTACACCGAGGCCCTGGAGCGCATCAAGGCTCTGGAGGACAGCACTGCTTCTGACGAGAAGACGCGGCTGGCCATGCAACGTCTGGAGCAGTCCTTGTCGGCTGCGGTCACTGAACGCGATTTTGCCCGGTCCGAAGCCAGCTCTTATCTCGACGAACTCGAGACTCTGCGAGCAACGGAGAAAGACCATTTCGCTACGGAGCGAGACCTGGCCGACCAGCTGCGGGACTCGGCACGCCGGGTGGAGGAGCTCGCTCAACAGGTGCGCACCCAGCTCGCGACCAATGCGACTCTTCGAACACGCCTCTCCGACACGGTGGCACGGGGTGAGGCCAACCAGCGGGTCAGCACGGAACGTATTGCAGGCATGCAGCACCGCCTCCGCACACTCGAGGAGCAAGTTGTAGCCGCCCAGACAAATGCCGAGGAGCGGGTAACACGACACGAGGAAGAGCTGGCCACGCTTAAGGAAGCCCAGAGCACTCAGCTCCAGCGGTTGCGCGACGCGTCTGGCGGTCTGCGCTCCCCACGTCTCTTCCCGCCCAGGTCACCGCTCTCGCCCATGCTGAGTGCGAGAAGCGGAGCTAGCGGCCAACCGACGCGCATCTCACGGATGTCATCACCTCTGCTTTCTCCGAATGCCGACCGACCGGGCATCCGGCGGTCAAGCACAACGCCTCTCCATGGGGTTGACGGCAGCATAACGGAGCAAGTCGAAACGCTTAAGGGACGCGTCGCCGAGCTGGAGGGAGCTTTGGCGGCGGCTGATGCCGAGATGCAAGAGGTGGTGAGCCGCATGAACACGGCACAGATCGAGGTCATGATGCTCCAAGAGGAGCGCGAGGAGGCGGTGCGCGAGACGCGCCGGCTGCAGCGCATCCTCGAGGAGGAGAAGGTGCGCGTGTTTGAGGACCGATTCAGGACCATCACGGCCGTCAGGTAGCATCGACTGGGCGATTATTCTTGGAGGTGAATACGGGGTTTGGGTAACCTTTTTTTTTGCATAAGCCAAGCGAGCGATCCAAGCATTTCGGCATGTCTTTTGCTTCCTACAAACAAACATCATGGTGCGCGGTTCGCCCATCAGTTGGCGGCGGTTTACTCGGAGTTTTTTCTTATTGGGACTGGACTTGGCAGGGAGGGGAGGCTATTGCATATGGGAGGCGCAACATCAAAAAACGGCAAGCAGCAACACATCGTCATTTTAACTTTCTTGGCCAACCACCAGACCGCGAGCGAACAATGTTTGTTTGTGCGCGGTCTGTAGGTTTTTTGTTTTATTTCTTTTTGATACGACACTGCACGACGTTACACGGCTTGGGTTTTTACAATACTTTGTTTTGTTTTTTCTGCTCTCTCTCCACCGTGTATCATAGCCCTGGTTTAAAAAAGCCGGCTGTGGGTGTTTTTTTTTTTCATTTCTAATTTTTAGTTGCATAGTTTATCTTGGATGAAAGAGTGGATGGATGATGGACCGGGTTGGAAAGCAAGTTGGAGAGCCACACACACACACACACACACGCGCGCGCAAGTAAACAACTTGGATTCAATCATGTAACCACATTTGTATACTACCATTATATCATAGGAGTCGTCCAGTCCTCCTTTTTGTTTGGATTGGAAAAAAGGTGAAAGAGGGGGGACTGGACTGGATGCTGGACTGTACGACTTTTGTTTTTGGTTTATTTGTCAAGGCTTTGTGGTTCTGAGTCGATGGATGGATGGAACAAGGGACTTATACAAGAAACTGTGTTTAACACTCTCGAGGTCCTACGCAATATTGCTGCATTGTTGTGAGCTACTTGTTTGCTCCCATTCTGCTGTCTGTCCCTGGGGATCTCAGAAGACAAGACGCTACTATCCGTCCATCCAGTCTTCCTACTTGTTAGTAAGACCCCTCTCTCCTTAACCTACCTACCTAGTCTCTACTATGATGCATGGAAGGATTCGGAGGCGCGTTTCCGCCAGGCAGGCACTTGTGTGGTTCTGTCAGGTACCACCCACTCCCACGCACCACGCTTCCCGCCAACGCGAACGGCTACTCCGTGCACTAAGGTATCCCGTAGGACGCAGTGAAGTGTGTGTATCATGCAGCTAAAACCTGCAGAAGAATCCGCCATCTTGGATTCTACTGCAGGTTTTTAGGTAGTCTTGGGTTCTAGTGCGGTGTGGTTGGTATATACACACATGAGTATTTTCTGTGATGCTGTCTGTGCCTGGATGGCCCGGAGAAGTAAAGAGGGACTGAATGAATGAAACCATCGAAGAGGCTTGAAAATAACCTGGAACCCCCACGGCTACCAGCTAGCCAGCCAAAACCCCACGGGTGCCGATCCCGGCCTTTGCGCCTTTGTGGCTTGATAGCGTCAACGCCAAGGTTTTGAACAATCCCCCTTGTTGGTGTTGTTTTGGGATCCTTTTCTAGGAGTAGCTGTGTCTCGGGGATTTTAAACTGTGGTAGTGGTAGTTTTGTCCTCGGCGGTGAGACAGAGGCGTTGAGACTTTTTTATCTTTTTATTGGAATCGAATCTGAACCGGCGAGGCCTAACCTGTACCTACATGGCACTAACACTTACACTAGGAACGCGTGGTGGTGAAATAATGCGCGAAATACCTACTCACGCGTGCTGAAAAAAGGTGTACGTGTACTGTAATAAAACCCGGATCGTCCGAGGGGGCGATCGATTTGAATTACTACGTACGACAGAGGCGCGCAACAAAGTTACCTGGTAGCGTAGACGACCGAAGCTGGAGGGGGAAGGCAACTTGGCAAGAGTAATTACCGGGGGACCCAGACCCAGGAGGGGGGTGAATGAGACAGTGAGTGAATGTCTTTCTCCGGGTTTTTTTGGGTGCTGGATGGGTTTACCTGACTGATTGACACATTATCGTGTCCCTATGCATTTTTTTCTTGGGTTTCTTTTTCTTTTTACTGCAAGTTACGGGTTACCTGAAGCAGCTGTCGCTTCTGTGTCCCCTTCGAGAAGGCCAAGCTTGGGTCAGGGATGCCTTTGACGGTAAGATGTGGTCATCTTGGTCATCAATGCATGCGGTGGTGGTGGTGTTCATTGATGAGTCTGTGCTGTGCTGCGCTGTGATGTGCTTCTTGGTACCGTACCTTGCATGGTCGAGTCTTGGGATAAGCAGCGTCAGAAGAGAGAGTGGGTAGGTAGGTGTGCCTAGGTGTGCATTGCTTGCATGCTGCAGGAGGACAAGATAAGGTAGCAGGTGATTCTGGTGAACATGAAGTGGTCGGTGGTGGCATGAAGGTTTTCTTACAAACCTCGGGCTTGGGAGCAAGACGGCGGGTCTCTCGGTGTTGATCGGACGGACAGAAGGGTTCGTAATTCTGAGGACAAGCTCCTCCCCCTCGGTGACGGTCGAGGATGATCGAAACAAGAGATCCCGCTGTGGGGTTTCTGGGATCAGGGACCACTGACCAGGGTCAATGTTGGTTGGTGCTGCGCCCCATTCAAGTCTCAGGGGTAACTACTCTTTTCGGACTTTGTTCGATGACATGGATGGACGGATGGACGCTCACCGTGGATATGAACCTTTGTCAGGAGTTTAGGTGATGCTGATGGTTATGATGATTTCTGCAAGGTGAAAGAGTTTGGGATGAGCTAGGTATGCATGCAAGTGCGTGCACACATGCAGACTCTTTTTCACTTCTTGAAACGGTCGTCGTCATAAGCCAATGGCCAGTCAATCCCACCAGCTCGCAAAGGGGGCGTGCCTGCCGTGCAGGTCCCCAAACAGCCAAAGCATGTGATGCCGAGTCTGGAGTGCAGAAGGTGAGTGAAATGCGGTATGGAGGCACAGAGTGAAGTCACGAACTGAATGGGCGGCGGCAGACCAGCTCAAGTGAACTCAACGGGCACCACACCGCACAGACGGTGACACAAGGTGAAGGACGGAAGGCACCGCAACGGTTTAGCCCAGGTTGCGAATTGCGATTTCCCCATGCCGTTGCCCCCCACTGTCGATGGCAGCTGCTGTCACAGCCATCCCAACCAATAGAAAGCCATTTGTTCTTATCTTTTTACACCAAGATTTTAGCACTCCCACTGCGACCCGAGCTATCTCTCGCTGCGACGTTCCTCGGAGCTAAGTCTCACCCCAGCCCCATCGCCAAAACAGGGCCCCAGCCAGTGCCGCTGACGGCAGCGCAAGTCGCAACAACCAGCATTCTCATCAAAGAAGAAAAGATGAGAAAAGAAAAAAAACTATCGCATTTATGCGCCACGCAACTCCCGCGTGCCGCTAATACCAGAACGGTCAGAGGCACAGAGGGGCGGGCAGACTGGCAGAGGGGTTCATTACTCGGCACGCGATGAATTCATGCACGCACACCAATTCCGCAACTTGGAGGCTTGTTGCCTCCAGAAAGTCCAGCAACACGGCTGCCGGCTGGCAAGTGGATGGATGCCACGGTTAGCGGTTACGAGCCCGGAATATACACCCACAGACAGCAAGTCATCTCGGGTACCTTTGGTGCTCAAAGGACTGCGACCTTGGGCTACATCCAATGCGAGGTTGCATGTGCCTGCCAATCTCCTGGCCTTGGGACATCCTGCAACAAATCAACTGGAAACAGTCTCCGAAGGTCGAGAGCAATGACTCGCCGTGATTATGACGGGCATACACAGGGAGCAATCGAGGTCCTTGCTCCAACGATGACGCCTCATCACCTATCTACACAACGCGGACAATTAGTTCGTAGGTAGGCAGATTCGCGATGGTACCGAGACCTGCAGACAGGATCCGGCCGGCAGTTTTGGCCGAGATATCCCGATTTTAAATCACTCTCTGTCCGCCATGGACGGCGGGTCAAGGTCGATGTCGACACTCGATGATCGAAGCTCCCCTCCCCCAGGTCCCGAGCAATCGCCAAGTCGTCCGATTTCACCTCGTTTCGGTTTGTAGGGGCAAGAAACAGTCGGTAATCCATAATCTGGGCTGCTAGGCCTGCTGTGTTGCCCACATATCGGAGGGGGGCTCAGCCGGGGTTTTCCCCCCCTCGAATCACCTCGCGACTCGACCTCCTCGATAAGCCGGGTTCTTGGGACATCCCCTCCTCTTGATTGGCGTTCACATAATTGCTTATTCCAGAAGAGGTCGACGCGGGCCAGATGCATGCTGCCAGTCTTCTGTCGTCGACTCCTCACACACCCACCACCAATACGACGGGATACCGAGCTGCGAAACTAGCCCCATGCATCCACGATGCTTGCCGGTGGAGGGATGCTTCCATTTGCCTTCCTCCTGCGTGAGAGTGGGGAGACCTGGTTGCCATCTCGCCATCCCGCGCACACTTGCTTTTCTGTCTTAGTCTCGATTTGAGGTCTTCTGCTCCCTTCACCCAGAAAGCTTCTTGGCTTCTCTGGATCTGCTGCTGCTGCTTCCTCCTCCTCCTCCTCCTCCTCCTCTCTGCTTTTCTCTTTCCGCAGTTGAGAAAACACTAACCTCCTAGGCCAGAGAAAACGGCTTGCGCCAAAACCGACTTCTTCTAGAAACTCGCGTTCTTCTTTCTACTTTTCGACTCCCTGGGTCTGGCATATCTCTTTTATTAGTTGAAGGCCGCCTACCACATTCGTCACCAAGACGCCGTCGCTCTCTTTTCTCGTTTCTCTTATACACTTATCAAACTAAATCAAACGTCGACCGCTGTACTGAATCGCCGCCCATCATGGCCGACGTCGACGTGAACCACCTCCCCTATGTCACCCTGGTGCCCTACAATGGCACCGGCGTAACAGGAGGGGATTCGCGCACCGATGATCTGAATATCTGGTACCAGGTAGGTTCGCTCACCTGTGCCCTCCCGCTGCGTCATGCGAGCCCGGCAGTGGTCTAACTTCTCGTTTCTCTGTGCCGCAGTCTGGCGATATCGCCTTCATGATCATATCCACCGCTCTCGTGCTTCTCATGATTCCTGGTGTTGGGTAAGTTCACCACCAGACTATTCATTCCCCAGGCTGGGATATGAACTAGGCCTGAAAGAAGGCTCAACTAACCGTGGTCTCAACCCCGCCAGCTTCTTCTACTCGGGCCTCGCGCGGAGAAAGTCAGCCTTGTCCCTCATCTGGTTGTCGGTAATGGCAACAGCCATCACCACCTTCCAATGGTTCTTCTGGGGTTACTCGTTGACCTTTTCGCATTCCGCCGGCCCGTACATTGGCGATCTATCCAACTTCGGCTTCAAGGACGTCCTGGCCGCCCCCTCGGTTGGATCTAGCCATATTCCCGACCTGCTTTTCGCCGTCTACCAGGGGATGTTCTCGGCCATCACGGTTGCCTTGGCCTGCGGAGCCGTGGCCGAGCGAGGCAGGATGTTGCCATGCGTCATCTTCATGTTCGTCTGGGCCACCGTGATCTACGACCCCATCGCCTGCTGGACCTGGAACACCAGCGGATGGTCCAACAAGATGGGAGGACTGGACTTCGCCGGTGGCACCCCGGTGCATATTGCCTCGGGCGCAGCTGCTCTCGCGTACTCGATGATGCTTGGAAAGCGCCGCGGCCACGGTACCCACGAGCTCAACTACCGCCCTCACAACGTAACCCACATCGTCATCGGCACTGTCTTCCTCTGGGTCGGATGGTTCGGCTTCAATGCTGGATCTGCCCTGGCCGCCAACATGCGCGCGATTATGGCTGCGGTCGTCACTAACCTGGCTGCCTGCGTTGGCGGAATCACCTGGTGCTTCTTGGACTACAGGCTCGAGCGCAAGTGGTCCACTGTTGGCTTCTGCTCTGGCGTTGTTGCTGGGCTGGTTGCCATCACCCCCGGGTCAGGCTTTGTCCCCGTCTGGTCCGCAGTCATCTACGGCGTCCTCGGCGCCGGCTTCGCCAACTATGCCACCAAGCTCAAGTTCCTGCTCCGCATCGACGACGCCCTCGATATCTTTGCCGTCCACGGCATCGGCGGCCTCGTTGGAAACGTCCTGACTGCTTTCTTCGCGGCCGACTACATCGCCGCCCTCGACCACGTCACCGTCATCAAGGGCGGCTGGGTCAACCATAACTGGGTGCAGCTGCCCATCCAGCTGGCCGACTCCTTCTCGGGCGGCTGCTACTCGTTCGTCGGCACCTGCCTCATCCTGTTTGTCATGAACCTGATCCCCGGCCTGCACCTGCGCGCCACGGAGGAGGCCGAGATCCTCGGTATCGACGACGCTGAGATTGGCGAATTCGCATACGACTATGTTGAGCTCACGCGCGAGGTCCTGAACGACGTCGACGGGGAGGCCGCCAGCATGTTCTCGTCTGCCGATCAAAACCACCTGAACAGGGACTTCCAGTCCCCTGTCGGGCGGGAGAAGAACGGCATCTCGATGATGGATCAGCAGCGCATGTATGGCGCTGGACAGAGCCAATTACCTCCTCATGCTCAATAACCAATGGGAAGAAGAGAAAGAGATTTTTTCCCCCCCTTGCTTCTTCTTTCTTGTTGGTTTTGAAATACAGAGGTACAGAGACTGTTATGTCTTTTGCCTCTCGGGTCTGGGATAAGAAGAGGTGGAGTCATGGTATTACCTTTTTTTTTTTTTTCTTTGCTATCGTTCGAACTTCTTGGCCTTGTGCCCCCCCTTTTGTTCTTTTTTTCTTCTTTTTCTTACAGTGCTTTGTATGGAGGGGCCAGAGCAGCTAGTACATATACCCTTTACCGCGGAGAGCGACCGCCGACGCGGGCTCAAGAGCCCGGCAGCAAGATGGGCTGGCTAACATGCCAAACTTTTCTATCTCTCTCTTCCCTCTTTCTTTTTTTTTCCCTTTCGCTTTCTACCCTTTGCCGGTTCAAGGAGGTGGGGCCATTCCTGGCATACATACAAAATGGTGGGGAATAGTAGTGGTGGTGGTTTATATGTTTTGTGCATCTCCTTTTCTTCAGGTGGACTCACCTGGATGGATGGAATATTGCGCAAGAAGTGTGGAAGTGGAAGCGGAAGTGGAAGTTGTTGTGTGTGATGGAATATGCTTATATGTTTATGCTATGGTGGCTGATGAAGACAAATGAAGAAGCATTGACAGAGCATCACATCCCGTGCTGATTGGGATTATTATTCAACATGGAGGAAATGGTTGGACACGTGGACAGGTGGATGGGTGGATTGGCATGTATACCATGGGGATATATGTACTAATAATAATTTATCATGGCGAAAAAGAGAAAGAAAGATGAAGAAAAGGATGAACTGAGACGAGACAGGTTGGTGCGTGCGTGCGTGAAGTGTTGCTTGGTATGGTTGTTGAGTGAGTGACGATCTGGGAAGCGCGTATATGCAATATGTGTTGATCGCCAAGGACATCGCTGGTGCACAAGGTTATTTTTTTCGCCTTTCTTCTTCGTTCCCTTCGGACCGCCAACAAACGCGAAGGGACGAGAGACGAGAGACGAGGGTATGAGGTACAGTATCATGCAACGTTACTTAAACTGCATTCATCCCTCCCTAACGCAATTATCAAGTCAGTACTAGGTAATTATCTAATGTTCTGCTCAGCAGCGTCAAAGCCGAGTATGAAACAGAAGAAAGGGAAGGGCGGAAGAAGAAAGAATGGGAAAGAAAAGAAAAAAAGGTTGGTAAAAGGTAGCCTGCGCCCGCCATGATTGACGGCCGCGGAGAAGTCTAAAAACACGAAAACCTGTGCTGACCGCCGATATGCCCAGCTACCTGGTACTTCCAGGTTGGTATATGGTGTAGCCGCAGTACTGGGTAACCTCCGCGGCGCGGCATCTGACTGCCGTGAGCTGGCAGGCTGGCTGCATGATGTGATGCGATGTGTAATCGCCCTCGTTTGGCGCGTGCCACACGTCCATCCGACATGACGACTGGGGAGAACGAATAGTCGCTGCTGCTAACTCGGTTGCACCTCATACTGTTACCTCGATGGTATGGTTCTACCACGGCCCCGGGAGGAGGGGGATATCGAAAGTCGGAGAATTCAAAAACGCGGATGCCGATACGTATTTTATGTGATGATGATGATGATGATGATGATAGTGACTTAATTACGAGATTATTGTTGTTACTCACTCACTCACTCACTCACTCACTCACTCTACTGGCTGGACAGGCAGACAGACATCTCCGGTGAGATCGTGCGAGGTTCAATATCGTCGTGACGGGCTAACCAGACCAGACCAGACAGATAGACTGAGGCTGGCAGTGAAGTGGTGAAGGGAAATTATTATAAAATAGAGTTTGTTGCTCGATCGACCAGACGTATTTCGATCAGTCTCTCAAGCTCTCATCAACCAGGACACTAAGAAAGCTACTATAGCTTCAACTCGATAAGCCCAATACGATAATAAATCCAGAAAAGAAAAACACGGTCAAAAGCTCACGGGGTTCAATTCATCCGACATCATCTACCCTCTATCTATCTACCCAGACATAGCAGTGGCCTCATTTAGTACCATCAACCATCAACCATCAACCATCAACCATCAACCATCAACCATCAACCATCAACCATCAACCATCAACCATCAACCATCAACCATCAACCATCAACCATCAACCATCGACCACCCAACTCACGAATCAACCCCTATCAGACCCCTCAAAGTCAACAACAATGTCAACATCAACATCCACCACAACAACAACCACCTTAACCTCCCTCCCCACCCTCCCCGCTCTCCCCTCCCCAAAACCAATGCTCCTAACCACCGCAATAACCACCCGGCACTCAACCCGGCGCTTCCTCTCCACCCCTCCCCCACTCACAACCCTCCACACAGCCCTCACCCTAGCAACCCACGCGCCCTCAAACTCCAACATCCAGCCCTGGTGCCTCTACCTCCTCTCCGGCCCCGCCCTAGCCCGTCTCAAAACGGCCCTCCTCTCCGCAGCAAGCTCAACACCCACCGGGCCCGCCATCCCCCCCTTACCCGCCGCCTTCCAGCGTTTCCGCTCCGCGCTAGGCCAACAAGTCTACGGCGTCGGCCTAGGAATCTCACACTCCGACACCGCAGGGCGAAGGGCAGCGGTTCTTCGCAACTTTGACTTCTTCGGCGCGCCCGTGGCAGCGATAGTGTGTATGGACAAGCGGCTTTCGTCTGCCGACGCGGTGTCGGTTGGCATGTACGTGCAGACTCTTCTGCTGGCATTGACGGAGCAGGGCGTGGGAACTTGCGTCGAGGTTGCCGTGGCTGGGTATCCGGAGGTCATCAGGGATGTGGTCAAGGAAATCCCCGAGTCCATGGATATCCTGTGCGGCGTGGCGATTGGGTACGAGGATCCAACCATGAAGGTGAACCATATCTACACGCCGAGAGTGAGTTTCGAGGAGACCACGGTGGAGATCAATGCCTGAGGCAAGGTGCAAGGTGCATTATGTTGGAGGAGAGAGGCGGCGGTCATGGCGCAGCGGGAATGAGAGTTTTGGAACTTCATGTTGTAGAATTTGGTGGCACAGATAGACTAGTAATCATTCAAGATCTTTGAATTTTCCGCATTGGCTAGATTTGCTCGAGAACCGTTGTCTTTAGCGAAAGGAGGTAAACACCCTCCCAATTAATGGCTTGCTCAAGGAGAGCAGCCTTCAAGAGCCAGCGAATTATCAGAGACCTCGATCAAAGATTCAAAGAATCTATGACTTGGCGGCACCAGCCTTGATCAACAGGATGTCGCCATCCTCGACCACGTAGTCCTTGCCCTTGGTCATGACTTTGCCCCTTGCCTTTACCTCAGCTTCGTCGCCGAGCTCCTTGAGCACATTGTAGTTGTAAACAATGGCCTGGATAAAGGTCTTCTCGAAATCGGTGTGAATGACACCAGCAGCTTGCGGCGCCTTGGTGCCATTACGGATGGTCCACTGGCGGACCTCATCGGGACCGACGGTGAAGAAGCTGCCAAGGTTCATGACCTTGCGCATGCTGATAACAATCTTGCCCAAGGCAGACTCAACTCCGAGTCTCTTGCACTCCTCCTGGGCCTCGGCCTCGCTAGGGAAGCGAGTAAGGCGCTCCTCGAAGGAGACAGAGATGGGAATGATAGGATCACCCGCAGCGTGCTCCTTGATCCACTCAGCAATCTTGGGAAGATGCTTGTTCTTCTTGCGGATATAATCCTTCTCGGACAAGTTGACGAGGTAAACGACGGGCTTCGCGCTCAAGAGAAACAAGGGGTTGATAACCTCGACCTGAAACATAGCCAGTCAGTTATAGTCCGGCAAAAGTGTTTGCAAAATGGTGTGTATATAGTGGAGGGTTTCAGAACAGGTTCTTTATCTCAGTGTGCACTCGACTCGTAAGTCGAGGCAACTCGACGAGCTGGGATTAGATCTGGCCAATATGGCCATTTGTCATCACGTTGGGGAGGGGGAGGGTAAGAAGAGAAAGAATGGTAAAAACCTACTTCTTTGGGAGCCCAGTCGCCCTTGCGCACATCCTTGCCATCCTTGAGCCAGGCCAGGATCTTCTCGATAGTGGCCTCCTCCTCTCTGGCCTTCTTCATCTCGAGACTGTTGCCGCCAATGCGCGTCTTCTTCTTCTGCGCCTCCAGAGCCTTCTCGACGAACTCAATGTCCTTGAGTCTCAGCTCCTCGCTGATGATGTCGAGATCTCTCGTGGGGTTGACGTCACCCTCGACGTGGATGATTTCGGCATCGTCAAAGGACCGGACAACCTGGAAGATGGCATCGACGGCGCGGATGTGGGAGAGGAAAGCATTGCCGAGACCAGCACCGGTGGAGGCACCGCGGGTCAGGCCGGCGATGTCGTAGACGGTCAGGTTGGCAGGGACGCGAGATTTGGGGTTGTACTTCTGGCACAGCCAGTCGAAGCGCTCATCGGGGACGATAACGCGCGCCTCCTCAGGGTCGATGGTGGCGTAGGGAAAGTTCTGTTGGTGGGGGTTAGCGACAGCTTCAAGAAGGTACACAAGCTAAGGCAGGGAGAGGGGGGCGGGGCAAGTCAAACTTACGGCGGGGTTTCCAAGGGTGCACTTGGTGATGGCCTGGAAGAGCGTGGACTTGCCAACATTCGCCAGTCCAACCTGATCATCCAAGACAGTCAGCGTCGTTGGCGGGATGGAGGCCAGCCAGGCAACCCACAATGCCACTCTTCAGGTTGTTTCCTGGGCGGCCCAGCAGGATCTTCTCCTGGACGATGGGCTTTTTGGGGGCCATTTTCTTGGTTCGTTTGCTATAGTGACGAGCAGAGAGAAAAAAGGTGGTAATGGTGGTAGAGGTAGTGGTGGTGGTGGTGCAGGCGGACAAAGACTTTTTTGAAAAAGCAGAGCTAGCTGCTGTGGGTCGAAGGAGGGGTAAAGAAGAAGCGAAGAAAAAGAGAGACCGAAGAGGAGACGTCGTAGCGAATCGCGACGGGGCTCGGTGGGTGCTGTGTGGACAAGGTTGCCACCCAGCAAATTCCACCAGCCTCTTGGGCCTTGGGACGGAAGAAGTCTCAGCAAAGAGACAGCCTCGGCCACACAATGGGCGAGGGCTTCAATGCGTTTCTCTCTTCGAGAGTTGTGCCTTCCCAGCAATCGCTTGATGTTCGGGCTCGGTCACTTTGAACCACTCTAGCAATTGCTTCAAGCTGTAAAGCTTGTGAAGAAATAGTTGGGAATCGGAGCAGAAAATTTTATTCGGGGCTATTTAGGTCGGGGAGCTCCTGCTATCCAGGTGGAGTTTGCAACCGCTGGAAGATCGATTGCCCATTCCGCGCCCTGGAAATGAGTTCCACCAGGACAGCCTGGAACGCGGGGCCGTGAGCCTCCTGGGGTGTGTTGGCCTGAGCGTCAAGCAAGTCGGGTATCGGGCAGCTTTATCTCGCTGGCCGCCTGGTACCTTATCAGCTGGTTGCCCAGAGGTTGGGGCTGAACTGCCAACCATACCTGCCCGCGTGCGGTAGGGTGCGGCTGCGGCTGCCCGCTTTCGGCGCTGATAGGCACTCTGGGAACTGACCTAGACACTTCAGGCGTGTGCCCTGGTGGCGTCACTGGCTTCCACTCCAGTGTCCACGACCTGCCTCTCTCCCCACACGACCCAACATCGCCAACTCAATGATACATGCCGCATTACTCCCGCCACTTAGCTGCAGTTCATTTGTCCTATATTGACCCCGTATTTTGTTGTCGTGCTGTATTTACAACGAGCCTACCTGCCTTAGCCTCCTGATACATTTTGCACGTCTTTGCTTGCTCGCCGCTCTTTTTTCGGAGCTCGTCTGCTCACTGCTCACTGTCGTTGCTTTGTTGCCTGCGTCGTAATCTGCCGCCTCGCGCAGCCTAGCCCAACCGCATGAATCTGCCTCATCGCTCGAAACGCTGATACACTCTCGTCTCAATTAGCCTCAGTGAAGCCCATCTCTCGTCTTTCCATCACCCGCCCATCAGTAGCACGCACCAGCAGCACACCGCCCGCCGATCACAATGCCTCGAAAGTCACAGAAGCCGGCAAGGTCGCATCGGTCGACCATGTCGCTGCAAAAGACCGAGATAATAATCAACGTTTACGACCTTCTTCCTGTGCGTCTCCCCATCTGCCAGCTTAACAAGCCCTGCGCGTTGCTGACTTCTGTCGCCATGCACACAGCCAGGTCGAGTATCATCTACACTGTGGTTTCTAGGCACATCACTACTCCACTCGGGAGTTGTCATCAACGGCAAAGAATACGCATACGGCGGACACGAAAGACGAGGCCTCACTGGCGTTTACTGGACCAAGCCAAAGACCGAGCCGCCTGGGGGGACCTTCAAGTGCGAGATCCTGCATGGCTTCACCCTAGCCACCCAAAGCGAAATCGATACCATCATTCGCGACACCTCCGAAGAGTTCCTCGGCACGGCATACAACCTCCTGACCAAGAACTGCAACCACTTCACATCACACCTCTGCCAGAGGCTCACGGGGCGACCGGGCCCGGCATGGCTGAACAGGGCAGCAAGCATCGGCGTCGCGCTGCCATGTGTTGTGCCGCGAGACTGGATCGAGGCACCCGAGTATGATACGGCCGATGGCGAGCTGCTGGACGACGAGGACGACAACGCGGACGAGAGCTCTAGGATGCTGCGATCGTCGAGCGAGCAGCCGCGTCTGGTGAGCCAGAGCGAGCTGCACAGCCCTGGCCAAAACCTGAACTGGGACAGCGACGAGGAACGGCGACGAGGGGGCAGCGGCAAGGGGAAAGGGAAGGCACCAGCTCGTGACTCGGCTGGAAGAACTCTTCCCGCCGCGGAGCGGGCACCGACGTCGTGAGGGCTGGGATGAACTTTTTTTTCTTTCTTTCTTTTTAGCGCACTTTGTCGACTTTGTTCAGCATTGTCTTTGGCGTTTGTGGAGATGGGAAATTTTGCTGCACTTCGTGTTGATACCAGGAAGCTTTCTTGGTGAACTGGAAAGCTGGAATAGTCGGGCGTTGGGTTTGGATGATATGCGATTCTTTGAGGAGCTTCTTTTTGATACGAACCGAGTGTGGGTAGGCCGGAGACAAACACACGCCAAACTAAGACACCCCCGGAAATCCAGGTCGGGACTTGGCATACACATATATATGTCCTAGGTTTAGCCCCTTTTACTCGCCTGGAGCTGCTCAATATGGTATATAAGTTGAATAACCTTGTGCAAGTGGGGTGTGTATTGTAGTTGATAATTTGTACTTTACTCCTTCGATCCCTCTACATACATCGAGACAGCGCCGATACTTGCAGAACCTCCTGCGAGACGAAGCGTGACTATCTTGATCCTTCAGATGGAAATGGTGTGTTTATTTCGTCCAAGTTTAGATTATATTCTTGCCTTCCCGCACCTACCATGCTTCCCCTGCCCTCCACCCATTCCCTCGGGTCAAGGTTTTAGAGTCCGTCAACTTAGCACGATCTCTGTTTTCACACTTGGTTCTGAAAAGTGATCTTAGCCTCATGATGATCTTGTTATAGTACCTGGGTACGGCGCTTGTGTATATCTATTAACCTCGCATGTCTCGATACTAATGACCGAAAGAGATCAAGAGCCATAATCGCTGGCTAACTGACTATGACCGTTATTACAAAACCCAGCCAACATTACCTGGTATGTTAGCAGTCCCCCTATGAACGTGCTGGTTTGGTCTATACACACACTACAAAGCCACAGAACTCATGGTCTTCGCCGTAAATGTCAGCATATCGGTGTTTATCAAAAAAGGGGGCTCTAAATGATTAGTTGGTTCTTGTTTCTATCGTGGTAGTACCAAAGAGTCCCGACAGCGGCGAAAGACCAAATCTTTACGCCACAACTCCTCCCTTCCCTTTCCCCCCTTTTCAGCCACACTAGTAGCCACCTGTGGACTCGTCGGTAATTGATATCTGAGTTTTTGTATGCCCTCCTCGAGCATGACTGAGCCAGGCCTCATGGGTATGCCCTCCTTCTGCCTATACACCTTCGAGACAAAAAGAGCCCTCGTTCAAATTAAACCGGCCGGAACGAGTCCCATCTGCGCAACCCTGTCCCTGAACGGCTTCGAGCCAGTTATGGGGGTCGAAACCTTCAGCGTGCCGGCCTTGTACTCGCGGTTCCACTGGACCATCAAGTCCACCATGCCCTCGGGCGTGGTGCATCCACCTCGGTACCCCAGCCCACCATCCTCCACGCTCGCCCTCGCCGCCGAGTCATCGGCGATGGTCGCCGAGCAGACACTAAAGATTGACGGCTGCATGTTCTCGATCAGGCCCGAGGGCTCCTTCAGCCCAAACACGGTCTTGAGGAAGGGCAGGTACGCGAGCGTCAGGCAGTAGGCTTCGATGGCATGCGCGAGGATCAGCAGGAGTACGGGCGGCGGGTACGTGACCATGAAGTACGTGGCGGACAGCACCGAGCAGAGGTTGTAGTAGTCGGCGAACGAGATGGGCGGGCCGGGGTCAGTGATGAGGAACGGGCGTCCCGCGCAGCGAGGCATGGGCTTGCGCATCAGAGCTGCTTCGAACTGGAGGTGTGCTAGGGAGATGTTGCGCGCGCTGACAAAGTTTTGGATGTTCTGCGGGACCCAGGACACCACGTCGCCCTGCATCAGGCCCAGGCCGACGCAGAGGTCGCGCTTGTCGCCGTAGATGCCGTTGCCGGGCCGGATGCAACCCGTGCGGAACTTGTCTTCGTTGGCCCCGCAGACCAGCCGCTCGGCTTCGGCCTTGGAGAAGGCATCTGGGTGAAGGTCAGATCATGATCATATGCACTTCTTCGAGATTGGTGGACCTACAGTTGGCAAAGTACTGGTTGTGTGGGCGCAGAGGGAGATCAAAGTCGGCCTCGCTGAAAAGCTGGTAACAGCCCTTTGGCTCTGAGCGAAACGGTGACCAGAAACTGACGGGGGTGACAGCAATGGACGCAGAGCTCGTGGCAATGAAGATATCGGCGCCAGCGGCTCGGGCTGCCGCCATGACGATGGCGGTGCCGTCCACATTCACGCGTCGGACGCGCTCGTAGAAGACGGGGCTGCGCTCTGAGGGGCGGATGGCTGCTGCGGTGTGGAAGACGGTGAGCGGGCTCTTGGCGACAGACGCCGGCCACGGCTTGGAAAAGGCGGCCTCGACAGATGCCGGCGAGGTGATGTCGGCCTTGACAAAGTCACACTCGTACGCCTTCTCCAGCATCTCTTCCCGGATCAGCGGCGCAAAGTCGACTATGCGGATACTCTCCGGTGACTGGCCGCGCTGGAGCAGCTGGAGGACAATGTCACCGCCCACCAGGCCCGAACCACCGACGACGACGTATCTCCTTTCCAGACGCGGCGGCAAGAGCTTGGTAAAGTCGAGGGGCGTCTTGCTCAAGCGGTCGTACATCGTTTTAATCTCGTCCTCGGTCAAGCGATGCGGCGAGTGCTCAAGAGACCCTCGAGGAACGGCCCTCATGGCTGAGTTGACTCTGTATAGCCATGCGAAGGCGATGATAATCGTAGCGGCCAAGACGGACAGGATCGAGGTGAGCGCCATGATTTCCCCTTCTCTTTTCGTTTCCTAGTCGCCGCGACGAGTAATTGACTGAGCGGTCAATTCCCCCTGGTAGAGGGGTTTGTGAGGGAGGGGGAGGAGGAGAGCGAACGTAGATGAATTAGAATAAATATGGGTTGTCCATCAGCCCCCTTGCTCCTCGTCGTCAAGTGCTGACGGCGAGGACAGGGGTTGATCACACTTGCAGCCAACATCAGCGGCAGCGGCATGGTGGTGTTTTCTTCAGCGCCTTAATTGACTGAATCTATTGATGATGGGCCCAATCAGAAGCGAGGCCGAGGCTCATGAGAGAACTACTATGTAGTCCATCACCATGGTATAGAGCGGTAGATGGACCATACTGACTCGAATTCGGGTGGTTGTTCGGCTGCGGATGTCGAATGTTTGTTACCTAGACAAACCCGAATACTGTAGAAGCGGGATGCTGCATTGAGACACTCCATGAAGAGGGCTAGCTTGCGGGATGATACTTCGAGAAATTCGTGCCCGCCGCCATCACCGGCTGGATGGAAGCGAGATCTCAGCCATAAAAGATGCGACGACGATATATTTGTTTACTTCAGGTTCCACTAGCGGAACATCATGTGAGGTTGGTAGATTGGCGGGACATCCGTCATATTTTCTTAGGTTGTGTAAGACAGAAAGGCAAGTCTCATCTCGATACCTGGGATGCTGCCATCTGGGACGTCTCGAGAGGATTTGTTTGATACTTCGGTTACACTCGAAGCAGAGAAAAGAAATACCAGCCACATCATTAAAGTAATGTAAGTAAAATAGAGTTGGCGGGGTGCACTTCACGGCCCGGTGCGTCAAAGCAAGTTGAGTGCTGTCTTCTGCAAGCTTGTTCGCATTTAAGCTTTGTCTGACCGACCGGGCAGCTTTGTGGGTTTGTGCACGTCCTGATCAGCGTTCTTCACCGGGCGGTCAAGATGCCAGAACCCCAGGCAGGCACGGGACCATTGGGATGGGATGTTACCTGCACAAATCCGGGTAGGCCGTGTTTACGGAAGGCGCGGTGGTGTCCGAGGTATTTCTCTGAAAATCTCCGACCACCGCTGCTTATTGAATCTTTTCTGTAATCTTTATGTTTCACCCGATGTCGTGGAATGGTACGTCGTTCATAGAGCGCCGCCATCTGTTACGCAGCAGAGCCTTCGAAAACCAACCAGAAACCAGCCCAGAAGTGCATCGTTAATTGATGCTCCTGATTGGGCACTAGAGCTGCATCTGGTTCGAAAAGGAAAGATGCGCTGCCGGGACCGTGACCGCGACTTTCAAGATCAGCGCACCAAGCTTCAGTGCATGAACAGAGCAAATCAAGCAAGTGTGGTGGGGCCGGCCTGATCCCATGTGGCGGGTTGGTTGTGCCTGAACGTGCCTTCCATCAAGGTGCCTTTCAACCTGGAAGGCGCGTGCCGCGTGCTAGTTTGGGCGCTAGGCTGGCACTTGCCAGCGCGGGTGTGAGCTGTCGAGCGTCGCTGTCCAGCAACCCTGCCGGAAAACTCGATTTTAGAAACCCACCGACCGGCTCGGGGTCTGAGCAAGGCCGTCCATGACCCAGACGTCATGTCTAATTGGACATTGTGCTAGAGAGAAAGTGTTCGTCTGAATCACCCCGCCACGAAAGATAAGGAAGGTCACAGCAGGAGAGTGCATGTTTCGAAAAAACATGAGACACGCATGATATCACCAGTGGCTGGGACGTAAGCCGCTCTCTGACTGGCTTCTTTCGGCATGTTCAACCGATGCGGAAGGGTGGGTGGTTGCAGGTGCAGGTGCAGCAGGTGCGGTCGCAAAACCTCTGGTTATGACGGAAATGAAATCAAAGGTCAGATGGAGCATCACCAATCGCCATGGAAGCTGAAGTCTGCGCGTGGCTCCATTCGCAGATTTGCGATTGCAGATTGCAGCCCCGCAAAGCTCCAAGCGCACGCGAGGGCGAACCTGCCGTGGTCCTCCTTGCTCAGTCCTTTCTCGGGAATCGCGGATGGAGGCCCAGATGACATGGAGAATTGGAGATTCGCACACACTCATGCTGGCCTCGACCCGGGATCTGGCTCAGGCAAAACCCGTGCCCTGGAAATGCGCCGGCGCATCCAAACAAAATGACATTTCCCCATCAGCGGGGGCGCTAGCTGGTTCAGTTCGGCTTTCCCCTGCCGTTGAAGCATCGAAAAGCCTGCATCCAGCCAATGGCAGCCGCGCTTTCGGTGCACCAGCCACATACCAAACCTGCCTGGTACCTGTCCGCTATCGATCGTGAGGTCTGGCACCTTCCCGCCTCTGTTTTTCCGCAAAGGGTTGCTGTGCTTCAGCGCTGCTTCCAGGTTGCTTCTACCACCCGGGACGCTGCTGCCCGGTGCTGCTTGCAGCGCGCCGCCCAGACTTGCCGGGGTGTCCAAGCAGGATCCAGGTTGGTCGGCTGGGCAAGTCAGGCACAGGCGAAGCGTGCCTGGGTAATCAAAATAGTCGTCCGGATTGAAATGTCTCGTCCCTTCCTCAAAACGGTCGTTCTCCCTCGGCCAAGATTGCGACGTTCTCCTTCCGGTTCTGCTCCCAAGGCTTCCTCCCTCTTCCCCGGTAGCATGCAACGTCAATGACCAAGACCAAAACCAACCCCAAACCCGATTTCTGATCTGCTCTGAACCCAAGAATTCGGTCTCCAACAACCAACTCAACTCAACTCTCGTCGAGCTCCATCATCAGCATATCCACCGTTGGCTTCGCATCCATACAAATATCAGCTTTCGTATCACCAATTCACCATTTAATTCTCGCGCCAAGCCCCAATCGCCACCACCATCACCATGCGTCAAAACATCTTCCTCGCCGCGCTCTCCGCGGTCACCGTGGTTGCTGCCCAGAACTTCACCATCCCCCAGGGCTCTGTAGATCCCACCACTCTGAGTAAGCCAGCTGCGTCCGTATGCCTCTTTGCGTCTTGAAACTGACGATGCTGTAGACCAATGGTGCATGGCCCAGATGGATACCTGCAACACGCTCTGCAGCAGCAGCTGGTCGTCGAACACTTGCGATACGGTATGTTCCCACGCACGCTCCAGGCTTTTCGTGCCCAATTGGATGTGCCTGTGACAACAATGCTGACCAGGATGCCTCAGACCACTTTCGCCTACAACTGCCAATGCACTGACGGCACCACCCCCGATCTTGCCGAATACACTCAGACCATGCCCACTGTGAGTTCAGCTCGATGACTTCCCCGGATAGCCCATTTCGGGACACTAATGGCCTTGCTCCAGTTCATCTGCAACAAAGCCTACGAGATCTGCAACACCGCGCACGTTGGCGACAAGAAGGGCCAGGACAACTGCACCACGAGCATCAAGGAGAAGTGCGGCACCAAGCAGCCCAAGGATTTCGTTGCTAGCGCCCCGACCACCTCGAGCAGCGCACCCTCGAGCACCGGCACCGGAGCGGCTGCTGCTAGCACCTCGGCGGCCCCCAGCTCGACCAGCTCCAAGGCTGCCGCTGCTACGCATGCCGCAACCTATTTCGGAAACGGTGTCGCTGCAGTTGCTGCTGGAGTCTTGGCCGCTGCCCTGATCTAAGACGGTGCACTGATACTTGAGCTCGATGGCTCGTTCGATGGCGTTGATCGTTTTCTCTTCTTGTATTCAAGTTTCCCCTCGATCCCTCTGGACAGACAGACCCTTGGAGCCGCGACTGTACCATACATATCCCCCGCGGTTGCCTCGGAGACAAGGGATATTAATACACGAAGAGACGATATTTGGTTGATGATGTCGGCATGAATGGGGACGGCGATCGATCTCGTTATGTTGGGTCGAAGGAAGGAAGGACTTCGACGGCGGATTGATGTTAACACATGGAGGACTGGAAGTAATTAATCATCAGCTAGGGTTTTCAGCTTCCCCTGATCATTCCTGGAGTTGTGGGGAGGTGGGAGGTCCATGGATTCTGCTGGCTGTCTTGGGGGGTTGTTGCAATGAATGAAGGATAATGCATATTCGTATGGTCCTGGCCGGGGGTCTTAGTTACCTTGTGCGGCATGACGTAGCTAAGGAGATTTATAGCAACTCACAAGCTTGCTCGTCATCGCTCTCTTTGTCTTTGGAGTGTGATATGCGGCAAGGGGGCTTTGAGATGGGATGAACTGGTCTCGATCTTTTCCCACGAAGCCTGTGATGGTATCAAGAGGACGAGAATCAAGACTGCCCAGTGGGCCGCTCTTGCCTGCTCCGAACGTGTAGGACAGCGCAACCGTGCAACTGTGCACTAGGATTTAGGATTTGGGTGTCCATACGGGGAAGCGCGACCTGTCAACTTTAACTTGAAACCGAAGGAGCCGACCTCACCGCCGGCATCTTGGGTTGGGCGGATGTACACAGTAGCTTCGTCCCTTGGCTGGCCTCGGAATCGTGTAGCATGGCTGGCAGGATATTATATGCTGCGGTGAAACCGGACATGAATGCATTTGTCGCTTCTCATCGAGAGACGCTTTGCTCACGTGGTGGTGAGTGGGACATTTCGAGTTGCCGGTCGGCCTTTTATTCGCTTGCTTTTCTCACCGGTCTCTCCTCTGGAGGAAATCACGAGGCCCTCGAAAGAGAGGTTGAAACAGTATGCGTCAAGGCAGACTGCAGGTGGTGAAGGGAACTATCTGCCTACGTACCTGTGGCTTACGACGGGAGCCTGCAGCGGCGAGCGAGGTTTCGGCCCAAGCCGGGCGGTCAGCCCCTCCTCCACAGTCTCTACCCACTAACCCGTAAGTACGGTACCCATTTCGTGCAAGAGTTCATTCGCTCAACGCACACCTCTTCACATCGAAGCTTCGTCTGATCGGGCTTCCGCCCGAGGCCGCTGTCTGCCCTGACCACTTGCATCACAGTGACAAGGCGACCAATGAGCACCGAGAAACAAAACACCGCCTGTACAACATCAGCTGTCTGTCTCGTCTACTGCTGACGTTGAGGGGTTGAGGCCTAAAAAATGCACTTTTTGGCTCAAAGCCCGCCCGAAAGCGAACCTTGGTCTCGTCCAGCCTCCAGGCTCCAACACGGTGAGGTAGCTCCGGGTAGGTCCTCGAGCTGGTGCTGGTACTGCTAACCTGGACCGCTGGCGGTATTCCAGTGCTTGATTGGAGACGGAAAACCCACCTCGGCCACGCCACCTCATCGAGGCTTCACCCAATTCGTGCCGTGGGTGCCTTCGTGCCGCCGGTCGATTGGACCGAGTGCACTACTTTTCTGGCCCGTGGGACTTGTCCGGGCAGCAGTTATTCAGGCTCTCGACCTTGGGTTCCTTAGCCCCTTGGTCTGGCCACCTCGCACCTATCCTGTACTTGCCATCCATCTTGCTCGCAGCGCAGACACAGACGCACAGAGTACCTACCAGATAGACTGCTGGCCCGGGTGACTTCGCCTCGGGCCGCCACCAGCTCAGTCATCCGTCATCCGTCATCCGTCATCGAGAGAGCCTGGTTGGTGTGCAGACCGCGGTGGTCGCGGTGGTGGAGGCTCCAAAACATGCACTTCTCTCCCCCTCGCCCTGTTCTTCTTCATCCCGACTCCTCGTCTTGATCGTCTGAACTCTCTCCCACTTGCCCGCTTCCAAGGCATTGTTCAAGTGCTATTACTATTGCGATTTTGGTCTGTGATACCCTTCTCTTCCTCGCTTGGCCGATCTGCCTGCCTCTTTCCCCCTTAGTTCCTCGCCGCTCGTTTCCCTTTCGACACCCAGCACCCAGCACCCGGGATCCAACCTCCGCGCACCGCGAGAGGTGTCATGGACGACGACCTGAACACAGCTCTTCGAGTTGTAAGAAGCGATGGTTCTCAACGAAGCGAAGCGGGGCCCGAAACCGCCTGACAGCCGCACTAGCAAGGGTGTGCGGTCCTCCGGCTCCCGCAACCATGCGCTTGGCCTTGCGCCCTTGTTCGGCATTCGACCCGACCAGGCCCGCCGGAGCCATCATCGAGATCGAGACCGAGGCCGGAACCAGGATCAGGATCAGGACCATGACCGAAACCACGTTAAGGACCGGGCCCGGGCCCGGGACTCAGATCGAGACTCGCGCTCACAACCCCACCATCGCCCGCGCCCACGCACCCGACCCCACCAAAAACAACACCGACAGCCGCTCGTCGAGGTCGAGCTCAGGTGTCTCGACGAACGCTACTTCAACTTCAAGTTCGCAGTCAAGCCCAAGTACCAGGTCAGAAAGCTCGAGAGCTACATCAGACGTCAATACGATGAGAAGAACCGGCCCATCGCAAAAGCAGCGCACTTTACCTACTACGCCGAGGGTCGAGAACTCCAGCTGGATGATGAGATCACCAGCTCGCTTTCGACGATATGGTATCGCATGTCGAGGTCTGCTGGCGAGCTTGAGGAGTGGAAGTTTACGCATTTCCAAGACGAGACCAACGGCCGCCTTGAGTCCTCCCTCACAGACGACCTGGCCCGGGCCATCGACGAAGGAGCCACTTGTGGGGAGTTGAGACGTAAGGTTGCCGAAGCCATGCACATCCCTGATGCAAACAGGATCGTCCTGATCGCCCGAGGCGGGATCCGTCCGGGCCTGCTGCAGGGCAACTCCTGGGAAGTCCGCCAGATCAAAAACTGGCTGTGTCGCTGGATCTCCATCGATGTCGACCCTGAGGGTGGTTATGTGATCCTCAAGGGTCTGGGACGTGAATACGTCTACCACCCCACCCCCAGTTACTTCAAGGAAGGCATGCGGGTCAAGGCCATCAAGTCCTACATGGAAGCGCGCCTGTTTCGAGCTGTCAGCCGGCACGGAAAGTCCAAGTTTGACAACACATGGTCTCAAATCTCTCTGACCCACGACGGGAAGTTCCTGGGCAGAGAGATGTATGTTCGCTGGGGTGCAACATATGTCTTTGATCTCCACATCGATGCAGCCGAGACGTTCTCAAACGAAGAAACATGGCTGTTGCGGCCTACTGAGACCTGCTCAGTGTGCATGGAGGACAAGAAGATCACCGAGCTGCCTGTCAGGATCACAGAAGGATGCAAGCACCCGCCCACCATCTGCAAGGACTGCTTGAAGCAGTGGTTGGCGTCCGGCTTGGAGACTGGCACATTCGACAGACTAAAATGCCCGGACTGCCCCGAGATCCTGAAGTACGATGATGTACAGAGATATGCGACCAAAGAGACCTTCTCCCGCTATGATACCCTGATGACTCGCGCGGCCCTCAAGGACATCCCGAACTTCTACTGGTGTATGTCGACGACGTGTGAGTCTGGCCAGATCTACAGGGGCGTGTGCCCCGAGTTTAAGTGCGCGGCATGTAAGGCCCGACACTGTGTCAAGCATAACGTCTCATGGCATGAAGGAGAGACGTGCGAGGAGTACGACCGCAGACACAAACAACGAAAGAAGGATGAGAAAGCCTCGGAGGAGATGGTCAAGAAGACGAGCAAGAAATGCCCGGAATGCAAGAAAGACGTCCACAAATTCACCGGATGCAATCATATTACTTGTACGTCTGCCTCTTCTTCCCCCTTCCCCGGTTCAAGATTATCAAACATTGGGTTCTTCAACGCTAACATACCTACCCATCAAAACAGGCGTTTGTGGGCACGAATGGTGCTACATTTGCCTCGCCAAATACGAGCGCAACCACGTGCAGTTCCTCTTCTGCCGCCACAACCCCGGCTGCACCGAGCGAGACCCCTTCATCGACCTGATCGACGGACCCAACGCCATCGGACCCAACGGGCCCAGGAATCATCTCCGCGGCCCAGGTGCCCGACATCCCGGCATGATGCCCCTTCCCCTTAACTTTGGAGTGCGCCCTCCGCCTCCTCAAATGCCACCGCACCTACGGCGATTGCAGCAGCAACAACAGCAGCAGCCGCAGCAGGGAGAGCAACCACGACGGCCTGTGGTGCCCGGGATGCGAGTTCACCATATCGTGGTTCCTCCCATACGCCCGCCCGCGTTCGGCCCGCTTTTTGGTGATGGTAGGAACCATGATGGACCCCCGGCGCCCCATGAACTGCCTGTTCCCGAGCTTGTTTTCCCGCCACGGCCGCAGCGGCAGCAGCGCCCTACCGCTTGGACGCCCGCGGCGTTTGGGAGGAACGGGAATTTGGACAGGGAAGACCAGGCTGGTTGGATGGAGGCGATGAGGGACCTGAACCTGAACCTGTAATAGTAAGGTAGGTAGGCAGGCAGTGGCTGGTTTTTTGGGGTGGTGGTTGGGGTTTTTGTCGTTGTTGTTGCTGGTTGGTGTATTAGTATTGGGAGAGGCGTATGTTGGTTGGATGTCTGTAGTGTAGTAGCTTCTTTGGGATGTCACTGAAATCTAATCTGCCTAGCTGGCTAGATAGCTAGATCTCTCTTGCCCTGGTCTTTGTCGATGTGGTGTTGATGTTGGCTGGGCGTTGTGTTTTTGTGTTTTGAATTTTGATATTTGATTTTTTTTGGTCTGCATACATAGCTTTGGGAACCAGATTGGCACATCCATCTTCTTCTGGAGACGCGGTCGAGTGTTGACGCTTTGTATTTTCGCTGATTGGGATAATAATCATAAGACCAAACACAATCACGAGCTGCTGGTCTAGATGAACAAAGTATAAACAAAGTGTGAATAAACAATAGGGAAGAAAAACCAACATCCATCAGTATTAGTTGCAAAACAGACGGAACCTCGACCAGCGAGTCTATTGGTTTCTTTTTTGACTACTCTACGTAGTCTAAAGCTTTGACTCCTTGCCCTCTGGCTTGGGCTCATCCTTCAGACGCACGACGCCCTGGGGGGGTGATTTGTTAGTTTCTTTCGCACATTAGAGGAACAGCCGTTCGGTAAAAAGGGGGAATAGAGGGTGACTAAAAAAAGATGGAATCTCACCTCCTGGAAACACGTCGCCAGCAAAACCCCATCCTTGCTAAAGATGCGCTGCGTCACCACGCCCCGCCCATCACCAGACCAAGGGCTCTCCATCTCGTTGAGCATCCACTCGTCGGCGCGGACCTTGCGCGGCTCATGGAAGTAGATACTATGATCAAGGCTGACCATCATGCCGATGGCCGGCTGGCCCGCCATCTCCTTGGGGTCGCTGCCCATGCCCTCCCAGTCGTGCAGCGTGCGCACGCGGTCCTGCAGGTCGCGCGGCAGGTCGTCCAGCTGCTCGGGCTTGAACGGGAACCGCCACAGTCTGTGGATGCGGCCGATCGTGCCGATGAAGTAAGAGTCGGATACGTAGGCTAGGGCGTTCAAGTGTGCTTGGTGGCCGCCTGTTATGCGGCCGCGGGCGCGGACCCATTGTCGGGTTTTCTTGACGTGGGGGTTCGGGTTGGAGCCGTTGACTACGTCGATGCGGTAGCCTTGGAAGGGTCCGTCGGAGAGCATCTCGGGCTCGTCTGCGAAGTCGTCGGGTGGGGGTTGGAGGGGTTTTCCGGATGCGTCGACGGGCATGGGCGCTGCGTGCGAGACTTGCGTCCCGGGAGAGCCGGAGGAGCCTTCGCGCACGAAGGAGATGGTGGTGGTGAAGATGGCGCGGCCCTTTTGGCGCGCTTGGACGGTGCGGGTGGCGTAGGAGCGCCCGTCGCGGACTTTCTCGACGTGGAAGAGGATGGGCAGGTCGCCGGAGCCGGCGAGGAGGAAGTAGCAGTGGCAGCTGTGGACGGTGAAGTCGTTGGGGACCGTCCGCTGCGCGGCGGCGAGGCACATGGCGATTACCGTGCCGCCGTAGATGCCGCGCGCGCCGGGCGGGGTCCAGGGCTGGCGCGTGTTGGTGAAGATGTCCTTTTAGGGAGGGGGTTAGTGCCTGGTTAGGAGGGAAGGAGGGTATGAGCGAGCGTTGCGTGTACTTACGGGGCCGAGGACGGCGAGTTCGGTTACGTCGAGGACATTTTCAATCGCCGACTTGTTGGGGTCTAGAGGCGGAGGCCGGACGAGGGTCGGACGGTCACCCATCCTGTTTATGCTGCGGAGGATGATGTTGGTGATGTGAGTGAGATGAGACGAGATGCGGCTAGGTGAGGTGAGAGGTGAGGTGAGTTTTAGCCAAAGAGCGCGGATATGTGAGGACTGCCTCGGTATAATCTGTAGTTAATGGAACGCGAGTAAGGAGGAATTCGACCAAGACAATGAACGAGAGAGAGAGAGAGACAGAGAGAGAAGAGGAATTGGTTCTTCTTTGATTATAGGCACGAGTTGAGATGAGGTTCCGGGTATCTGTCACTGCGCTGCACTGCTGGAACCTGGCTCCCTAGAATAATTGCCGAGGTTCGGCAGGCGGCGGGCGGTACACCGCGCCGGTAGCCTATGGAGAGGGCCTGGCGGCGATCAATCGACAACTCGACACCCACGGATCTGACTCAGCGAGCGATCGATCCTGGTGCAGCGTTCGCACACGGGGCAGGCGCCGCACGGAATAATTACGGTACCTTGTCTTGACCTTAGGTCAGTAAGTAAGCCCATTGCAGACCCTGCCCCGGGTTTCATCGAGATGCCCTGTACCCGGATCGGACGTTTCCATCATGGAGTCAAGGTAGGCTGAGGCTGACGAGGGGTCGAGTTGCGGAAGCCGAACGGCGGCCGAATTGTCCTTTTTCGATCCTTACGACGACTTCCATCATGGTCGACGGCCGCGTAACTGCCAGGCTGAATCTGCTTGGCTGGCTGCATCTCGGGTTTCTTTGACATGCCGCCCGTATGCCAATGTCTGGGCTAGTCTTGGAATATGCCATCAATTGCCCGCAGTTGACCGTGTGGACTTGGCATCGATAACGTCCATGGATGTCTTCATCGGGGTGTGGATGAAGATTTATCATAATCTGACAGGCCGTGTGTCGTCGTGCATGTACCCGCTGTACCTTGCAGGAGTTCTATTGGACGTTCAAGGTACCCTAAATCAAGACTCCCAACCAACCCTGGGCTGGCCGCCGTCCAGAGCTGCAGAGCTTCACGAACAACGTCATTTCTTCAACAGGTAGGTCAAATTCATTCTCCTTTCTCCCTCCCTTATCCATGCTCCACGCCCCACGTCCCCGATTACCCCATGGCCCATGCATCCATGCATCCATGCCCGCCCGCCGCTCCTCTTCAACATCGACACATGCTAGGTGGTCTTTTTTAGAAACACCTCTCCACCTCTTCTTCCCCTCCGCCGACCTGGGTACCTAAGCGTGCCAAGGTACCTTGCCAACATTGCCCTTACCGACCCTACCACCTCCCCGCCCTTCTTATTACCGTTCCTTGGGTTCCAGGTTATTTATCAAGCACCCATAAACAGTTTTTTGTTGGATCGTGCCATATTCTGGCCACCTTCCGTTGGCTTGATTTTAAAATTATTTCCCCTCGTTGAGCTTCACCTCACACATCGCGCATACCTCCCGTCGCCCTCCTCCCTGCGGGCAAAGTTGGTGGTCAGCTGGGCATTGCATTACAATACGTACCTGATCGCGTACGTACTGTTTCCCATTGGCATAATTACCATTAGCTCCCGACGCACACACACACACACACACACACGCACGCCGTCCACCATGTCTGACGCGGGGGAAAGGTGAGTCCGATGACAACTTTATTCACATGTCCGATGCCGTCACCCTCCCACACACACTGCACTGCCCACCATTCAGAGGCACCTTTAAATTGTCCGGTCAAAGACCACCACTAACCTAGACACCGGCAGCTCTCACAAACGGTCCAAATCCGCTGCGCTATCGCTGCTGAGGCGCAAGCCAGCACCCGACGACGACATGATTTCCAACGACGGTGGCCTCGGTGCCCAACCTCCTTCCATGCTGGCTTCCACTGCCACTACAGCCACGTCTCCAGCCTCGATTGCCGCCGCACACCAGCACCAGGCCGTCAGGGGTCACAGCTCTCGGTTGTCGACTGCTGGAAGCGTCATGGGCCGGACACCGTCATACCAGGCCCCAGCCTCTGTCGGTGGATCCAAGTCTGCGTCGAATCTCACGGACCGAGGCGTCTCTCTCGAATCCTCGGTAAAGAAGTTTCGCATCGTCGAGGCCCTTCGCAACGGTGACACCGCTTCGATATCCAAAGCCATACGCGACACCGCCGACACCGGTCCTCGCGCGAGCACATCGTCCTTCTCCACCCAGTCGGGCGCCCTCGAAGATACCACAATACTCCATCTGGCTATCCAATGCGCCGAGCAGCCTGTTGTGGAATACGTCCTGTCTAACGGCGCCGGTTCTCTCGATGTCAACGCGCGCGACAAGGATGGAAACACCCCGCTTCATATTGCAGCATCACAGGGTCGGAGTCAGGTCGTCCGTCTGCTTCTCGAGCAGAAGGACATTAATGATGCCATTGCTAACCACCAGGGCCGTCTCCCCATCGACCTCGCCCGAAATCCCGACATCTTTCAACAACTGCAGCTTTCGAGGTCTCTCTTCGCCGAAAACAAAATCCGACAGGTCCAAGATCTCATCCTCCACGGCGAATTCAAGGTGTTGGAGCAAGTGCTGGAGGAGCCGCGGTTCAAGACCATACTGGACATCAACAGCACCGAGTTTGCGTCTGACCCGATCACCGTTCAGGCTGGTGGAACGCTTCTTCACGAGGCCGCTCGCCGCAAGAATACTCATCTCATACAAGTCCTGCTGTTGCACGGTGCTGACCCCTTCCGCCGGGATCGCAAGGGCAAGCTGCCGCAGGACGTAACGAAAGATGAGGTCACGCGAGCCATGCTGAAGAAATCACCGGCCGCCGTGGCGGCCCAGAGAGGCATCCAGGAGAAGGCTGTTCTGGGCTCCACCTCTCAAGGGGTAACCACTTCCACGCCCGGAGACCCGCTGGCGGGGAGGGAGGCACGCGAGATGAAAGGCTACCTCAAAAAGTGGACAAATTACAGGAAAGGCTACCAGCTGAGGTGGTTCGTTCTGGAAGACGGCGTCCTGAGCTACTACAAGCATCAGGATGACGCCGGATCCGCGTGCCGTGGCGCCATCAACATGCGTATCGCTAGACTCCACATGAGTGCCGACGAGAAGACAAAGTTCGAGATTATAGGGAAATCCTCGGTCAAGTACACTCTGAAGGCGAATCACGAAGTCGAAGCAAAGCGCTGGTTCTGGGCCCTCAACAACTCGATCCAGTGGACCAAGGACCAGGCCAAGGAGGACGAGAAGCAACGCGCTCGGAGTGCCGACCTTTTGAAGCAGGCCAAGGCCGAGCTCTCCCATGGCACTGGCGCCTCCGAGGTGGCTAGCGAAAGTGCCAGCATCGCGGAGCCCAAGCGGAATAGTTTCCAGCTCTCCCGAATGCACTCGTCGACCACGAGGATGTCCAACAAGGTCTCCTTTGCGGGGGCCAGCACGACGGGAAGCAACGATGACGATGACTTTGTGGAAGCAGGCACAGAGGCCGACAGGGCGGAGCGCAATGGCGGGCAGACCTCCGGCGAGGCCGATGATGACGACGACGACGACTACGGTGAAGGCTCAAGTGGTCAGGATGCCCCCGTGGCAAATAAGGATGCCTTCAGCATCACTGCTCAATCGGCAAAGCTGCAGTTGGACACCATGGCCCTTGTCACATCAGCACTGCTCTCGGAGTCAACAAAGAACCCCAATCTGACGCTATCAGACCCCAAAGCAACCCAGGCTCTGTCGACTTACGATGCAGCTATCCACTCGCTGACTGGTCTGATTGGTGATCTCCTTCGCATCTCCAAAGATCGCGATGCGTATTGGCAGTACAGGCTCGACCGGGAGAGCGAGATGCGCCGCATGTGGGAAGAGAGCATGGCGCAGGTTGCTAAGGAGCAAGAGGCGCTCGAAGCCCGGGTCGGTGAGGCCGAAGAGAAGCGGAAAATAACAAAACGCATTCTCAAGGAGGCCCTCGGGACTGGCATGCTCGACGAGAAGGAGAGGCCTATAACGCCGGCTGTTCACATCCAGGCTGACGGCCGAGAGCCAGCTGATGAAGAAGCCGCCTTGGGTCCTTTGTCGCCAGCGCTCAGCCTTAGCCGACGCCAGACCATGATCGACCAGGTTGTTGGCATATCAGAGGATGAAACTGATGAGGAAGAATTCTTCGATGCGGTCGATGCCGGCGAGGTCGAAGTCTCGCAACTGCCCCCGTCAGAGGTTGCAACATCTCAGGACAGCAAGCAGCTGGTGATTTCCGACACGTTTAATATGCAGAGCTCATTCCGAGGATATGAGAGTGGCATCCGGACAAGGCTGAAGATGGATGCGGATGACCGGCCCAAGATTTCACTATGGGTACGTGCAGATATGCCGAGAACTTGTTGTAGTACGTACGTACGTGTTTTGCTGACATGACTTTGTTTGACAGGGTATTTTGAAGTCCATGATTGGCAAGGACATGACCAAGATGACGCTGCCGGTATCTTTTAACGAGCCCACGTCTCTTCTCTATCGTTGCGCCGAGGACATGGAGTATGCGGACCTGTTGGATCTTGCGGCAGACCGGACGGATTCGATCGAGCGGATGCTCTACGTTGCTGCGTTTGCGTCAAGTGAATACGCATCGAGCATCGGCCGTGTCGCGAAGCCCTTCAACCCTCTTCTTGGCGAGACGTTTGAGTACGTGAGACCGGACAAAAACTACCGCTTTTTCATTGAGCAAGTCAGCCACCACCCGCCCATTGGCGCCGCTTGGGCTGAGTCACCCAAGTGGACATACTACGGAGAGTCGGCAGTCAAGTCCAAGTTCTACGGCAAGTCGTTTGACATTTTCCATCTCGGGACTTGGTTCCTCAAGCTGCGGCCGACGGCGGGCGGGCAAGAGGAGCTCTACAGCTGGAAGAAAGTCACCTCCACAGTCGTTGGAATCATCACCGGCAACCCCGTGGTGGACAACTACGGTCCGATGGAGGTCAAGAACTGGACCACGGGCGAGGTGTGCCACGTCGAGTTCAAGCCCCGCGGCTGGAAGCAGTCAAGCGCCTACCAGCTCGCCGGCAAGATCGTCGACGCCAACAGCCGCGTGCGCGTCAGCCTGGGCGGCCGCTGGAACTCCAAGATCTACGCCCGCCTGACACCAGGGTACGAAGCCACGGTGGAGGAACCCGCAGACAACGAATCCATCCACCACGGCAGCATCAGCGACGCAAGCAAGGCGTTCCTGATCTGGCAGGCCAACCACCGCCCATCGGGGATCCCATTCAACTTGACCCCCTTCGCCGTCACCTTCAACCACCTCGACGATAACCTCAAGCCGTGGCTCGCGCCCACCGACTCGCGCTTCCGTCCCGACCAGCGCGCCATGGAGGACGGCGAGTACGACCTTGCCGCCACGGAGAAGAATAGGCTGGAGGAGGGCCAGCGCGCTCGTCGTCGCGAGCGCGAGGCTAGAGGTGAGGAGTTTGTGCCGGCGTGGTTCACCAAGGCCCGATGTGAGGTCACGGGGGTTGAGTATTGGCAGTTTAATGGCAGGTACTGGGAGACGCGCGCCAAGGCTGGGCCGGAGGGGGATTCGAAGGTGTGGGAGGGGTTGGAGCCTATTTTCTAGGTCTGGCGGGTGGGGTGAGTTGTTGTGGTGGGTGGCGGTAGCAATGGCTTTGAGCGGGTTTGATGGTGTTGTTTATCAGATGCAGATGCTGATGGGGAGTGGGGAGTGGGGAGTGGGGTGGATGGAAGGGGTTGTTAGGATACTTGGTTGGGGAGGGATAACTACCTACTTGCCTACTTAGTAGTTGGCTGCGTCCTTTCTGCTTGCCTGGCTGTCTCTCGTTCTCTTTTGCAACGGGGGTCAAAGAGTCATTCATTGGCAAGGCAAGGCAAGGCAAGGCAAGGCAAGGCAAGGCAAGGCAAGGCAAGGCAAGGCAAGGCAAGGCAAGGCAAGGCAAGGCAAGGCCGCATTCCTAATGGAGGGTAGAATAGTTAGCTGTGCATCGTTATACATAGGTATTGATAAACTTTATGTGTGCGTATGTGTGTGTATGCGTGCGTGCGTTCAGGCCCGTTTCTTGTCTTGGTGGTGTTTTCCTCTCAACTTCTATGGGTGAGGGGTGGTTGGCTACCTGGTACCTAACCTTTTGCACTATTTGTCACTATCCAGACAACTAAGGCTGGCAAACCTAGATACACTCGAGCAAGGTGAGGCAGCCTATCCTTAACTAGCCAACTCTATCGCTCCATGTTGGATAGGGCACGGGGGTAAACAAACACCTCAAGGGCACTTTTCTTCATCTCGTCTCATGTTTCTCATTCAGAATTCAGATAGCTACTTACCTAGGTACCCACGTGCTACCTCAGACACCTAGATAGAACCTCTCAATTCAATTCATGCATGAGTGATGTGTGGCGACAATGTCCTATGCTAAAGCTTTGACAAACAAACAAAACGCGAGCAAGCAGCCTAGTAATGCATCTCCCAACACACTTGATCAACTAGGTGAGTATTGGAGCCCGGAAAGGGATCAATCTTCGAGAGTGAATGAGTGACAGTCCCGAATGCGCCAGTGTTTGTGATCTAATCTAGGCAACAAGCATGGAACGAACTGTGATATGTTAAGGCCAGAACCTTGCAACGAGAGAGCCCAGGTGATTATTTCGCCAGCCAACCATGTAACGATAAGTTGACGAAAGACACGAGCGGGTTCAGTTTCCGAGGATTGTCTCCGTTTCCAGTGTCAATCTTGATCTGGGTACAAACCCGCGGTCATCCATCTCTCTTCGCAATCGACTTCGCCCTCGCCTCTTGGTTGAGCAGCATGATCCCTCGGATACTGATAGCAGCACTCACTGGCTTCAAACATCCGGATCCGTTATCGCCCACTGCCGACAGATAACAACACAACACAATGTCTCTGCATATTAGTGTATTTCTCGCCAAAACCTGCTCCTCGTGACCTATTGGGCCCCAGTTGCAAAGCCATGGAAGAGCCGCAGGACATGTGATCCAAGACACACGCACGCACGCGCGCATCGCAGGCTGGTTGGGCGAGAGAATGCATTATCGGGTACCAATGGCCGGCTCACGGACTCTGTCAACCGGCCGTGGTCCTCGTGTCTACTCTCCCCCCCTGTGAGAGATCAGCCATACAGGGGCTTGAATGTACATGATACGCTTGAGGGGAGGGCAGGGGAACAGCAGGAGGGGAACAGCCGCATATCTCTGCTCTTTGCTCGTTTCTCTTGTCCGAGATAGACTCGCCGGAATATGGGGTCAAAGATATGTAGGTGCCGCTTTCCTTGGTAGTTTCGAGCATTTGTGATGGATGCCGTACCCGCTGCCGTCCCTTGTTTCTTGTTAAAATGCCTAATTCTTGATTGATCCATTGCATGATCAGGACTCCCAACTGCATCGATGACAGTGGTATTATTCCATCGCATGATCGACGATGTGCTCTTGTTACTGGATTTGGAAGCCATGATAATGATGGAACGGAAACATAGTACTTGGATACATGGACGGTACATGGATACCTGACCCACACCTTTTTGACGTCGAACAACCAGATGTGTGGTGTCGGTGGGTGGTGTGGCATTGTTCAAACTTTCGCTTCAGGGGTGGGAGGGTTCCCACCCACCAACAGCAGCAGCAGGACCACCACCACCTCCACCACCACGATCTGAACGGCTATGCAGGATGTGACAAGCCGGTATCCAAAAGCACGGCTGTTGGAGTGGGTGGTAGAGTTATCGGGTTGGCTACCTAGCTGCGGGCGGTCCTTTGCCAGAGATGAGGCACACACAGCCACGCCTCTATGCGTCGGAGAGGGAGGATATCGGGCGATTCTGGTTTTCAGTACGGGAGGAGGGATTCGGATACACGGCGATTGCTCAGTACTGTGTAAAACAACGGCACGAGAACAGATATCAAAGTACCATATCAGCCCCTGCATTGTCAAGGACAGCAGAAAGGCGACGGGATCTGAATTTCCGGATCAAAAAACCAGGAGTCCTACGAGGTCGATTGAGACTTTACTATACCCCGATGAATCCCGAAGAGAGGTGTGGGATACACGTACGGCACCCTCGAGGTGGGGTGGACTTTTGCTCTCGAGGGAAAACGCCATGGAGGTGCAGAATGGTATTAGATGTGAGAGACGGCCGCTCTTGCATCGGAATGTTCCACAGGCCCCTGGTGTGAAAGACTCGAAAGTGAGGTGTGTGCTTCGCAGTCTCGCAGTGCAGGCTCACCACGGCTCGGTTTGACCAACAGGGTTCAGTGCCGGGATGTGTTTTGGTGGGTGCGGTGTGGACTGCGGAGGTCAGTGGTCAGCACTTACGCCGTAGCATGGCCTCGGGGTGTGGGAAAAGTGTCGCTAAAGCGGCTGGGCATGCCAGCATATCGCTGCGAGCAGGTGGGTGAGCAGCTTGACGCCGGATGGCATCCAGAGACCGAGATTCTGGGCTGCTTTGCCGGCTGGGAGGGGACAGGCTCACAGGCTCGAGGCACATCGTGAGCTCGTGTGTGATAGGTCCGACAGTTGTTGCGCTTTGTGCATTTTCCTTCCGCTTTTGTTGGGCGAGCCAGGTGAGTGAGGGGTCGAGGGAGCGCATAGGGTGTGGGAAGCTCCAAGACACAAAGGAACCCTCGTCACGTATCCCATCCCGTCCCCTCACCTCCCTACTTGATGGTACCGAGCGAGCGAGGTGACCTGGACGCTCGTGGGTGGATCCGCCCAGCCAGGACCAAAGATTGCTGGCCAATCTCCAGACCCCATCCAAGCCTGAGAGGGCTAACCCCGGCTTTGTTTCAGAGAACTGCATCCGGAAAGCAGCCCTGCCAAAGGCGAGTCTTCCGGGTCGCATGCAGGACGAAAGGCACGCTCGCTCGGGTTGGCTGAAAGTCGAAAGTGCGTGCCATCGAGTGACGATGGCCCTGGGGATGAGTGATGAGTGGGACCTTGGGGATGGGAGGAGCGACTGGAATCATGATGTTGCTGCTCCGTCCAGATGATGTGCTCCGCGCTAATGGCCGCTCCAGTGTATCCGTGTTATTTGCCTTGGCCCCTCCCGGTTCCGGTTCGACGAGAGACCGAAGGTATAAGATCCGCCCGTGATGTCCATCGGTAAACACGGCTTCCAGTTTCAAGAGGGGCACCTACTTGGCCGAGGCTGCCCGCCTTTGCTTTATTCTATGTGTGTCGAAGCACCTAGAGTGAAACCAAATGACCATCTATCTGTCCGTGTTTGTATAGATACGTTACTGTGGATGATTGACGAGGTGCATCTTCCATGTCTTCTGCTGGGCCCTCGGTAGGGCCTCGTCAAAGACAAGCGCTCAAACGGAGTTCGCTTTTGGCGTTGCAGCGATTGTGGACCGCTGCACGAGATCAATTTGCCGATTTCGTTTGTTCGGGGCGAAACCTGAATGCGCCTGATTCGATGGCCCGGGCTGTTCTGAGATGCGAGCGTGGCTTTTCATATTGGAATTGAACAAGATGGTGATGGAGAACCAGAGCGAGGGCGATCTAGAGTCTAGTGTGGTGCATGCATTGCGACACTCGAGTGGCAGGACGTGGCCTTCCTTGGTACTGGTGCCAATAAGCTCACGCCCGATCCCAATTGCTTTGCAGCAAGCAACAAGGCAGGCAGGCTCGAGGCAAGGCAACGGCCGACCGCCCCAGCCCTTGTGCTTAATTACTGTGTACATACTTGATTCAAAAACTTCAGCAGAGAGGCATGTAGGACCCCTCCATCAATCACCCTCCATACCTACCGTACTAGATTTTCGTCAATACATATTTGAAGACGGAGGGCAGGTTCGGCGGGTAGTGTACGTGGCTTCCAGACATCTAGTCTGCACCACACCTTGATTCCCTCTCGGCCAGCAACGGGCCATGGTCTGCATTGCTTTCTCCATGACCTCGATTACGTAGCAACTTGAAGTCACCACATATTGCCCCTCACACACCCCAAACCGTCCCCTCATTTGCCGCCCTCTGTCCGGTACCTGCACCCGTAGCATGATGTATCTGTCCATTATGAACGGAATGGGTATCTTTGTTAATAAGGGATGGGAGCTCTCTCTCTGTCTGCCTTGCATCATGCTCCACAAATTCGAATGGCTGGCTACTACGTACACTAATAATACCGACATATCTTTTGCACGATGGTAACATCAGGTCATGTTTTCTGCAAACATGGTAGCTGAGGAGGAGAACCGTGATGAGACGCAGCAAAAAGGCAAATAAACCTCCGGTGCCTTGGCAATTGGCCCTGGAGTTGGTGCACATGCACATGGGCTGGCTCCCTGGCTGGCCAGGACCCGACCGAGACCCCAAAGTCGATGCACCCCACGCAACCCCAAACCAAAGTGGGCAGCCGCTGAGGTCGATACGCTGCGCGTAACCCGTAAGGCGAGGTACTAACTAGCCGGGTAGCGTGTGCGGGACCCCAGCTTTCTTTTCTCTCGCCGCCGACGAGAATTGGAGTTTCTTTCCATCGCCGTGGAACGTCGATGGCCAACATAGGACACGGGCAACGACGAAGTTGGGGGTCACCCCCTTCCTCTCCTCCCCCTGACTACCACGGCGCACCTGACCTATCGCCAGCCGCTGAGGAGCAAGGATGCACTCCTTGCTTTGAGGGGGAAAAATGGATGAAAAAGATACCTACACATAAGTCAAGCACCTGAGGTAGGGCATAAGGTGCCACTCGAGAAAGGCTGGCTCGGGTTTCCCTCTGGCATTCAGTCATTCCTGCCGTCTTTCGTAACGTTGAAAGGTAAGGTACATCTGATGCATGCCTTTTGAAACGCCAAAAAGGTTTTCGCTACATTACTCTACGTTGCGTTGCGTCGCGTTGCGTTGCAGCATCGGGGAGCGTGTATCCCGCGTCCCGTACCCCGTACGGGTGTTGCGTAACCCGTACATGATTGCGATAATTCACCGTAATCCGTTCACGGTAATCTTGGCTGGCAAATCGCATCTCGGGTCGAGACCCCTCGCCTTACCCGTCCGAGGTCAGTCAAGGTACTTACACAGTATACACAGTACGGGCTGTTGTGGTTAACCCTACGTGTATCCTCGATAGGTGGTGTGGTGCCCTCGTCCTCCCAACGCCCTCACCGGTTCATATCCAGCCTTCATCGAACCCACCATCTCACCCGCTTCTGAACAAGAAGGCACACGCAGAATGCACGCATAGCGCCACCCACCTCTCGGCAAACCCTACAGCTCCTCTGAGCCCGCACACCCGATTCTGCACGGGAGAGACAGTGCTCCCTCCCATGGCATGGCAGGCCATGCCATGATCTGTTATCTCTACGATACGGTAGTCTCCACGTTTTGTGTCTCTTCTCGAAAAAAAGCCAATCTCATCTCCATTCTTTCCGCCTCTTTCCGCCCGTCCCATACGGTGCGGGATTGTGGCGGGCGTGCGTGCCAGTTTTTTTTTTTTACCTCCAACCCTGTCGCATCGAGATGGAGAGAGCAACCAGCTACTAGCCTGTGCGGTCGACCAGGGATATTAGTCTGGTGCCTCGGAATGCCCCAGAAACCAAACGCGGCTGAGACCCGGCCAGTGTTATTGCACCGTATCCCGTACATTTATTCATATTTCACCAGTGCTGTTCCCGAAGATTCGTTCGTGTGTTTGTCTCTTATTGTCCGCGGGCCACCATCATGATCGAGAACGTGTCTGTCTACCTTTACTAGCGCCCGCTGGGCTCGGATTTTAGGTTGAAGCATCGAGGACTGGCCCCCGGCCAATTTGTCGACCGGCAGCGGGGACCGGGAAGATGGAAACCACAAAAGAAATATCCCGTACACGTAACCGACCGGCCAAAGGCTACATGCAATCCATTCAACCCAGCACGTGCTGAGGACCGTAGCTAACCGCTGAACCCAGAACGCCTCGTAACACGCAAGCTCCTGGTTCGCGATGCCCTCTGACAAACATGCCGTCAGGTGTCTTTAGATGCTTCGTCAAGGTAAGATATCCGTTAGTCTCGATGAGATGGATGGATCCAGGCGCGAATACGGAGAATTCGAGATCGGTTAATGAGCACGCACGAGCCTTGCGCCGCCGCAGTGGCCACCTTCAACGTCCAGCCACCACGTCCCGTGGATGATGAGATAAACTACTACGTAGACCTTGCGGTAGGTTGTTACGGTGCCTCGATCCGCAATGAGCTTTGTCAGTCTGCCTCCCGCCTCCAAGATGCTTCCAGATGTAGATGATATCCTATCACGGGTGGGGTGACCCGGAGGTTTGCAACTTTTGAACCTCGTCCTCCACGCCCCATTCCCCCCCCCCCAGGTAGGTAGCAAATGTTGCCAAAAGCAGTCAAAATGCGGATGGATGAGGTCGGTGAGTTGCTTTCATTGGTTACCATACCTTAACACCAACGCTGTGCTACTTGGGCAAAGGTGCTCTACGTAGTACGTATACCACAGTACATGGAGAGTTTGAAATGCTGACGCGGGTGCCTCACGCACTGGAAAGTCAATTGGCAAGTCGTCGCATCGATGAAGCTTCCAAGTGCCACAGGAGCGGGGAGCAATCGACAAGAGCTTTCCAGGTTCCCATTCGGGTTGCTCCCTGTCCTGTGCCCACCCGGTCGGACCAGTCCGGTCTTCATCTTGGTTCCCCAATTCGCTGCTGCAGTGGGCGAGCGGGCGGCCTGCCAGGCTGTTGAGGATCAGAATTAAAGAACGAGGATCTTCCTGCTGCGCGTCGAGATTTTCCTTGCGGTACTAATTGTCAGTTCGTTATCTTGGGGCGAATGTATTATCACTCTACCGAGGTGACTGTTGCAGTGTACGTATAATGGAAGTCGGGTACATGAGCTACCGGGGAGGTAGTGGGTCGCAAACGGGCCTCGAACAGATCCCAAGTGATAGCAAGGATAACCCCTTGCCTTCCATGTGGTATTGACGGACGGGCTCAAAAGCGACCTGAGGTAGCGTCAACCCGCTCCAGAATCGAGACTTCCCCCAACTCTCTCCCACCTCCGCCCACGCCTCGTACCTTACCCTTCCCTTCCAGGCACCTTCGACAGCCTTGGCTTTTTCTTGGCGAGCGATTGAGAAACCTGGCAGAGTGTTTGTTGGAGGTTTGCAAAATCATTTCACTCTGTGATGGAGATTCTCACCCCTCCTCCTCAACAAGGACTGGACCTGTAAGTAATTGAATGACATTGGATTTCGAAGAAGAAGAAGAAGTGCGATTCCCAAGGCTGCTTGCTGCTTCCTCATGTTGTTTGCCCTCGTTCTGCTTAATCTCCAGGTCGCTCGCTCAACGTCGAAAGTCCGGCGCCTAGTTCCTCAACTACGACCCGGGCTGCTCCCCAGGCACCTCGCTCGTTCATCACACTATCACGCTCGCGATTGGCACACATTGACGGAAACAAGTCGAGCCGAGTCGAGTCGAATCAAGTTTGTCAGGCCAGTTTTGTTTCTTTTTCCTTTGTCTTCTTTGGCAGGGTCATACGGTGTGCGCACAGATACTCGTGCAGTTTTCCAGCAGCTCATCAACCGCCATCGAGCTCAGCAACTACCACCTGTGGGCAGAATGAATGAGGGAATGGACTGGAAGCTTAGCCGAAACGTCCCAGTGCCATCCATGGAAGAGGGATGTAGGTACCTGCCGAAAGGTACCTCGGGAGCTTGGGCACCAGCGTCCACCAATGCCAGTCCGTTTCATTATCATTGCTCTGCACCTAGCGGCCGCGGTACTTGTTCCATCACCCAGGCCCCGGACTTGGATCCAAGCTTACTCTGCACTGCACGCCTGCGCGCGGTGGTACAGCACATGGACAGGGCAGGACAGACAGGGCAATTACCAAGCTACATAGGTTCCAGGTTGGGTGATGGCCCATGGGTTGTGCGCTGCGTTATATCTTGGGAAGGCGTTATAACCTGGGAAGCTTCCCGTCCCCCATCGAGCCATAGGTAGCTGAGCCGGCCTGCAGCGCGCTTGCCTTCCATGGATGCTTGTTCAACGCTGAGCCGCTCAATTTCAAAAAGAGGAAAGCCCAGCCCACCTCAGCTCCAAAATCCCACTTTGCGACAGGCAGCTTGAGAAGCAAGTGTGTCCTGCAACAAAGCTTCCCCCTCTCCCTTCCTTCCTTCCTCCTCCACTGCCAGACCACTTGCCCCCCCCCCCCCCCCCCGTTTCCCCCATCCCTCCTTCCCCGTTCCGTTCCCCCATCTCATCCATCCCAACCATCCCAATACCATACCATCCCATCCCATCCCATCCCATCCCACACCAAAATCTTTCTCCAACCCCAACTTTTTTTGTCCTTGTTATTGCGCTTCTGTACCTGGCCTTACCTTAACTTGCCCTGTCCTGCATTCCTCCGCCCGCTGTCTTATTGCGCACGCGCCGTCCCCATTATCCACAGCCTAGGAAATAGACGTGGTCAAGATTCGTTCAAGTGTCCCGGCTGTCGCGTCGTTCGTCTAATAAGCCAAGCAAAACACGCCAACAAAAAAAAAAAAAAAAAGGGCCACAAGCGATCACGCCTGCAGTGATTCGATCGGCTCTCGCGACTTGTCTCCCGCCTGACCTTATACCATCGCCTTGACTTGTCCATCGAATACACCTGTGTCCGTACCGTACCTGACCTAGAATTCTCCACACAAAGTCGACGTCCTAGTCGCACCCACCGTCGCGCATTTCCACATCTGCTCAGCGCGATCGCCGCTCCCGACCTGTCAGCCTACCCACTTCCTCGCTATACCATTCAGTCGCATCCAGGACACCCACGTGTCCGCATGCATCGCGAGGGCATGAACGGCAACGGGGACCGGAACCCGACGGGCGCATCCTCCGGCGCATCCACCGGCGCGCTCACCAACGGTAACGGCTCGTTCGCTTCCCTGCCGTCGAATCGCGCAACCCCCTTCTCGGCATCAACGCCCGCAACAAACAATGCAATGGCTGCCCAGGCCTTTTCAACCCAGGCACCATCTTTCCGCCCGTCCGTCTCGTCAAAGCCCTCGTATGGCCACTCCGCCGCGCCCCTCAACGGCAGTCCGTATGATCGCGATGCGACCAAGCCCGCCGCCACTTTAGCCTCGGCAGCCCTGCTTCGAAAACTGCCCATCAATGTCAAGGAGGATACGGTGCGCCTGATAACGCTGTTTTCAAAGTCTCTGTTTGAAACTGATATCCTGCCGGCGGATAAGTCGCCTGACGAGGGCTTTCAGTCTGTCATTCTCAAGTTCGATTCCCCGGCTGGCGCGGAAGAGGCAAAGGCGAATCTTGATGGCAGGCCAAACCCAGATGCCACGGCGAACATGATGGTCGAGCTTCTTGGTTCTAGTCCTACCTCCCTGAATACCAACCTGGGCAAGAGGTATCCACTCGAGATCCCGTCTACGGCTGCTTCGTCTGCCACTTCGTCCAACGGGTCGTCGTCCGCCTCTAGGCAGCCCTCACGGTTCAATGGAAATTTTCAGTCCCTCGATACCATGTCGCCGACTATGAACAATGTTTACGGTTCCGAGCTGACCAGTCCGGAGTCGAACGGGCATTATCAGAATATCTTCTCGCCTCAGTCTCCTATCGGAAACCACCTAGCGGATCGCTCCCGCGTCTCGGGCAAAACATTGATCAACAACGACTCTGCTGATGACGACGAAACCGGAGAGCTGTTGAAGGACCCCGTTGGTTTTGCGGAAAACGGGCTTCAGCGTCGGCAAACCGCGCCTCAGATCCCCATCGTTTCTCGAATGGCTGGGCTATCTCTCAACACGACCCCGACAACAGCGGCGATGCCGTCTCTCTATGGCCATCATAGCATGGGACCTTTCTCGGCCCATCCTGCGGCCCCGAGCCCCGCGCCCATTGGTGCTTCTGGTGCCGGGATGGGCTTCAATCAGCAGCAGCCTTTCCGAGCGCACAACTTCCCCCCCGCCAATCCGGCTGACCAAAACCCCCCTTGCAACACGCTGTACGTTGGCAACCTCCCCATCGACACCTCCGAGGAAGAATTGAAAGCCATGTTCTCGAAACAACGAGGATACAAGCGGCTTTGCTTCCGGACCAAGCAGAACGGACCCATGTGTTTTGTCGAGTTTGAGGATGTCACATTCGCTACAAAAGCCCTCCATGAACTCTATGGTCAACCGCTTCATAATAGCGTGAAGGGCGGGATTCGTCTGAGCTTCTCAAAGAACCCACTGGGCGTGCGGTCGGGCCAGGCACAGGGCGGCCAGAACACGGCTCCCTCGGTACCTGGCATCAACGGTATCCACTCGGCTTCGAACGGTGGATTCACGACCGCCAGCGGGCCTCCCCCCGGATTGTCTGCTCCACCCGGTCTTGGCATCAACCGATCAGGATACTCTGGATCGCCAAACCTGGAATCTAGCAGAGGCAACCCGTACATGTCAACTGCATACCCGGTCGCATCCACTAATACTTGGGGGATGTATAACGGCCACCACGCGCCACTCATGGCGGGCAGCTCATCAACCTATCCACCGCATATGATGGGCAGGTGAACGCTCCTCAGTGACGCAAGCAGGCGCAGTTCCAGCCGTCTTCTCTCACTATAAGGCGTTACGGCTCACATAGCGATATTTTGTTCTTTACACAACCTTAAGCGTTCTTCTCATGCGGGTCATTCGGTCGAATTGTATCCCCCTCTTCTTCCCTTTTTTGTTCTTCTTCTTTTTTTGCGCCTGATTCGAACATTTGGACATCAACCACCAGCATGGCTCGGGGTTTTCGTGGGAACTGGCTGGCGGTTTGACTTTCAGCGATTATGCCATGCATCAACGGTATCATCCTCGACAAGACAGCAACTCATAGGCGCATGGTCAGCGGTCAGGATTATTGTTTTCAACATGGGACGATATCCACGCAACCGCAACTGTACTTTTTTCTGTTCATATTTCTCTTTTACAGCGGACGAAAAGGGAGTTTAAAAGACTTTGCTTTTTTTTCCCCAAGGTATCAGCTTTTGTCGAAATCTTTTTCCTCCTTTTTTTTTTTCATTTTCTTTTGGACGTTAGTCTCGCGGCTTTCGATCTCGGTTTATACAAATACATCACAGATGGGGCGTGGAATCAGCGGGGGCGATAAGGGGCGCCGGCGTCGCGTTGGGGTTTGTTACAGTGCTAGAGTTCAGCATTGGGCGGCGAGCGACATACCTCGGGGATTTTGCCAGGGCACCTAGCCCGGCGGGGGGAGTTCCGGATTGTTCATCATAACTGAGAAGGCGCGGGACGGACCATGGTTCTTCCAACATGCAAGGAAGGAGCGCGCAAAAGGGGCCGCTAGAGCGTCACAATCATTCGATCGACTTCTATCCATCTGTACCTGTACGCGAGGGTCTTTACATATTCACACGGCAGGCATCAAGACGAGCACGGAGAGCTTGGGATTGGGGGGCGGCGAAGGAAAAGGACCACCATATCGATATAAAGGGTTCTCGAAGAGAAAAACGTTTTTGGGGGACCATCATCATCATCATCATCATTATTATTTTCGAGGGGGATACACTTTTTTTTTTTTTTTTTTGCGTTTTTGGCTTTTTGGGAATACCAGGAAAAGATGTTTTCTAAGGGACGGACGGGGATGAGCTGCAAATCCTTGACAGATCATCGAAACGGGACCGCATTCTCATCATGGATTTGACTGGTTGTTTTGGTTTTACGTTTTGCTCTCTCTCACCTTTGGAGGAGGATACGGCTCTTTTTTTTTTTTTTTTTCTTTTTCTCATTTGCTTTTGCTTTTTTTCCTTTTTTTTTGGTGGTTGCTGCTTTTTTCATACATTTTGTTTTTGATTCAGCATTACGAAAGGTGGGATCATATTTGGGCCGGTCATTTTATACCACAAAAATCATTCACCTTTTTTTTAAAAAAGGAATTTTTCATGTCTTGTTTGTTTGTGTGTTTGTTGAGAGAAAGAAAGAGAAAAGCACAATACAATTTTACTAAAAAGAAGTACAAAAACAGAGAAAACCAGGGAAGGTGCTTTTATTGATTGCATTTGGATTCGGGGATGTGGGATGTTGGGATGTTGGGAGGGGGAGGATGTGGTTCTATCATTACGACGTATACACAGGCGCGCGCACACCTGCGGAGTAAAGGGGGTTGATATGGTTTGGTATCTATATGGATGGATGGTCAGAAGGAAGGGGTTGGGTAGGGGGAACTCGCGCATGTTTGACTTGGGGAGGGGGGCCATCGGGACTGACTGGCTTCCATGTGCTTTGTTCTTGTCCCTACGGCCTTCTTGACGTTTATTTGTGTACTCCTTCCTGGCCCTGCTCTCCGTTCTGTAGCTGGTAATGGCATTGTATATCGCATTTACTATCTGAACCCCATTCGTCTCGCCGGTGGTTACGTCCTGTCGTATTGTCGTGTCGTGTTGTGTGTACGTATGAGTTGCGTATTCCCCCATAAAGACAGGAATGAAATAACCTCGTGCTTGCTCTAGTGATCATGTCGGTGGTGTGTGTACCTTGCTCACGTACATAGATCATCACATTATTAGGTAGTCTCGGTTTGTTTCTCTTGGACATACTATATATATACACCAGCCCGAACCAATACCTCACCTACCAGGTACCTACTCGAACCTACACACACATCTACGTACCCGGATACCTTGCTGATAGGACCTTGTTTTTTTCTTGTTTACCTTTTGTAATTATCTATCTAGGCTATATTAGGCACGGCAAGGAGAGATACCTAAGCAACATGCGCTGATACATCATGTACCTCTTTGTTGTTTATTATTCATTATCCTCATCGACAACAACGTACACCAGCACAGCACAGCTACGGCAGTGTGACGTCCCGTTTTCTGATAATACGAAGCGCCGGGTGCTGCGGTTCACCCTCACCCTCACACTTGATATCTATGTCCGTCTTGGCGTGCATGTGTGCGTGTCTGTTTGTATACCACGGACAGACAGACAGACAGGTGGATGGATGGACAGACCAAGAATACGAGGTTGAGGAACATTTACACATGCTAGACATGCTACAGTACGAGCAAAGTAGAGTATAGAAAGGGGCCAATTCGGTTCTTATCCGGTTGATGGGCCGCGTCTGGGGGTGGGGTGGTGATCTCGTGGGCACGTAATTAGTATGCCGTATTACTGGCCAGCGTGCCAGCCTCTCGGATACGTATGTAGACTAGGTACTGTGGTGGAAGTGGGATGGCGTCACTTCCGGGAATGGAATGTGAGCGGCGGGGGGAACGAGGGGACACAGAATCTTTGGCTTGTGGTACTGTGGGTTCTGTCGTCGGTTGACTTCCTGATTAGATGCGGGAAAGATGCAAAACATAGGTGGCACCGCCGGTTAGTTAGATTTGGTTCAGGTAGGTTACGGTGACATTGTTGGTATTTTCCTTTCCTTTCTTCTTGTCATTATCATCATTCCGGTCAATTTTGCACAGTTATATTATGCGTTTGTTGTCTTCACGGGTGTCGCCTATGACCTGGGGTAATACAACTTTTACTGCACACATACAGTTTTTGGAGTGTTGGGAACGCGGCTGTGGTGAGGACTGACTGACTGACTGACTGACTGACTGACTGACTGGCTGACTGACTGACTGACTGGCTGACTGACTGGCTGACTGAGAGAAGAGAGGACGTACGGAAGGGTGGGTTGTTTGGTCGAGAGTATAGAACACAGAGGATAATTACAGGATAGGATGGTATGTTTACATGTGTATCCAGCTAAGTACCTATCCCTTTTCCAACAGAGTGGGCTATAGAGCCTTTGCCAGCTGGAGGGAAGGCGGCAAAGGGGTGAGCAGGGGGTTGTGTTCTTACCCCTTTTGATATCCCCAGAGCCATTACTGCGAGGATGAACATGGAATCTTTCAGGGGGGAGTAAGTAGATGAGTTGTATGTTGGCTGAATTGGTTGGTTGGTATATCACATTGGCAAATCGAGTGTCTGGTCTGAATAGGACTCGTCTTGGCTCCTAGGCATCATCTCCTAGACATTATTCTGCCAAATCTTACTCGCTCACCATCCGAGCTTCAACACGATACTGGTTCCCTGGTACCCTTTCCAAAATTACCCACGCCCCAGATGAGTCCATCCAGATAACCCCCCAGCTGCGATCAAAACAGTGACTCCCTTCCACACATTACCCCCTTCCCCTTCTCTCCCTCACCACCGCCACCCATCACCCCCTCTTCGGCGTCTTCTTCCTCACAAAAAAGATCTTCATTAAATCCTTCAACAGCGCCACCCACCCCATGACCGCCTTGAGTGTATTAAGCAGCTGCATGAACCGCCAAACAAACACCTCGACCTGGTCATAGTCGTGCGCATAGATCTCCCAGACCGCCTGCTCCCTCCCCCCATTCCCATCCTTGGCCCCATCCACGAGTCTGATTTGACCATTCTCCCCGTCCACAACATGGAACTTGGGCCCAATAGCCAAGCCGCGGCCCGATATCGACTCGTCCGCCATCAAGCGGGTCGCGGCGTCGACGACATCCTCCAGCTCGGCCTTGCCGCTGCCCGCCAGCAGCGCCATGCCCGACGGAGGCAGCAGCGGCGTGTCGACGAAGTAGGGGCAGATGACGTTGCACCGGATGCCCTGCTGCCAGAGCGTGCCCCGTAGCGTGCGGAACAGACCGACGACGGCGTGCTTGGAGGCCGCGTACTCTGTCTGCCCGGGGAGTGGGATGACGCCCGCGATGGAGCTGACGAGGAGCAGGTGGCGATCGCGCTTCTCTACCTTGCCGCCGTTGCGCTCGAGCCAGAAGATGGCGAGGTGGCACGTGTACATGACGCCCGTCAGGTTGACAGCGAGGACGTTTAGGGGCGGAGGCGGGGGGGATTCGGCGTCGAGGTTGCGCGGGTGGTCAAAGACCTTGCCGGACTCGGAATTCCTGCTCTCGACGATGCCGGCGCCGGCAACCACGGCGTCGATCCCGCCCGTCGGGCTGGCCTTGACGCCCATCTTGAAGAGCGCGACCTGGTCCTCCCAGACGGTGACATCGCAGTGCTGGAAGTAGTGCTGCTTGGACGAGCCAGGCAGGGCGCGGAGCTCGGCGATAAGCTCCTCGCCAGCCTTGTCGTTGATGTCGCCGAGGATGATGTTGGAGCCGTGGCTGGCCCACTTCCGCGCAAAGGCGGCCCCGAAACCTGACGCGCCGCCCGTGATCAGGATCGTCTTGCCCGCCAAGCTGGCTGTGTCGTAGGGGAGACTTGTGTCAACGGGTGGAGACTGGTTGATGGTTTCCACCAGACTCCACGAGTTATCGACCGTGGTGGAGGCGTCCATGGCAGCGGTTTCGTTGTTCGTCGGTAGGGATGGTTATGTAAGGGAAATTATATCCGATGGAGTCGTATTTTTTTTCTTATCTTCTCTTCTTTCTGAATTCCGTATGGCGACCAGAAATCAGAATTTTCAGGATGGCTGGAGGAAGGGTGAAATTCAGACTCTTGTCGCCTTTTCTGGTTACAGTCCTCGGAGCTGCTGGTCCTCTCTTAGTCGTCTTGTGAACGTTGTGAGTGACAATATGCGTCCAAACTGAACAAACAATTGCTGTTACAGCTGGGGAAGAACGGGGGACACGCGGTTCAAAATCGCAAACAAAACAAAATGCCGCCCGAGAGATGAAAAAAAAAGAGAACAGGAACAAAGACAAGAAGGCGGAGGAAAAGTTGGGAAATAGACGTCGAAAAGAGGTGGATTCTAATGGATCTATTATCTGTCTGGGAACATCAGATCTAGTCTAGTCATCCAGAGCCAGTAGCAAAGCCAGAAGTGGGAAAGGGAACCAGAGAGAGAAAGGGAGAGAGAGAGAGTGAGCGAGGATTATTCTCTGCCAAGGGATGCATTCTAAAGAAGTGCGGCTGTGACAAGGGCCCCTGAATGGATGCTTCGTGGTGAAGGCGTCGAGGCGGCTGCGACACTTGGTAAGCCGAGCTGAACAAACACCCAATAAGTACCAGGTAGTCTGTGCCCATTCTGCTCATTTTGTTTTTTTTTGCGGCCGATATCACATAATCACCAGCTTTGGGGACGGGGGAGTGTGGCACGCAACGCATGAAGCAAAAAAATCCCACCCTTGCCTTGACTGGAGACGGACAGGGTATCTTGTTCGTCCATAACGCGGCTGGTGTAGAGTCTCACAGCTGTTGAACAGTAAACAACGCTGCAACAAAGAGACAAGAAAGAGCCCATGGCCGGCCCGGAGGTGTCTTCACCGACTATTACCTTAGGTAAGGAGGTAGGTAAGTAGGTACGTACTGTAAGACGCCAAAGCCGTCTAGCGCCGACCAGGGCGCCAGTTGAGGATCATGGCTCGGACAGAGGATGCTGTGGGATGGCATCCTGGATATTCCCTGCTGCTACATTTTACGAGCAGTTCGGACATAGAGTGAAGAGCAAGGTAACGATTGACAACTGCTTCGTACGCGTCCAAGCAAAGCACCTTGCCTTGGCTCATGGCTCACTTGATCCTCCTGCGGGTGAAGTGCTCAAAGACACCCTCTGCCTGAGTGACACGGAATGATTCTTTTCTGCTTCTTTTCCCTTCTTTCTCCGTTCCGTGCGTCACGGTGGCACCGAGAGCTGCATCTGGCAACAGCAACTGACCCTGTTTCCACGGGCTCAGGGCGCACGCGGATAGGGACATTGCATCTTGAGCGACGTGGTGGAGAGCTGGAGGACGACGTAGGTGATGCAGAAAAAAAGATGGATTTGTTCAGGCCGTGGACGTTGGATCGCTGAGAGGACCCACGAGCTATGTATTAACGGAAGGTGGTGTGCGGTACCTGAGCTGGTAATTGAATGACTAAAAGAAACCTGGAAGGCACCAAGGTACCTAAACCTGACCTAACCCGCCCGGACGCGACCCAGCCCTACGGGACGTGTGCCCCCAACAACAGTGGGACCTGTGGCCAAATCCCTCAACCGCCTCACCCACCCTCAGCGATCAGCCGCCGCCCCTCACTCAGCATTGGTACCTCCCCTGCTCCCCTGCCCAGCCCAACGTCCGATTGCGGGGGAACGATGGCGGGGCAAATGGCAGCATGCAATTGAGAAGGCGAGAAAGAAAAAAATAAGGGTCACGACATCACCGACCTAGGCCCAGAACCCGCGCGTCACTGACTCACCTCGCCTAGCTTTCGCCTATACTTCATTTCTGGAGTCAATTATATCTTGTCTAGCCAAGCAAAAGTCACTCCGCCGAGATCTGAGCTAGGAAGGAGCTCACAACAAACGCTTCGCCAACCAAATTCACCAGAGTGCGCCAACAACAAAACATGTCTCAAATCCCGATCAAGAACTGCGGTATGTGAACCCAAGTCAACACAAACACAAGCCGAAGCCGAGCAACGAGACTGATCATGCGTCGCTTTTCTTCCCCATCACAGGCGTTCTAGGCTGCACCGGCTCAGTCGGCCAGCGCTTCATCCTGCTCCTCCAACAACACCCTTCCCTTAAGCTCGTGGCCGTGGGCGCCTCCTCGCGCTCGGCCGGCAAGAAATACCGCGATGCGGTGCGTTGGAAGCAGGCGAGCCCGATCTCACCGGCCATCGGCGACCTGGTGGTGCGCGACTGCAAGGCCAGCGAGTTCGCCGACTGCGACATCGTCTTCAGCGGGCTGGACAGCGACGTAGCCGGCGATATTGAAAAGGAATTCCAGCACGCCGGGCTGGCCGTCTTCTCCAACGCCAAGAACTACCGCCGCGACCCGCTTGTCCCCCTGGTGGTGCCGACAGTCAACCTGGACCACCTGGACCTGATCCCGCACCAGCGGCGGACAAACGGGCTGGACAAGGGCTTCCTGGTGTGCAACAGCAACTGCGCCGTCATCGGCCTCGTCATCCCCTTCGCGGCGCTGCAGGCCCGCTTCGGCAAGATCGACACCGTCTCGGTCGTGACCATGCAGGCCGTCTCGGGCGCGGGGTACCCGGGCGTCAGCAGCATGGACATCATCGACAACGTGGTGCCCTTCATCTCGGGCGAGGAGGACAAGCTGGAGACCGAGGCCCAGAAGATCCTGGGCAGCATCAACGCCGACGCGACTGCCTTTGAGGACCAGAAGACGCTGCGGGTGTCGGCCGCCTGCAACCGCGTGCCCGTCCTCGACGGCCACACCGCGTGTGTGTCGCTGCGCTTCGTGCAGCGCCCGCCCCCCAGCGCCGAGCAGGTCAAGGAGGCCATGCGCAGCTACGTGTCCGAGGCGCAGAAGCTCGGCTGCCCCTCGGCCCCCGACCCGCCCATCTTTGTCTTTGACGAGCCCGACAGGCCGCAGCCGCGCCTCGACCGCGAGCTGTCCAGGGGGTATACCGTGAGCGTGGGCCGCGTGCGCGAGGACGAGAGCGGCATCTTTGACATCAAGTTTGTCGCCCTGAGCCATAACAGTAAGTCGTCGCCCATGCATGGCACTGTGTAAAGATGCTAACAACACCCGCGCGCCGCAGCCGTTATCGGAGCCGCAGGGTCTTCCATCCTGAACGCCGAAGCCGCTGTTCTCAAGGGATTCGTCTGAGCGAAACTCGTTAATTAGAGCGCCACGAATGAAATGCTTTCTCAAATCTGAACATCTCCCCTTAACCCCGCTATGGCGGTGTCGTCAAAAAATGAGCGATAAATATCAAAATAATTACAATAGACAAGCCGAGGGATTGGAGTTACAAAAAAAAATTGAATGGCAAGCAGGGTGTCGGATGCTAGATATAAAAAAAGCGAAAAAAGCGGATGGATATGAGGAAATGACATGAGTACAGATGATTCCATGAACGTATCCTTTTTTTTTCTTTTCGACGGCGTTTGATTTGGTGCCGAGGGATGACAGTGAAGATGGGAATGAAGCAGATGATACCTGGGGACGTTTTTTTCTTTTTGCTGTGTTGTAAAACAGCGTACAGTCAGCGTTGAAGAAGTCTCCTGGTTCGGCTGTGTAACAAGGAAAAAGTTGTGAGCCTCTATGTGCGGGATGATGCCTGTAGCCGATGAATAAAACATACTACATATATGTATGGTATATATTTGGACTCCTTAGCACAGCATACGGTGCGGTATGCTCACGCGACCTATACTACATACACTACGTGATAAGGGCCTTCAAATGCATATCTGAGGCACCGCTGCGCTCCTTGTTTTGGTCAGGCAGGGCAAGCTGGCTGAGACCGACGGGACGAGGGGCCCTGTGAAACCTGAGTGAGTGAGCGAACGAGGAGCCGTTGTGATTTTCTCTACTTATTGAAAGTTAGACCCCAAACAATGTTTATCTGTCCCTCCCGACTCGGGTTGGGCAATCCGAAGACGCAGGGGGTGATGCAAGTTAAGTTTTTGAGTTTGGTTTCTTTTGACCTCGACGCACGCAGGAACAACCTGGAAGATACCGTTGGGGCCCGTCGTCCGGGTGAAACGGGAAGAATGGGCAAGTAGAAGAAGTAGACGACGATAGAAGGAAGGACTGCCGTCCGTCTGATGCCCGGAAAAGTTCCTAATATAGCACAGCATAAACGATCTCGTCGAATCGGCAGCCAGGGGTATGGTATGTAAGGTATGTTTTGGTGAGACGGAAAATCCGTTTATCAGCCTGCAGAGGACAGACACGCACTACACGGATACACTCCGATGAACGGCGGGGGGGATGAATGAATCTGAGAGTGCCGTTTGGTTGGAAAATTACTAGAATTCGAGGCGGGAGGCTGGCGGCAGAACTTCAGACGAGGTACGGGGTCCCGAGGGGGTCTACTATATTGTGTACCTAGGTTCTGGTTTGTATCCACCCCAGATCCAGTCCCAGCAGCCTGGAAGACTTGAGGCGACGAAATGAGACGAAGCCCAGAGAAAAAGAAAAAAGCTTGGCGTTAAACGGGTTGTGACACTGTTGTTCTTTCCGCGCGCCGCCATGGTGACATGGTGAAGTGATCACCGCCCAGGATGGGTTCCCCCCAACCCCGAACCCCGTGTTTGGAACGTTGGAACGAGTCCCCGGTCGTGAGGATTACTGTGTAAAAGAAAATCGGGTTGGTTCCGAGGCAAGCTTGAAACTGCGGCGGTTCATGCACACCTGCGCAGAAGGTATGATGTCCGTGGATGGCCATCTACTGTGTACGCAGGTGGTGTGAATACAAGAGTGGACACACATGCTGCGAATAAGGATGAGTGTTTGGTCTTTAATTCACACCACCTTCACAGATACCAAGAAACACTGTGTGAGGCTCTGTCGGCGGAGAGGGCAGCCTTCCAGGTCCTTGTGAATTAAAACTGAAAGTTCGGTGTACTTGGGTATCAATTGCAGGCAGGTCGGAATATTGAAGGATGAAAGGAACAGCTCGGGCCCAAGTGACGATCTCTGCTGTGTCTCTTGTTGACCTACAGTAGCATGCCAACAGCCCCAACGCTCCAGACCTAACTGGCTGAGCGGTAGCTGAAGCTCGGGCCCCCTTCCCCATAAAAGTCAACAGGGAGGTCCCCAGCGGCGCGAGATGGTGGTACGAGTTAGCGGGCAGGTTTTGGGCCCGCCCGTTTTTTTAGAGGCTCGGGTACCTGGGCGTGCTGGGGAGCGAGCGGGCGACCTAATTCCAACATTGGACGCTGACCGCGCCGCCATCGTACGTAATGCCCGCCGCGCCCGATCTCGAACTTGGAATCTGCTTTGCTTTGCTCCATGGACCGACCAACCGACTGAGTGACTGACTGAGCCGCCCGAAGCTGCCTTTCCCGAATTGTACGTAGGGCAGGTCTTCCATATCAACGACAAACCCTTTTTTCGCGTCCATTCTCCGATCCCGATCTCGACCTCGGAAAAAAAAGACACACTTGCATGTCGGAAATCGCAATGTCTTTGGGGGACACGACGACGGCCTCGGCCGCAGTCTCCACCCCCAACGCCAACGCCAACATCAACATCAACACCACCACCCCGACAGCCGCCGCAGTAACGGCTCCTGAGAATGGAGGCGCGACGGCCGGCAGCCCGGGCTTTGCCTTTGGCCTCGCCGACCCCACCGCATCAGCCCCGAGCGACGAGACGAGAGCGCAGGTGCAGGACGTGCTCACCTCAGAGGTGCGCCACGCCACCCAAACACATCACCACCGATCATATCCAAGCTGACTCTCCTGGGGGTCCGTAGATTGGCATCTCGGCAATGCTCAACCGGTTGAAGCAAAGCATCGCCTCTGCAAAGGTATGACGGCGGCAGCGTATCTCCTCCTCCTTCTCAGCACACGGCAGCAGCAGCTGCTCGCCTGCCTTGCTAACGACACATGCGACGACTCAAGGAATTTGCGCTGTTTCTGAAAAAGCGGTCCGCCCTCGAGGATGAGCACGCGAACGGGCTCAAGAAGCTGTGCCGCATGTCGCAGGACAGCATACAGCGCACCGAGCACCGGGGGGGCTCGTTCGCCAGGGCCTACGACGAGATGATGGCCATCCACGAGCGCATGGCCGACAACGGAGTCCAGTTCGCCATGTCGCTGCACACCATGCACGACGACCTGATCGAGCTGGCATCCATCGCCGAGAAGTCGAGGAAAGGGTGGAAGCAGAACGGGCTCTCGGCCGAGCAGCGCGTCGCCGACCTCGAGGCCGCCATGCGCAAGTCAAAGGCAAAGTACGATTCGCTCGCCGAGGAGTACGACCGCGCCCGCACAGGCGACCCCAGCGGCCGACAGGGCGGCAAGATGTTTGGATTCAAGGGCCCCAAGTCGGCCGCCCAGCACGAGGAGGACCTGCTGCGCAAGACCCAGGCCGCCGACCAGGACTACATGGCCAAGGTCCAGATCGCCCAGAGCGAGCGCACCGAGCTGCTTTTTCGGACCAGACCCGAGACCGTCAAGGCGCTCCAGGATATCGTCAGGGAGTGCGACTCCGGGGTGGTGTTGCAGATGCAGAAGTTTGCCTCCTTCAACGAGAAGCTGCTGCTGAGCAACGGTCTGAGCATCAGTCCCTTGAAGAATGGTCCTGAGGCGCGGAGCCTGCGCGAGTGCGTCCTCGCCATTGACAATGAGAAGGACTTGAACGACTTTCTGAGCAACCACCACGCTCGACTACCGCCCAAGACTGGGGAGCCCAAATATGAGCGGAACCCAGTAAGTCAAGTCCTGCGCATCTCAAACGAACGACTTCATTTTTTTTCTGTTATTTCTTTTTTTGGATCGAAAGTGAGCTGACTGTGGCATATCGCGAAGCTGCTTGAGCAAGGGCACCGTCCGCCCACCGGCTCTACGTATCCAAACCAACCGCAACAGCAGCAGCAACAGGGACCGCCGCCAGGTGCAGCGCAGCCCCCACCACAACAACCCCCCCAGATGTTCGGCTCCGCAAACTCAAGGACGAGCACCTTCGACACCATGTCACCCTCAAACCAGGGCCCGGTGCCCATCTACGGCCAGGGCGCGAACCCAGGCTCCATGATACCGCCGGCCCAGCGACCCGGGTCCCAGCCGCAGCACGAGAGGACCTTCAGCCACGGCAACGTGCCTGGACCACAAAATGCCGGCCCCCCCGGTCCTCCCGGTCCACAGTATGGAGGAGGGCCGCCGCGAGGCTCCGTAGCGCAGCAGCAGCAACCCCAGATTCCAAACTCCAGATTCAATGGCGCGATGAACCCTGCAGCCTCGCAGGGTGGTGGTATTGGTGGTGGTAGTGGTGCTCCGCAATTGGGGGCTCTGACATTCCAATCCCAGCAATCCCAGCAATCCCAACAGCAGCAGCAGCCACAACAGCAGCCCCCCCTGCAACCCCATCAACCACCACCGCCATTTGGTGGCCAGCCTCCTCTGCAACAACAGGGTGGTGGCCCGATGTCGAATCCCCTCCAGCAGCATCCACCCAACAACAGCTCAGCAGCATTCCCCAGGAATCAATCCCCCCCGGCCGCGCTCCCGCAAATGGCCCCTTCGCGTCCCGTGTTCGGCGTGACCCTGTCCAGGCTGTATGAGCGCGATGGCCTGGCCGTGCCCATGGTCGTGTACCAATGCATCCAGGCCGTAGACCTCTTTGGGCTCACGCTCGAGGGCATCTACCGGCTGTCTGGCTCTCTGCCGCATGTGAACAAGCTCAAGAACCAATTCGACACGGGTAAGTCGCCTCCACTTTATTTATTTATTTCTCTGTCTAGTTGAGAATGAATTCATCCCGGCGCGCTGGCTAACATGAGCCTGCCCTCTCTTCGCTCGCTCGCAAAAAAAGACTCCGGCTCCGCCAACCTGGACTTCCGAAACCCCGAGAACTTCTTTCATGATGTGAACAGCGTGGCTGGCCTGCTGAAGCAATTCTTCCGCGACTTGCCGGATCCGCTCCTGACGAAAGAGCATTACTCGGCTTTTATTGAAGCAGCTAGTACGTATCATAACCCTTCCTCCTGTTCCCAACCCACCATCCCCTTCTCCACAAACCCACTCCTCCCAACCCTGTTATGTGTTTTCTTTCTCACCGTCCACTACCAGAAAACGAAGACGACACCGTCCGCCGCGACTCGCTGCACGCAATCATCAACAGCCTCCCGGATCCCAACTACGCGACCCTCCGCGCCCTGACCCTGCACCTGCACCGCGTCATCGATAATTCCGGCGTCAACAGGATGAGCTGCCAGAACCTGGCCATCGTGTTTGGACCCACGCTCATGGGCACCGCGCCCGGGTCGAATATCTCGGATGCCGGGTGGCAGGTCAGGGTTGTCGATACCATTTTGCAGAATACGTATCAGATCTTTGATGATGATGATTGAAACTGAGAATGGGAGTTGGGTTGTGGTTGTTGTATTGTGTTTTTTAGGGGAAGGGGAGGGGGGGAGATTTTGGCTTTTTTCATGTCTGTCCTTTTCGGTTTTCGGTTGAGCCATGTCGATGTCGAGGAATCTGAATCTGGGTACCTGGTATGTTTGAGCGGGAGGTAGGTGTGGGTGTGGGAGCGGTGGGTGAGATGTTGGCTAGGTCAGGTAGCAAGAAGAATGTCGAAAAAATGAATAAGAAAGACGAGGGGATAGTGGTTAGTTACCTAGGTGGCAGACTCCGTTTGATATGTCGGGGGGAGTGAGTAAGTGAGTGAGAGCCACAGAGGCTGGCTTGGATGATGCCGAGACACATGCTGGGAGATCAATAATCTATCTACTACCCAGCCTAGCTTCCCTTTGACCCTCCCCTGGCAAACATGTCTAGAACCCATCAAAGTTGATATCAGCATGCTGTGCCCACCCCATAGTCATCGCCGCCCACACATTGTCATACGCCCCGGGATCGTGTCCACGGTGATCTGGCGCCGTGGCCAGGTCCTCTGGTCCCCCCGCAGCGGCGGCAGCAGCTGCACCTCCCCCCTGTGTGTTTGCAAACGACTCGTCCCAGTAGGGGTAGTATGCCTCCAGACTCCCATCCAGCATCGGACAGCCGGACATGCTCTTGTCGACTTTGAACGAGCTCGAGAGATCAGGGCCCGAAGATGGTGGCGCAGTATGTATCCCCAGCAGCCCAGACAGCAACGAAGCCGGCTGGGAGGAGCGAGGAGGAGAAGAATAAGAAGCTTCGAGTTTGGCAACTCGCTTCCTGTACTTCTTCCTCACCTCGCCGAGCACCACTTTACCCGCCGTCAGCACATCCACGGGGCTATTCCGCGCACTACCACTGTCGTTGTCGTTGTCGCCGCCGCCGTCGCCCAAGCAGCACATGCGGTCGAGGTACTCGCCCAGCCTGATCTGACCCCTCGCGGCCCGGTCGTCCCACTCGGCGCATACCGCCAGCGGGAACGACATACGGAACCCCACGATGATGGCGATGATGAAGCAGCCCCAGTTGCCGCCCGTCATGGCGTTGAGCGACGACCGCGGCATGGCGAGTACGTAGTCGAACATGGCGTGGACGGTGGGGACCAGCGCCGCCAGCCGGTGCGGATCGGCGCGGAACTTGGCCGTTGTTGTTGTTGTTGTTGTTGCTTCGGCTGTGGCGGCGGCGGACGAGAAGCGTAGTAGTGGTGCGGCGGAGAGGAAGATTCGCGTGAAGAGGAGGGATATCCGCACCGAGGGCGTGGCGGCTACGGAGGCGGATATGCGGGCTTCGCAGTCGTGTAGCTGCATCTCGAGCCCGCGCAGCATGAGGCTGATTTGGTATTCGCTTTGGGAGTGGCCTTTGTGGGTCTTGCGCATTGCGTTGGTCTCTTCGACGATGCGCTGGAGCCGGACGTGGGTGCTATGCGTGGCTGGTGTGAGTAGGCACCTAGACGATGGATAGGGTTGGGAGATAGATGGTTGGTTGGTTGGGCTTACACCAAGACGCCGTCGCCTATCAGCGGGCTATGCCGCTCGAGAACGTCGCAGCATTTGCTGGTATACTCGGAATACGGCAGTGAAGGTGCGTTGTGGTTCCACGAGCATAGGAAGCTGTCGTTGTTGTTGTTAGACAGACAGCAGTAAGAAATGAAGCAGTGAATAAGACCTACTTGGATACTCGAAAGTAGCTCGCCAGGTACGTGCGGATCTCATCGAGCCGCTCCGGGGTTGGCACACTTTTGCTGATGCCGCTCCCATCCCCGCCTAGCTGCTCCGTGCCCGGGTCTTGGTCTAGTTCCAGATCCGACGTCATGTCGACGGCGATGCGGATATACTGAAACGCTTGCCTGCTCTTTGGCCGGAGATGGGCGGGATACCTGTGGGATGTTATTAGTACACGAGAGCGAGGCCTGTCTACTTCCCCGAAGAAAGTAAACAACAAACAAAAAAAGGGGCAAGAGATACACAACCCAACCCAGCCCTCCAAAAATAAAACAAATCCCACAGCCGAGCTCCTACTGTGTACAGGTCAACTCACCAAGAAACATAAATAACCAACCCCTGCAACAGTTCCAAACTCCGCTCCCCGCCCGCCACAAACTTGAGCGCCAGCATCTTGCGGAACTCGCCATCGTAAAGACTATGTCCCTGCAGCGTCCGGCTGCTACTCGCCGCCGCCAGTATCGCAAGCAGCACGAATGGTCTCTGCCTTGCCAGCGAGACGACGGTTGCGTCTGGCGGGAGGACGATGCAGGGGAAGTGTGCGAGCATGTCGGTGCGAAAGGTGGATAGGAGGGAGGTTGCGGAGTCGAGGTTGAATTGTGGTTGGATACTGAATGTTGATGCGGTGCGGGAGGGGGGTTTGGGTTGTTCTAGTGATGGGGCCCTGGGTTCTGATGACGATGGGTTGTTGTTGTTGTTGTTGTTGTTGTTGGCGGTGCTGCTGGTGGTGCTTGTGGTGGTGGCGATGATGGAGCTTGGGGGGGTTGAGAGGGCGGATGCTGGGTTTGTTAGTTAGGAACATATAAACAGACTATATATCCAAGGATAGTGAATAGGGGTATTCAGGGGTAAGTCAGTGAACAGAGCAAGTAAGTAAACAGAAACAAACCCACCACCAACAGGTAAAGACGAAGCATGCGAAACCACGCTCCCAGCGCCACTCATAACCGGGTCAGGGTCGGGCTCGTTATCGGCAAAGTCAAACGGGTTATAGTCGTAGTCGTAGTCGCCGCCGCCATCAAAGGCATAGTCCAAAAACTCTTCATCATCCCCTTCACCTTGGTCAGGCATCGCGGGCAAAAGCTTCTCGAGATGGTCGCGGTGGCTGAGGCGGAGCGTCTCGAGGCTCGCGGCCACGTCGTCGTCGCCGCCCCCGCTGTCTGGTAGGGGGATGTCGATTGTGAAGGTCTTGGAGGGGCCTGCGGGGGGCGGACGCGGGGGGGTGTCTGTGTTGCTTTATAATTGGGGGGAGAGGGGGTTGTTAGTTTGGTGTTGTCTGTTTTGGATAGTCTTGTGTGTGTGGCTATATTGGATCATGTGCCTTGTATTTATGGCTGCTGGGAGGGTGATTATAACCTCTCATAAAGAGCCTCTCGCTTTATAAGGAGGAGCTGTGGTGATCAAGGTAATGACTTGAAGAGACAGAGAGAAACTTACAGCCGTGACTGGCGAGGCCGTCTAGTGCGCGGGCCCGTCTTGAATATACATTCCCGTTTCGAGTCGAGACATCTAGATGCGTGCGGTACCGATTCGTCAACAGACTCAGACTCGGATGAAAAAGAAAGAAAGGGGGCCAGGTCGGGAGGGGTTCATGTAAATAGACAGTTCGTGTAGTAGGGCATGTGTGTGTATGTGGGTATGTGTGGGGGAAGAAGGTCTAACTAATACGACTCCCTGAAAACAAATCGACCGAATTACTCCCATTCTAGGGCAGTAGTGTAAAAACTAACCTCTTGCAAATCCCCAGCTGGTTACTCGCCTGACATTTCACCTTGGCAGCCCGGCACGCTTCACAAGCGTTGATGACACGAGGCCGGTTCTGGGTCCCGGCGGTGCTGTTGTCCATCGTGGGTGTAGTGGATTGCAAATCTGATGCAAGTCAGGTCAACCCAGAAGTCGGGCACGCGGGGCTGCTCAACGATAGAAAGACGAACTAACGAACCAGACACCTCTGCTGCACAGATCTTGTTTCTTTCTTTTTTCTCCCCTCGGTTGTTGGTTTTGGGAATTCCAAGCAAGTCATAAAAAGCTCCGAGGTGCCACGGGTTCTTGAGATGGATGGCGGATTCGGCGTGTGGTAAGCGTGCGTTGCGTGCGTGTAAGCTCCGAAGCAACACGGAGGGTAAAAACGGATGGGTGGGGGGGGGGGAACAAGGGACAACAACCCCAAGTAAGCCGCAGCCAACCAAGGAAGTCGACCGACTCGAGTTGGCTACCAGGTATGTACCACGCTTTCTTCCACTTTGAGATGTTGAACATGGAAGTCATCTTGTCACAACTCTTGAAACACAAAGGCAATGGACAAGTAATTTGAAGAAATTGGTGTCTCAACTCGTTAGGTCAGGTAGGTACGCAACGCTCTAATTTCTCAAGGCACTAAATGCCCACCTATTGTTTCCTAATGCGAGTAGGTGTAAGTAGACTATGCACAGAAGCCCTCCCTTCACTTCCCAGCAGGAGGTACTATACCTCAACCACCCCAACGCAACCACACCCTCACAAACCGTGCAACCAACAAATTCCTCATCCATCCCCATCCCCGTCCATCTCCGTCCATCCCCATCATCAACCAACCAACCCACCACCACCAATCCACACACACAAAATCATCGCAACGCAAAAGCCATCCGTCCGTCCATCAGTCAGTCAGTCACGCCCATCTTCATCAATCAGCCAAACCCAACCTGCCTGCCTGCCTGCCGCCGCCGCCGCCGATCGCTCATAAAAGGGGGTATATGCAACTCGACCAATGAAGATGCCCAACTTTATTCCCGCGCAAGGCCAAACAAACAAAGAAAAAAAAAGAAAAGAAAACTGCAAAGTTACCAGCAGCGAGAGAGAGAGGAAAGAAAAGAAGAAGAAGAAGAAGAAGAAGAAGAAGAAGAAGAAAAAAAGGGTAGAAAAAAAGGCTCGTAATAACAAGGCAAGGCAAGGCAAGGCAAGGTATGAATGCAGCGCAGTGCAGCGCACACGCATACGCGGTAAGTAACCAGCCTCTCTTGTATCGTCGTCATCGTCATCATGTTCGTACACATCCATCCATTTCCGCGCGCGTGCTCTTCTTTTTCCTGCTGTCGTTTCGCCAGCGCGCGCTCAAGATACTCGCTTTTCGTATATCTTCCCCCTCAATCAATCAGCTTATACCCTCCTCCGAGCACCGGACAACCTCGCAAAGCGCGCGCATCAGCACCGGATCAATCTTCCTCTCATCCTTAGGCTGCATCACCACATGCGAAGTCCCCGCCTTGACATCGTACGTCGACGGCTGCAGCGTAGCCACCAACATCGCAATGCACCGTCCAAGTTCCGTGACCAAGTCGCGAACCGCCGCCATCTCAATGACTCCGCTACCACCACCGCCGCCGCCGCCGCCCTTGCGTAATTTGGCCGGTGTTCGCTGGCTATCGTAAAACGCCTGGCGGTGGCTCTTGAGATGCCGCGAGGAGCTTGGGCTCGCTGTGCGCATGTGGTGGTCGTTCTGCATCCCAAGCAAGCTTGCTGCCTTCGTGGGGACCCTGCGGCCGGTGTCTTGGCTGGGATCTGGAGAAGCGCTCCGGTTTATGCTGGGCACAGTGCTGCTCCACGAGATAACGGGGGGCGGGCAGATTGTGCTCATGTAGTTGTAGGCAACCAGGTGAGCGTAAAGTGCCTCGCATAGATAATCGGAGCCCGAGGGGAAGATGTTCTTCATGGACATCCAGTGCGGCGTCACAGCGGCGGCGCTGTGGGCTACCGACGTGATGCTCGGCGCGGTTGCGCTTGTGCGGATACAGGTCTTGCTCTTCTGCTTGGCGCGTCGGCTGTTGGTAAGGCGAGAGAACTTCCACAGTTTGGACTTTTTGGTGCTCGCAGCCGAGAATGAAAAGACGGATTCGTTGTCGTCCTTCAGGTGGCTGGTTGAGCCCGGCGGATGGGTGAGCTTCCTCGAGTACGCCCGGATTGTCTCGGTCGCGAGGCTGGATGAGAGAAGCATTGTCTCCTGTCACTTTGTTAGCGGATATTACTCTCCAGGGGGTTTCGGACCGACAACGCAGACTGATGCTTACAGGAAAGTTGGACACTGTGATTCGAATGGATTCGAATACGTCGGGCGGTAGCGGGATTCCTGGCACGTTGATGGGCGCCGATGGTAGAGCCCCGGACATTCGTGGCGCTGTGCTGACTTCGACGCCAGAGTCGAGCCAAGACTGGATGCTGGGCGCAGACGATTTATCCGTATGCGCCGGACGCTCTGGGTAGATGCCCACGTCACTCGTCTTGTGAATGTCATCACCCTCGTCGAACTCATCACCGTCGTCGTCATCGTCGTCGTCGAACCGGTAGTTGTTGTTGTTATTGCTGATGACAGCCGGAACTTGGTCTCGGCGGGCTGAATCCAAGGATGGACGCCTCGATGCGTCAATCACTCTCCTTCCGTAAGGCGCTGGCAAGAGTGTCATTGTGGAACGAGCCGTGACGAGTGTGCTCTCGTCGTGATCATGCGTTCTCTCGTCGGCCATGGCCGGCATCTTCAAAACGGCAGGCCCTGTCCTTCGGAGAGACGACTTTCTCTTTGGGATCGGCGGCTGGATCTCGACAATCCGCGGCTTTTCCTTCAGTGGGTGGTGACCTGCGGACGTGTGCGGTCGCTGGTCGCTAGCCGCGCGCCCCGCGGCGGAAAAATAAAGGTTTGGAGATGGGCTTGGCGAGAGGGCGGCGCCAGAAAGCGACGGCGAGGTGTCTGGAACATTAATGCCGTAGAAACCCATCGCCGATGCAGGGCGGGGAGGGATTTCGAGGCGCCCAGAGTCGATCGATAGCGAGGGTGATGGTGAGGGGGCTGGCAAAGCTGCTGAACGTGAAAGTGACGGGCCAGGAGGGGGAGACGCGGGGCGCGACGAGGAGCAAGACGAAGAGGTCTCGTCGTCGCAGTCGTCGTCCACGTCGAACCAAGAACCTTGACGGGCTTGGTCCATTTTGGTTTGCGAAGGTATGGGGGATGGTGCGACGGGATGTTGCGAAAGAAGCGAAGAGCAGCGACCGGAAACCGAGGTGCGCGTTGTCGTGACTGACTGTTCGCGCGTTCGGACGGAAAGTGGCTCCATCCCCGCCGATGATTCACTCGAGTAGCCAAGATTCACCTGCTCCTCATCCTGCTTGGATTCGCCCACGTCCAGCCCCACCGGGTTCGATTTCGGTTTCCTCTCCCCCGCCGACGGCGCAAGCGACCGCGCACGGGGCCTGGCGACGAGCGGCGGATGGCTCTTGACTGTTCGGTATCGAGGGACGCTGGGGGCCTGGAATGCGTGATGATCGTCGTCCGTGGTGTGGGTGATGGCTATCTTTTGAGACGGAAACCCCGCCGTCGTCATGTACCTGGGCATGAAGTTTTCCGACTCGCGCAGGTTCTGGATGAGCAGCTCAGGCAGGTTCATGGCGGCGAAGGTCCTGGGGGGCTCGGCCTTCATCTTGCCTCTGGCTGCTGGGGAGCTCGAGCACGAAGCCGAGGAGGACGAGGACCTGTTGACCTTTGTGGATGAGGGGGACGACGACAGCAGGGTGAGAGGGAACAGGGTGGTCATGCTCGACACGGACCGGCGTGGGGTAGATCGCTGGCTCGCTTGGCCAATCTCTGGGTGGTGGTGGTGTTCGGGGTTTGCCCTGTACGGATGGCTGTAATATGAAGCTGCTGCGGGAGGGGAAACTGGTGCAACCGTGGACGCGGGTTCTAGCATCGAAGCCGGGCCGGAGTTGGGACAGAGCGCCTTTGCCAAATTGTCCCAGGTCCAGGTCCAGGACGGCGAGCTCATGCCGGGCTGGGGCTGGCTCGACGGGGAATATAACGCGGTCGACTCTCATGGGGGTCGCCTGGGGTCTCATGGGAAGCAAGACAAGGAGGGGCTTGCTATCGTGGTGGGCGAGAGATGCATTCACCTCATGCCGTGCTCGTATGTATGGTACGTACTACCTGAGGCTGTCACCACCAAGGCTCCAAGGTCACGAAGCAGGTGTGGCACCTGAGACACCGACTAGGTAGTCCCGTCGTCTTTGCAGGCTCGCAGTCTCGCCGTTTCTCAATCTTGCAGTGGAAGGGGAGGGGCCCCAGAAGGTATCGGTTTACCAAAGCAGACAGACACGCCTATGAGCCGAGACAGGTATGAAAATGGCGAAGACATAATCGAGGGGGAATGTGGGTGGGACCAGCCAATGCCCCTCCCTCGCCCGGTTGGAAAACAAGAAGCACCGGTGCCGACATCGATATCACCGTCACCCACTGTTCAGTGTTCACTGTTCACCATCTCCGCCCACCCACTCCCACTTGGGATGAAAAGCGGCCGGTCTAGCACCAAGAAAAGGGAAAGGGTAGGGGCAGGTAGCAAGAAGCTTGTGGAAGCCAAGCCAAGGTATGTTTCCCTTCTCCACCACCCATTGTCTAGGTGGTGGAGGTGGTGTAAGGTACCTCAGCACTCAGGTATGCATGCCTCGCTGTTTTAAGTTATTCCCTGGCAGCCATCTGATGACTTTGAACTTGCTTGCTCGCCCATGCTCGCTTGCTTCGGTCGGCTGGCGTGCGGTCTTGTGCACATCGAGATGCAGGGGGTTGAGCACCACTGCTGCAACACAAGAGACTTGGGATGGCTTCAATCTGGCTGGCCTGTCGCGCGTGTCGGCTGCTTCGCTCCCCGGTTCACTTCAGACCAAAAAGACGCCAGATCAGGCCGGGACCGGTCAGCTCATTGCGGGAGGACAGCTGCATGGTGGTCCCTCTTCCCCTTCCCTAACAGCATTGTTCAAATCGAACATGCCGTTGTCATCTCGTCTCGACTCGTCTCGTGTGCGATGGAATCGCCCTGGTCGGCTGTGTGGCCGATAGACGAGAACGCTGCGCAAGCCACCATGCAGCTAGCAGGTTGGAAGGTGTGGTGAATGCGGGAGCCCGTCGTTTTCTTTGCGCGCATATTGTCAACCCGCAACCCATCCATCTGTGGTGTACAGTACACAATCTGGCACCAGGCAGGGCAAGGCAACACAGGATACAATCAACGGATCCGATCACCGGCGGTGCACCACGGGACATGGACATGGCGATGGTTGCCCCTTTTCTTTTTCTACTTCCGAAGGCTCGCGTGGTGGTACGGGAAAAAGACTTGGAGGACGAGAAGAGGACGACACGCACGTCGAGACTAGACCAGAAGCAAGAGCGGACGGAATCAGAAATGATCATCGCAAGGGGAAAAAAGGAAAAAGAGAAACAATTTGAACAAAAAGCAATACTTGGCTTGGACGGGTGCCGTAGCATGTCCAATCCAATCCAGTCGTGCTCAGGCAGGCAGGCCCATCACTTGTCTTGCAGTTGTTGGCAATATGCAATGTACGGGACGGGATAGGAATCCCTTGCAGTCAATGAATGGGAGGTCGGACGTCGTCACTCGAGAGTTGGAGGCGTCGCTGGTGTTGTGGAGTTGTGGACTTGACCTTTCCGAGGTTGGAGCGAACCAGCAAGCTTTCCTTGATCTGGCCAAGGAGCCAAGCCAAAAGGCAGGCGGCGGGGCGGGCATAAGTGGGGTTCTGGCGGCTGAGACAGGAACGAGACTCCATTGGCTGGCCCCGAAGCCACAGACTGCGGGTGAATCTGGCGGCCAGAGCTTCTGTGGGGCCCTCAAACTTCCCTCCCGTGTGCCACTAGCGTGAAATGGGCCTAGCCCGCTGCTGCCCTGCCCGCTGCCCGCTGTCCGCTGTCCGCCGCTGCAGGCGACTGGGGCAGCCAGCCAGTGCAGAGCAGCGGAACCTACCAGGTATTGGAGTCCAAAAATTTCATCACTGGCGTCCCATTCGGTAGCGTTGGCACTTGTTCGAGATCTGGAACTGCCCGGGATTCGACTTTGAAGAAAGAGTGCACATAACACAAACAAAAAACGAGGCAAGAAAAAAGACAAGAGGAAAAGAGACAAGTCCGGGAATCCCTCGAAACCACTTGCATTATCAGATCGACATTTTTTCTTTCCTCCTCAGGTGTTCCCTCTTTCCTCCTCGGTCACACACACACAGACACAGACACACACGGCACCAGCATTGCATTGTGTCTGTCTCTCTCTCACTCACTCACCCACTCAGTCTGTCTCGTTGTGCAGATATCAGAAATCAGAAACACGACACCTGCAGCTCATAGTTCTCGACTAGACCGTCAACTAGTGCTGTCTGGCCCGGATTGGAAATTCGACCTGTCGCATCCCATCCCTTCCAAGTCATCCCGTCGCGGGTCTTGCTTCTTTTTTTTCTTGGCAACAATATCGATTCACACGTCGTCGTCGTCCCCCCGTCAAGTCAAGTCAAGAAAAAAGAAAACAAAAGAAATCTCCCGCTCTCCGCTCCCCTCTCCTCGTGGGAAGGAGCAGACATCAGCACAATGTTGTCGGAAGAATTTGTCTCGGCCATCTGCGGCAACCCCCTGAGCTCCAACACTGCCATAGCAAAGGACGTGGGCATATATTGCCACACCGTCAGCCCGACACACTCGGTCAGGTCCACGTTCAAGAAGAGCTCTGCCCCCGTAAACTGTCTTGCCGTCAGTGACACGCACGTCTTCACGGCCCAGCATGAGAAGGCCTATGTGCACGTCTACTCCAAACAGCGCGGCAACCAGGAAGCCTTTGTCGCCTTCCCGGAGAGGATCCGGTGCCTAACACTCGCCGGTGATGTTCTCATCCTGGGCACCGCAGAGGGCCGTTTGATGTTGTGGGAGGTGAGACTTCCCTTCACTACACTGCTGCTACATACTTCCACAATATTCCCCCCTGCTAACCAACCAACCCCCCCGTCAAAACAGACTTGCACCGGCCGACTAGTGTCGACTCCTCCGCGCCACGTCCAGGCAGTGTCCTGCGTGGTCGCCACCCCGCATCACGTCCTGACGGGCTCTGATGACTCCGACATCCACGTGTGGTCGCTCTCCCAACTGCTCGAGCTGGATCCCGCCGCCGAGCACGAGCCGGAGCGGAGTCTCCCCAACCACCGGGCCGGCATCACCGCCCTCGCCGCCAACGCGAGCGTCAACACCGACACCAACTTCTGCGTCTCGGCCAGCAAGGACAAGTCGTGCATCATCTGGAACTACCAGACAGGCGACGCCCTGCGCACGCTCCTCTTCCCCAGCTTCCCTCTCTGCATCTCTCTCGACCCGTCCGCGAGAGCTCTATGCGTCGGGTGCGAAGACGGCTCCCTCTTCCTCGCCGAACTCTTCGCCGACAAGCACATCCTAGGCGTGCAGTCCGAAGACGCCGCGACCGTAGTCCAGATCTCGTCGCCCTTTGGCGCCACGCAGCCCGACGTCGGCCCAGCGTCATGCCTAAGCCTATCCTACGACGGCACGATGCTCCTAACAGGCCACCCAAGGGGCCAGATCCTCAAATGGGACATCACCGACAACAAGACCCCGGTGGGGCTCGCGAACCTGAACGCCGCCGTGACGAACATCGCCTTCATCTCCCCCTTCCCGACGCAAAAAACCACACAGGCCCAGGCCGTCGTCAAGCCGGCGCAGGCAGAGCGGACATACACCTTCACCGCCCAGCTGGAGGCGGACCTGAACCCCGAGACCAGATTCGACTCGCTCATGAACGCGGCCGGCTTCTCCCAGCGGGCGCTCGAGGACGCGATAACAGCGTTTGAGCAGCAGCAGCCAGTCGCGGCGGCGGTGGGGTCCACCGCAACCGAGCAAGAGCTGCAGAAGCAGAACGAGGAGCTGTGGGAGATCATCAACGAGCAGAAGGCGCTGCAGAAAGCTACGCTGCAGCGCTACGTCGAAGCCAAAACGGGGCAGGCGGCGGCGTGAAAGCTTGGTTTACGGGGATAGTGGAGCAGATACCCGCAGTGTTGTTATTGTTGTTGTTGGCTGACTGCTGGCTGCTGTAGATATCGGGAAAGATTTTGTGTAAATATCATATATACCCATTTTGAGAATGAGGAGGTTGCAAAAGAAGTCCGTGTGTCGCATTTGTTTTACAACCTGATTCTGCTGGTGATATTGCCCCTGTGCTATCTATACTGTTTATACTGGCATGGAATGGTCTGATATTGTTGCAACTAAATAGGTACCTCGGTTATTTAGGCCATCTAACCACGTAGACACCCACATTTTCTCACTACATGGTAGCGCAAAGGGACCAACACTGTATGTCAGACGGCCCCGAGCGAAGACCAAAAGCTTCTATGCCGGGGCGGGTCGTCCCGCCCCCGAGTTCGGTCTAATCTTTTGAAGCCACGTCGATTCATGTTTGGCGCCAAAGTTAACGGACTAGACTTCTTCACCAGTCTCACAAGTGACATACACGAGATGTCCTTTTCGTCTGGGGTTCGAGGCGGAGGCTGTTTTGACGTGGGCTGGGCTAGCATTTTGGGTGAGCTTGATGGCACTTGGTCTAGGGGCCGAACTTCACGCATTTCTTTATTTACCACAGTGGACGGCAACTGATTTGTATGTGCTGTTGGTAGTGTTTTCACTCGATCTTCTGTCATCTTATAAGAAAATACACTCCAGTCCAGCTATAACGGATACATATGTTCAGGCTGTCAGCTTAGCTAGGTGGTTGAACGGTACACTGACACAGTTAGTTGTCAAATTAACCCCCGTTACCCCCATTCGACATATATCTACGCGTCCACATATTCACTACGTAACCACCCACAGCATCAGGTTTCATCTCACCTCACGCACACGCAGAGACGAGCTCGAACTCCTCCGAATCTCCCCCTTCTCAGCCCTATCATGCATCTCGTTGTTCCCATTATACCCACCACCATTACTCCCCGCACTGCCCGTCACCCACAAATCACCAGGCTTCTCCTCACCATCCCCTCGCCCATCAGCCCGCGGCGCCTCGCCATCAATAACCTTCCCATCACCACCACCGTGACCACCATGCGCAGCCTTATCCTTATCCCTACCCTTCCCCTTCTTCCCCACCCTCTCAGGCGCCGCAACCCGTCCATTCACCTCAAACGCCCGGGCATTCGAATTACTCAACGCCAACAACCCCGCCGTGACAAGAAGCAGCGCCATCATGATAATCGCACCAGCCTGCGTCATGTTGCCCGACAGCGCGGCAACCATGTACACGAGCAGCTTCGCCGCGGCTTCCAGGTATCCCTCGACGTGGGTCTTTGAGCGCAGCCAGGCCTCGGTCGTGATGGCCTGCAGGTCCTCGGACATGCCGCGCAGGTTGACGGCGCAGTAGCTGCCGTTGACCACGGAGATTTTGTACGTGGTCAGTCGGTTCTGCTGCGGTTCTTCTGGGTTGGAAGAAGCGGCTTGCGTGGTTGGGGTACTTGGTGATGGGTCGGGCTGCGCGCGTTGCTTGATTACCCAGATGTTGAGCAGGCGGGAGAGCATCAGGGCGAGGATGAAGCCCAGTGTCCACCCTAACAACCATGTCAGCTCCTTCTCCTCGTTGTCTATCAGATTAGACCGCGGGGAGCTTGACTTACAATCCTGAAACAAGACGGTAAAGACAATGGCAGCCACCGTCAGGATCGGGCTGACGAGGTAGAGAGCATGCGACACCCAGCCAAGGTCAGGGATGGCGTCGTCGCCCTCAGCCCAGACGGTAGCATGCATGCCGCTGTCGGAGCGCCTCATGCGGTAGTTCTGGTACCGACTCATCTTGGCGCCGACGTGCAGCGTGACGGTCTGGCCGGGCCGGGCAATCTTCTGGATATACAGCGCGGTGGCGGCATTGTTGACACGAAAGGTCATGGGCTTGCCGTCCTGGTCCTCGACGGCGTTGACGATGGCGGCCGCGCCGGACCATTTGGCCAGCTCGTCGGCAGCCTGCTGGTAGTGCAGCCCGGGTGCCAGGATGAGGCTGTCGAGCCAGCTCGACCCGCCTGTGATGGCTGTGCGCTGGGCGATGGTGCTCAGGTCCGCCAGGGCGAGAAGCCCGCCGGCCGAGAGCGAGAGGCCCCCGATGGGGTTGGACGACCAGTCTGGAAACTGGACCATTGTTGCGCGGTTCACTCAGGTACTTTGTCTACCCCTTTTTCTTTCACCCTGATAGGTCATCAAGTTAATACAGTCTCTCAGGCTCTTCCCCTTTCTTCATAACAATCAATTTCGCCGTTTTCAGTTTTGCACAGGAGGAGAAAATCTCAATGAGCAGAAAGAGAAAGAAGAAGAGCAAGATATCTGAAAGAACATGAGAAGTAAAACGCGGATGAGGCTGAAGCCCGATCAAGATACAGCCTTGGACAAGGCAGGTAGGTACCAGGTAGGCTGGCGTCGTCCAAGCAACAAGCAACACTGCCGACCCCGCGCGCGTGTCCAGGTGTCCATGTGCCGTGCTGCCTGGGACGCAGCTGCACGAGGCACTGCAGCCCGCGGTCACCTGAATCAAGAAGGAACCAGGAAGATGTGCATCCTCAAAAACCATTTCCCTAATTGAGGTACCATGGTCGATGATCGATTGATGTATGTTGCGATATTACCTACAGGAAAGGCTCATGTTTTGCCGTCCTGGGTGCCAATTCAGTTCTGGCTCGCCTCAACCACTCTCCAGAGGTACCAAGACCCGCTTGTTCCCACCGCCTCCTACTATGTGTAGGCCGTATCTCTTAACAAGGGGTCCTCACGCGCAGCCTGTTCAACTTGCCCCCTGCAGACCATGGCCATGTCCATGTCAACAGCATATTGCGCCACGGGCACAGCAAGGGCCTTCTCCAGGCGCAGGTAGACGTCCAAATCGCTGTAAACAAACCCATCGTTAATAATACAGCCACCTAGCTAGGGTAATTAATCAGTAAACCGTTAGGAGAGAGCCTCAAACTTACTACTGTGTAATAAAGGTAATAGCAAGCCCCGAATCACCGACATGATTTTTTACGTTGCGGATGCGTTGGGTGTATGTTTCAGGCTTCATTTTCCATGAGACGAGGCTGAAGTTGATGGCGCGGTCGACCATAGGGATGGGATCAAGGCCCGGGCCGGCGGCGGCGACGTCCGATGTCACAATGACACGGCACTCCTTCCGGCGTAACTTGTCCAAAGAAGCTGCTCGTGCTGCCGGAGAGAGATCGCAATGGAGCGAGATGGCGCCTATGTTAAGAGCATTAAGTAGACGAGAGACCCGATGCGTCTCGGGAACGGATCGGGTGAAGATGGCCGTCGTCTGGCTGGCCCTCTGCGCCTCGTTGCAGAGATGCACGAGGTGGGCGTCTTTGAGTTGTTGGTTTAGGAAGATGTAGGAGTGGTGCACCATGGTTGGGAATAATGAATGGGCTTGCTTGACGTTCAAGTTGTCGACTAGGGGATTTATTTGCCTGGCTTGATCATCACTTGGGCCTTGCTTTATATGTATCTGGAAATCTTGTGGGCATCCAACAAGGTGATTAGGGCGTGCTGTTCCATCCCAAAGTTTACCTAGGTATTCGTCTGAACTGTAAAAATCCATTGGTGGGCGCCGTGTTGAGGTTTTGGACGGAGATCAGAGTAAGAGAAGCTCAAAGTAAAAGTGGCCGAGGTAAGGTAGACTCCTGCATCTGTTTCTTGTCATTGCGCGTCACCAATTCTGCCCCAATCCGCATTTTCACAGTTTCGTCCGTGGCGCCAGTCCGTCCGACGCGGCGGGAGCAACGATAACGGTGACAGCTCGTTCCCTCAGTGGTTGCTTGTCTCGTCCGTGTTGATAACCCATGACTTTTGGCTTGACAGTTTGGGGTTGCAATCGTGAATCAAATTGCGGCACAGAGTGCAGACCGAGAGCTATGAGGTGGGCGGAGGTGGGTTTGGCCCAAGCTCCTCCTGTCTGCACAGGACTGGTCTGTGCGGCACAGCTCCAACCAGCTGCCCGAGTCTTCTTCTCCCGTTGGAGGGTCGGTCGCCACCTAACTGCCGTGGGCGTCCGTTGAGCTCCATCGTCATTGACCTGAGCAGGCAATCTTGAAAGGCCAGGCAGGCATTGGCACCAGAACATCTGAATGCAAGCCCTTCACCACCCGTCGCCGGCTCCACGCTCCACGCTCGATGCGCTGAGCTGAGCTAGATTTCCATTGATCGTCTGTCCTCGATTAGGTCCCACCTCACCTTGAGGTGTGAAGATCACCAACCAGCCCAGCCGAGGTGCACCTGGATCGACACCGACACCGACCCCAACTTCACAACATGCGTCCCCGTCTCCAATTGCTCCGGCGCGAGCTGGCCCGGACCCCCTCCTCGCCCGCGTCCTCGTCCTCGTCCTCGTCGTCTCCCTCGCCGCGGACATTCACACAGAGCACCTGCGTGCGGCGCGCCGGCCTGCGCACCCGGCCACAGCTGCCCTTCCTCTCGGTGCCCACGTCCGGGCGCGCCCACCGCGTGCGCTACCTCACCACCGAACACAAGGCGCGCCTCAAGCACGAGATCAAGCTGGGCATCAAGATCACAGCCTACATCTGGATCGCAGCCGGGTGTCTCGCCGCGGGCGCCTTCGCCATCTCGCAGGAGTCCCTCGAGCGGCAGTACCCGACCCCCCACGAATGGAGCTTCCTCACGCGCATGCGCTACCGCGGCGCCCACTGCGAGCGCGACCAGACGGACCCGAGCCGCGTGACCGACTGGCTGGCCATCATGCAGTGGATCCAGGGCGCCGTCGAGCGGCTCGAGAACCCCCGCATCGACGGCAAGGGCCTGCGCGACACCCCGTCGGACCGCCCGCACGGCACAAAGGACATCACCGCCATGCCGGAGCCCTGGCGGCGCGGCTACTACGAGGCCCTGATGATGTACGCGAAAGCCGCCGAGCGCGTCGACGGCTGGGTGCTGGACAAGTCGCGCAACATTGTCTTCCCGCCCGAGATGATGGTCGGCCCGTCCAACCCGCGCCCGCAGCCCATCCCGCCGGGATACAAGGGCGCGCCCAAGGAGGAGCACTGCGAAGCCATCTTTGAATCCCCCAACGACATCTACATGCGCATCCTCTCCACCGAAGGCCTAACCCCCCGCCAGAAGATGGACGCCGGGCTGGCCTACGCCTCCTGGCTCGAGTTCAAGGGGATAACCGGCCCCGCCAACATCATCTACGAAGACGCGGTACACCTCGCCGCGTCAGACCTTCCCCCTCTCCTAGGCGGGACACCAATAATCAACCCCGACACCTGGACGCTCAACGACGCCGCGGGTCCCCCCTCGCAAAACCTCCTCACCGCCCTCACCGCGTACGCCACCTTCCGCGCGCGCCACAGCGACCTCACCTCCGCCTTCCCGATCCTCGTGTCCCTTCTCAAAGCCCGCCGCAGCCTCCCAACAACACCAGACTCCACTTCCCCCCTCTTCACCCCGTCCGAACCCACCGCGTCCGCCAAGAACTTCCTCTCCGACACAGCAAGCCTCGCGCTGCGCATGGTCCTGCCGCCAGCGTACCCCCCGCCCCCAGACGACGGCTCCGCCCCGCCCCTCCGTGACGCCAAGGAACTCTGCGAAGAAGCCGCGCTGAGCCTGCACATAGGCGAGATCCTGTACGCCTCGCAGCCCGCGACGCGCGAGGAAGGCCTAGGCTGGACGCGCGAGGCGGTTGACATCGCAGAGGAGCAACTACACAAACTCGGCTCGTCGGCCGCGGACAAGGACGCGCGCACGACCTGCCGCGAGTGTTTGGGCACGGGGCTGGGTAACTGGGCTGAGATGGTGGCGAGGCTGGCGCGCGAGGAGGCGGCGGCCAAGGAGGCGCTGGCGCAGACCCCACCGGTCAAGGCGAGTTGGTTTGGTGGGTTGTGGGGCGAGGGCGTGGTCAAGGAGGAGGACCGCAGCCGGTGGGCGGCGGAGGAGAAGGTTATTGTGGAGAGGGAGAGGCGGGCTAAGGAGCTGCTTGACGAGTTGGAGCCGCCTGCTAATGGGCTGAGTTCCATTTTCTCTGCTTAGAGTCTGACAATCAGAGTACTTGCCGGGGCAACTGCCTACACCCACACCCTACGGCACATGTATATCCAGGCGTTTGTGGTTTTACTTGTGTGTTCTTTTTTGATTGTGTCTAAATATCTGCATCACGGAATCTGGGGAAATGGTTAAGAGTAACATAACCAGCGCTTCGTCACTCGCTTGCATCAAGATGGATGGCTGTTGTGCGTCCAAGGATATGTGTGGTACGCATTGTGGAGTTGGTCAGCTATGATAGTCGTGTATAAACACCTAGCAAAATTAAGACCTCAGGTCGTCAAGATTGACCGAATCTACCCTTTCAGATGCGCCCAAATGAAAGAAAAGAAAAAGAACCCATATCCCCATATCCCTTACGCCGACCGTTGCACCGCGCTATGTCAAATCTCTCTCTCTCTCTCTCTCTACTTCTCTCCCTCGTCAGGGCCCCATCCCTCCTGCTTGTCGTCGCCAGAGTCATCGATAAAGACTTCCACGGCCGGATTCTTGTAGTCCAGGGCGTTTGCGACCTCTTGAACCCAGTTCACCACCGCGTCTCGGGCCGTAATCAACATCGTCTCAGTCATGACGGTGTCCGGGCCGGCGCTGTATACCGGACAGCCGTACACTGTGGAGCCAGTGACCTTTGGATTGCCTTGTGGGCCGGCGACGGGCATATCGAGCGGGTAGTCGTGAATCATGTACGCGCGGGCTCGCTTTTCAATGCGTTAGTCTCCAAGGACACGATCTAGTAACGACAAGGGGTATCGCATCACAAAGGCACAAGGAAAGCTCACATCCTTGAGAAAATTCTTGAATCCCACACACTTGGATTCACCCGTGTTATAGAAGCCGCCCAGCAGAGTCATGCAGTTCAACCGACCGCCCACCTCCCGCCACACATTCTCATCATCAAGAAACGCCTCAACATCGTCCGCGAGATCGCCCACCGCGATAACATCCAGCTTAGCCGCAGCCGGCACCAGTGCCGGCACAACCTTCTCAAAGACGTAACGTACATGCTCGGCCGGGTTGCGGTTCTCGGGGATCGAGTTCTTGGTCTCGTCATGGTAGACGCCGAGGTGCACCGCGCTGCTCATGGGGATGCAGTGGCGCTGCGTGGGGGTGAGCCCGCGCCGGCCCTGGGGCCACCACCAGAGCTCGCCGGGGTTGGCGAGGATGATGCCCGGCGGGGAGGCGTCGGTGGGCGACGAGGTATGCTTCTTCAGCGCGCGCACCAGGCTGGTCATGGAGCCGTGGTCGATTCCGCCTGGTCCGCCGACTGTGCGGTGAGCTATGATGCCGAGTTCTTGAGCGGATTCGCCGAAGATGAGAACCACGCGACTCTTCTTGTTGATCTCGGAGCTGACCCCGATCTTGACGTGCGGTTCGGCTGGGTCGGTGGTACCGAGGGGGAGGAGGACCTTGTTTAGGCCCTCGGCTTCGAGGCGGGAGGAGATAATGTTGGCGATTGCCTCTGTTCAGTCGTGTTAGATAGGTCTCGGGTTCTGGTGGGTGAAAGGGATCTATCGATCTCTCGGACTCACCGTTGAAGCTGAAGCGCTGACGGTCGTTCCAACGGGCGTTCTTGGTGAGAAAGTACTTGAAGTAGTAGTCTGGGTCATCGCGCGAGCGGATCTCGTCGACCTCGTTGACGAAATATCTAACAGGGTAAAGCAATGTTAGTGAGCTCTGGGGGAGACCAAGGTTTCTATCTGTTCCTGGGAAGGGAATCCAAACGAACCCGAGCTCCTCGAGATTCGAGGGAAAGACGGGGTCAGCCGGCAGGCCTGACCAGCGACGGCGGAACATGGTTGCTGCTGCTCACGGAGTCGGAGGGCGATGAGGAAAGAAGGAAGGTAGTGGTGGTTGGTTAGAAATGACGCCGATCAAAGGATGCTCCTTCGTGATTTGCAAAGGAATAAGTTGGCGAGAGAACTGAGCACACTTTTGGAGATATGAGGAAGGTGGTGACGGAAACTCAAACAGCCTTGTGTTTGGAGGCCATAACTGGGAAGGAAGAGAGGCAGATGCAGCAAACATCTCGATACGATGAGAGAAAAGATTAGGCGTTTGCAGCAGAAGTTCGGACGGAGAAGGGAGTAGAACACGTTTATTGTCGCTGTCAGCAAACGCTCACCAAATGAACCATGTTGAGATGAAAGTGAGGAAGGAAGGAACCTGGGAGAAGCTCAACCGTAGCTCCTTCCCGGAACTCACGAACCTCGATGTCTGCACGCACTCTCGACTTGATCACTTGCAGGTTCCATCTCATTGCTTGATTCTCGCCGCGTGAGCACCTGGCAGCGTGCATTGAGTGCAAGCAGGTATTGTCCTCGTAGAAGCATCCTTCCTCGGCGGCCATCACTCGATGATGGGAGTTGGAGCGGGTCCTGGATCTGGTTGGCAATCGGCACGCAAGAAATCGTCAGCCCACAATGTTCAACCTCCATTTCTTAGAGGGAAAGCCCTTTACCCTCGATGCTACCAGTACATGGAAGGCATCGACCTTGGCACATGGACGTGCTCTGTTTGTGCATACCGGATCACTTTCTCAGTCAGCCGCAACGGGAGCGGCTGTTCTCAGATGGAAAAGTCGAGGAGAGCATCAATCACGAACACCATTGGGACGGTAACGCCAGACCACAACCACAAACATGAACACGGGCACATATTTCTTCCTCACATCCCGAGCCTTAGCCCAGGATTGCAACGAAAAAAAAGGGTTTGTGAACAGCCAAATGTTCGCGTCGCCTGGAGGCAGTGTAATACCAGGGACACTGTGGAAGTCGACCATGGGCAAGCCCAGAGGGAAGACGACCGAGGGACAAAAATTAGGATAATCTAGATTCTACTCCGTAGAGTAGTTTCAGAGATTAAACTGAAAAGAACAGATACTACACTTGATCTAAGCCAAAAGGCAAAGAGAGCTAAAGAAAAAAAAGAAGAAAAAGATTCTAAAAAGTTTGGGGGGTCGGCAAGATTATATAGCTTGGTGGGCATGGTCTGTGCACACATGGGAAATTTCGAGTCATACCGCCCGGCAGTATCTTTGGGCGCACGCACGCGCACGCACGCCGCGCCGGCGCCTCAGTCGGTTGGTCAATGCGATCGCATTGGCGATGGATCCTAGAAGGCCTTCGGCTGGCAATTGAAGCTCTGAGAAATCGCTCCGCCGTCGCCGCCGCCCGCCCGTGAAGCCCAACGATTCGACCCCTTCCGAAGTAGACCGACCATACACCCGAGACTCCGTCCCCCTCAAATCCGCAATCATGTCCATGTTCAGGTCGAAGAAGTTCGACCTGGGCTGCTTCGCCAACATCAAGGTCATCCGCGACCACTCCAAGCGGAAGGCCTTTGAGGCCGCCGAGCCAGAGAGGCAAGTTCCCACCAAAGATGCGGATCGATCGCGAATGCAACGACGACGACGTCTAGAACCCTGACTCCAACATGCCAACTTGCTCGACAATTGTGCAAACAACCACTGCTGACTCTCTCCCTCTCTCTGTTCCTCCCGGATTAGACAAGCCCTGCGATACATCATCCGCAACACGACGCTGCCGCAGCGCACGCGCGCCGTCGCCCAGCTGCAGCTCACCCAGATGCACTGCTACACCCGGCCGACACAGATTCGCAACCGCTGCATCATGGGCGGCAAGGGAAGGGGTGTCTTGCGGGACTTTAAGATGACAAGAGTATGCGATGCTGTTCATCATATACCCCCCCTTTTTTTCTTGTCTCTTGACGATACTGACCATTGGTGCAGTTCAACTTCCGTATGCAGGCCGTGTTGGGCAATATCCCGGGCGTGAAGAAGGCCAGTTGGTAGTTGGTCTTGGGAGTATTGGCGGCTGGCCAAAGTATCCAGCGACTGGAGGACAGGTCTTCTCCCGACCCCTTCCAAGATCGCTGTGTATAACAACATGTAATGGTCTCAACTCCGCTGAGTTGGCATGAGAACAGTAGATCTCATTCGACAGCAATGTTGTAAAAGAAGGGATTTTCTATGCGTGGTAATGGGGGAATCATTTGTATAGGAGACGAATTCCCCCCATCCCATAGTCCGCACCATGTACAAAAAAAATTTTATCTTTGTTTTTATTGTTACAAATATTATCCATGAATGTTCTATAACCCCTTTCTGCCAAGAAAACGCCCGACACATGCGCATGCGACTACCAGACCAAGCCAATTTCTATCTATACTCCCCCACCCCTCCAAGGGGATGAGCGTGGGAAGACTCCACCCCGACTGTTGAAGCTCGGGTGGTCTCAACCAAATTATACATACAGCCAAACCAAACCCGGACACTTACAACGACTTGCTGACCTCTTCGGCGGCAAGCGCCTGGCCGATGGCCTCTGTCGACATGCCCTTCTGCCCGGCACGCTTCTTGAGCACGTTCTCAATGAAGGCCTCGCCGGCCTTGTAAGACGACCGGACCAGAGGACCGGCGGCACAATACAGGAAGCCCATGTCGAGTGCGCGCTTCCTCCAGAGCTCAAACTCGTCGGGTGTGACGTACTTCTCAACCTTGAGATGTCGCTTGGTAGGCCGCATGTACTGGCCGAACGTGACGACATCTACGTCCACCTTCCTTAGCTCTGTAGCACGCGCGTATCTGTTAGCAACCGACTCGCATACCAATCACGATAGATTTAGGAATCTGTGTATGTGCTTACCTTTCATAGCCTCCAACAGCTCCTCCTCCGTCTCGCCCAGTCCCAGCATGATACTCGTCTTGGTGATGATATTCTCGCTACCCTTGACCTTCTTCACATGGCCCAGCACCTCGAGACTCTGCCTGAACGTGGCTCGGCGATCCCGCACATACGGCGTCAGGCCCTCGACCGTCTCGACATTATGCGCATACACATCCAGCCCGCTCTCAGCCACGATCTTGACCATGTCCAGGTTACCCGCAAAGTCGCCCGTCAGGGCCTCGACCAGCAGCGTGGGCTTCTTCTGCTTGATCCGCCGGATCGTCTCCGCAAAGTGATGCGCGCCGCCATCAGCCAGATCATCGCGGTCGACGCTGGTCAGCACGACGTACCCCAACCCCCAGCGGGCGAGCGCCTCGGCCGTGTGCTCGGGCTCATGCGGGTCGAGCGGTGCGGGCGCGCGGCTCGTCTTGACGCTGCAGAAGCGGCAGCCGCGCGTGCACGTGTCGCCCATCAGCATGATGGTGGCCGTCGCCGAGGCCTTGTCGGACCCGCCCCAGCACTCGCCGATGTTGGGGCACCGCGCCTCCTCGCACACCGTGTGCAGGTTCAGCCCGCGCAGGTCCGCCTTGATCTTGGCGTAGTTGGGGTTCGTGCCCGCCGAGGGGATGGGCGTCTTGAGCCATTCGGGCAGGCGCGTGATGGTGCGCTTGCGGCCGGCCGGGCCGACCTCGGCGGTGCGGAGGGTGTAGGCTTCGCTGGGGGAGAGCGGGGCGGCGGGCGACGCGGTCGGAAGGAAGTTGGAGAAGGGCGCCACGGAGGCGTCCTTGAAGTACGTCGGCCTCGGCTTAGCGGCAGTGGTGGTGGTGTTCGAAGATGACTGCTGTGCTGGTGATGGTTGGGATGGCGACTGCGACTGTGACGAAGACGGCTGTGACGCAACTGGATCGGAGGAGGACGACGAGGGAATGGTGGCGTAGGACCGGCTCGAGAGGGCGGCGGCGCGCGCCAGGGTCCGCCGGAGAGGCGCCTGCATGCGCTGTATCGGTGCTGGGGAGGCCATTGGTGTCTTTGCGGCCGGCTGTGGTGCTGATGCGGAATCAGTGAAAGTGCAGCCGAAGACGGGGGGTCGGTTGGGAGTAAGTGGAGGGTGGCGGATGATGCGTTGAGAATAAACAAAAAATCGGCGCCGGAGTCCGGGCGTTTCTGGCACTTTTGCGTCGCAACGATGACCAGTCGGCTCCCTATGCAGCGCTATATCCAGCCCGTAATCCCGGTGCTATCCGTTCGGGAGCACTAGGAGGTGGAGACCATGTTTGTTCCTGCCCTTAGGTAATCGCTTGATGGAAGTCGACGGGTGTAAATAAGCTCACCATTGCCAAGACCCACCACGAGGAGGTGGGGATATGGCAATGGCGGGATGCAGCTAAAGACTTCGACATGCTGGCGGTGTCACTTTATCCATCTTCAATTCGGGTTCGATTTGCGCTCCATGGCGGTTGGAATTGTGTCGGCCTGGACACCATGGGCTCTAGCCAAAAGATCTTGAAACCTACCTTCACGGGAAGGGGGTTACGAGGAGTCTTCGTTCATCGTGGGTAGTCGGGACGGATTTACAACGGGATCCAAAAGAAAATCAAACTTCCACGGTGCCTGAGTCCCTAGGTAGTGACGAACCATAGGAGCTAGAAGTTTACCACATTTTACAAAATCCATGAATGAATGCGGGAGTGTGGAGAACTGGTCCGGGTATTTGCTGCATGGCACTCTCCAGGTCCCCACGGCCCACGGCAGAAGAACATTGGACGACGATGAAACCAAGCTGATGCACCTGGGCGAATGCGCCAGAGGGTTATTAGCCATCGAGTTTATTTTCAAGACTGCGGGCAGTTTGAATGTCCTTGTATACACAGTAATATCGGCCGCTGTCTCTCAGGTGGTTGCTTATCTCACGTGCCATTACTGATGATGTTCGCCAAGGCAGCCCTGCTTGGTGTAGAGAAAGCTCCAGTTGGTGTTGCTCAGCCACTGTTGGGGCGGCCAGCTGACGACGCCAGGGCACCTAAATGTAGGCTGGTTAAAAGAACAGGCGCCGACGTTCCGACCTGTTTCATTCTAGATAACCTGAATGATGTGAGTGAGGCGGCGCACTCTGTGAACTAACCAACGACTGGGAAACAAAGAATGATTAGCACTAAGCACAGTCGTATCTCACGGCCCGCCCTGCGATACCGACGACGATTTGGAGCTTCAATAAAGACAACGAAAACAAAGCAAGAGTACTTCCCTCAGGTCGGTTACGTAGCAGGGAATCCGTGAATTCCACCTTCAAGGCTGTGGGCTGTTGCGATGGTGTTGGTGTGTTGGTAACTAAAATGGGCTAGGGGCCGCTGATCCCACCGAGGTGGCCACTGGTGGGTTGTATGGATCACCTACCACCGTACAGCCCGTGGGTCAGTCGGAGGATGTGCTCTAACAGTTGCTGGTGATATTTCCACGCAGTACTGTTAAAGGACGAGGAGGCCATGTAGCCTGCCGCACGGTATATTTAGCGACTACGCAACCACGCAGCCACGCTTCCACAGGAGACTCCCCGACCTTCCCTGCTCGTTTCGGTTCCTCCGCAAAGGCGTCTCACAACACCCGACTCACCTAGCAACCTGACCTGCCTCCTCCTCTCCCCATTCCAGCATCCAGCATCTTGCATCCTGCATCTCGCATCTCCCAACAACCTCCACCCACAAAACCATCACGCTTGACCTGACTCTCCACGCACGTCATACCCAGCTCAACCCTGCAACTTTTCCATCGCCTTGCGATTGCCTCCAAACCTCCAACCTCCCCAACGACCAACCACCACAGCCAAAATGCCTGAGGACGCACCCTACGACCCTTACATCCCCAGCGGCCAGGCCGGTGCGCCTGCACAAGCTGGCGGCGATGACAGAACCAAGAAGCTTCAAGCGGTACGTGGATGATTTCTGTTCCTGGCCGTGTCCTTTTGACGGTGGATGGGGCAATACGAGGAGAAGCCATTGCCGTCGCTCCTATGGATTCGTCAATCAACTCGGCTTCGTCGGTCGCATCCCTTCGCAGCTCCGACTCCCCACGCAATGCCCTGGCGTCTCTCTCACTCTCTGACGCGATTCAACGACGCTGAATTTCAACCGCGACAATCCTGCCACCTTCTTGGGCGGAACGCTCCTCTCGACGCTCAGCACAGCGTCCGCCTCTTCCGAACGGATGTGGCCCAACTCCACAATCTCACCCGGGGCGAGCGAACAGACAAATACACAAAGCCGAAAATGGGGAATTCGATTCAGATCTCTACTCTCTTCAAGCCCAATCGCAAACACCTATTGACCGAACCTACGGCACGCGACGGAAACCGGGTTGATTGCGGAGCGGCACCGATTCATCTCGACTGGCGCTGGCACGGCCGTGTTTTCTTGATGATGGATTCATTTATGCTGACTGAAATCTTAGCAAATCGATGACACCGTCGGTGTGATGCGGGAGAACATCAACAAGGTCTCCCAACGTGGCGAGAGGCTCGATGCTCTCCAAGACAAGACGGACAACCTGGCTGTATCTGCCCAGGGGTTCCGACGTGGCGCCAACCGGGTGCGCAAGCAGATGTGGTGGAAGGTAGGACATTTTTGCCATTCCCAATCAACCACCCACTTGATGCTAACCAAGTTTGCCTGTAGGACATGAAAATGCGCATGTGCCTGATTGGCGGTATCATTATTTTGATCCTGGTCATCGTTATTCCTGCTGGTACGTGAACAAAAGAAAAAGGCCCCCCTTGCCTCGAGTGCTTGGATCTGGATGTGCTGACCAGCCACGCAGTGCTCGCCACGAAAAAATAAGCCTATACCCCTCCTATGCTGGCTATAATGACTGGGACGCGGTCTAGAAGGGCACGAAGCTGGATTTCGCATGCTATCAACATTCACGGGGAATGGGATGAGTGCTTTGTTTTTGATTTTGGGGAGTTTGTTGATTCTACGGTCTCCCTCGCTGGTATGGCCTCCTGGGCAGGTGGGAGTCGCCATGATGTTTTGCCGCCTGGAACGAAGACCAGTCAGGAGCGGCAAGGGCTCCTCACTGTACTACAACACCCTGTATCTATGATGAAAGGCGAGGGGGCGTTATTCCCACACGGTTAATCAAGACGGTATTCACGATCTATTATCAATTCTATTCTACGATTACTACTACTACCTACCTGGTGCTCTTTGTCGGCGGGCTGGTTGGCATCCAGCTTGGTTACCTGCCAAGTATATACCTGTATGTATGGTGCACATGCCAATCTCGATCAAATGTGGGTCTCACTTGATTTGCTGTCTGGTGGCAAGGTCCGGTACGGGGTACAACACACAAAAGACTGGCGAACTGAAATGCATGATATGATCTCGAGGATACGCCATAAATCAGAGCCGTTACATATTGGTCTTTCCAGCGCTGCGAGCGGGGGCACCTAAAGGTTTGTTTGCGGGCTGAACCTTGACTTTCCAGCTTCACAACAAACGAGCATATCCGTTGAAACTCCAGGTCCCACAAATTCTATTCTTTATATCCCTTACTTCCATCATGAACAAGCGGGCAGAATTGGCTACCTGGTATGGGATGAAGTCTAGATTCCTCAGCTGTGTGCACGTAAAGTGCAAAGTACAAAGTACATAAAAGCACGGCATCCCGTACACAGTAGGTGCATGCATGCAATGCTGGCTGCATGGATGGATGGGTAAAAATTCAACCATTGCATCTCGTCACGCCTCCTGACACCATGGAAATTTTCTTGACGACCGTCTGTTTTGGACGTGCTGCAGGCGCTCGAGGTGGTGGGTACGGAACGGCATCGTTCTGGCTTGGCTAATTGTTAACGGGTGACTTGCTGGCAGTTGAGAATGGCAACGTCTATGGGCACCACACTCGATATAGAATCCCAATTTCTGACTGTAAACTGTATCTGAAAGCTGTGGGCAATATCTGGACATTTTTTAAAGTGTTTTTTTGGGTTGCGCAGCGGTATGCAATGTGTACCGAAATAACCATCTATAAAGTCCCGTCTTAACCCGTCGAGGCCTCCCGGGTGGGTGTCGCAGTACCGCAACACGGCAGTCATCCCACCCTGTCCCACCACCATTGAGCGGTTTCGGTCCTGATTTTTTTTTTCTTTTCCGCTCATATCTGAGCTAAAGCCGTTGTTGCCCCTCCTCCGCACTGGGACCGACCCCGACCTCTGTCTGAGAGCTGTGATCACGGCCTTCTTCAAAAGTCGACTCCGCCCTTCTTCCTGTCCAACCCTTACCACAGGCAGTGCGACAAGGGTATTCTGGGGTATGCTTAGGGTTCTCCTCGTTCCTGCCTCTGCTCCCCTCGTCTTTTCTCCCGTCAATGGTTGTCGGCAGTTCTTCAATTGACTGACCCAGCGCGCGCTACTATTAGTCACTCGACAAGCCGACATCCAACCACCTGAACCTGGAAGTCGCCGCCCGCTTCTTGTTTCTCTCTCCTCGTCGTTGTGGTTGTCGTCGCATTTTTGCAGCTCCAATTCGAATTCCAATTCCAATTCCGACCTCGACCTTGATCTCGCAACAGCAGCACACCTCTTGACGAGAAAGCCGACTTCGCACCGCCAAGATGCTCTCCGCCTGCGCTGTCGCCCTCAGGGCCGGGGCTCGTCGGAGCGTTCGACGCCTGCCGAGCAGAGCTCGCGCCCTCCCCCTCACCGCCGGCGCCGCTCAGCGCCAGGCCCACCGATCCTTTTCGGCCTCCCCGGCTGCGTCCCAGACCACCGACCTGAGCACAAGGGGCATGATTGTGCAGACTCTGTCGTCCGTGGGGTCGAAGCGCGAGGTCCAGCAGTACCTCTCCCTGTTCACATCCACGCCCTCGCAGCGCTTTGCCGTCATCAAGGTCGGCGGGGCTATCCTGACCGACTACATCGACGAGCTGTGCTCTAGCTTGGCATTCCTCTACACCGTTGGCCTGTACCCCGTCATCGTGCATGGCGCGGGGCCCCAGCTGAACGGCCTCTTGGAGCAGGCCGGCATCGAGCCCCAGTTCGAGGAGGGAATTCGGATCACCGATGCCAAGACACTGCGGGTTGCGCGGGACCTCTTCCTCAAGGAGAACCTTAACTTGGTCAACAAGCTGGAGGAGAAGGGCGTCCATGCTCAGCCCCTGACCACTGGCATGTTCAGGGCCGAGTACCTGAACAAGGACAAGTGGGGTTACGTCGGCAAGGTCACTGGCGTCAACAAGCAGTCCATCGAGACGGCGATCAGCAATGGCTACCTTCCCATCTTGACCTCGATGGCCGAGACGGACGATGGCCAGATCCTCAACGTCAACGCCGATGTCGCTGCTGCCGAGCTGGCTCGCGCTCTTGAGCCCCTGAAGGTGGTCTACCTGTCCGAGAAGGGAGGCTTGTTCGATGCTGCCGGTCAGAAGATTTCTGCCATCAATCTCGACGAGGAATATGAACAGCTCATGTCGCAGGCCTGGGTCAAGTACGGCACTCGCCTCAAGATCAAGGAGATCAAGGAGCTTTTGGACACCCTGCCGCGCACGACCAGTGTTGCCATTATCCACCCCGGCGAGCTCCAGAAGGAGCTCTTTACGGATTCGGGCGCTGGAACTCTCGTCCGCCGTGGGAACAAGCTTCTTTCGGCCGACAGCCTTTCCGACTTCAAGGACATTGATGCTCTGAAGGCCGTCCTGGTCCGTGATCGTGAAGGCCCTGATGCCAAGGCAACTGTGGATAAGTACATTGAGTTTTTGGCGGAGAACCCTTTCAAGGCCTACTATGACGGACCCCTGAACGCTCTCGCTATTGTCCTCCCGCCTAGCAACGGAAGACAAGCGACACTCGCGACTTTGACCATTACAAAGTCTGGGTGGTTGACCAACGTGGCCGACAACATCTTCACCACTCTCCAGAAGGAACACCCCCAGCTTGTGTGGACCGTAAAGGAGGACGACGAGAACCTTGCCTGGTTCTTCGACAAGGCCGATGGCAGCATCACCCGGAACGGCGATGTCATGTTCTGGTATGGCATTGAGAACGGCGACGAGATCATCAAGCTGATGAAGGATTTCACCGAACACGGTAGAGCCATGCTTGGGGACTCCAACCTCGAGTCGCGCCTGCAGCGTGCTGCTGCCGGCAATGCCAACAATGCCGCCAGACCTGCTGTCCAGCAGCAAGCTCGCGGCTACTCCACGCTGGCTCGCCGCCCCATTCTCTCGACTCCCCTCTTCGGACAAGCCAAGGGCCGGGGTTACATCACCCAGACCAACCCCAACCCGCCATACGGCAAGAAGAACGCTTCCATGGACCGACCGGCGAGGGTAGCGCTCATTGGAGCTCGCGGATATACTGGCCAGGAGCTGATCCGTCTCCTCGACTCGCACCCGAACATGGAGCTCCATCACGTATCTTCCAGAGAGTTGGCGGGACAGAAGCTCGAGGGGTACAACAAGAAGGAGGTGATCTACGAGAACCTCAGCCCCGAGGATGTCCGCGACATGGAGAAGCGTGGAGAGATTGACTGCTGGGTCATGGCTCTGCCCAACGGCGTGTGCAAGCCCTTCGTCGATGCCGTCTACGAGGGACGCAAGCTTTCCAGCCACAAGAGTCTGATCGTGGATCTCTCGGCCGACTACCGTTTCGACAACACCTGGACCTACGGCCTGCCCGAGCTGGTCAAGAGATCGAACATTGCGCAGTCGTCACAGATCGCCAACCCTGGCTGCTACGCTACTGCCGCACAGCTCGGAATCGCGCCGCTCGTCGAGCACCTCGGCGGCATGCCCCACATCTTTGGTGTCTCGGGATACTCTGGCGCCGGCACCAAGCCCTCGCCCAAGAACGACGTCGAGAACCTCACGGGCAACATCATCCCCTACAGCTTGACGGGCCACGTACACGAGCGTGAGATCAGCAGCCAGCTCGGCGCCGATGTGGCCTTCATCCCCCACGTGGCCGTCTGGTTCCGCGGTATCCACCACACCATCTCCATCCCGCTGAACAAGAGCATGAACTCGCGCGACATTCGCCAGATCTACCAGGACAGATACGCCGGCGAGAAGCTTGTCAAGGTGATTGGCGAGGCGCCGCTTGTCAAGAACATTGCTGGGAAGCACGGAGTCGAGATTGGTGGCTTCTCGGTCGACAAGTCGGGCAAGAGAGTCGTTGTTTGCGCTACTATCGACAACTTGCTCAAGGGCGCCGCGACACAGTGCTTGCGTAAGTTTTTATCCGTGTTCCTTCTCTTTTTGTGAATTGTTTTCATGGGTTTCGGATTTGCTAACCGTGCTGGCAAACAGAAAACATGAACCTCGCACTGGGCTACGCCGAGTACGAGGGCATTCCCGTCATGTAAATTGATGCTGCTACTGCTGCCTTTTTGCAAGACACGAGCGTTTATTCATATTGGCACATTTCAGCGGGCGGGCTGGGGGTCTTTGGTTTTGCGCTTATTTTCCCGTTTCTTCTGGTCGTCATTGGCTGTGTCATTTGTTTGTCCCTTTTTTTCCGGCTTTTCGGATGTTTTCTTTTCCCATAGTAGCAACCGTTCCTTTTTTTCATGGAGTTTTAGTGGAAAAACAAAAAGAGAAGAAAAAGTTAAAGTACTAGTACAGAAGCTTGAAGAAACTGGGTTCTATTTTGTTTGTTTGTGTCTTGCGCGGTCATGCATATTTGGGCATGGTTGGTTGTGCATCTGATCTTTTGATGTCTGTTGGGCTGTCTCTAAGTGGTTTTGGTTGAGTTGAGTGGTGGTGGTCGTGGTGACTGGCTGGTTGGACGGATGGATGAGTGGCCTGGTTGTATATACATATACCTGATATTGGCTGCGTTAAAATATGGCGAGGAGATGGGATACGTACACTAGGTAGGGTAGGCAGGTAGGTAGGTAGGTAGAGTTGCTTGGCAGTGTAGACACGTAGGTACTGGAAAGGAGAGGAGAGTACGTTGAACTTGGATGCATGGCGGTGTTGTTGAAATGATACCTAGGAGATGGGTAAGGTGGGTTGCAGTATACGTACTGCTGTCGAAGTAACCTCGAGAGAGTACACAGACAGGCAATGTAGTTATTTTCAGATAGTTGTCAGTTGGCGATTACAGGGGTATTATCCTCCAACCCTCACATCCGGCAAGGCGGCAAGGCGGATTCGAACGAGATGGGGGAGGGGGGGGGGGTTGTTAAGCCCGACCAGGTTTGTGATGCATGCTGATAAGTGCAGCTTTATTGGATTTGTGCATGGTCGCAACGCAACGGTGCTCACCCCGCAACATACCCGTCGAGGTACCCGTTTGTAATCGCAAGTGAGCGTTTCTTCTCCATACACGGTATGCGATGAATACCTGGTAGACAAGACAGTCGCAAACGAGATGGCGTGAAAAAGAAAAACAAAGCATGTCATTTATTTTTCTCATATTTGTTAAATGAAGTATTTCGATTATGACTTACCTGGGCTGATTGCTGCGTTTTCATCCCGGCCATAGCTCACTCATCCTTACCTTGCTATCACCACCCCTCCTCATCTCCCCGCGAAATCCGGAATAAACGGCCGAGCGGTCGCAGAAGCGACGAGGTTCAGCTCAGCTCCCAATACCCCTGCCCAGCTGCCCAGCGAACGAGGCGTGCATTTAATACCACCACGAGTGCCCAGCCTTTTCCTACCAGCCTGACCTACCTGCCCCCCGACCTTGATGCGAACCGGCTTTCTCCCACTACCTAACTCCTCTCGAAACTCGATTGTTGTAATTACGTTCGACAAATTACTCGGCCCTCTCGAGAGGCGGATTCACAACTCGCGAGCTGTTGACCTAACGGATCCCCTTACCTACATTCGGAGGCGCAAGACGCGAATTCCCCCCGCCGAGAATTGGGGTTCCCACCACTACCACCACAATCACCAAATCCGATCGTGCTGCTCATAGAAATCATGGCACCAGCCGGTGAGCTTAGCAACATTCTTCGCCTCTCGAATTCCACCGCCCAGAAAAACACACGACTAAACTAACCAACCAGTTCCAGACCCCTCATCCCAAATCCTCAGCGGGCGGATCACCAAGCCCGGCCCCCGAACCCCCGTAAAGAAGCCCTCCAGCAGCCTGGCCGCAGCAGCATCAACCAGCGCAGGAGCAAGATCCTCCCCCAAATACGGCTGGTGCCCCGACTGCCGCTTCGGCACCCGCCAGCGCCGCCTCTGCGACCCAGAGGGCAAGTACCCCGGCAAATGGTCGTTTGTCTGCAGCAACAAGAACAAAGGCTGTCGGTTCTGGGAGCTGCTGGCCGACGACCCGATGCTGACGCTCCCGCCCGCGCCGTCACGGAAGCCTGTCTGTCCGCAGTGTCATAGGGGGTCGCTGGTGGAGAAGTGCAAGGATGTGTTTAATTTCAAGGATCGGTATGTCGAGTGTACTCGGTGGCGGGAGGCGGAGAGGCCTTGTGATTATCGGAGGGAACTGCCGAGGGGGGATAGGGCGGGCACGGGCACGGGGACGCGGGGTGGGCTTGTTCCGTTTGCGCTGAGCTTGAGGAGGGAGAGGGAGGCGGCTGCGGTGCCGGCGGAGTATGAGGAGCCTGTGGTGGATTTAACTGAGGATGTAGCTGTCCCGGCTGTCGCTACACGAGGTGTTGAAGATCCCGTCGCCCCTGCGGCTGCCGAAGCGCCCATAGTCGACCTCACGGACGAAACACCGCCACCGCCATCATCAGCCCAAGAGTCAGACTACGGCTCCGACTTCTGGAACCGACTATCCAGCCAGCCGCCAGAAAGGGAAGAGGCCGCCGGCTCGCCTGCAACGCTGGGTAGGGAGGAGGACACAGCAACGCAATACAGCGACCTGGACCCGCTCGAGGAGAGCCTGCTCATCGAAATAGCGGACGGCATCGAAAGGTCGGCGATGGCGTCGGCAACAAAGCCGTCTACCATGGGGAGGTGCGGGTGTGGAAATGTGCTGGTTGCTGCTGCTGAGGCTGAGGCTGAGGCTTCTGGGGGGAAGTGTGTGAGGGGGGATTGCAGAGTGCTAAGAGACTTGGGGCCGGCGGCGTTTCCTTCGAGTTTGGAGGAGGGTGAAGAGAGCGACAGGGATAATAGCCCGACGCCGAGTTTTGGTGGTCGGGAGGAGGAGAGGAGGAGGAGGAGGAGGAGGAGGAGGCGGTTGTCGGTTAGGTTGGGGAAGAGGCCCGCGGAGGGGCGGAGGGCTGGGGCTGGTGTTGCGGCGAGCGCGAGTGCGAGTGCGGTTGTAATGGGGGAGGAGAGGAGGGTTGTTATTGAGCTGGATTAGATACCTACCCTAGGTCAGGTAGATTAGATTATAATTCCCGGGTACGGTGGTTGAATCTACGCCCAGTCCATTATCATGGTTGCTTGCACCATGCTCCAATATCTATGTGGTTTATTATTCACTTTGTTGTGAGAGTGGGTGCGGGAAGTTTAAGTCTGGGGTTTGAAGCTTTCAGCGAGCCGAGAAAACTCTCTTTCCACTTCCCAGGCGCAACCTAATTACCAGGTACCTTAGCCTTTCTTTATCATGTGTCAATCCTGGTCAGACCGCAATGCCGGGTCAGTCCAAGCGGTTTAAGGTTACCCTAACCCATCCACTGCCGTGCGTGCGTTTGATGGGAATTGATTCAGAGCATGGACCTGCCTGAGAGTGGAGGACGGACGGGATGGATGGACGTGTGAGTGAGTGAGTGCTGGGGTCCCACCGGGCCCATCTCCCCTGCGCCACACTACAGTAGCTCGCCGTGCACTGTGGGGAAGCTCCACGATTCAATGTTGTGTTTATTCCATCCACAACCGACGGACCAGACGCGACTTGAGCAATTCTTTTGTTGAGCCCTTAGGGCAAGTGCAATACTAAGTTTGTGGCAGTGGTCTTGAACTTGAATACAATGAACACCTGTACTCTATCGGATCAAAGCCCTAGTTATATGTACCCTGCGTTTGCTCTTCTCTCTGGTCTGTGATTGTGAGGAATAATCAGAGCAGGGATCCATCTGATCTGGGATTATTATTCCGAACCCTGGGTGTCCACTGTCACGTCACGTCACCGAACTTGAACAACCCCGCCTTGCCGCTTCTGACGAGAGCAGACGGGGAGGCTCGCTGGGGACAATTGATTTATTACCCATCCAAGAGACGCGTCTTATCGCGCCTGCCCTGGCTGGCTGCACTTTCACGTTCGGGTTGCGGTTTCCAAGGTTTCACCTTCCCTCACGTTCGCGCCTTCCCGGAGCGAGCTTTGAAAATCACCTACCTACCTAGTAGCTATCTGTCTGTCTGTACCTACACGGGTCCGCCATTATGAACGACGAGCCCACCCTGCCCACACTACCCAGCGCCCGCCGGCCTAGGGAGTCGCCATTTGGGGCTGCCGGGCAGAAGCGTTCTAGAGCAGCGCACACCACCACCCATGCATCTGCATCCTCGTCGAATGCACCCTCGAGCAGCGACGCCGTGTTTTCGAGCGACGATGACCCAGCCCTCGACAACTACGTGCACGGCAGACGCAAGAAGCGATACGTAGGCACCTGGTACGACCAGCAGCCCGCCTCCTCCGACTCGGCCGACTCCGCAATCGGCGACGAAACAGCTCCTCCTGGCTCTGGCTCTGGCTCTGGCTCTGGCTCTGGCCGCCGCATGCCGCTGTCCAGACCGCGTTCGAGGCGTCAGTTCAAGAGGCAGCTCGACAGCGGTGTGTGGATGGCCCTTGACGAAGCACCCACCGACACCGACGAAAACGACAGTCTGCTCGAATTGGCCCCCGCCATGCCTCGATTGGCTCTGGCTGTTCCCAACCCTCCGCGTCCGATGCTGTCGCCCGAGGAGGAGACGGCCCTTGGTATCGTCCGCAGATGTGTGGACGAGGGCCGAGAGATGGTTGATCTCAGGTGAGATGGACACAATTGGCCCCGCACTCTTCACCAGTGTTGTTATGCATTTTTATTCTAACCCATCCTAACAGCGAACTGGGTCTCAAAACTCTCGCCAACTCGGTCGTCGAATCGCTTTCCAATCTGGTTCCGATCCCGACAGTGATGAAAGATGTGGCCTTTGAGCACAAGGACCCGTCGATCAAGCTGTTCCTGTCCAGAAACCCGCTCAAGCAGTTTCCCGGCGCAATTGCCAACATTGAGCACCTGACCGTTCTCACACTGCGAGCAACGCGTCTCACCGAGCTCCCAGGCTGCATCGCGTCCCTCAAGAACCTCCAATCTCTCAATGTCGCCTCCAACTCGCTCCGCTACTTGCCCGCCGAGCTTCTGGAGCTGATGAAGAAAGGCAGCGCGCTAAACGACCTGCAATTCCACCCAAACCCTTTCCTCCAGCCCCGCGACCAGTCCCCCTCGGGTCACGGCAGAGCCGAATACGAAAAGACATTCGACCAGGACACCGATGTCCAGCCCTTGGAAAGCTACTGGACCGGCCTCACCACCTCTCTCCTGTCACGTACTCCTGTCCACTTCTACGACAGCGCACACATTACCCTGTCCGACTTCACCCTCCCGCCCCTAGACGAGCATCTCACATCCGACTCTCGCAAGATAGAACACGAAGACTTCTGGGACCTAGCCGTGCCCAAGACTGTTGCTACCTCCCCGTTCTTCTCCCAAGCATGCAGAGACGGAGTCCAAAAACAAGGGCGACCAGTAGGCGCAACCTCGTTACACGAACTCGCGCTCCGAGCATCCGCGCGCGCCCTCCAACCCCACGAGCTGGAGTTTATAAAACAGGGCGAATTCCCGATCCGCAACCCCGAGGTCGTGGAGCGCGCGGTCCGCATCCATCGCGCGGGCGGCCAGAAGTGCTGCGTCTGCAAGCGCGAGACGTGGAATCCCTTGACCCAGTGGCTCGAGTTCCGCGAGGTGTGGCGGACGCATGTGAGCGTTGTTGTTGAGAACGGCGAGCCCGTGGAGACGGAGAGCATGGTCAAGATGGGGAATACGGATGAGTCGTTTGTGCCGTTTGTGCGCAAGGGCTGCTCGTGGCCGTGTATCCCGCTCCAGGCGGCCGCGCCGGTGCCGGAGCCGGAGCCGGAGGTGGCGGAGGTGATGCAGCTTGTGGACGTGAATGACTTGGACTTTCCCTAGGTGGGTCAATGGTTCTGATGTTGGTCGGGCACGGCTGTCGAGCGAGCGAGGAAGGTGGGTGGATGGGGGGTTTACGGGATAATACCGTCGGTGTCTGGTTGATAGCAGACATCCATCTGGCTCTGCAATCTGATTTGGGCATGCAATTCAGGCTGCCATGAAAGGCTAGGCTAGGCTAGGCTAGGCTAGGTGTGTTCATGTGGAGATGTGAATACGGGGGAGGTTCTAATTGCACGTGTGTATGTATATGCTTGGTTGGCAAAAAGCCGGCGATTGGCTTTTGTATGTGATGGAATATGTCATAAGGGGTGGAAGAGAGGGACAGAGAGAGAGAGAGCAGAATAATTCGCAAAGTCGCGAGCTGGCCTGGCTTGGCTTGACTTGGCTTTGTCGCTTCTTCGAGGAAGATGCTAACGGCGGCAGCAGCAACCGGGGGCGGGCGTGTGAAGAGGATAGGTCGAGCTATGCTATGCTATGCTACGATATGGAGATAGGAGGATATATCGTCGGTCGTGTATATCTGCCGGTTGGTGGACGGCGTTGGGATGGTCTGGGGCGCATACCTGGTACTTTGCTGTTGGGACTGTGGGTTGTCGGGTTTGTAGCTAGCTAGGTAGGTAGGTAGCTATTGGCGAGGGGGGAGGGGGGAGGGATAATCCACCTATCTCAGGTAACTTGCCTGCTTGCATGAGGTAGACAGTGTTTCAAATAGATGGAGGAAATTTGATGTTGGTTAAGCTAAGATATGTTCAGTCTGACTGGGGTGGATGGTGGATGTAGCTTATCTTATGTTGGGCTGATGGCTGGGATTCGCGATCTCGGTAGCGGATGATGGAATGGATATTGTGCTTATACGGGACAGGGGTATCTGGGGATGTGTGTTTTGACGTGGAGATGGAGGCTGTTGGTTGTATGTATGGTGGGTGTAGGGTAATCAATGTTGTCGATGCGTACCTAGGTAGACACGGTTTCGGCGTGTGTTGTGTTGTGTGAATTACTGAGTGCTCTGCTACACAATATTTCCAGGCGTCGTAATATAGCTGTGATGAACAGCATTTTGTATATGTTTATGCCTGACTTACATGGGTTGTAGTGTGAAACATGAGAGATTATGATTTGAAGAAGTGCGGACACATATTCAACTCTACTCTACTCTAGCTGCTTGTGGGTCAGGTAGGTAGGCATGCATGGAAGGGGTACATACAGTGTCTGCCTACATGTGATAATGAACGATTGGCCGGAGCAATGGGATGACACCTGGTATGAAGTTGTGTGTGTGATGATTTTTTATATTTTTTGCTCCCCTCTAACCCCTATCTGTATACGTTTTTCTTTTTGAGCAATATATCTAAATGTTTATCTCATTCCCAATGACTTTCTCTGGCTGAATCCCCCGGACTGCTCACCTCACCTCACCTCACCCTCGCCGCCATTCACGCACGTAATCCGACACCCGCCCACCTGCCCACCAGCAAACAGCAGATCGATCGTGTCATAGAACCGTGCCAGCGAGGCCTCGTGGCCCGGGTCTAGGCGGTACGCAACAGCCCGCGCATGAACAAAGGCAGCCCACTCAGCCGTCATGTCATGGAACTTAACAACGCCGAACCCCGCGGCCTGTAGGTCCTGTGTATACGCCTCGCGGCTGGGCAGGTGCGGCGCAAAGACTACCTCGCGCAGCAGGCGGGCTGTCTCTTCGTCGAGCGGGCTCTGGGTTGCGTAGAAGTCTTCGATGTATAAGCCGCCGGAGGGCTTGAGAAGGGCGCTGGCTTTGCGGAAGAGACGCGCGCGGTCGGGGATGTGCATTATGCAGAGGAAAGAGACGATGTGGTCGGCCTTGTGGGGGAGGGTGAGCTCGAGGAAGTCTGCGTTGATGGAGGTTGGGGGTGTGGCTTTTGTGGTTGTGGTTTGGGGTGGGGGGAGGACGGTCCGCTGGTTGATGGTCTCGGCCAGCTCGTAGATCTCGGGCTGCAGCTCGATGCCGATGGCGGAGACTCCGTGTTGGTGGTAGAGGTACCGGCCTGTGCCACCGAAGCCGGAGCCGAGGTCTAGCACTGTCTGTCCTGGCTCGAGACGGAGCTCCGCGGCGGCGTTGGCGATGGCGGCGTCGCCTAGGTAGTGCATGCAGTCGAACGAGGCCGTGTCGGTTGGCTCCCACTGGGGTTTGGACTGGAGGGCTGCAACGGCCTTGCGGGCGCGGTCGAGGTTGTAGAGCGCCATGTGCTCGAGGGTGGATTCTTCTGGGGGGGATTGGGAGCCCATTGTGGATTTGGCAAGGGCGGTGTATTGTGAGGAGGAGAAATAGGGTAGGAAATTCAGAGGGGGATGTGTATCAGGGGGGATGAGGAGAGGCAAGAGGTGAGGGAGGAAGCTGTTGACTGTGGGATATACCAGAATATGATGCCCCCGGCCAGTCTCGAGTAAACAGCAGCCCTTACTTAGTTGGGGAGGGGATCCAAGAGCAGGGAGGAGGAGGACATGACGGGATTCGACCTGGGCTACTGTAGGTCTCAGCCCTTCTCCTCCTCCTTTCTCCTCTTCGACTTGTCGGAAAATGTTCTAGACATGCATACCCGAACGGCCCCTTGGCCGCGTCGAGCAGTGCTTTGCCAGCATCCTTGATGGCTTCATCAAGGCAGGCAAGGTATGTGTATACTTATCCCGTCACCCTCATAGCAGCAGTCCACGTGTCGGGCCCCATGATGGATGCATCTGCAGAATGACGGTCAGCTGCAGTGAACTAGGAGGAATATAGAGCAAGGCGCCGACCAACCGGGATTCTTGATGTCAAGGAATGCCACAGGGGGTAGTTTTGACCGACTCTTGATCTTTTCCGCTGATCTAGCCGCATATTATTTACCTGACATGCTCACCAGTGCTCACTCATCGGGGAGGTGATATCTATACGTGCCCTGTACCCGACGAGTTCTCTGATTTTTTTTTTATTTTTTTTTTTGGGGATCATCATCACACATTTCCGTGATACAGCAGCCCAGGTTAGGCATAGGGGGAGTCGATCCGATTCGATTCTACACGTCGTAAACCGGTACGGGGCTGAGGGTATGCATGTTGTCATCGCATTTCATTTGTGGCCAATGCAGATGCTGGGAAAGTCCGATGTTCGGATTCAAGATATGGGCATAACTGGGTCCATGTTCAATTCTTTCCTGGGCGGTAACATTGAGGATTTTTTTTCTTTTGAAGAGGAACGAGAATCCCAAGAATTTGAATGAGGCTTTCTACATACAATATAGTATAGCCAACTGAGAGTGGACGGCACCCACCCACTCCCCTGGGATGGCACTGTCTTTGGGTTTCGTCTGGCGAGCCACACAGAGCAGGCTGCTCCACAACCTGGAACCTGGAAACCCTGGGGAAAACCCCCACACCAACTGTGCTGACTACGTGGGGTGCGGGCCAGCATCTGCACTTGCAGCTGCACCAGCTGCTCACAGGTGCCTGTGCTGCCCTGTCCGGGGTGGGCTTGCCAGACTGTCTGATGGTGCCGGCCAGCCTCAAACGTCACTTTCAGACGTTCAGATTGGCGCCTCCCTGTCCGAGCTTGGAGCTCCCTTTGCACAACCATCGCGACTGAGGTCGCATCTTTCTGCGATTCATCTCAACCACCTCCAGCTCGAAACTGGAATGGAGAAGGGACTGCGCTAAAAACAGCAACAACATCATCATCAATCAATCCTTGGCTTGCGCCTAGCTCAAGGTCAGAGCAGTGCGCAATCGCGTCGCCGCCACCAAGCCAAGCCGCCGTCGGTCAACCCGCGACGACGACGACAACGAGAAACTGCCACGACGGTCAAACACGACCACGGTCAACGACGACGACATCATCATGCTTCCACCACAGCTATCCGCCTTCCTCCTCCTCGCCCTCCCGTCCGCCGTCCGCGCCGTCTTCCAGGATGAAGTCGGCCACATCGACTACCACTACGAGCTTCTCGGCGTCCCCCAGCGCGAGACCACCTTCTTCCACCGCCCGAGGCGCGACGCCAAGGCCAGCCTGCTGTACACCCTAAGCGATGTCGGCGTGCTAGGTGCCGTCAACCCGACCAGCGGCGCCGTGCTGTGGCGCCACCTCCTCAACAGCACCGCCCAAGATGCCGGCGGCTTCCTGCGCGCCGGCGAGGGTGAGAACTGGGTCGCCAGCGCCCTCGGCAGCTCGGTGCACGCCTGGGATGCCGTGAGCGGGAGGAACAAATTCTGGGCCGACTTTGGCGGCGAGGTCAAGGACCTGGAGATCATGGAGATGACAGAGAACCACAGGAAAGACGTCCTGGCCTTGTTCGACGAGAGCGACTCGACCGTGTTGAGACGCCTGAGCGGCTACGACGGCAGTCTGGTCTGGGAGTTCAAGGAAACCACAAAGGATACCCCGCTCCAGGTCAGCACCAACGTCGAGAAGGTCTTCGTCATCAGCCTGCACGGGAGCTCTGGCGCATACAACCTCAAGGTTTCTACGCTGGATACCCTCACTGGAAGACGCCTGGACGAGTTTGTTCTGGGGTCCAAAAGCGATGTCCACAGCAGAGAGGATGTCATGTTTGTTGGCGCAAACTCGGCGGCCCCCATCGTTGCCTGGACCGACGACTCGCTCACCAAACTCCACGTCAACGTGCTGGGAACCAAGTCTCGTCAGGAGTTCGCGCTCCCGGCCGACACACTTGCTATCGAGATCCACGCCCCCCATCTTGTGCAGTCGCAGCCCCATTTCCTCGTTCACAGCAAGACGGCCGCCGGAAACACCGCCGATGTCTATCACGTCGACCTCAAGACCAACACCATCACCAAGGCATACAACATCCCCCTCCAGCCCGGCGCAGGTGCCTTCTCGACAAGCTCTGAGAACGCCAATGTGTACTTCACGCGCATCACCGAGGGCGAACTTGTCTTGCTGTCGTCGTCATCCCCCGACGTGATTGCGCGCTGGCCTCTGGAAGCGGGCGAGCCCAAGACACACCCCGTCCACGGCGTCTCCGAGGTCGTCAAGAAGACCGCCGGCAGCGCAGGGGCCGCTTACGCCGTCAGGTCAGCAGTTGTGACAAGCAATGACGATTGGGTCTTGGTCCGAAACGGAGATGTCGCTTGGACCCGTCCGGAAGGCCTGACTGGCGCCGTGGCTGCCGTCTTTGCCGAGATCCCCGAGAGCGAGGAGCTGGCCAAGAGCCTCGAGCAAGAGGCACACAGCAATCCATGGGCCGCCTACGTCCACCGCGTCAAGCGCCATGTCAACGACCTCCAGTATCTCCCCGAGTACCTCGCCAGCATCCCCACACGCCTCATCGCCAGCGTGCTCGGCACCGAGGTCTCCCCCAAGGCCGGCAAGCCGAGCCGCGACAGCTTCGGGTTCCACAAGCTCGCCATCCTCGCCACCAAGCGGGGCATGATCTACGGGCTGGACGTGGGCAACAAGGGCAAGGTCCTGTGGGCGAACAAGGCCTTCGATATCCCCAAGGGCAGCACATGGAACGTGACGGGTATCCAGGCCCACGACTCCATCGGCGAGGTCACCATCCACGGCTCGAACCATGACTACGTCGTCTTCAAGTCGGACACGGGCAAGATCCTCCACGAGGGCGCACCCGAGGCGCAGGTCAAGACGCAGAGCACCGCCGCCGTCGACAACCCCCACGGGGCAGGCCATCTCCTCCTCCCCGTCGGCCCCAACGGGGATATCATGGACATCCCCACCGAATGGGCTCCCAAGAAGACCATCGTCACTCGTGGCTCCGCCGGCGCGGAGGATCTGAAGGGCGTCATCTTTGTCCCCAACGGCACCGTCTCGTCCCCCTTAACCTCGTGGACCTTCCCCCTCCCCCACGGCCAACGGGTAGCCCACATCGCCACCCGGCCGTCCCACGACGCCGTCGCCTCCATCGGCCGCGTCCTCGGCGACCGCAGCGTCAAGTACAAACACTTGAACCCCAACACCCTCGTCCTCGCCGCGGCCAACGACGCCGCCTCGACCCTCACCGTCTACCTCCTCGACACCATCTCCGGCGAAGTCCTCTCGTCCACCAAATACACCGGCGTCGACACAAGCAAGACAATCGAGTGCGCCATGGCCGAGAACTGGTTCGTATGCACCTTCTTCGGCGAATACACTCTCCGCGACAACCCAACCCAGTCCATCAAAGGCTACCAAATCGCCGTCACAGACCTCTACGAAAGCGAGTTACCCAACGACCGCGGCCCGCTAGGCGACGCGCAGTCCTTCTCCTCCCTGGACCCCATCGAATCCCCCACGGGCCTCACCCTCCCATCCGCCATCTCACAGTCCTACATCCTCGGCGCACCAATCCAAGCCCTGCAAGTAACCCAAACACGACAAGGCATCAGTACCCGCCAAGTCCTAGCCTACACGCCCACTACACACGGCATCGTCGCCCTCCCACGCTTCCTCCTCGAGCCCCGCCGACCCGTCGGCCGCGACGCTACCCCCGCGGAAGCGGAGGAGGGATTGATGAAGTACCACCCCGTCATTGAGATCGATCCCAAGAGCGTGATTACGCACGAGCGGGACGTGGTTGGTGTGCGCAGGATTGTGGTCGCGCCGACGATTGTCGAGAGCACGAGTCTGGTGCTGGCTTATGGGATCGATGTCTTTGGTACCAGGGTCGCGCCGAGTTTTCTGTTTGATATTTTGGGCAAGGGGTTTAATAAGGTTACGCTTGTGGGCACTGTTGCGGCTATTGCGGCGGGGGTGGTTGGGTTGGCGCCTATGGTGAGTTTGCTTTCTTTTTCCCTTCTCTTACAAACAAATGAACATACCAACGCAGGGATCGTTTGTTTTGTTTTATTTTGGTTGGTTGGTTGTTGTGCTAACGGATGTTGTGTTTTGTCTAGGTCCGGAGGAAGCAGATCGATGCTAGGTGGAAGGCGCCCATGTAATTCTTACTTACCTGATGGATGGACGGATAGATGGGTGAGTGGGTGGGTGGATGGGTGGAATGGGTCAACGTTGTAAGCATAGGTATACATATATAAAACGCGAAGTAAAGCATTGTTTGAACTACCTAGGGATGAATAAAGAAAGACACATGGCTATGTTTCCTTGTTGCTTTCTTCATTCCTTCCAGTGACTCTTCAGGTTGTGACTTCCCCATCCCACATTCACACAAGCATTTGAATAGCAAAGAGTCAGAAACTCGTGCGTGTCGAACTAATAAGACCGTCAAGGCAAGGGCAAGAGCAAGTCTGTCGATAGTGAGCCCACAGTCTTGACTTGTGGTGTGACAACAACAGTCAAGATGGCTCAATCCGCTGAAGATGCCAGTCAGCCACTCACTCAGGGGCATCGAAATATCGGCTTATGAAAAGGAAGCACCTCTCAGCCCCTGGACTCCTACCTGCATCTCGTCGAAAAACAAACAAGACCATCCATCATCCGACCTGAGTTCCCCATACATACCTGCCAACTCACACACACAAATCACTTTTCTCTTTCTCTCATGGAGTTGGGATTCGCGGTAGGGTACGGGATAAAGTCCGGAGAATTTACGTCCATCGGAGCATTGTCAGCATCACCTATTCCGATTGGATATTTCTTTTTTTCTCAACACAACGCACTCCGAGAATCCCGGACAGACAGACAGACTGACTGACTGCATGGCATGGCAGGACAGGGCCAACAACGATCGAACGACGACACGCGTTCAGATGAATGACTTGAAACACGACACAACGCCGCCCCTTTCCCCCCCTTTCCCCTTCTCCGCCCGCCTGCCCCCTTTTTTCCCCCGCAAAAGCCCCAAACGCATGTAGATTACCTATGTATACTATACTACACACATGTTTGGTGGACAGACAGACAGAATTGGGGATGCCGGTAGCGATTTCCCCGGATAACGGGGCAACCAACCAACCAACTCAACGCACATGGACCCGTTGGAGGCCTCGCCTCGCCTTGGCTTTTCTAGAAGCCGTGAGTGATCTGCGCCCGCTTCGGCCAAGCCAAGCAAGGGAGTTTCGGACACGCACGCACGCATGTTGCACTACATCTGATATCTGTCTGCGACATTGGTTGCCCTGGTTTTATTCGTTTGTCGTCGTCATCATCAGGTTGCTGGCCAAGCTGAAAAAAACAAAGCAAGGGGGGGAGTTTGCTCGGCGGGCGTCCGCCCCCCCTGAACAAGCCCACTTATCAAAAGAAAGAAAAACTTGGAGTCTTCCGTGTCCAAGACATCGCCGCCGTGGCATTCTCAAGACAAGGCAACCTTTTTTTCCCCTTCTCCACATACAACACGCGTTCCCGGATACCTGGAACCGGCCGGGATGATCCCGCCACATGCACAGCCCCCCTTCATTGTGTGGCCTCCCTTAGCCGCTTTGGGCCGAGGAAAGGCGACCGTGTCACGTCTGTGAAAACGACAGGTCAAGTTATTCCCTGGACCAGGCAACGGAAGAGGCGTTAAGCTTCAATTGAACCATATTGCTGTCTCGCCCTTGCTTGGAAGTATGTGGCAGGACTGGCTTCGATTGGTTGCTGTTATGGTGGAGACGTGATATTGGACACAAGACCGCGGGGCTCATCCGAGGGGGGGCCGACAGGATTTGAGTGTTTTGCGATAAAAATAAAACATATGAACCATTCTGAATCTTTGAGAGGCTGAAGACACAATCTCGGCCAACATACGCCTAGAGGACGGGCGCCTGGGCTTTTAGTCAGTCAAGCACTGTCCGAGTCCGTGTGTGACACGGATATGACGATTCTCTTGGTGGCGGAGTTGATAGCTCTCACCTCAGACAGGGCGGTAGTGACCCACGGCAATGGAAGCGACCGAACATCCGATTTCTGGGGTTGCGACGATTTGTCTTGGATCTGAGTCCAAGACAAGGGCGATCTCATCTCACGTTTCCTTGGTCTCGTGTGCTTCGGCAGGTGCAAGACTCCGCATGCCTGCCCGACCCTGGGTGCTTGGAAGGCCCGCTGCTATAGCAGGACAAGATGTCAGCCGTGAACGAGGCCGACATGTGTGGACAAACCATCGCGCCACACCCGTCCAACGAAGCGATGTTTGCTTGTCCTGGCTGCTTGCCCTGTGCTGGCCTCGAGCTTGGCTCCCTGTCCATAATGAGGGAGTCGACGGGGTCTGTTGCCTGATACCCGGAAGAAGTCCTCTGGACACTCATCCGGGTAAGGCAAGGCCTCTAACCGACGATGCTCCGAAGGCTGTTCAGGCGTCAAAATGAAAGCCATGTTGGAGGACAGCACTGCCTCTGAACCCCCTAGCCGTACCACATGTAGACGGGACGGTTCCGATCAACGTCGTTCCTTTTTCTCATGCCAGCCACGTCACCCACACCGTCGCTCCTCATTCTTCGCCCGGTATAGTCCTGTTCAGATTGCTTTTTGTCGGTGCTCGGCGTCCCAGGGCTACTGGTGTTGTTGACGAGTGGGTACCCAGAGAGAGAGAGCCCGAGAGGCGTGAGAAGGACTCCCCTCTGGCTCAACCCGCAAGGCCTCCATGCATATGCACTTCCCGTGAAAGCCGTGAAGCTGAGCTGGGCGGCTTGGGAAACTGCATCGTCAAGGTTATATTCACCAGGGTATCCCAACCGCCCGCCCCGGTTCCCACATGCCATCGCATACGTGGAGCGAAGAGCCTACATGAGCAAAGCATGCCGCTCTGGGTTCTGCAACCGTGGCGTATTTCGGTCAGCATCCCTAGCCTCACCGCAAACGGCATGGGCCGTAAGGCAGCAGGGTATGTTGATGCGGAGTCTTCAAACTAAGAAGCGGTGAGGACCGTGGGTAAGGTGTGTGGTTTTGTGTCGTGATTGACCAGGCCCTGACAACGGAGTCTGCAGAGTCCATGTTACAGTGCCATGGACGCTCACCGGCGCTGTGAAGTTGGTCCCGATTGCGGAAGGCGTTCGGATGTGCTGGCGAGGTGGTGCGCTTTTGGGATCATCTGTCTTGGATGCCTTTTGCAAACTGCAGCCTCGAACCGTGCCCAACTAACGGCGAATAGTGCACCACAGACGGAAGAAGAAAGACATGCACAATATCTGGGAGGCGGCATTTGCACCTTCACCCTCTGGACCATGGTGAAGAGAACAAGGCGTAGTGTCTCGCGGACCAGGAGGTGGATAAAGAATCCGGCTGCGTTGTAGAAAGAAGCAGTCTGTGTGTTCAGCGGCTGCCAAGACGGTAATCGTGCCGTACAAAATGTTTCACGGTGACGGTATGACTCTTGTGAACAAGAGTGAACTGCAAAGGAAACAACGCTGATCAGTAGAATGTTGATGGTAGCCCGTACTGTTGTGCCAGTTGCCTCCGGACCGCTCCATCGCATGAACGACGGGATTGCAAGTTACGCTAAAAGTATCAGTCCAAGTTGGCAGCCGATACATCCCAAGCGCGGCGGCTCACCTGGTGTTCAGAAACCCTTCATAGATGTTTCCTCTGGGAGCAAGCCCATGTAACAAGGCGGGTAGAGACACGCCGAAGTATCGTAAGGCAATCGATAGCACGAAAAGGAAGAAAAAGAGGCGCCAACGGCCAGCGCCGAGAGCTGACAAGCAAGGCGACGTGAAACGAGACACAAGCCAAGATGGGTGTGCCAGATTCTCCGAAGGGGGGGCGTTGAGAAAGCATCCCGTCCCAAATTCGGTCGCGCCCCGATATAGCACATTAATAAAACATGCAGTGATCAAGTAATACAGCTAATGCGAGGACGACGTGACATGGACATACGGAGTCGGTGGGTATCCAGATAGCCCTCGTATCACCAGTTACGTCTTCCAGATCCAGATGCTTGGCCGTCGACCAAATAGACCACCGGTTCACAGCCTATGCAGCCCGCAGAGTGCAGAGCGTAGCACACGGGCACACAGAGGCAATTGTTGACCGTTGGTAGCCCCTTTTTCAGAAGGAACGTGGTTGTGAAAATCCCAGTAAATTGCTGAAATATTCCGCGGCTCACTGGTGCTTTTTGTTGCATATCAGCATCAACATCCATATCTGCTTATCCCAGAACATCTTTGCCGGAGGGTTTTCAGCTTCAAATTGAGTCCTTGCTTCATGGTTCCACGTCCAGCCACAGATGATCCTCTCATGAACCAATTGAACTCAACCCGTTGATTGTTGTGTGGTGAGTAGTCTGAGGAAACATCGTACAATAGAAAGTTCATGTTTTGCTGGAAATATTCGCGTTGGTGTAACCGACATCAGCCCATTCGTGTGTTCAGGTTGGATTGTTGCCCATCAACGGCTGTCCCCCGTGGAGATGTGAGCCGTGGGACAAAGAATTGTGTTGGTGGCATATTGGATCAAGAGGGGAAAATCTCAAAGGGTACACGACCCGACAACCCGACGACCAGCCTGGCAGAGACGTCGTTCGTAAGGGTCGTTAAGGTGAGAATGCAAAGCTTGCCCGCGCGCCTTCTCATGTCCTGACGGTCATTGGTCCTGAGATGACAGATCACCTGCGCGCCAAGTCAAGCATGACCACAACCAAAAGGACAACGGCAGCTAGCCAGTTTCGCCAGCCAACTTGTCGGGCACCATTCCTCGTGCCTGACGAACTGCTCTGATTTGTGACGGCTTTGTATATCAGGCTGGTCAACATATTGCCCAATCTTCCCAACTGCCCAGGCCGTGAAGGGTCCATGATCATACATGTATCACTTTTGTTTCTTGCTGTGCTGTCCGTCTGTCCCGGTCTTCACTCGCGTCATATCAACGTCAAGACGTCTTCGTGGCCAATCATCATAACTCGAGAGCCGTGCGTGGCGGAAAACATTCAGCGACCCACCCCGTTGCTGTGGTCAACACTGGCTGCCAGATGCAGAGAAAGTCGGCGAAGTTCAAGGCAGGAGCTCTCCATCCCAACGACCGGTCGCTGTCTAACCTTTCCAACCCAAAGGTAGCCTTCAATTCGGGTGGCACCTCGGGTGGAGAGCAAATATCCAGGCAAAGGAGGCATCCTGCTTTCACTCGCCAGGAACATGAGGGACTTGTGCGAATCAGGAGGCCCTGTGTGTCTCGTTGCCCCGTGTGGCAGCGACGGTGAAATAAAGCGATACGACAGCGCGAATAGGCGTCTGTCTGAGCTTTGTCCCTGAGAGTTGCACGGCTCGCTCGCTCATCCCTTCGAAGGGAATACTGAGGGTGGCCAGTGGCCAGTAACTGACGCGGAACCAGCTCACATAAGGACAGCTGGGTGCTTCGTGGCAGCCAGCTCCCAAGAAGCGTTCCGACGCGTTGTTGACAACTAATCCGCTCGTTTTCATCGTCAGGGTTAAATCAGGGGCGAGGACAAGGTGGGGCGAATCAGAGGTCGAACGCCACTCATGGTGAGGCGTCCGCCTCAGTGGCAAATCGCAGCATTCGGTCTACGCTATCCTGTAAAGAGGTCAGCACGTTTTCTTCTGCACAATTCACTCAGCTTTCAGCTGGGAAATGGCTCACGTGGGAGCGGTCTCTGGACGGCAAGGCGAGAGATAAAAACGAATGCAATGGTGAGATTGCTGGCACCCGAGAAAGAAGCCAGCTGTGACAGTGTGGCAGCCCCTTTGGGCCAATTTTCATCTCAGCTCGAATGGGACACCGTTTAGGACTTGGCCGGCGTCGCGGTGACCCTTCCAAGAGGGCGTGTCGGTCACGGTCCGGGAAGGTCAGACGCACGCATGCAGTTTTGCAATGCCCATGGTCGGGGGTCAAGGAACGCTGCTAGCCAGAGAAAGCAATGAAGGCGAGGATTGAAGCCCCAGCATGAAAGCCTCAGGGCGAAGAGATGGCGGGGAGTTGAATGGGGGGCAAGGGGAAAACAGCTCGATCGGACAGCGCAGAGCACTTGAGAAGTGACAGATGATACCTAAGTGAGGCGTGCCCAGGTCGCATCGCAGCCTGGAATGCATTGCAGGACAGAGCTGCTCCTTCCCTCCCCGGGCCGGAGCGACTTCTTCGAGAGGGTTGGGACACACCCCGTGAACAAAATGAGATAACAGCCACCTCATGAAGGCAGGCACGCGGGCGAATGTTTCTGTCGATGCGCTGCGCGCCTTCCATTTCATCATCTTGTTCTCACCATCGTTCGCTTCCCTATCTGAGGTAATCTCCACCGGTGTTGCGTGTGGTGGGTGCCTGTCGGGTGGCTGGCAGCCCCAAAGTGGAAGGCATTCTGCCAGGCAGGAAGGCAGGTGGTGGGCAGCGCTCCACAAATTGGAATTCTATTGGATGTAATTGCACGGACTCATCCCGTCGTTCTTTCCTTATTACCTACCACCGTAAGTTACCAGGTAGAATGGATGCCAAAGTGCAGTCAGTACACGCAGCGTAAGGTTGGGAACTGTGAGTCTGTATCAACAGAAACAGGCCTGGAGCAGCCATCTCGGTGAGAGCCGGGTTCGTGCATCTATCGGTAAATACAAGTACACAGTCTTACCGAGCCTTGTCGATCGTCCTGTTTCATTTCGGTGCTCTGTTTGTGCACCAAATTCCAATGCTGGGGCCTGGGTGGGCTTTCCCTATCACTCCAAAAGTGAGGCTCTGCTTTGCGAACCGTTTTGCGAACCACCGTCACCCCCTGCAAGGCGACCATGTACCATGGGCGAAACCTACGCTAAGCCTGACCCACCCACCCCTCCGATCACACTAGCACACTAGGCACCCCACCTCATGCTCGGACGCTGGTACCTAAAGTCGAGGTACCCCTCGCCGCTCTAAACAGGGCCCGGAGGGAGCACAACCAACGCCCGTTGCGCTTGCTCGTCGCCTCGTCCGCGGCCCAGCAGAACCTGCGATTGCATTTAGGTATCTCTTTACCTCCAACATTTCGATTCCTTGGTCTGTCTCTTCAACACAGAGCCGCATCCCCTTTGCTCGCCGTTACATTCATTTCTCGTGACCCCCGTCCGTCGGTGGGCCCCGCATTAAACTCCTTGTTCTGCGCCCAAAAAAAAATCCCTCGCCAGTCCGGCCAGTCAGTCGGTCCCTCACAATTTCTTGATTACCAACCAAGCCCCACCTTTTCCGCCGCCGCCGGATGCAGGCTGAAGCTGGAGTTGAGGGTCAACGACGGATCTAAGGACAACGGCAGCACCTGAGCACACACCACTCCCCAAGCCCCAAGATATACTGTGTACGCATAGTAGAGTCGCACCACCACCGCCGCCCCCTTGGCACCAGTCTCCTCAGGTGGAGACATGGACCTCGAGAAATCTTGGACTAGCTGGCTGCGAAAGGCTTCGCGACCAACAGCCGGTGCCGCTGCAAAGTCGCAAAAGGCCCTTGTCTGTTCGTTATGTCACCATCAGTTCCAAAACGGCCAAAACGGCCATGACTTCGACGTCTTCAAAACCCACATTGCGACGGCCCATGCTGGCGCGCTTGCACAAAGAACCACAGAAGAGGACACGACCGAATGGATCAAGTCCCTGTGGGAAGCTGCCCAGCTGCCAGCCGAAAGGTCCGTAGGCTTCCGTGCTCGCTTGGCCCGTCGTTTTCAAGCTCGCCAGCTAATGTCAAAAAACAGCGCCAGCTTGGACGTCAACCCAAGGACCGGGAAGGTAGCTCCCATTATTGAGAGCAGTCAGCAGCTACCCTCGTCCTCCCACCCGTCCAACCGGAGAAAAGCAGCAGATCCTGAACCACCTCCAGAGTCTGCCGCTAGGGTGACGCCGCCCAAGCAGGATCCGAGCTCGGGGAAGAGGAGCCCGGACGCAGTGAGCGACGGAAGTCTTAGGCGGGAAGGATCCCGGAGCCAATCGCCGCCCAAGCGGTCCAAGGCCACCCGGCCCACCTCCACATCCAATCTCACCAAGGATGAGTTTAGCAGAGGCCCTGCACCCAAGGGGAGGTTGTGGAGTGCCGACGACGACTCGGCGGCGAAACCTCGTCCTCAGTCCTACGATAAGTCCAATGTGGCCACCAATCACCGGTTGCGCGTCTCGTCGGGGAAACCCCCGCGACAGCAGGGTCATCAGTCACAGCCCTCGGCTCACCGGACGACGTCGAGCCAGCCCCAAGTCGAGGAAGAAACGTTCGAGCTCATCAAGCAGCCCGAGACTCGACCAATCTCCCAAGAGCAGCTTGTGGCAGAAGTCAAGGGCATCTACGCCGGTCTCGTCATGGTTGAAAGCAAATGCATTGAGGTCGACAACGCCCAAAATTCCCAGAACGATCCGAACAACAAGCTCAACAACGAGCAGTGGCAGGCCTTGATCGCTTTGCATCGGACTTTGCTCCACGAACACCATGATTTTTTTCTGGCGTCGCAGCATCCGTCCGCGAGCCCTGCTTTGCGGAGATTGGCTTCAAAGTATGCCATGCCGGCGCGAATGTGGAGGCATGGGATTCACTCGTTTCTTGAGCTGTTGAGGCATCGCTTGCCCGCCAGCCTTGAACACATGCTCACTTTCATATACATGGCCTACTCCATGATGGCTCTGCTCTATGAGACGGTCCCAGCCTTCGAGGACACGTGGATTGAATGTCTTGGCGACCTGGGGCGTTACCGGATGGCGATCGAGGACGATGACATTCGGGATCGAGAGGTGTGGACGGCCGTCAGCAGGCATTGGTATTCAAAGGCCTCCGACAAGGCTCCAACTACCGGGAGACTCTACCATCATCTCGCCATTCTCGCGAGGCCGACTGCCCTCCAGCAATTGTTCTACTACACCAAGTCCCTGTGTGTCGCAGTTCCCTTCGAATCCGCGCGCGAGAGCATCATGACGCTCTTTGAACCAATCATGGGGCCGAATTCAAACCAGCAATCGAGACTGGCTCCTACCGAGCTAGCGTTTGTGCGAACTCATGGGATCATGTTCAGCAAGAAGTCGACAGAGAAGTTGGAATCGTCAATGGATGAGTTTCTGGGGTCGCTGGATAACCACATCGGCCGTTCCACTCGTCGCTGGCTTGAGCCTGGGTACGTTAGTTCGACATATCGCGTGTTTCTCAACTAACTTCTGCTAGCTATTACATTGGGATTTCAAACTGCTGTGCAATTGTTGGTTACGGAAACGAGAGAAACCCTGTCTTCAATGCCATCAGGCAGATTGGTGTCGATGAACCTCAAGACCAGCTCATGGCAGGCAGTGAGATGGACGAGTCGACGCCCAAAGATCTTTCGAGCGCCCTCAAACTGGCTAACAGAACTCACAACGTCGTGTTGCGACGATTCGGCGACCCAAACATCCTCCCATATCTCCATGTAACTTTGGCCTTCATCTATCACTTGAGCTCCTCACCCGAGGCCATGGCTTACCTGGCTCCCGATTTTCCGTGGAAGCTGACGGCAGTGATGCTCAATACGTTTCTCGGTTCTTGCGATTCTCACTCTCGGTTCGAGAGTCAACGTTTCCCCCAGTCAGAGAACGCCGAACTTCAGCGGCCTCTTCCTGAGGACTATGCCATGAGGGGCCTCCTTTGGGTTGACAAGTATTTCCCCTCCGACTGGTTCTCCAACGACAAAATCGACGATGACGAAAAATACTTTGAGGTGGCGTCCATGAGCGAGGAGAGAAAAGAACGAGTCCTCTATTTGGGTTGCAGAATTGCGGCAAGGGACGGCACATGGCTTCGCTACGATTCTGATTCTCACCAGTTCAGTGTTAGTCCGCAGTACGACATTGAGCTGGATTCTGTTGCTCTTACTCCGGTCGACAGCACAGAGTACGGCGAGCTACCTGATGCAACGGCCAGCGCTTGAGCTCAGCATGGCGCTTCCCGCCATCATATCAACGGCACACCGACATACTGCCCGGGTCGACGGGCGACTAACAAGCCGAGCCAAATAACAAGCAAATGGTCGAGCCCGTGTGAGTGGGGGTTCAATTTTCAGCCTCTGCAGCAACAGTCTCAACGCTATTTGTCACAGATGTACGGGACAGCAGCACAGCTGCAGACTGGACAATCGATTCGTGGGAGGGCCGTCAGGGTCCACGACGGCATCTTTCAGCACGACAGTTCACATAATTCGCGTGCAGCGGCAGGTTCACTGCCTCTATTCAGGTACCACTCACGCTATGCGAGTCTCGGGGTGCTCGGCCGAGTTCACTGTTCGTCGCTTAGTCATGGACTTGATTTGTTGTTGGAAGCTGAAGTGATGGGAAGTGAGCCTGCAAACGGATTTTTTTGGTCTGCGCACCAGCGGCGGCTCAAGTATTCTGTCTACTCACGTCTCGTGACGCTTGGCTGCGGGAGGGAAAGGTGGTGAAGGAGAAAATGAGAATGCCCGGTTGATGAAGAGCTGAAGGAAAGGCGGGGGTTTGTGCTTATCGAGCAGCTACGATGTGGGACATGAACAAGGTAAACGGACGACTGGTTGTCACGCATTTTTGCTGGTTTATCTAATACTCATCGTGCCCGCAATGGTTTCCTGGCTTGCTCTTTTAGTATTATTGGGGAGGATGTCAAGGGTGCTTCGATCTTGATCGATCACGGCGGGCCTGAGACTGCATGATTAATGTTGCGCTACCGTAAAAACGGAAAAATGAAATCAAAAATTATAAAAGTTACACCCGATACCTTTTCTCGACCTGGTTCGATTACCTAGACTCTCCGATTTAGATTGATCACAGATACGTACCTGGTAATCAAGGTATCAAGGCTGTGTATTGCATGAAGTGCTTGTGATATTCGAATGTCATACACTAGCAAACGTGCCATAGTCAAATGCATAATCTCTCTGGCTGAATTAGCTGTTTGTGAACTCTATCTGCTGTTGGGTACCGTTGACTGCCTGATGGGGGGAAAGACCGTGCATGTTTGTTTGATTTTGATTTTTACATCCAGCTTTCTTTCACTTTAATTACCCCTTGTCATAATTACCACGTGGCTAGGGATGAAACTACGTACGTATCTGATATTAGGCCTGTTTTATTCGAGTTGTTTCAGAATTAGATCAGATATCTGTTTCGACTGCTTGAATAGGTCCCTGTCAAGCAAAACTCCAAATCCCTTGTTTGAATATATCAACAAACTGAAATGAAAGAGAACCAGCCAGTGAAGGGAATCAGTCAGTCAGTAAACCAATGGAGGGAACTGGAATTTCCAACTTTTCAAGCAGGCAAAGCAAGCAAGCAAGCAAGCAGGCGCCGTTGCGACCTTCCCCCGATTGTCAATCAATCAATCTCATGCAGGTTTCTATTTTTTTTTTCTTTTTCTAATGTTTCCTTTTCTGGACCAGGCGGCCGAAATCTGCCTTGAGGCAATCATTTTTATCCTGCATGGTACTGTACCTGAGGTGGGCAAGGTAGTAAGGTCCAAGGGGCACGGGTTCGGAAGGATCGACATTGAAATGCCAATCAACGGCGCAGAAAGTGTTTTTACACCGTAGACCGAGAGAGCCGGCGGCCGGGACAATTGACCCTGAGGTGATTTTTTTTTTTTGGCCCCGAAATACGCGTAGGTCATCATGGATGCGACGACGAATGGGTCCTATCAAACGTCGTCGTCGTCTGCCATGGAATTGTTCCATGGTACTGTAGCGCGCCGCCCGTTTTTACCAAAGCATAATTTAAGCTCTCGCTGCGGCAACTGCCTGGCCTAGCACCGCCGTCTCCATCCAGACCGGGGCAGCGAGCAGGAACCAAACCTACTGAAGCGGGATTTAATAAGGCAGAAAGAATTACACCCGCGCTTCAGATCAATTATTAGCTCGGAAACAAAAACTCCCACCCAACAAACCAACCTTGGCGGAGGTCCCGCTCCATTCGTCCATTGCCGCCCCAGGCTTATTCCGGAAGGACGTGGATGCCTAGTCTCAGTCGCCTTGTTGCCCGTTCTGTTGGTAATCCGCTCACTAAACGACATGCAATGCATCGAATCCCTCTCCAGAACTTCCAGAACCGTGACCGGAGGTGCTAGTCTAATTCTCCGAAAGTTGGGGGGGAAAGGAGCGGGTCTTTTGTGCCTGTTTCGGATCAGCTGCTTGTCGGCCCTGCCTCCCTGAACTTATTTGCCTTTTTTTTCTTTTTTTGCACGAGGGAGGCTCGAGATCCGAAACACCCCTCAGCCGCGACTCGGCCGGGCGAGGGAAGTGAAGTCGTCGGCGTCGACGGGGGGGGCAGGAAACCATTGCGCCAGGTATCGGCAACTTTGATACCGAACAATGACATGACTAGGTCCACCGCCCGCCCGCCACCTTCATCTCACCGAGAATTGGCTGAGCCGCAAACTGCCGCCGCCTCGACTGACGCCATGGTCATAATCGCACCAAAACACGCTCATGAACTGCACTTGCTTGGAGATCCATCCCACTGCGGGGTTGAGGTGGTGGGTGTCTTGTTGGGGGCCCCTTGCCTTGTCCTGCAGTCTGCAAGGCAAATCTGGGTTTGGAAGGTTTCGTTGCCTGCCACGCCTTGCCTGCCTATCCCGTTCCGCTGCCAGGAGTGCGAGGGTTGCCTCGGACCCCAACCGAAACCACTCAACTGCCTTCCCAACCGCTCGCACACACCCAAGGTACGAAGGCAATAGTTCAAAAACTTTCAATTCTTTTTGGATAATGGCATGCACGAATGGAGCTGGCTTGGCTTGCCGGGGGTGTATCCTTTCCAGTGAGCAGCAGTAAGCTGACCTTCCTCCCTTACCTGCCTGGGTTATCAGCCCGGGTCGCCTTATGTGCTGAAAACTCTGTGTGGAATTGCCATTCGGCGAATGAACTGCTCAAAGATCTTGGTCAGTCCCAAGTAACTGGTGGAAATTGACCAATCGAATCCGCCATCTCGGCCGATCATCAGCCGCCGTGGGTTGTGGGAGCACACCCGACAGAGCAACAGCAGACTCGCAGCGCAGGCTCCAGCCCCACGTGAGCCTCCGAGTCCTAATAAGGCGACCCAAGCACATCAGATCGTATTTTGTTTGCCTTGTCTCTGATTGACGGCGCAATCTGATTGCTGTGGCCATACAGTCTTCGAGATGAGCATCCGGCAAAGAGTGGAAGGGGTCATCTGTTCTCAATGTGTACATATCGTGAGAACATGTTCAACGTCACCTCAGCCCTAGGCATAAAGATTTCACCGAAATGCGGTGCGACAAGACTCGGAGCATATCGTACAAGTATTGTAGGTAGATGAAGCACACCGGGTGCCGCTCGTCGTATCGGGGATCCGATGTCAACCCACACTAGCGCAATGCTCGGTCAATTGTGCGCCTCTTCTGTTTGGAAACCCATAAAGCGGCAACAAGAGAGAGGTTCGCAGTTGAGGGGCGGATGTGGGATCGGGAGGGATGGTCAGCTTCCAAGGGAGGGGTTGGGAACGATGACTGAGACCTTCCAACTGCCTGCCAAGCGATCGAGCAGATATCAAGCGCATTAACATCCAATGAGCGGGCATCCCTCTACTGCAAGAACCTGGGAGGCACGAAGAGGCACGTCACCACCGAGATTCAGGCAAGTGCAGTGCCGAGCCGGTTTGGCAGCCACGACCAGCAAACAGGCAGACCCGAACCTCTCTCAAACAATCTGATGTCTTCTCGTGTGGGACAGCCTCGTTCTGAGCGATGCACGTTCCATGGTATACTTGTACAACGGCAGATGCACACCACCCACCACAGTGGATTGCAGCTGATATCCAATCCGTCCTCGTTCGTCTGTCATGCCCTACCCCACATTGCCTCGTGAGGAATTAGGCAACCTACCTACACAAACACCCACACACAAAAATACCCCTCCATCCCCCTCAAGGCTGCCTGTTCTGCCTACTAGAATACCGGGAAATGCCTGCCTCCTCCCTGCCTCGTTGCAATCTTTATCAACATACCATCGTCACGCATTCTATCGTGTGTGAGTGCGGCATGCGAGCTCTTCCCCCCCAATCGTCTTGTCAAATTGCACGAGGCTGGGACTCATCAAACCACGGACTTCTCGAGCCTGGAACCTGGTTGTCGGCAAAAAGAGGCAACTGATGACTGCCTGGACTGCCTTGAAACCAACGCGCCACAGAAGATTGGGACAACATCTCTATGGTTGCATCACAAGGACTAGGGCGGGGCATGACGTCCATATCAACCATACGGTGCAGAGGTCATGCATCAAAGTGCAATCATCTCCACTTCGTCCACCGGAAACTATTAAACGCCAAAACGAGGCAACCAAGCTAATGCCGCGAAGATTGAATCTCGATTGAGCATAATTCTGCTTGTCTCCCCCCAGCCAGGTGGCGGCGCCGACGCCCGACCAGCGAGGCGGTCCCCAATGATATAAAAAGAGAGGCGTTCCATGGCCCACACTCTCTCGCCATGGCTGCTTCCCCAGTCTTGACCGAACGTACCTACACGGTAAAGCCTCGCTCGGCCATGGTGCCGAGACCGCGGAACCCGATGCCTTGTCAAGGAAAGGCCGGGAAGTGCCCATGATGCGCCGAGGACTCTCGCATGTGCTCAGCAGGTAGGATAGCACACAAGGCTACCTGCCCAGTCAACATCATTTCAAGACACAACGGCCTCGGAAAACCCCATCTGGAAGTAGATTGACTCGGAAGACAACACCGAAAAAGACGCAGAAGTTTGTCTGCCTTCTCTGCCTCAAACATGATGCAACCATCAGCCCTATAGCGGCCGAGCCCCGAGCCTCGTCAGATTGTGGATTCTATCCGGTCATGATAGCCTTCCTGGAAGAACGGAGAAAAGAAAACAGGCTTTTGAGCATTTAAGCCACCAAACAAATGTTCGACCGACATGCACACGCTAGCTTTAGGATGTCACACGAAACAACCCCCCCAAAAAGGCTCAAAAAGGCCTCACACCGAACCATGAGCAAGCCGAAGGAGCTCGGGATATGCAAAGGCAAAAGACGCCTTGGCACGGACCGGCTCTTCGACATCGGCAACACCCTCATATGTTTCGTCGTCGTCATCATCATCATCAAGAATGCAAACATCATGACAGCCCATTGATCTAACCTCGTCAGAAGATTCTCCCACCGAACTGGACGAGGAAGCACTGGAAAGTTCGGGGACCTCGAGTTGGTTGCTTGGGCCCATGCCCAGTAGCAGCTTATCCCGTGAGTGCAATGTCGAGATTGATCCATGGCCCTCTTCACTCATTGGCGGGCTTGCATGATCATCTGGCGCCTGGATCGAGCTCTCGATATGACCCAGGGTGTGTGATGAGGTTTCCGAGCCTCCCTCCCGAGTCGAGACTCGTCCCTCCTCGCAAGGCTCCGACTGGTATTGAAGACTGGAAAGCGCCCCATATGCCGGCACAACACCATGCGCAAAGCTCCTTTGGATCACATCTTTGCTGGCCTGCCGGTGCTGCTGGTTCGTATGGCGTGTGAAGACGCTCCATGGTTCAGACGACAAGTCAACGCGTACCGTTGCCCCCCGGGCGTTTTCTTCAGCCTTACTTCGCGATGGTCTTTTTGGCGCCACATACACCGGGAGGCTAACGTCTTCGCCTTCCGTGTGGTTTTGCCTTACATCATCCAGAATGTCGATAATCGGAGTGAAGTACGTCAGCCGAACACGCTCCGCCGGCTGGCCACGATCGTGATTGCGGCCCCAGATCAGTCCCATCAGTGCATTGTCCGTTCGCCGTATCAGCCATGCCCCTGAGTCGCCTGGCACGCCGATGCCGCTCGTCACCCATTGCTTGAGAGTCTGCCATGGCGGAGCGGCCCGGCTGTCCTTGGGGTGCTTGAAAGGCGAATACTGCCGGACCGTCCACTCACGCCGCAGACAGCCACTGATTCGCTGCAGGCCGGGTACGTCGGAGGTATAGCCGAGGGAGTATCCACTAGTCCGCGCCATGGCGTAGACTTCCGTGTTGCCCTCGACTGGGACGTGGGCTTCGACCGCGACATCGCGGTTCGTGTCGAAGCTGGGCACCGCGATGACATTCTTCCCCTTGCTAGCGGGGCCGATGAGGCACCAATCCATCTCGACCATGGTCAACCGAGCGGGAATGTTTGTGTCGCGGAAGGTGAGAGACGGGCGCAGAGTCCCAGATGGGGCACACATGGCGACGGTCCCAACGCTGTATGTCTTGGCGCGTGCGTCTTGGAACTTGTTCATCAAGAAGTCGGGCCTTGCTGGATGATGTACACGCAGCTGCCCGAGTTTGATGGAGTCCTCGAAAGCATGGAAGGCACTCATGCCATACAACTCACCACCCACCCTGATCAATCCCCCGAGCGAAGCGGCATCGGGCACTCTCACCGGCCCAATCGACATGCCGATCATTGGGAATTCCCTATATGAAATGTTTCGCGGCTCGCAAACAGTATCTTTCTCCCCTTGGCCGCGCCCCCACCAGCTGGACTTCTGCACGCTCCCCTTTCGGAATTTGAGATATACAGGATTGAACCTGGACGGGACGGCACGGGTCAACTCGCCACGGATCAGCTGCTCGAAGTCCAGGTCGGCGCCGTCTGTGAGCGTGATGTAGATCACGCGGGGGACGGCTTCGCTCGACATCTCGGGGAAGTTGTGCACGTCGACGGCAAAGTCGGAATTGCTGTGCTTCTGGAGCAGCTCCGTCAGGACCGGGACTACAGCCGACTCCCATATCGAGGCAAAGTCGCCGGCGTCGGATGCTCGGGCTGAGTAGGGTCTCGAAGAGAGGCGGTTGAGTTCTGCCTGGGATGTTGATGTTTTTGGCGATGTTTGATACGACGAGGGTCCGGCATCCCCTTGCTCCTGGGTCAGCTGCCAGCTGTCGGTGCCGTACTGGTCGAAACCATATCCGCATCCGTATTGGTACCAGAAGTCGTTCGATGGGTTGAACACAGGCGGCAGCAAGGGAGGAGGCAGCGGCACACAGTACTGGTCATCGCCCAACAGCGGGAACTCCGGGTATGATGACGATGATGGTGCTTCTTTGGCTGCCCCGCTGGCATGTCTGCCGTACTTGCGGTTATGGGAGGATCGTGTGGGACCAGGCATTGTACCGTTGCCGAGGTTGGAGAGTGGTGATGACGTCAAACTCAATGGTCGATGACAAGGAGAGACAATGGTCGAGATCGTCGCGGACTTGGTTTGGTGAGGTTGTGAAGAGAACAACACAAGGACGATACAGCTGGCGGCGGTGGCGGCAGTTTATATAGCCAACACTGGCCACCGAGAGTGCTTAGACCTGGGGAAAGGTAAGTTGGGAAGGTGACGGGAGAAATCTAGAAAGGTTCCACTGCCCACTCTCTCCCCAGCTCCCCCAATCTGGAACACAACGTGTGGGCAGGGCCATGCAGGTCAGCCAGCAACCCGCCATGGCATGGGCGGGATCTGAGCCAAGCAGACGGATGCATCTACCGATCCTGCGTGGTCAAGGTACAGCAATCTCGAGGCCGTGGGGGTCTAAGAAGGTAAACTTTGCAGCAACATGGCACAGCCAGCTGGTACGCGTGGGTATAACAGTTTGCAGAAGAACCAAGAGCCAAGTACCGTTGACCAACCTGCCTGTGAGCCCAGCTGCATGCATTCCCTTGATAGGGGAAGAGGCCGAGTCTTGCGGTCCGTGTTCTACATATCATGCGCTAGCTTAGGGCTAATGGGCAAACTGCCAACGCAGTGACACGTCCCGTATCATCCTACCGTGTTTCTCAAAGGAGGGATGTCGTGGCGGCGGATCGGATTGTTTAACCCAAGCTGGGACCAGCCTCGTAACAGTCAGCCCGCAGCTCTTGGCCTGCAGGACGATGCTGCCCGATGGGGCCAATTGCCGTGGGCGAACCCCCCCGCTCCCTCGCACCTCCCACGACCCACGACAGCTGAGTCGACCCAGCATATCGGATCCCGGAAGTTTCGTTGAAGCATGCATCCGATGTTTCCTATGCTCCTTCTTTCCCCTGTGCCGCCGTTGCTGGGCACAGGTCTATGTTGGTGAGTGGGATGTCGTGACGAGGATGGCGTGTCATCCCACACCCTGTCAACCTTGCTTGCCAGCCAGCCAGCCAGCCAGCCAGCCTCCCGCGCCGTTTTGTATTCAGGGGGAAAGGGGAAGAAACAAAAACCCCCACGCCCACGCCCTCGGCACCGGTGAACGTTGATGATGTTGAACTCGTATGCACCCGCCTTCTACCTCCTGATTCCACTGCAACGACTGTCCTGTCTGGGGCGCCGTTGAGGTGGGAAAAAGAAACGACAAGCGGTACGTCAACGGTGTATATATGACCTAGACATGCCTTCATGAAGAAGAAATGTAAAGAGAGGAAAAAGAAAGAAAGGAAACCCTTGCAAGGGTAGCGGAGCCACGTAAAAGTCGGGTGCGGTCGGCGCGTCGCGGGCAGCGGCAGGCTGCCGGGCCTTCCATTGATGAGATCGGCAGCCTCACTCAAGACGGCATGCGAACGAACAGCGAGGGATTTTTGTTGCCGCGGGTTGGAGACAGACACACACACACACACACATGAGAGAAGCCCCAAAATAGATTCATGCCCCCGCGGGCGTAACATTTCACCTCGGTTTTCTTCTTGTAGCTGATGCTGACTGCTTTTGCACATTCCTGGCGGCGGCCCGCCCTGCAGCGTCACCTAATGAACCACCCCACACCCCACGTCTTGCGAGGTGTGTGATTTTCACCGGATAGACAGCTGTTCGCAGTGCTCACCGAATGCATGCATGCAACGATTTTAAACCCAGACAAACAAACAAACAAACAACCAAGTCCAGAGGTGCCCCGGAAAAAAGGGGGTATGTAAAGCACGTAAAGCATACAAAACAAAAAAAAGAATTCTTCCTCACGTCCCAAGCCAAAGCCCAAGATCGCAACGAAAAAAAGATTTTCTTCGGAGAGAAGGCCGGTCAGACTTCCATCGACACCCACCCAACCAGAGCGCCCAAAAGGCAAGACCTCCGAAAGAAGGGTCCAGATCATCGACCACTCTCTATACAGCCGCCGGCACACAAAAAAAGGGTACAACGACCGCCCACCTTTTTTTGCAAAAAGGCAGGATCGAGAGTAAAATGGGTTGTGTTTCTCACTGTAGGGCGCCGAGGATATGTATGTAAAGGTCATCAACCCGGGTGGGATCTGTGGCTCCTTTAGGGAACACAAAAGGGGACAGGTACTATAGAAATGATTCTCCTGTTGAAGGGGTGGGATGGTTAGTATCCGGTTGTGAAGAAACCATAAAAGATCCAGATCCAACCCGGGGGGGAGGGCGCGGATTGGGGACTGTGTGATGAAGTTTGGGGGTAGGCTTACTGAAGTATTGTCGACATGAAGAGAAAAAGAGAAAAGAAAAGTAGAATTGGGGAGAGGTGTGCAGTTCTTATATATTGGGCTGTGATGGTCTGTGCGCGTCTGGCGTGTTTACACAGTACAAACTTTTTTTTTCTTTTGAAGGAGGTTTTTTTTGTTTTTTTTTGCTGGCGTTGGGAACCTTGGAGGTCCACTCTGGATCCGCTTCTGTGCTTTGGAGTCGACGGAGATTTGACGGGTTCTTCAATCTGGGTGGAGGTGGCGGACCGTTTGACTCGTGCTAATTTATGCGGTAGGGTAAGGTAATTACTTGGCTGTAGGGTTTCTTTTGGTTTTTCGCAAGGTTGCAGGCACGCTGGCAGGCGGATGCCATTATAGCTGAAGCTTGGAGCGAAGCAAAACACTGCGGCGGACAACGAGTGGGGTTGACGTCTGCGGTGGAAGGTCGGTTCGTGATGGGTGCCGCACGAAAGGTACGGAATTCCTTTTTCTGTGTCTCTCGTTTCGCCGGGTGATCATCAACAGCCAGCAGCGTTGGCAATCAAGGTCTCGACACGTTGAACAGGGGGCAGTATGCTCATTACGGGTGATCTTCAGATGCAATCCCGTCGAGGCCCTACCAAAGGGAGCTTTTTACTGTGAAACATCATCTTTAGTGTACGGCGTATCATGCTTTCCGACCAAACAAGACAGACTTCAAACTGTGATTCGAGATCAGACCAACGAACCAACCAAGCAACCAACCAACCTTCCAAAGGAGATCTCTCGCTTCGGCCCGCCGCTAAAAAAAAAAAAGAAAGTGACGCGAGCCAAAAACGCGGCCCGCACTAAACCCAAAGTGAACCACTTCTGACTGGGGCCTGCACTTTATTTTAGCGTATCCAAACTGCCGGGACCGCGGGTGTGGCACGAGCAGGGGCTCCACAACTTTGTCTTTTTGGCTCTAAGAGCAGGACCGAGGAACGAACCACTGGCTGATTGACACACTTCTGTGGGGCTCAAAACCTGTATTTTCACGTATAAATCACCCCCAGGGCTCGCACTTCTTGTCAAGCAAAGTAAGCATCTTTACCAACACAACCACCTTCATCGGGTACCCAACCTTCCTCTCTCAGCTCCAATTCTCCCCTGCCTGCAGGAGCGGGTGAACGAAGCTGGTCAATCTGCCAAGAGACGACGTTCGCGTGGCGCTGCTCTTCCTGTCATGATTCCTTGAGTCAGACAGTGAGGATGTGGATTCCCGAGGAGGAAGGGTGAGCTGAGCTGGGTCCACGCTGTCACCTACAGTACCATCCAAGCAGAAGCTGGAGGGAAAGATGGTCCCATTCTCCGGTCGGGCCGTCTCCATGATGCCTTCCAATATTTCGTGGCCCAGCGACAACGCCGGCAAGCAAATTAGTCTGCAGTGATGGATGCCGACATCTTCCGGCGGTATCGTTAGCCGGGGACCGCTTTCGCCAAGTCTCCTTCGAGGTTCAACTGCTAGAGGCATTTCTAGCTTTCGGATCTGCACATCAGCGTGCTCTCTCGCGAGGACTTTCGGCCACGATATTCTTGAAATGGCTCATATCAATATCTCCTTTGCCCACTGCATGGGATCCATTCAGACGGGGAGGGACGTCTCTGGTGTGCTGGACCTCGAAGGCGGCTCGGATGGCGAAAAAGCTCCCCGCCGCGGAGATAATGGTACCATCTAGGTAGCCATCGTGTGCTTGGAGATGTACATATGATATCCGGACCGGGACAGGACCTCGCGCCGCATCCCGCTTTGCGGATCCTAGCTCTAACAACGCTTTCGCGATGGCGTCAGTTGTATCTATGTCGGTCTCGGCTTCATCGGCGGTTTGTCAAAGAGCTGCAAGGATACTACTGCTGGTGCCCCGGATCCTCCACCACCACCGCAACATGGCCGTTCCGAATAGGGGGCGAGAGGGTCAGTGGCGAACCTCCCGCGGTCCGCCAGGACTAAGTTGGAGAAACATTGCCGAGGGCGAGATCCATCTGCTATTTTCGATGCGGTGATGTATGTGCACGTTCCAGGCCGTGCTCACTTCGCAAATGAAGATCCAAATAGACAGACCTCTCGAGAGATGGGAACAAACGTCCTTGAGGCAAACTGATTCCATCGAAGCCTAGGGCCATTCCCCCGGTAGTGTCGGCGAATTTGGGACATGCATGTTTCATTTGAAGACATTGCCGAGCGTTCTTCGCATCATCCAGCACCACCGCGACACCTGCCGCAGCGCAACGGGCCGATAGAGCAGGTTCATTCAGTGTTCCTCGATGGAGAGATTACCGAGCTCAATGGCGCGATGTAGGATGCGAGATTGGTCGAGATGCCAGAAGATCGCTATGTGGAGAAACGGTTCGGCAACGGGCCATCCCATGTTGGACCTTCTGGACTCACTTGGTACCAGGTATTTATCGTGGCGGGAGCCTCCGAAACATTGTACGACCGGCTCGCCCCGAAACCCTGTTGAAGAAAGAGGAGGAGCACCCAGAGCCCATGCTCAGACAGGGCATCACCGTTACCAAGAATACCACAGGTTAATAACCAAGTATCATACTGCATCACTGGGGGGCATTAGTACTCTCATTCAGGCTTCTCTTTCTTAGAGATCCGGACGCCGGGGAGGGAGATTTGGTTCCGTGAGAACCGTGGGAGTACGCGGAAAATGTCTGGGCGGAAGTGGTAGACTGGCCACCACGAGCCGGAGGGATAGGTAAATATTGTATGTGACGCGGGAGGAAGGCGAATTCGATGGCCGAGGATGGGAATCTTCCAACCTGGTCTCTGCTCACAACTAGGTACGGTTTCGTGATAATCGTTGGTTGGTTTGGCAGAGGCGGGTTTTGAGCGACCGTGTTCCAGGCACGGGAGGCATCTGGCAATGTGTTCTCCGACGTCTAGCGACAGGTTGGAAAACCAGACACTTGGTAGGAGGTGGCATCTTTTGGTGGAGGATCCGAAATGACCTGCCTTGTTATGATGAGCTCCCAAGGCCCGCTCATATTTACTTGGGAGGAGGCAGCGGCACTTTACTCAGCTTGCTTATTAAAGTGAAGCAAGTAGTCTCGCTGGATCTGATATATCTTTGCTTGAGCTCTCAACTGGAGTTTAAGGGGGAAATGCAACGGTGAAGGGGGTGTGACGGGAGGGTTAGGAGTAGGAGGGTTAAGAGTGGGAGGGTTGCACAAAACCGAAGCACGGACAACCCCCTAAATCACCTATATGTAAATAAGGTGGTTTGTCTGTCTGTCGAGCCCGTAGAGAGAAACAAACAATTCTGTACAACTGCCTCGCCACAAACACCAACACCAACGACAAGAGATATCTAGAGTATTCAAGAAGCCAAAGCAAGGAAAACCTGGCCTTGAGTCAATGGACGACAGTGATACAAAGACGCCGCGGAACCTCCCAGATAGACAGCCATTCTGTACCCAGGGGTTCACCGGCAGTCAGTCACCCACACAACTACAACATATATGCCGCCTGACCCTCACTTGCGCAACGCGGGCAGAGCGGACAGATTCTCAAATGGGCATGGCCCTGTGTGACGACTTCGGCGTCGAAGCAAGTGATATCGGACCGGGACGCCCCCGTTCGGCCAAGTCATTCTCCACTTCATGCGGGTAACATAGGAGACTACATTACCAAGACGCCGTCATTGTAAGGCTATCTTGGGATATGGCATCGGAGCTACGACGGTGTCCTTGTTTGATCTCGCTCCGGTGTGATCAAGTTCTTCTGCTGCTGCTGCCGCGTCGGTGTCTGTGTTTTTGTGACGGTTGCAACATCTGCATGCTGTACTGCCTGCACGAAGCTGGCGATTACCGGGTAGTTAGTCCTGGGCCCGAGCGAGAGTGCGGGTATCGTGAGGGGGTTTCCTTTCCCCCCCTTTTCCCCCTTTTCGTCCCGTCTTTTCGTCTTTTCTTGCCGTCCGTCGTGCTCCACTCACTCATCCCCCTTTTCCTCCCGTAGTCCCCCATGCTCCACCCGCCCAAGTGGATCCAAGAATACATGATTCGTGACATTCACTGCCCCCTGGACCCTGTTTTCACACATCCGGCCACTCCCTGTCTGTCTTATTTCTTTTCTTTGTTCGTCCCCATAGGCATCCACTGCCGTCCCAACTTCCATCAACACATGGCAAGCATCCCAGCTTGTCTCTGAGATCGAGGTCCGCTGGCTCAATGGCAGAGCGTCTGACTACGAATCAGGAGGTTCCAGGTTCGACCCCTGGGTGGATCGACTCGTTTACTTTTGCATCTGCCCCTGACTGTATGCACTCAGTTTTCTCTTTTGTTGGCTTGCTCCTCGACTTTGAGATATGAGCTGGGTGGCGCATGATGGCGGCGGCCGCTCACTGCCTGCAGTGTAACGTCGCTGCCATGGTTTCTTGTGATCTTCGAGGCTTGCAGCCCGAATGTGCATTATCATAAACACCCCTGTCCCACACATACTGTGTGTGATACCCTCTAAATATTAGAACCTATGCTTCCACCATTGCAACAGTGCGGAGGCTCAGCAAGCAGGAATATGCACGTGTTTCGAAGGCACTTTGAGGGAAAGTAAAGTACTGTACGCTTCACCATGCATGTTGCCATCTCCTTTTCGGACACGGTCGAGCACATATACTCGCCAATTTGTCATGCATACCTGGGATGGACTTATGCCACGCTACATCGCACCCGATCAGACCACATGTGATGGGGCTTGCGTGGACCGCGGGGAGAGAGGGCCGCCCTGCATCAGACCAAGAGAGTGTGGTAGCATATTGATCCTTCGAGGCTCAAGAGGGCAACCATGTGCCCTTTGCTGGGCCAGGCTCCCGCAATGCTGACGTATCATCCAGCCATTCTCAAGCCCAATCTTTCCTCCATCTTCAACAGAGCGGTGTGAAGATAGGCCCCACCGTGGGGATCTTGCTGTGTTCAGGGATACTCCTCACGATCTCATACGGATGTGCCCAGACCAGTCCCACGTTCTAGACTCGTTGGAGCGAGAACCCGACAGGTGGGACTGTTGTTTGAACTCGGAACGGTCCCAGTGCGGTACTCTCTCAACCATGTCGTCACCGGGTCGGGTAAACCTGCTTCAACAGTGTATGACTCGCTCGCTTGCATTATTACCAGTATAATGTTCCCAGATGCACGCCCAATGAGTTATATCACAGGAAGATGCGGTGAAGGTATAGGGTCGTTGTTTCGGTGTCATTGGCCTTTGCTCGTGACAGATGGCGTTTTGGGGCGGACGGCCTTCCCTTGGAACACCAATGCCATACTCCGTCAGAGAGAAGGCCTTTCCATCGTCTGATCAGGGAAATCTTTAGATGAGTCTATGCCTGGAGTAAGCCCCGGTTTTGAGTGTAGCCCAATTATTGCTCTGTTTTGCTTGCTTCCAAGAAACTCACGGCGTGGAAGAGTGCATTGTCTCGGGACTTGTCATGAGGTATGCACAGAGTGCTGTTAGTGGAGTCAAGTGTATCCGGGGAGGACGGTATCTACTTACGCCGGGGCCTAATTGTGACGGTTTGGGGGTTCAAGAAAAAAAAAGAAAATACACCTGCTTCGTTGAAGACACGTCGGCCTTGAAGACTTTTGCTGGTTCGGTGGCTGGGAATGACGGGCTTCCAAAGCTTGATCTCGTTTGTGGACGAGATCTTATGCATGGAGGTATCCGGATTCCCGTTCACGTAATTTTAAGCTGCAATATTGCTGCCCAAAGTGTTCTGGGCGTGATGGGCATGCAGGCTGAGCACACATGCTCTGCTCATCACGAGTCGCGGCCATTCAGACCCCTCACACCGTGGGGGCCAATTTGGGCACGTACAGTACAGTTCACAGTCCTGAAGCCGACTGAGTGACGCTGGATCGCAAATCCAGGGGACGGGATCGAGCAGCAGCCAACAATCGACTCACTAACAGCCCGAAGATAGGCAATGCAGTGGTTTATCCCGGTATAATCCAGGCGACTCATGTGCCACAGCGTTGACCGGAAGTCGTCGACATGCATTCCGGCGCCGGCGGGTTCAGCACCACATATTTTCCTGTGCGACTTCGGGCAACAATGACAGTGAGAAGTTTCCAGTAGCCTGGAAGAGTACCGCTCTTGAAAGAAAAGTATTGACGTACTCCTATTTCCCTGTCAAATGCGTTAATGAGCTGAATTAGAGAGACTGGAGAATGTCTTGTGTCGGACCGTCTCCAAGCGTTGGAGAGACCGCTGAGGCAGCAAGCATTCCAATATAACAATCGTTCCTTATGCCTCGCGTGGATTTTGGTTAATCCTTCTCATGCGGGGTGAGGTGCTGGAATTTTGCGATGGTTCCTGTCACGATGTGCTCCAGATTCCGTGGAGGACCCATGGTACAGAGCTCGCAGCTTATTCTCAGTAGAGATTGCAGCTTATTCTCAGTAGAGATTATGTACCTTCCGATCGGGCACACGGGGCTGGTTAGCATCGCATCGACGCGGGGTGTGCGCGAGGCACAGCATTGAATCTGCTCGACAGCGTAGGTATTGGGCGAGTATTATGTATCTTCCGATCACATCGCATCGACGCGGGGTGTGTGCGAGGCACAGCATTAAATCTGCTCGATAGTGTAAGTCTTGGGCGAGTATTCGCTAATGCAACACCGGTCACCAAGAACCGCTCCGTGATTTCAAGGACGTTATCTGGAATGATGTCTCAGCCCCCGTTCGCCAGCCAGTCAAGATGGCGTGTTAACGAGCATCGGATGAGATCGTTTCGATGTGAACGCTGGTTGGATGAGCGCAGGTTTGCATGGTGAATAACTCGGGCGATGCGAATGCAGATCTCTCGAAAGTATGCGGGGCTGTCGACCTATTCTGCAATGCTGACAAGTGTTGCTTGATGCCGAATTATCGCTTGTCGGGCTGCCACCTGATATCAGAAGAAGAAGAAGGTCGAGGCTCGATATGGGTGGGTCCTTGGCCGATTGCCGTCGCGGGTGACACCCCCGTTTTTTTCGGGCCCATCCTGCAACGGTGCGATGCCCTTGATGTGGTGGCGGAGAAACTGAGTCCTAAAAGAAATGCCCCAACCATTTAGGGTTATCAACTTGAAACTGGAACAACTTGGGATAGCTCCATACATCGTTAGCTTTGATAGGTAGCCTTGTCAGACTGCAAGACTGTTGACCACCCCGTTTGCCGTTCAATTTTCAGTGTTTGTTTAGTACTGTCGCCATGAGCCATCCTGCGATGATTCACACTGCAGCTGCTGTCTTCCAAAGTTTATGGACGGGGGATTGCCGTTGGGCATGGGGTGAGGGGGGGCGAAGTCTTTGGACAACCATTACCCGGTCACGATCCGAGATCGTTCACCATTCACCTTGCGCGGTCCGTATAGAGAGACAAATCGACCGACCAGCGTCCCTATCGATTGGTGACCGTCTCAGCCATGGCAAGCAGGATGGTGCTCAGGCCGAAGCCCAAGCCCAAGCGTCCGGCTGGTTTGACCAATCCGCATTGTCCAAAGCCGAAGCAGGCCACTCCTAAAAGTCTGTATTCACGGTCACCTCGTGCTTTCATTTCACTCCAACAACTGTTTGTTCACATCTGCACCGTCCACAGCGTTCCAGTCATTGGTCCACCACCCTGGGTTGGGAAATGCTTCTCGCCCTTGGCATCGGAAGGAAACCGGGGAGGTCGTGACATGAACCGGTTGGCCGCTCAGCATTCTGGCTCTGTTGTCATCCAAGGACGTGTGTTGCTTGCCAACCAGTGATGGTTTCTCGGGCATGTAAGGATCCACTTTTCTCCAAGAAGGCGACTTCTTCCATGCACAAATCGGATCATAAAACCCCTTCCACCCTCGCCATTCCCTTGTCGTACTGTGACTGATTGCTCCTGCGTCTTGGTAGAGGGCTCGGCCAACAACATAATAATTGTGTGCTCTGTTCTGCTCGAACCTAGCCGTCGAAGTGGCGACTCGTCCCATACCCCGGGCATCGAACGCTGAACACGGAGTGGACTGGCCCGCACGTTAACCGCCGAGATAAGGATTCGATCACGTCCGTCAGCGACACCATGTCAGGTACAGGCTTCGAGCCCAGCACCGACCTCATCGTCAATGGGAGCGGCCCATTGGATGTTGAATGCGAGTATCCTATTGCCGACCGCGATGCACCATCAACACGCTCCAACACAAATATTAACTACCACACCCCGGCTGGTAGTGGTATACTTGGCGGGGGACATCGGGAAGATTGTGGCGACGACGATTCCACCGGGAGAGACAAAAGTAGCTTGCTGTCTGGAATGGATTCGAGCGAATCCCCAACACAGGGGGCCGGTATCAATGGGTGAATATGACCAAACATGGAGGGTTTTCATCAACACAGGCTGACTTGAACATAGGGAGTCCAACTCGGTGCAAACTTCGGTCCAAGCCTGGGTCGATGATCAGATCTGGCCCAGAGGTCCAACTCTGATTTGCGAAACAGTGACGGAAGGAGGATTGTGGTTCCGTGAAAATGGTATCATAACAGTATTCGACTCCATTGGGATGCGGTTCCCTGATCATGTCCCTCCCGCAGACACCCTCCATCAAGGGCTCCTGATTGATGAAAGTGATACGCCCGACGGAGATCTTGCGCCATCCTCACTGAAAGCACCGGCGTGACTCAATGTCGAGTCTGATGGGGATAGACGAGAGAGAATTGTGAGCACGAGCGATATCGAAACAAAGCGGTGAGGTGGAAGAGGGCCGGTAATCTCAGAGAGGTGAAGCTTATATAGCAAGAGCTTGAATTGGAATTGGAATTTCTCACTGTCCACATGCCAGCTAGGTGTGGTCCTTTTGTACGCAGTTTGTATTTAGAGGTTCAGATGGACAATGGGAAGCAGGTGCGGGAATGATATGGTGAAGAGAGGACAATGCTGTGGGGAAGCAAGTAAGTCCAGAGGCAAACTTACATATTATGAAGGCATGAAGCCCTGATGCGTCATAACATCTCCAAGGATAGTGTTTGTAAGTTGGTATAATTGTAGATTCTCTGTGGGGCTTGTTTCTCATGTCCAACAGCAGTGGTCGACTGCCGTTGTATCTGTATCTCATGGGACTCTGGATTGATGTTCCTGACCGTTATTCCGTCGAGTATTGGTTTTCGTCAATACGCTGTCATCTTTGAGTGTAGTGCGATGAGAGCGGGTGAATGATTCAAGTCATGCCGCTTGGTATGAATGCATCGAGGAGGGAAATTCCGCTTTCTTGAACATAAAGAGTTGTATCCAGGTAATTCAGATCCGTTGGAAATTTAGAATGGACTGCCCTCTTCAAAGAACTCAAGCGGTTACTCTCGTATAAGATCACTAGATGAGGTTCTCTGTGAGGGCGCTAAAAGATCAAAGTTGGAGATTCCACAAGCAGTACCAAACGTGGCTCCAGCGGCACGGCGGGGTACAAGATGGTGTCGTTGATCTTTCCTCGACCCACGGCATTTCGCCCGCGCGGGTGATCTGGCGCCATTTGGCCTCGAGGAAACGGCCTGTCCATGTTTCGCGTCCCTAGTGGCGTGCCCATGATGCCTCGAGTACCCTGCTGCGTCAGGGTGGTCCGGCATCGAAGTTTCGGGCCGAGATCGAAATTGACAGGTGAGGTAGGTTCGTGATCATTCTCTTCGACGAGGAAGAAATCGAGCGAAGAGGCTCATCGAATAACAGAAATGCACTTGTCGAGGTTGCAAGGACGTGTCCAGTCATGCTCAGGGGACGCGGTGGGAGTTGATCCGGAGTCTCATGTGCGTGTAACCCTGATGGCTCGATGATTGCCGGCAACCAGCATACGGCCACGCGTTGGCCTCCCGCCACAATGCAGTGATTCGCTTCAATGGAAGGGGATGGAGTCAAAATCAAGGCAGGAAGCGTGGCCAATGGCAATCTCGTTTCCTAGGAACCTAGCTGCCAGGTAAGCCCAGCATTCACTCTCTTGAGCGACGGAGGGTCATCACTCACCAAGACTGAGGACCGGGGGTCCACCAACAAGAGTTGCGGCTAAGCTTGTATCGCCCAGCAGCTTGCTCTCCGGATTGGGGAAGGCCGTAGACCGACAGCAAGGTTCTCGTCCGAGGCTGGACGAAGCAATGTTGATATAGACAAAGCCCAGGAAAGACTGAGACGGTCGACGAGAGGGGAAATGCAGTTCAGTTAAGCACTGGAGGCTAAAGTGAATGCACAGGTTGGGTTCGTTTGGGTAGCTTTGAGCAAGGTGGTAGGCAGGTCGTTGGGGCGTCAGGCGATGTGGGGCAACCAGCGAGGAGCTGTCTATGGGTTCCTCGTCCCAAAACCACCATAAACGCCAATACCCAGAGCTGGATATCCAGCGAAAGACGGAGATGAGGAAGTTTGGGTAGTATATATATGGATATTGAAAACGGAAGACCGAGTTGGAGCCGTGCATTGAGGCATGAAAAGGTGGAAGGTCGAGTTCTGACGGACTGCCGTCGCCCTTGCGTGCGTTGCATGTGGAAGCCGACCCTTGCCGACATGCCTCCCTTATCGGATGTGAGTTTGAGGTGGAGTAGGATCCTTGGCACCACAATCCGTGACTTCCATTTCTGACTCCAGAACTGCATTTTTGCCGACTGGAGGTCTGGGTTGGAAGGTGCTAAGTGGCGCCTGACTTGTCGAAGCTGCTCGATGACGGAAAGAGCGCCAACGCTTCCTACCGTAATTAACAGCCACGGAAGACCGTTCGCTAAAGATGGGTCTCTGGCTCCACCACCATCCTGGAATCACAGCAACCGGGTCGGGCGTCTTGAGTTGCTCACCTCCCTTGCTGCGGCCTGCCTCAGACTTCTTTTCCCGCAACCATCTGCCCTGCAAGGACGCCAAAGGATGCCCTGATTGATCGCCTGCCACCTATCACCAGAACAAACTTTCTGCCCGATGCCCCAACCTGGAAGGTCACCGTCGATTGGTCCTCTCGGATATGAATGACGCCTCCGCTTTCCTCCCAATAAGTCCGAAAAAAAGAGCGAGAACGAGAGCGAGAGAGAGAACGAGAGCGCGAGCAGGCAACCGGATATGATGAGGTTGCTTGATTGGTGAAACACCCCTCACAGCCAGCTTCCATGTCTCGTCCGCCCGACGGAAAGCTTGTCTCCTTTATCCCTGGTGTCTCCAGTCGTCGTAAAACCTTGATTAACCCCTGTTAAGGAGACGACTGGCCGCTGAACACAACTGATTCTCTGGGACGGCCATCCACCCGCAAAGACCAGGAACATCGGACTAGTTCTTGACCGGGCGGGCCGGTATCAAAGATTGAGGGGATCGAAGATGCGTCAGCACATGTGAAGTACATGCTGGTTGACCACACAACCCGGCAAGCCTGTCCGAACTGGCCAATCTTCACACAATGGCCTCCACAGTACCTCGCACGCGATTCGTCATGGGCGATTGCGGTCATGGCCAGCAGGCCTCCATTCCAGCCTTCGCTTTGCAAACTGGATCAGAACCACCGCCCAGACCAACGCGAGGCATTGACCCATCTCCTCCTCATGGATTGGCTGGCCGAGCATCCGGTACCCAAGGCCTCCAGCTGTCCCCTGAAGCCTGGGAACCACCTCTTCCCCCTTGTCCTCCCAGGCCACCGGATCATGCTAGACCATGTCATGGATGGTGACGACTGGTGTCAGATCACCAGCTCCTCCCGGCCACTAGACCCTGCACCCCACAACAGCGGGCCGGGCCGCTGGAGCTTTGGTGGGTTTTGAACATCGGGAGCTTAATCGAACCTCAATGTTCTTGTTGGCTCCATGCCCATTCTTCGCCGTCGTCCCGCCGGAGACGTCTCCACACTCGTGGCATTTCACCCTCCTCCTCCATCGTATAGGTTTTGAAGCTCGAGAAGAGAATCGGTCTTTGATTGAGGTCTTTTTTCATGAAAAAAACACAAAGAAAAAAAACCGCATCGTCTGATGTGAGGTTTGTTGATGCCCTGGCATCATAGTCAACTATGATCATAATGCACAAGGCATGCAAGTTGGGCGTTAAAAGGATTCGACCACTTTGGTTAGAATCCGAGTGATTTCACCATGAGCATGCTTTCTGATGCTGGCTCGGATGAAAATAGAATATCCTCTCACCATGGGGCGTGTGGGAAAGATGAGGCCGCAACGGTGGACAACAAAATGTTCAGGAAAATAGGGGTGAAAGTGGAGAACAACAATGGCCAACCGATAGCACGAACCTTGCCACCCCAGCCAAGCAAAGGGCGATTGCACTTGTATGCCTCCCCACATCCAAGAGGCAAGTGGCAACCGATCACGTCATATAGCTGGGATACAGCTAGACTTTCGATACAAGGCTCTATGCGGCTCTGCCGACACCAATAGTTCGACGCGCCCGGCAGTCGCCAGTTTGGCTGCCGTCGGATGGCCGTGTTATTTACATGTCACCGAGAAGGCTCTGCTGTGGCTGAACTCGGCTCACCGTGACAGAAAGGAGAAGCGGCCCAGCAAAGATCAATCCGGGTGGCTGGTTGCACAATGCATATCTGTGGCAAAAAACAGATCTGTGATTGCGTACCAGCAACCACCCTTTCCCCTATTTTGTCACAATATTAGTGGAGTGGGTCGCCAGCACTCCCCCAAGTCGATCGTTTAGATCTCCCTTATGCCACACATGATGAAGAGCTGACCAAAAACATAGATATATACTTGTACCGAAACGGCGCCAACATAGCTACCTTGCTTGCGGCACATGAGCCCACCTGGGCATGGGTTTGTTTTTGACAACAATCAGCCGCCCATCAAGTTACCCGATGTTACAATGGCTCTCAGCCAAGGACTTTCTGGCTGTGATTGGTAGACCTTTGCACTGCGACGACAGAGGTTCATGCAGTGATGCAGACACCCGACGTCAGGTTGATGACAGGTGCTCACCACCAGTGAGACCTGCTGCAACATTTGAGCCGCAACTGTCAGATCGGTTGAGAGTCCCGTAGGGCTTTTTTGAGAGGCGTCATCCCCTTCCTCAGCTTTTTACCCTTCCCTCTCCTCTGTCTGCGCTTCCATCTGCCCGGCTCATGCTTGGGCGATTACTGTACACGGATGGGGGATGTGTGACCAATTTCACCACACTGCTGTCCTGTCTAGTGTCAATATTGCCGTTGCAGTAGTAGCTCATGCATGGCCATTATGCACGATAACGCTTTCGTTGCCATCATGGGGGTTCTCAACGGGATGGTGTGCGGCTAGTGTGCCTCCTATTGAGCCACGGCAGGCAATTGCCCTCAATTTACCCAAGAAGAAAGTGTAAAGGGGAAGAACAAGCAAATACCTTCGGAGCGCGCAGGGGATCGTTGAAGTAGGTAAAAGAAACAGGTATGTGATTCAACTACGCTCGAATTCGACAGCGGCAGGCTGAAATATAGACACGGAAAGAAGAACACTGGAACGTGATGTCTTTTGCGACAAAAACCCCACAATAACGCTCATCACCACCTACCCAGTAAACACCGTTGGGAAGTGTTGTCGTCTCACCTGCATTGTCCCACCTAATCTTACCAGTCTCTGGCAAGCAAAAGGAAAAGTCGCAGACGACCGGCCAGTGTGGAACCATCACCAGCCATTGCGATAAGGCTCGGTGGCAATTTCAAGGCAAAGAACAAAACTCTCGGTCTTCATGATATACATCAACGCCGTTTTCCAAACTGCCGAGTTGGAGTCTCATGGTTGCAGGTGTGGCAATCTCCTGGGGAGAAACTGTTTGGAGTGGAGGCCGTGGAACTTCCCCAACCTTGAATTACCTACATCCAGGTGCCTCCCGCATACTGGCCCCCATTACAGGTACATGTAGGTACCGGGCGCATTTTTGTCCTGTACCAGGTATCCTCTGTGATTTCCATGACCGACGAGCTTCGGTGACCCGCTTACCCTCCTACCTTGCTGCCCTGATTCACCTTCGTTCCTTCCTAGAATTGACATTGCTGAATACCTTCCTACCGGGTAGGTACCACACCGCCGACCCATGGAAGGTGCGAGCAAGAACTTGGGCGTGTCATTTCATGTCAAGTGGGATTTCGATCCAGTTGCGTCCAATGCCCGTTGTGCCTTCCATTTCCTTCTCCCGGGTGGGATAAAGGGAAATCAGGCAGGTTCGTAGCTGACATCAGGTAGCTCTCCTCCAACGCCATACTTTACCTTTACGACGCGCAACAGATACACAAGCATCTACTGTACAGAATCCTCCCGTCTCATGTTTGGCGCAAGGAATTTCACCTGCATTGTCAGAAGCATAGATTATCATCTTTTCCACCTCCCCTTCGCGGTTCCTCCCAAAGCAGTCACCACCCCACGTTCATCAGATGGAGAACCCGGTCTCCACGCTGCATGATATGCCCAAAACAGGTCAGGTTGGACATGCGAAGAGGTGGACAGATTCGGCAAGGCCTTCTTGGGGTACAACCCTGAGTTACTGAAGATACAGTACCTGTCATTCAGCCCGCGCGGTCACACACAGTCAACACCCCCAAAAGTACAAACGAGATGACTTTGAAGAATGAAGATTGGGGGCCTGGTCAGGGAGTGCCTACCATCACCTGGTCAGGGAGAGCTCCTGAGATATAAAGTTCGAGTCTCTCTGCCACCCCATGCTGGCTCCCGTGGGCTATCCTGCTTGGTCACTTCATCTCCTCTCCTACCCAGAATTGACCGTCGGTCGCAGTCCTGATGGCCAACCACACGGCCCGCCTCAGTTGTGCCAAACGACCATGCACGGCACCCAAGGTACTAGACTCCCTAACCTTGCCCCCAGGTTTCTCACTCGCCCTGAGACCCAATCAACCCTCGCTGCCTTGTTGCGGACCATCGCCCATCTCAAGAACTGTTCGCATTCCATCTCTCTACCGCTACCGACTCGAACCGGGCAGGCCGAGCTTTCGGCATTGCCCCGGTCCCATCGATGGCATTTTGGATTCCGCAATGTTTCGCTCCCGCCGCCCAGCCAGCAAGTAACTGGCCAAGGTACTCAGTCCTTGATCTCCAAGGGGAATAACCCCCGGTGTAAAACCCGGCCCAGGTTGCGACACTGCCGATGCAGCAATAGCTTGGTTGCCTTATTTGGGCGCCAGCACATTCGGGTCACCCATTCACCGCTTCCCAGAGCAAGGCCGTCGACAGAACGCTTTACCCTCTTCACACAACAGTGGTCGACCTTGTTCTCTTTTCAGCGCCCTTCATCGCAGCCCGTCTCCTCCCTTCGGTTTCACTCGACCGATGACAGGTCCTTCAACTAGACAGACCTCGCACTTGCTGTAACAGTTGAAAAAAATGCATAACGCATCCAGCTCTCACGGGAACAACACCCATCGTACGCGTCATCGCTCCAATAAACTCGGCAGCCTCGCGATGGAAGTAGTCGGTCAAAGACTCGAGCATCTTTCACTGATCTCATCAACACCAACAGCGACCCAAGACTCCATTTCTCCCGGGCGGGACAACATCACGACTCCTCCCAACAATGTCGGACAAGAGAAATACATGTCGCTTGACACGTCCCTCGAAGACAGGCCTGTCGCTAGCCCAGAATTGATGGACGATTTGATGGTAGACGTGGAGCCGACTGACTCGATGAGGATGTGTTTGAGCTCAAGCCCTCCGTAAGTCGTCCTCGGATTGACTTCGTCCGAATCGCTCTTCCGTAGCGTCACTGACACTGTTGCGAAGTTCCAAGCGATCGACTATGTATTCGAAGCAGCCGACCCGAAACTCATCCAAAGACATCGTCCTGCCTGCCCAGAGGGAAAGCGGTTTGAGACAAAGGAAGAAAAAGACTCGGGGTTCTCAGGTTCACGACCGTGTCCTAGAGAGAAACGGTGGCCACAACCAGTTGATGATTGGGTTAGATGACTGGCGTGCATCATGGACTGAGCGATTTTCCCTTGACACAAACGGGAATTCGACATATCCAGAAGCCTTGGACGAAGCTGATCTGTGCGAGTTGCCAGTCGAGAGAGGCTTGTCTGATGACTGCTATGGCAACCACTACCGTCTCGAGAGCGACTGGGAAATGCGCGATGCTTAACGATGGCGACCTCCACGATGGCAATAAGGAACATGCATCGGTTGCAGCTCAGTGTCAGCGGGAGGATAGCACATATCAAGATGTGTCGTTCCCACGATTTGCCACTGGCTTGCTTTTTTCGTATCTCTTGCCACTCGATCGACCCCTTGGCTTGCAGAAGTACTTGGCATCCGACCACTCCCTCGCAAACGCCTACCAACACTCTACGTTAGTTGAGCAGACAAAAGCTGGCGTTCCTGATTTAAGAGGTTGGCTCGCTTCGTTGACGGCCACTGGATACCGGGGTCCCCCTTTGAGTCTCCTTTCTTTCGACTTGTTCTCCCGTCACGGAGAAATGGTTCAGATGATCTGCGTGTCCCTCACATTTGTCGCCTCGCACTTTGTCCCGTCTCAGTCCATGTATGAGGGGAGGGTACAGACAACACTCCTCAGGCTGCCCCTTTTTCGAGAACGAGACCGGTATCAAATCGCGGTTAAATTTACACTTGGTTTTATTTTACTGTGTTTAAAAGCAAGGAGGGGGATGGATACAAAATGAACGTTCGTTGAGCCCCCTATTCTTGATGACAAATTTCAGGGGTATCATCTCCCTAAGCGACATCATAGTACACACTTTCAGCTCACTCATCGACGGACCTCTGTCAGCCTCACTCAGCAGCAATTTGCTCTTCTGGTCCCGGAAAGACACTTCCTCCATTGTTTCGGATTTCTTTTGCAGTAAAGAACAAGGCAGCTCTGCAACATGCTGATACGTCCAAAGAAACAAATACATTTTGTTCCAGGCCAAAACTGGCTCCCCAACCGACGTAATTGCCTGGATCCTATTTGCAAACTCCTTGCAAGGTACGCGCCTCCAAGTTCTGTATTATATGGCTGGCCATTCTATACCTTATAATCACGCATGCTGTCATCACTGACTGTGGCTTGTTGTAAGACTTGGAGAGCAATGTCAACGGGAACACTTCACGCGGTGAGTCGAAACGATTCGACGATATCATCAGCCCGCCAGTGTCACCTCACTTCGATACACGAACTGTCGGACTCCCTGTCGTCGTACTCTGGGTCACACACCGGCCCGATTGATGCCCGTGGTCTCAACGTGTGTGTGTGTTACAACAAGAAACTGCATCCCTTACCAGTCTCTCGGTTGATAAACAACACGAAAATTGCTTCAGAGCGCGTGCATTATATCCATCGGCCGCACCAAGAAAGTCATGCAGTTGGGCCCGATGATGACAATGCCAATGGGCCAAGTAAATACAGCGCCCTTTACTATCAAGCCAATCTGCCACAACCTCGACAGCCCATGGACAAACAGCAACTTTGTGTACAGTATTCCACATGGCCTCTCTCCGAGTGCCACCTGCCAGTAATCAGATGCCACAATCAGTGATCTACTGTAACCGTTACGCATTGATGGTCGCCCGTCACAACCGCAATATCATGCCACTCTCGCATGGCTATATTAACTGACCAAGCTGGTTGGTTCTCTCGGGGCCATGTCTCGCGCCCCGTCAAGCCCTAAGAATCGAGGCAGCCAGATCGAAGACTCCACGACTTTATCGATGAAAGGCAACCACGTGGCTGTTGTGTCACAATCCTAGACATGGACGCGGACTTCAAGCTCGCGGGGATTAATCAACTCTGCCAAAGACAATATAGAATACAAGGCATCGAAGATTCGGATGTGGAGGCACAGGGTCAGTCGGTTGCTGCTCGAGAAACCCCGAAAGCAAATACATCATGATGTTGGCTGACTGCGTGTGGATAATTAGAAGCGGAGAGCAACATCTTCCAAGATAGTTGCAAGTCGGATTTGACGACTTCTTGGGGAGGGTAATGCCTCAAGATATCGGTCAGCGTCACTCAAGATTAGAACTGCATGACCCAATGATCATGCATCGATCTCGGGAATTTGAAAGGATCACGATCATCGGAATGCGTCCTTGTCCAAGGTAAGTTGTGTGGTTACGGTCACAGATTATCGTTTCCTCCAGACTTATGCTTGTATAAGATATGACACTAACCCATTGGACATGATTCTGCAAAACAGGCAGCCATTTCTCGTTTCGGCGTGTCGTTTTCTCGGTGTGTTTGTACGCCATTACACAACAATCAGATCCGGGATCTGAGACACGCATCTACGAGATAACGCATAAGGCTCTCATAGTTGCCTGAGCGGCGGTATCATTGAGTACGGGCTGTTGCAGTTTCCGGTGTCAACTAATGCAGTGCTCCGTCTCTCAAGCAACCCTCTTTTTTTTTTGCCTTTTCGAGTCAACTGCAGAAGTAGCTTCCCGAGTCCGGGAAGCCACAGATGTTAGACATTCTGGCCAATTAAACACCTTGTCAAGAGTATCTCTGTCATACCCACGAGCTCATAAGTCTTGCACAATTCGGAGAATTCCAGCTAACTCTAACCTTTAGTTTCTCACTCGGCGTTCACGACGTCCTCTACGAAGAAAAGCTCTTTGCGTCAACAATGCCCTGAAAAAGGCTGTGCTATGCACGGGTCGTTGGAGGACTTCACTTAGCCAGCGCTGCCCTGTTACATGTTTCCTCATATCTACAAGGCGACAACAGGGACTCAATTCTTTGATGTTGTTCTCTGGCCCGTGTATGAAGCTCACAACCATCACACAGAACCCACTCGGATCAGCTAACACGTGCAACAGTGCCGGTATTGAGATTATCCGTCAACCAAGACCCGAGCTCACCGAGATACAACTACAGCACCGCCTTATGAACGGCATCCAAAGACAATGCGGTTTAACGAGAAAGATAGTTGGAAGCACCTTGCATGGGACAAAGTAGGCAACCCGGATTATCAACAACAGAAGTGGCACCACATACAATGCCCGCATGTCAACGTCTCGATAAACACAAACTTTCGAGATTGATGGATAGTACGGGCCTCTGCGGCTATCGCGCCCGATAGTCTGTTTGTTCGATGCCCCGGGCACATAGGGACGCCTTGTCTCAACGGAAAGCACACAGCCGTTGTGAATGGGTCGCAGCATCACAACAACTCACGCTCGACGATGGACACGAAGTCTCCTCGGACACTCAGACAGGGAACTCCCTGTTAACTGGTGTGACGGATCTACACGATGTAGGTCAAAGGCGAGGCTGCCAGACGAAAACGAAAACAGATGCCAGGGGCGCCTTCTCGGAATGATGAAACTATGACCAGCAATCTCCCGACGCCTTCTTGCCTTGTTTTGCCTTGTCGCTGCTTTAACAAGGCGTAGGCAAACCCCAGCAGTGACATTCAGAGAAGGTATCGAAAACTTCTGGCCGTTGGGAGCAATTGCATGCATTTCAAAACAAGGCGAACAGACCGGATATTGGGCACTTGCATCAGGCATGTCGGTATGCGTGATATTGGCGGGTCGCTCGACGTGTGGCCAAGGGGCGGCGGAAGAGGGGAAAGCCAGCCTCTCGAGATATTACCTGGCAACGGTCAATCACATCTCCCGTCACCCGCCCACCGGCTGCTGTTTGTCAACGATATCATATTTCTCAGGCAAACATGTCGGATTCAGCCCATTTGTGCAACCCCACGCCGCGAAGGCATTGTGGTGGTGGGATCGGGCTGTTCTCTTGAGGCAGGGCACTTAATACGCCGATGCTGATTCGCCCGTGTAAGTCCGGAGGGCTGCAATCTTTTGGCCCACTCAAGCTCTTCCCCCTCTCTGCGCGGACTGACGGCTGTGCAATGAGGGGCCAATCACGGAGGACCACCACATCTGATCTTTTCCCGAATCAGTTGATCCCAGGCCTGAATCTGCCGCCGTTGCCTGCATTGACGACGGGCGAGGCTGGTTACGGCCAATGAGTATATGCCAGTGAATGCAATATGCAATAGATAGCCCTACAAGATGGTCGGTTGGCGGTTGGTTGGCGATTCCCTTTTCCCCGCCCCTCCTTCAGCTTGCCGCATTTAGACGCGGATCGGGATATTAAAGAGATGTCATTGGGAAAGATCAAAGATAGGCTGGGAGATAGTCCAGCCTTCTGGAATGAAAGTGCTGCTTTTCCGGTGAGTTGGCAGATGGTGTTGCTAATGTGGAGGGTATGCAGGTCGATCCCGTCTGCACGTGTTATCCACGAGGCAACGATTGTGATGACCTGTGGTAAGGCAACAAGGTACCTGCCTACTTGCCTGGAATAATACACTCCTTGATTGATAGAGGGCTGGCATTGAGATACCTTAGATGCCCCCTGCCCGTCTGCCTGCCTGACCAAAGTGCAAGTTGTACGCCTGAGCGGCAGATAGATATACTCCCGAACAGCGGTTAACGCGGCAAAGCGGGGCGGAAGAAAAGCCTTGGATGCTTAGGTTGTTGGTGATAATGCATGTGACTCAATTGCTCGAAACCTGAGCTTGGGCAGGTAGATTTAATCCTGAGCTGCCTGAATCGACCGAGCCAAGCTATTGCGATGGGCTGTAGGAAAGGAAGGCTGTCGGCAGTTTATGGCCCCGTTAACATGATATTACTGTCTGACTAAAGTGATACTGCTGTCTGAATCTTGCTGTTCACGTACCTGGTATTCATTAATGTATATTCGGTGTTGATGGGCGGTATGTCTTGGCTACCTGGTATGTTGGTTCGAGGTTTGTGTTAACTTTAACACGTACATAGTCACGTCAAGGTTGCCTGTGCTTGACTTGAACAAACGGAAAGGTGCCAGGTAGGTAGGCAGTAGCATTGATGACTTATTGATGGTTGAGGTTGGCTGATCTCAGGTAGTGGGGTTGATTTGGTCAAGAGATTTTGCAGGTTCCAGTGTGTTGGGTGGAATGGACTGAGAGAGTTAAGAGGTTTTTGTCGTTGATAGAGACTGAACAGAGTCTCCTAGTCTCGTAGTCTCAATGTCACGTAGACTAAACAGACTCTCGGTTGTGTGTGATTAGGTCCTTCCTCGGTTCTGAAATCTCTATTGGAATACGATATACCGTGTAGTAGTTTTAAGCACACTTCCATACCTACACTAGCGTGCATGTTGCCTTAATGAGCCATCTTATTGCTTATTGTCGCTTCCTGAAATGGCAATACTGATAGTCGGTATGTTTTGCTCAACGGAGCTGATGATAAGCACGATAATAGCAATTAAAGAGGGAGATGAGATATGAGATAGCTGGGTGCTCTCAGGTGGTTTTCAAGTTCAATCCTCTCAGGTCTCTCTCTCTCTCTCTCTCTCTCTCTCTCTCTCTCTCTCTCTCTGTGTGTGTGTGTGTGTCATACTTCGATGATGGTCCTTACAGGTACCTGCCCGCTGCTGTAAACAGTTGCCACAAAAGAACTTTGCACTTGACTTAAGCGTCACCGCTTCCATTAAACCGACCATGATCCAACGTTGTCGTGCCCGGGTTCTCTTGAGTCTAGGCAAACGGTGTAGCTTTCCTTCCCGTACTCTATCCGCCCGTGATTGACGACAGTACAATAGGTGGGGACGTTGCAATAGAATTAATTCAAGTTCTTGAATAAGTGAGTTTGGTGAAAACACATCATACTCGTAACTGCAAAAGGGATACCGAAACATAAAAAGAAAACAAAAACGGGGCCAACAAAAAAAGGGAAAAAACGTCATGGAAAAAAAAAACCGGCAAAAAGTAATGACTGCCCGACCGACGCCGGGATTGAACACACTTACCCCGAGGGCGAGCTTGAAATCACATACCACGCATGCGCTAGCTAACATCCTCTGGCCTTACACTGCGCAGCTGCCGCTTATTACCACTACCTGGTAGGCTACACGGCCCAACACAGTGCTTGAGGTTGAATTGAGGGGTTGTGGATCTAATATATATACCAGGAAGGAAGGAACGAAGGAAGGCCGCACCTTCCGTGCTTGCCTGCCTGTCTAAGATGGTCAAGGCACGGCAAGACAAGGCAAGTGCGGCCGCACATTACATTTCTGTGCTGGTACCCGTGCAGATAGGAAAGGAAGGGAAAAAAGCGATGTTTTTAACTAGTCCGTCTGAGGTAGTCATTACCTGTGTTAGTATTGAACGACTGTAATTCTCTTACTATATCGGAGACGCTGCCTAGTCATATATACACAACGCACTATGGGCTGCTATACGAGAGGCGAGAGGAACACCTATGATCCAGTATCAAATAAGACCGCTCAACGGAATCAGGCAAGCCTGGGGCACTTCATAACTCCAGGCTGGCTCCCGCAACTGACAGGTCTGCTGAACACATTAGTTTGTCTGTGTTGCGTTGTGGTATTGGCTGATGGAGAACTTGGTTTCTTCAATCTTGATATTTCGATCTTAGAATACGTTTTCCCCTTGGTCATGAGAACCTAGTTCTCTAGGCAGATACTAGACTCTGAGGTTTATTTGTTTTACTGTCACGTATTGTAAATTCGACGAGCGCCCCTATTTCAAGTACAGGTGAGCATTGGAGTTTAATGTTCCTTCAGTTGGTCACAGTGGTCTGTTTTATCAGGTGTCTAGCGTTCTTTGACCATTTATGCTGGATTGATATTCTCGCACAGTTGTCCCAGTAATCCACAATACTTCTCACAGCTCTGCGTTGGTTTAACCCCGTTAATTCAATAGCTCTACCGACCGTGTTCTTACTTGTTTGAACCCTTGGTTTTCCCGACTGTGAGCCAGAGCATTACCGGGATAGAATCGAGATACACAGTGCCGAATGAAGCGGTGTATCGGATGCAGCGAGGAGAGAGGTGTTTGTTTGCATTGCCTGTGACCCCTGGTATTCTCTTGGTCTAGCATCCAATCATCGAGGCAAAATACCAATTGTTAGTGAGACATCTCTTGGCCGTTTCTAGGGAGTGAAATGAACATGTCATCAACACGGGAGGCGTCAGAGTTTGTTGGTCATGGCATGGCCCACGGTTGCTTCCATATCCTGGAATTGGAGGCTCCCGTCGCTAATCCACCGATACAATGAGGCGGGAGTTGCTCGGATAGGGGCTGTGCAAGTGCAACGACACAGCGTCCGCCTGCTGAGACTGGCAGTGATGATACGAGTATCCGAGGTGTTTGCTTGTGGCACTGAAATGAGATGCGCGACAGCTGATGGGAGGCCCCCACGGCACGAATCTCGGATGCCGTTCGTTATCAGTTGCCCGAGGCGATATGCATCAATAAATGAAAGAAGCGGAGTGCGCTGTGGGGATTTGCCGCTGTTGTTGTGTTGATGTCCCGAAGACGACGACGAATTGGATACCTACCACAGTACCGCTCGAGCGAACCGTGTGGGTTGCTTTTCTGCGGGGTTCGTGATAAAAACAGAAATAACGATTGTCGATCGCTCCCGTGCTGGGTCCTTGGCAAATGGCCTTGGCAAAGCTCGAGGCAAAGCATGTGGCGCTTTTGCGACCTCGATCGCTGGGGAAGGCGCTGTTTCATGTTTTCCTGACCCACTCCCCCTGCTGTGTGTTGGACTGCCGTGCAAAAAACTGCCCAATCGCTGTGGACACCGTTTGCTGACTTCGGCCGGGCTGGCTGCCACAGCTGCGGTGCACGAGCTCCAACGTAACCCGTACTAGAAAGTGAGTTCGAACTGAACCGGCGGCACCGCCGCGTCGCCGAGTTCCAAGAACCTTGGGATGAAACCTGCCGCCCGCCCAAAATCGACGCATGAAAGCAAAATGGACCAGATGGAGCTCAGTTGCGCCGAAGTCTGCCGCGGGATCCGAACGACTTCCACGGGTTCCCTTTCGGCTTTCGCTGGCTGCTGGCTGCTGTGGAGCCCGGTATCGACTGCCGCGTCATTTGCTTGGCATCGGCGGGTGGCTTTCAGGTATCCACCCCCAGCATCCACGACCCAGGGCGCTGGAGCAACACTTGTTGTTCATTGAAGATCGCGACCAACTTCCATGCCACACGGATGATTCTTCGAACCCAAGCGCCTCATTCTGGCATGTGTCACGGAACAGCTGGAATCCAATCCCTCGTCATCTCAACTCAGAACTCTGGCGCCTTCTGCATGGCCCCGCCACGCGTCCCTGTCACAGCCACCTACTCCCTCGCCGCCGTCAAAAATGCAGGCTCGTATTCAATCGACGTCTCGTTTGTCCACCTCCAGGAAGGGAGGGCACCTCACGTAGCCAAGGCTCACTTGTCATAAACCGAGTAAACCACCAGGCGCAATTGCGTGCTCACGGGACAACGTCCCATGCATTGTCTTCTTTGGGTCCCGCGGGACAAAGTTCGGTACTCCCGCCAATTTACTGCGCTGTCCGGCTTTTGATGTTACAGCCATTCATAAAACTCTGCCGTGCGGTCCTACCTCAATTCTCTGGAGCATGCCTGAGCTATCTTTGAAACCCGGCCGAATCCGGATCTAGTATCGACCTACAGGTGTTCTCGAGATTTTCCCTGGTTGGGTCGTCGCTTGGCAAGAGATCTTCGTCGTCACCAACATGCCGTACGGGCCCTTGCCGTAGCTTACCTTGGATATGTTCGGTACCTTGCCGTAGCGCAGCGGCTTTGCAGGATGCCAAACCTCCCAAAACAGGCTGGTGAGGTATGATCAACGGCCAACGTACTTTTACCGGTGCATATCGAAATCTGCTTGCTTGTCGGCCCATGACGGGAGGGAGCTCGTTCTTCGCGATGATTGATTGCTTTCTGCCTACCTAACTGCCTGTCACCTAACTATCGACCATACCTTAACAAAGGGAAGCCCTGGCTGCCAGATGCCCCGCTTCGGGAAAGTGCGCCGAAACGACACGACACTGAAAGGATTGATTGATTGTCCTCTGCGTCGTTTGCACAACCGCAGCTCGACATTCCCAATTAATTTCCTATTCTTCATTTCAACCGTCATACATACAATCGTCTCTCGTCAGCCGTTCGTTCCATTTTTACCTACCTTTGTGCACACTTTCTTCACCTAGAACTCCGTACCTGCCACTTTTCCTTCTTCTCTCACAAAACGGACCCGCACGCGCATCTTCTAGGTTCAGTCAGGGTCTTGACTCATGTTGCTTGCTCGCTAGCCTGCTTGGCAGCCTACCTGGTAGCGTTGATGCGCACTAGTGCTCTTGACAACCGGCATACAGGCAGCCAGCACCAGTCAGGACAACCTTGGCTGAGCTTGGGTACCGGTAAGCCCAGAATCGCGAATTACGTAGGTGCGCAAGGGAAGCTTGGCGGGAGCTGCAGTGGGCGAGGGAGGAAGGCGTTTTTTGAAACACTCCTTCCACCGCCGCCAACCCACCATCCACACCACCACTTCTTCAGACCCTTCTTTTTTCCTTCTTGTTTCCGTTTTCGTTGAACCCAGCAACTGGTCGTCCTGCGCTGCGGTAGCAACGAAGCAGAGCAGTCGCCCACGATGCTCACGTTCCGCCGCGCCTTCTTGGCAGCGGCATTCCTCCTCACAATATTCTACCTGACGACGCGGTCAACAACGTCGCCAGCAGGCATTCCCGCAGCGCCTCCAACGGCCTTCCCCAAAACCGAAGCTGTCCTCGACTCGTCGCGGCAACCGTCCACGACCGCCGCCTCCTCGGACCAAAAACACCACGATGCCAACCTGATGCGCGGCGGCGCCAATCGCCATCCGCCTGTGCGAGGCCAGCAGACGATGCAGGACACGTCCAAAATGTCGCTGTACGACAAGCTCGCGTACCAATTCCCCTACGACGTCGAGGTCAAATTCCCCGCCTACGTCTGGCAGACATGGAAATACACGCCCGCCCACGGCGAATTCAATTTCCGCGAACACGAGGCGACGTGGACCGAGCAGCACCCGGGCTTCATCCACGAGGTCATCACGGACCAGGTCGCATCCCATCTCCTCCGGTTGCTGTATGCATCGGTCCCCGAGGTCCTCGAGGCGTACGAGGCCCTCCCGCTGCCGGTGCTCAAGGCCGACTTCTTCCGATACCTGATCCTGCTGGCAAGAGGAGGCATCTATTCCGACATTGACACGTACGCGCTGCGCAGCGCGGTCGAGTGGATCCCTGAATCTGTGCCGCGCGACGCTGTCGGCCTGGTCATTGGCATCGAGGCCGACCCCGACAGGCCGGACTGGAAGGATTGGTATAGTCGGAGGATCCAGTTCTGTCAGTGGACGATCCAGAGCAAGCCTGGGCACCCGGTGCTGCGGGAAATCGTGTCGCATATTACCAACGCGACGCTGCAGCGCAAGCGGGCCGGGTCGCTCAAGGACGTTGCGCACAAGAATGTCATTGAATTCACGGGGCCTGCGCTCTGGACCGACATCATCTTTGGGTACTTCAACGACGAGAGGTACTTTGACATGACGCACTCTGCGGGACAGATCGACTACAGGAACTTTACTGGCATGCAGGTTGCGAAACGCGTGGGGGATGTGGTGGTTTTGCCTATCACTAGCTTCTCGCCGGGCGTGCAACAGATGGGCGCCAAGGACATTGATGACCCGATGGCGTTTGTCAAGCATGAATTTGAGGGTGAGTCTCAGCCTCCTTTGACGGAGTCAATTCCTCGCCCTACCGACATGCATGCATCCAACAAGCTGACACGCAATGACCAACAGGTACATGGAAGCCCGAGAGTGAGCGCCACATCGGCTCCTGAAAGGCTGGCTGGCTGGCCCTGCTGCTCTCTCTGTCTGTGCCATCATGACGATATTCTGTTCTGTTTCCATTCTGATTGGCGAGACGAGACGAGACGACAATGTTTTCTTTTATACACGTTTTCTAGTACATCTTTTTAAACTTGCATGGCTCGGAGTTCTTTTTCTTTTTTTCTTTCTTTCTTTCCTTTCTTTTGGTGCATACTCCCCCAGATGGCATCTGCAATGGGAAAAAATCGGACGAGATTCCACGTTATTTGGGGTGAAAGGGATACGTGTAGAGTGTACAGAAACAATATGTGGTGGTGGGAAATCGGGCCAGATCAAACGCAAACTGTCCAGATAGGCGCGCTGTACATATATATATCAAACGAAAAATTGCCAGGATACCTAGGTGTCATGAACATACCGTACCTGAGGTATGAAGCGATTGCTGCCAAGTGTTGTTTGGACCCGAGCCTGCGGATACAGGTCGCCGCGATGGGCGGCGGGCAGCAGAGCACAGCAACGGCCTTCCAGACGGGTGGGTGGCCGGACTGGCGGGCGGGCGGCCTGCGACCCAAACAGCTTCCAGTCCTGGGAATTTACACGGGTAAAATGTTGCGGGGCTAACCTGTACCGTGTACCGTGACCCGGTTAATACCAGATAAAACCCTAACCCGGGGAATATAGGAGCACTAGCAAGCCCCTGAACCCCTTTTCTTGGTTGAATGCGCAGCAAAACATCACCGCCCTTTGTGGATAGGTCGTCCTGACTCGACTTGACTTGACTTGACTTGACCCACCCGCTCTTGCCGCCACGCGAAGGTGCGAGACGAGGGTGTGGCGAGGAGTTGTGAGCTTGTGTGGGTTATTTGGGTTATTCTGTCTAGGTTTATTTCTAAACAGCATTGTTTTTCTTGCTTTGATGGAAGGGAAGCCAACTGACGCTGGTGAACATTGACATTTCATTTGCTACCTAGTGGAGTGGCTTGGGCCGTGGCGGCGACACCGTTGCAGGACCGTTGTAGTAATCCTTGGGGAGAATGTGAGATGCAAATCTTGCATTGGATGGAATTGTTGATTGGCAGCTTTAATTACCTAGTTAGCACGGGTTATTGTAATTCTCGTCGGGGAACATGTCCTTTTGTCTCTGCGACAGTGAAAACCTACCTGGTAAACAACATCAACCTCGTGAACCGGCCCCTTCCTGTCGCTGTCAGCTGCCTCCTGGGCTGGGCCCGTTTCCAGGGCGCTACACTATTATTCCCCGCTTTCCCCCGCAATCTTTGATCCCCGCAGCGGTCTGGGGGGTTTTTGCGGGGGACTTGCCGCTGCGCTAGGCAAGGTCAGGTGGGTGAGTCCAGCCAGTGTTGGTGGTGATGACACCCGGCCGCCGCGTTCCCCTCATTCCCAACCCCCAATCCAATCGCCCATGTCGTTCCATTCATTCTATCAAAGTCTAGGTCGTCTATCAGTAACCTGGTAAAGGACACGCACGATGGGATTTGTCTGTTCCCGTGTACGGTTCCCTTGCATGATTTGTCAATGAGGGGAATTGAACGTTTTGACAAAGGGTGATCAATATCCCCCGTTGGATTTTTATTGATTGATTAATGAGCGGCGAACCCCCCCGGCTTTCTATTTAGGTCCCTTCGACTTGCACACCGCACCGCACCGCACCGCACCGCAACGGTCCGTCCACCCGCGCCGTTGAGTGACCATGTCCGGCTCAGCCGTCTTTCTCTTCCAGTGCCGGTCGTCGGCCAAACTCTCGTCGTCGTCATCGTCATCCACACGGTCACTTCGGGGGAAATGGCGGAGGTCTCATTTTCATCCGACTAGGTGCCTGAGTGGACTGACTAGGAGCATTGCTCGCGGACCAGACGAGGTGAGAGAACAATCTGTTGGACAGCAGCATGCACAATGCAGCATGCTGGCCGCACTTGTACCGCGGTATACTAACATAGCTTGCATAGCCGCCATTGCTTGCACACACCATCCCGCAGCACTTTGCGTCGGTGGTCTCCAAGTATGGCGACCGTCCTGCCGTCATATATCGATCTCCAACATCAATATCAACAGGGTTGGACGTTACTCAGTCTGCGGACCCTCATGAGACTACCTACACGTACGAGAGACTGGACCTCGTCTCCAACTCACTCGCCCACTCCCTGCGCTCCCTGGGCGTGAAGAAGGGCGACCGCGTGGCCGTGAGCCTGGGGAACTGCCCCGAGTTCGCGGCACTCACCTACGCCATCTTCAAGCTCGGCGCAATCCTCGTGCCCCTGAACCCCGGCTTCAACGGGAAACAAGTCGCCGCGGCGCTGAACCACCTCGGCGTGGAAGTTCTAATCATCGGCGCGGTCAGGGATCTCGCATACAAGCCCGCCCAGGGTCGCAGCAACCTTGCCCTCTTGCGCGAAATCATCCCCGACCTGAGCTCGGGAAAGGTCGAGGCGCCGCATGTGCCGACGCTGGCCAAGGTCATTGTGGTCGACAACAGCGCATTCCACCCTTCCATCACATTCCCATCCCTACACGATCTCCGCTCCTTGACACCCTTTGCCTCACTCACCCACGATGCCACCGCCAGCAGCACATCCTCCCGGCCAGTGACACCCGACGCACCGCTCTCCCCCTCGGAAACAATCAACATCCAATTCACCTCCGGCACCACGGCACACCCCAAAGCCGCCATGCTCTCCCACACCAGCATCCTCAACAACGGCGCCCTAATCGCCAACCGCATGGGCCTCGATCCCTCCGACAGAATCGTCTGCCCCCCGCCCCTCTTCCATTGCTTCGGCTCCGTGCTAGGGTACATGGCGACCGCGACAACCGGCGCCGCAATCCTCTCCCCCAGCCCGGCCTTTGACCCGCTGGCATCACTCAAAATGGCGGCCGACCACCGCGCCACAGGGCTCTACGGCGTCGCGACCATGTTCGTCGCCATGCTGGAACTCGTCGCTTCGCAGGCGCAATCACCTACCCCATCTATCCCGCTAAGCCAACTACAAGCATTCCCCAACCATCTACGCAAGGGCATCGCGGCAGGCAGCTCGGTCCCGGAATCTCTCATGCGCAGACTCTACGACACCCTCGGGCTGCGTGATCTAGTCATCTGCTATGGCATGACGGAAACCAGCCCGGTAAGTCTGATGACATCCCCCACAGACCCATTCGATAAACGCACGGGATCAATCGGTCGCCCAATGCCGCATACCAGCGTGAAAGTCGTCGACCCGTCCAACCGCAAAAGGGTACTCCCCATCGGCTCTCGCGGCGAGCTCGCAACAGCTGGCTATTTAGTCATGAAAGGCTACTGGGGCGACGAGGACCGCACCAACGAAGTCCGCATCTCCGAACCAAATGACGATGGGAGCGGTACTAGCACGGTATGGATGTACTCTGGCGACGAAGCGCGAATGGATCCGCAGGGGTACGTCGAGATCACGGGACGGATTAAAGACCTGATCATTCGTGGGGGGGAGAATATTCATCCGCTGGAGATTGAGAATTGTCTGTTTCAGCACCCGTTGATTGCTGAGGCGAGTGTGGTGGGGGTCCCGCATGAGAAGTATGGGGAGTGTGTGGGTGCGTTTGTGATTGCGCATGAGGATGTCGAGGTTGTGGAGGATGGGGAAAAAGATGGGGTGGAAGGGGAAGGGGATGGGGGAAGGGGGATGGGGAAGAGGGTGTTGACTACCAAGGAGGTGAGGGAGTGGGTGAGGACGCATTTGTCGGATCATTTGGTGCCGAGGCATGTGTTTTGGGTTAGGGACTTTCCTGAGACGGCGAGTGGGAAGATTCAGAAGTATAAGTTGAGGGAGATGGCGAGGGGTTTGTTGGAAGGGCATGGGGGTGCGGGTGCGGGTGGACATGGGCATGGGCATGGGCATGGGCATGGGGAGAGGAAACGGGAGAAGGGGGGGAGGTAGGTAAGTTTGTTGGTTGGATTGGATTGGATTGGATTGAATTGAGTTGGATTAGAGGTTGTCGTGAGGTCATTTGGTTGTGGTCGCATGCCAGTGGGGAATGGAAAGCATGGTCTCTCAGAGACATTGTTGGTGATGGGATGATGATATTTGTCTTGGATGGGGTGTTTGGAATGTTTATATTGGTGGAGTACGTAGTAAGAGAGTGGGTGATCCACCCCCTTTTTGGAAATAAACAAATACTTTATTTACACCTCCACGGAAATTGTGTGAGGTTGATGGTATTATCCAGCCAGTTCCGGCTAAGAAGTAAATAAGAACAGAAGAATCCTTCTCAACTGGTGACACACACACACACCCGGCGGGAGGAATAAAGAGTTAATTATTTGGAAATGTGAAGAGGCAAGCAACATTGCTTTCCTGTATACACCCACACTCATAGATTTCCAGGACCGAAAAGCAAGAATCCCATAAGGAATTCGGACGGAGCCCCGCCGGCCCGATTCGGTGACCGGGTTGCTGGGTCGGCTTGGTTTTTTGAAGACATTCCGTGCAGCGGCTGCCACTTCTTCTAGAGAAACGAAAGACATGGTCGGGTGCTGCTGTCTGCTGGCTTCCTTTGTGACGTCGGCCAAGGCTTTACAGCGATAGGAAAGGCAGTCTAAATAAGGCTTCTTATATATACATCCTATGAGCTGTGAAATTCTTCGGCCGTACTCTGGCGGATATTCCTTGGTTTTTGTGGCATGAGGGATTGAGGCATGGAGTCTCGAAGGGGAGGGAGGTGAGCTTGGAAAATGGCAAGCGCATGGCTGGGTAGGAGGGCTGGGAAGTGCCGCGCCGTTGTGTGTGTGTCTTTTGTTGTGTGAAGTTATAGTCGCCGGGCTCGAGTGTTTGTATACTGTCAAGGAGAGAGAAGGAGAGACATAAGAAGCTATCCCGAAGCCTCCAACTCGCCATCTTGTCCTCATCTCGCATCATCACCTTCACTCTTCACCCTCATCAACAACTCCAACGCACCAGACCCACCTCTGTCCCGAGCAAGCCCACAAGTACGTCACCCGCTCCACCCCCTAACCCACCCACCCATATATATCCTAACCTGCCTACCTCATTTCACAGAATGAAGCTCACAGCCGCCCTCCTCGCCCTGACCTCGACCGCCCTCGCGGCCGTCGCCGACATGTCCAAGGTGACCAACTCCTCTGACGCCGCCGACACCTCGTTCGGTCCCTACGGCGGCGGCCACGGGCCCTTTTCCTACGGGCCCTGGAGCCCGGACTGGGAGGAGAACGAGGTGTCGCCGTACGAGGAGCCTACGGAGTGTGAGACGGCTGGGGAGTATGAGTGTGCTGGCACTGTTACGATCGATGGTGATACTTATCGTGAGTTTGCGCTCCTTTCGGTTTTTTTTTTTTGGTTTTTTTTTTTGCTGTTTCTCCCTCGATACAAAGAGAGATTCTCGGTTAGGTCTTTGTGTCAGAGCGTCGGGCAATATCATGAAGAAGGCGTTGAGGACTATTCCAGTGACTGTGGCTAACGTCTGATAGACAAGGGCTTCAAGTACTGCAAGGAGGACAGCGAGTCTGAGGATCTATACTGGGTGGTAAGAACAGCCCTTCCCCTCCCCTCTTTTTCTAGTATTTGGATATTGGAGATACTAACCCGGGCTACCTCCCTGCCACTCAGTACGGAACGTGCCCTCCCTACAGCCTTTGCGTCAAGACAACGATCAGCTTTGAGGGTCTGAGCCTCAATGTCGAGATTGATCCCGCCATTACCTCGATCGACGCCGTGTCGTGCGAACAGAAGAAGCTCGTCCTTGAGGGAGTCTTTGAGGACATCACCAAGGTTTAATTAAGCCTTTTTCTAAAGGCTGTAATACGATTTGTGGGATTTGGTCATGGGCAACCATCGTGTGAGGAGGAAATAATATGGCTACGCTCGGGTTTCTGTTCTGTTCTGTTCTGTTTGGCCGTGTGCTTTGGAATCTTCTTTTCGCAACTCCTGTTCAACCCCTTTTCTCATCTTCACTTCACCTTGACTTCATGCGAGGGAGTTTTGCAGTTAGGATAGGGATATATTATATTTACTATACTGTCTTTCGAAACACCGTCCGCGTGTTAGGAAATCTACGCCTCAGGCCAGTTCTTGTTAAAGACAATGCACGACCCATTCGCAACCGACGCAATGTCTTCGTCCGAGAGAAACACGCAGTACTTTGCAACACTCGCGACAGGCGTGCTCGACACGCCCGGCACAAAGGGGGTCTGCGACGCCTGGACCCGCTGGAACATGTCCATATGCAGCCCCTGGGCAAACGCGTCGGCGATGTTGGTCTCCATGCCGCCCAGGAGCAGGGCCACGCAATAGATGCCCTGGGGCCCGTAGAACCCGGCCGTGTTCTTGGTCAGCGCCATGACGCCGGCCTTAGACACCGTGTATGCGGCGCCGGCCTTGAAGCCCATGAAGCTCGCGTTGGAGCCTATGTTGATGATGAGATGGTTGCCGCCGGTCTGCTTCTCAAACTGCGCCACGGCGGCCTTGGAGGTCAGGTACGGCCCGTTCAGGTTGACGGCCAGCACGCGGTCCCACTTCTCCTTGGAGCAGGCGCCGACGGGCGAGAAGTCGTCCATGATGCCGGCGTTGTTGACGAGGATGTCCAGACGGCCGAACTTGGCGACCGCGGTGTCGATGAGCTTCTGCACGTCAGCCTCGTCGGAGACGTCGGATTTCGTGGTGAGGAACTTGTCCGGGAAGGCCTGGGTCCATTCCTCCACGACGGCGGCGATGCGTGCCGGGTTTACGTCGCATATGACCACGTTGGCGCCGGCGGCGAGGAAGGCCTCGGCGATGGCCTTGCCGAGGCCACCGGCGGCTCCTGTGACGATGACGGTTTTGCCCTGGGCTGACATGGTGGTGGTGGCAAAAATAACAGTCTGTGGGGGTTTCTATAGTAAGTTCGTCAGTGGGTGGCAAAGGCGAGCAGCGGGGATTGGAGCTGTGATAGGGTACCTAAAAGTAGTATGCTATCACAGAGTCTGGTACGTACGTGGGAGGGAAATATGATTTGTCTTGGGTCAAGGATGGTTGGTTACTCGGGGCTGTGAGTGAGTGAGGGGAACTCGGGGCAAGTCTTTTATATAGCAATACAGATGAAACAGACAACCAAGGCACGGGCGGTACTTCACCTGAGATATTAATCGAGTGAGGGTCAGTCAGATCAGACCGACAGATAGAGCCTTCCATGTCCCCGCTTGGCAGATGAGAGGGGGGCCCTCCCTCACTCAGAGTCTTGTCTGGGCTGCTCCTTCCTCCATCTTGTGACTTTGGGCACAAATGCAATGCAAGCGAGCGACATTACACTTGCGGGCACTAGACGACCGACCTAGCGGATTCTGGAGCTGCCCGATCTATCAGACCAGGCGAACGTGATTGTGATGGTAGGTTGTCCCTCTGCCGAACATGTAACTATCGTACATGTAGTGTAGATGTCTGATAGTCTGTCGGCATGGACGTATTCGTATCCGCATTCGCTGCACGCAACTGAGGTGGGAGGGTATTCCACAGTTAAGAATCTTGAGGGGCAAGTGAAGCGGGCGGGGGACTGATTCCCCTTGCCTGCCTGGACTTTTGCACTAAAACCCGCAGCGCGGGCACCTCTGCACACCACATCCATGCCGACGCAAAACAGGGGGAAGGGTTCTGGACTGCAGTCAGGTACCGCGGTACCCCAAAAGTTTGAGGTGGCATGCAACGCAACGGGCGGCGGCGGGCAATGACGATGGACCCTGATGGCTATTTTTTTTTTTTTTTTTTTCAATCTCCAACTGAACTGCGTGCACGCAAATTCAACGTGGAGGACCGCCTGCCGCAACCATGGCCTCCCTCCAACCTTCCAACTCCAAGATCCAGCTGGCAGCAACCGCCATTGTCTCTGCTGCCGTCGCCGCCGGCGCCATTCTCAGCTACCAACGACTGCAGCAGGGCGAGCGCGTGTCTCGCCTGAAGCAGTCCATTCCCAGGCCAGACGAAGAAGACGCTCTCCAAAAGGTGCGAACTAGCCAGCCATTCGGCCCATCTCACATCTTTGACCACGGCACGCCTGCTAACGAAGAGTGCGCATCGCTACCTAGTTGTCCAGGCGCGGCCCCGTCGCCAAGCTCACCAAGGAAGATGAGCACAACCAGTACCTGGCCCAGCGCGCCCACAATGGCGACTACGACGAGGAGATGATCCTCGAGCAGCTTGCCCGCAACCGCGTGTTCCTGGGCGACGAGGGGCTCGCCAAGCTGCGCAATGCCTTTGTCGTGGTCGTTGGCTGCGGCGGCGTGGGCTCGCACGCCGCCGCCGCCCTCGCCCGCACCGGCGTCTCCAAGCTCCGCCTGATCGACTTTGACCAGGTCACCCTCAGCTCCCTCAACCGCCACGCAGTCGCCACGAGCAACGACGTCGGCCTCGACAAGGTGCAGTGCCTCGAGCGCCGTCTCATCGCCATTGCGCGCTGGGTGCGTTTCGACCTGCGCAGGGAAAAGTTCGAGGGCCTGACTGCCCCGGCACTGCTTGCGCCCTGGGGTGGGCGGCCCGACGGCCAGAAGCCCGACTTCGTCATCGATGCAATCGACAACATCGAGTCCAAGGTTGAGCTGCTCAAGTACTGCTACGACCACGGGCTGCCCGTCATATCCTCGATGGGTGCCGGGACGAAGAGCGATCCCACGCGGGTCACGGTTGGTGATATCGGCACAAGCACAGACGACGCGCTCTCGCGCGCGACCAGGCGGCGGCTCAAGCTGCTGGGCGTCACCAGCGGCATCCCCGTCGTGTATTCAACCGAGCAGATGGGCGAAGGCAAGGCGGCCCTCTTGCCGCTCGCCGAGGAAGAGTTCCAGAAAGGGCCGGTTGGCGACTTGGGCGTGCTGCCCGATTTCCGGGTGCGCATCTTGCCCGTCCTGGGAACAATGCCAGCCGTGTTTGGATACACAGTGGCCAACCATGTTATTTTGAAGATATCGGGTGAGCTGCGTTTCCTTGCGCCTGTCCCGCATTAGGTTGGTCATACTAACCCTACCAACCTCTAGGCTACCCGCTCGACTACGTTCAGGCCAAGGGCCGAGAAAAGATGTACGACGGCATCCTCGCTTTCCTCCAGGGCACCGAAGAGAAGGTTGTACGCGCGACCACAGATGGATCGCCGACCATTGCCATCGGCCTCAAGGTCCCCATCACAACAGGAGACGTTGCTTTCCTCGTCGAGGAGGTTTACAAATCAAGGAGTGTGGTGACTGGAATCCCGACGAAGCTGGTCTTGGTACGGTGGAGAAAGCCCCAGGAGAGCTCCATGATAAGAATAGGAGACGAGCCGAACGAGCAGAAGTCGTCCAACGTCAGATTGCGCGATCTGGTGTGCATGACCAAGGAGGAGGCTACACGGCATCTGAAGGAAGTGCTGCAAGGCAATAAGAGCGTCGAGGACCTTTACAGCCCGTCGGTCATACAGAAGGTGGAAGAGAGGCAGACGGAAGCTGAGGCCAACGAGCAGTACAGATGATGCACGCAGCTGGGAAACGCAACAACCAGAGAAAGAAATGCAGTAGGGGAGCCATGATGAAAGTCCTTGGCTCTAGACTACCTACCTACCGACTGCGAGACAGGTCGGTCTGCGAACCTGCTCTGCGATGATGCACTCGCTGTGTGTAAGCGTCTAAGCGTCATCGCCGAGGGAATAGGAAAAGAAATAAGCCAAGTGCCATGAGTGGCCTGCCTATCGCCCTTGTCGGGTGTACATGCGTGCGTCCCACGCGACGAGTTGTGTCAACTTCACGGCCTATTAACAGGTAGCCGTTGACCAGCGGATAGAACCCTGGCGTCAGTCTACTTTAGGCGACTATGAAGGGTGTGGTAGGTAGAAGACGGAAAGCAAGAATCATACGGACTCCCGCTGTTTCGTTGCCAGAATACAAACACATTACCAGTTCAGTACCAAGCCAACGCTATGTTACAGTGATTCACCCTCCCTCGCTCCATCACGGCTTATCCATCTGGATACCCGCCCCCTCACAAACCAACCCCTTGTTAAACCACGCAACCCCCGGGAGCACTTCCGTAGTCACCCAGCGCGCAGTGGTAGTATGCAGACTCCCCTCGCCAAAGGGCTCTCCAGCCTTATCCCTGCGCATCCGCCGCAAGTTCTCCTCCAAACCCAACTCTCCCATCGCCTCCACCAACCCTCCCTCTCCCTCTCCACCATCCTCATTATCCTCCCCCTCACTACAAGGGAAAGACGACCGTCCCCTCGCCAGCGCCTGAAACACAACCAACTGGTCCTGGCAAAACCCATCCACCACCCCGCCGCGCGACACCTCCTCGTAGAGCTCCTTAGACACCTTTCTCGACACGGCGTCGCTGACCGACGAGGCCTTGCCTTTCGCCTTTTTCGGCGTAGAAGTCAAGACATCCCTTCCCCACCGCAGCGTGGCCGACTTTGCTACAAGTAGGACATAGATCCGCGACTCCGCCCCGCTATCTTCGATGATTTTGAAAGACACCTCAGTCCCAGGGAAGAGATCATCCAGGTCCTGCGCCAGCGCGCGCGTGAGCGAGGTATGCATCTCGTGCGGCGCGATGACTGATACATCGATGGCGGTGATATCGTAATCTAACTCTGGCGGTGGATCTCTCACCCGCAGCGGCTCGCCTAGTTTCAGGGGATGGATTTTAAAGACCACCGTCCCGCGCTGCGCGCGGCCTTGGGACCAGCCGCGAGTCTTGAGCTGGCGCTCGATGCGTATACCGGAGAAAAAGGCCTCGAGAGTCGGCAGGAGGACTTGGTCTAGGTACTCGTAGGAGAGGGAGAAGGAGACGTTGGTGCCGCCTGTGATTTCGACTTCGATGGGTTGTGAGTCGGGGCTGGTTTCGGTTCCCGCGAAGAGGAGGAAGGGGAGGATGGCTTGGAAGATGAGCAGGGTTGAGGCCGCGGCGGAGTCGGCGGCGATTTTGATGGTGCGGTTGTGGAGGTGCGAGGGCGGGAGGTGCGGGTGGAATGAGAGGGTATGGCTGCCGATGGTTAGGCCGGAGACGTCGGCGGATGTTGCGTCGGCGAGGAACTTTATTGCTGAGATGTGTTGGGATTTGAGGCCTGTTGTTTCGTCAGTTGATGTGATTTTTTTTATTTGGAGGGGTGGGGGAATTATATGAGGTCCTCTCATCACATATTCACACAGCACATAAACACACCTCCGTCCCCGCCTCGCGGACCACCACCCCGGTTGCCGCGCACATTAGTGATCTTGATGGGCTTGCCGGACACCGCGGCCAGCGCACAGGCGATGCGCACCAGCTGGCCGCCGCCCTCACCCGTCCGGCCGTCGATTTCGGTCGGTTTGGGTTCTTTCATGGTGTTGTCCTTCCGGCTTTTCTCTCGCGCCGGTTGGTTGGTGTCGTTCGTATTTCTTCGGTGGACACGCGGGCGGAATCTGATTTATTTCCCGCTCGTTCGTTGAACGGTGTCGTAGCTCTCCTGCCTTGCCTTGTTGCCAAGTCGGCAGGAGTTACGCTGCGTTGCGTTGCGTTGCGTTGGATAAGTTGGATAAGTTGAGATGAGGCGCTGTTCTCAAAGTGTGCAGGGAATAAAAAGTCAAGGTCGTTCCCTTTTTTTTTTTTTTTTCTCGTAAGGAAGAAGAAAGAAGGAAAAAGAAAAGCGAAGAAGGGTGAAGGGTTTATTTTAATTTTTTATTTTTTTTCCCCCTTCTCTCCTGGGTATCGGATGAAATAAAATGATACACTGTGCACCGCACTACCACTGGGTGAATGATGTGTTGCAGTGAGTGAGGCTGGATGTGAATGGATGGAGGCCGCCGCCGCGCGCGGGATCGACCGTGCCGTTTTGGACAGGCAGGCAGGAGTCATCCGGTGTGAACTGAAGCGACCCAACAACCTTAGCTACATAGCCAGGCTGACCTTGGCATTGCACACTATGACTTCCCACACCACATACACAGTACCGCAATACCGCACGATGAAATTTGCAACTATGCTTTTCTTTGCTTTGCTTTGGTTTACTTTCCATGCCTGCCACCGAGGGGTATTACCTGACTTACACAGTACCGCACCAGCGAGGTGGCAGTGGCATTGGTAACCAAGCACAGGTACCGTAAATCCAGCAATCTATGTAAGGCGGGTGGGTAATTAATTCGGGTACACAGCACAGGTATATGTACCATAATTATGGAACCCAGCACAAAAGGTCAGTCGGCCAGTTAGTTAGTCACAGTAAGTCATATGCACCCAGAGGTACTGGACCCAGGTACCAGGTAGGCATGCCCATATGCGGCACATACGCAGTAAGTAGCAGCAAGCACGTGGGCTGGACGGCGATCAGTACCGGGTAACAGGTATCGGACGGTTTCAACATCCATCAAGCGGGCGGGTGAGCGGTTCATTTATGTTGCTAATTCTAGATGTCCAACAACCAGGTGGTGGTTCTGGCTCATGGCCGAGAACCTTGGCTTCGATGTGTCCCCGTTCGACTGACTGACTTACACTTCAGAGACAGAGATGTACCGCGTTCATGCTTCCTCAATGTCTAACACACACGCTCGTAATATCATCAGATCACTGCTACGATGGGCCGGAGCGCCTATTGCAGGTCTGACATGCAGTATTGGCTCAAAAATGGCGAGTGCCTATGCAGGTATGTATGTGTTCGATGCTCCAACGACCTCTCACTCGAGCCATGTAACTTATATTTCTCTACCTTGGCTACTGCGCTCGTTATCTAAGGGGGCATGGTATGTCTGTGCCTTGCCCTTCCCTGCCCTCCTCCCCTTCCCTGCCCTGTCTTACCGGCCCGACCTGGCCTCCTTCCTTCCTCGACGACCTAGAAGTCGGTATATGTTTAAACCACCCGCATCGCCATGCTCACTCACAAACGCCAATAAGGGAAGTAGGGAAAAAAGGTCGCAGGCCTGACATCCTTGTATACGGTTCCAACGGAGGAGGGAAAGGAAAGGGGTATGGGGGGGAAAAGAAGAAAACGAGGAATAACAGACGCCGAAATTCCAGAACAAAAGAACAACATGATGAAAAATGACATTGCTCATAATTCGTGACTTCACATTGCACACCCGAGAATAGCGCTGGCTCCCATTTAGACCGAAACACACCGAGGATGAAACGTAAAGGAAAGAAAAGGAGCAAAAGAAATCACCAAAAGAAAAACAGAAAAGATAAGAAAGTCTGAGATCTTCCTCAACTTCCCAGCTCAAGATGTGTGCTAGACAGAGCAATCAGGCGTGCGCCTTCTGGCCACACCAACTACTGCCGGCACTTGTGCCCTTGCAAGGCATGATACTTCTTTCTTTCCTCCTTTACACTGTGATATAGGTTGTTGTGATGGTCAGCAAGATGGTCGCCGCTCGCCACTTATTCTCCCTTTTCCTCCGATGACAAGTTAGCATCGAAAATTTCACGTACAGTTCTCGAGCGACATAAGCAATGTAGTCAGAAATGATTTGATCATTGCAGCCGGCGTGCGCAAGGATCTCTTCTCTCAGAGCCAGCATCTCTTCCTTCAGCGCCCTTCTCCCTTCTAGGAGCTTGAGGTTTTCCTCTTGCAGCCCCTTGCTCTTTAGCTCGTACATCTTCAGCTGCGCGCTGCATTTTCGTCTGTTTTTGATGCCAGCATCGCGTTTGTACGTCCGGACTTTTTCCGACTTGGGCGGGTCCGTTGCCAGCTTAGTGCTCCGTACCACACTGTTAGGAGACCGTGGCCGGAGTTCCCGCCGTTCGTTTGAATGCGTTTCGCGCAATCTTGATGTTCGAGAAGTGGTTGCCGGGACTGGAGTTTTCGGTCGCGGCGGCGCGGGAGCCGGCGCGTTTGTTCTCTTGGGAGACTGGGCGGGTGGAAGAGTCTGAAGGGGCGGTTCAACGCTGAAGTCTTGGACGGCTGGCGAAACGTGTGCTTGGGCTTGGGCTTGGGCTTGGGCTTGTGGGACGCCGGGCAGCTCCGAACAGGCCGGTGACACAAGATTGCAATATGCAGGTTGTGCCCATCCGCTTGGATCCCAAAGACATGGAGTCGAGGCCCAACCACCATCTATTCTCTCCATCGGAGATATGATCCATGGCGAGGGCAGGCCCAGGCCCACGGGTGCCTCCGCCACACCAGGACCCAGAGTCCGACCGTCTAAGAAGCCGGTCTCGGTCTCGGTCTGCAGGAAATACGACCCGATAGGCACTTGTGAATACGGGGGAGCTAGGATCTCGACGTATTCGTCATGGAAACCTTGATCGCCAGGCGGCGGGTGACATGGGATAATATCAAGCGGGCCGAGGATGAAAGGATCTGCATAGACGTCGGTTTCCAATACCGAATAGTCGGGCGGTAGCCCCCAGTTGCCTTCATCTCCCAAGCCGCAGGAAGAGTCCATTGATCGAGCCGATGGTGGTGGTTCCGATAACGATATCGATAGAGCGACACTTGTCCGTCTGATGCCTCAGACAGAACGATGGGGTCAAGGGCTAGCAACCCCCTGAACAAGGGTTTGAAAGGAAGGTAAGGTACACAAGGGCAACCCCAGGTGAGGGTCAGACAGAAGATGTGGTGGGATGGCAGTCGGTCGGTGATGAATCGTGCTGGACAGGAGACCAAAAAAGGGAGAGATTTATCAACGACGGGGCATTTGTACAACAGGGTACAACAACCCGAGAGGCTCATCCAGGTCAGCCTCAACTCCCACCAAACCCAGGCTGTCAGGCTACCGAACTCCCAAGAAACCTCCCCACGTACCTAACGGGCTCAGCAACGGAGAGACAACGGAGGAGCTGGATGGTACTCCAACTCCGTCCTGCCTTGGTTGGCTCCGTCTCATTGGATATTTACGACGCGCCACGACTCGGCCCCTAGGCGAATTTGACAAACACATACATCGACAAAAGAAACATCCGACCAAATCGAGACGCCCGGCGGATGGACATGCGGACTTTGCCATGCCATCCCTGTTGCAGCTGGCATGCCCGCAACGACCCTGCCACTTTCTTTTGCCCTTTTCTTCTGTTTCCTGTTGCTGAGCTTCAGTTATCCACTGTCGACCCGGCTTGCTTTATGCTGCAGGAAGTGCCTGCGCAAGAGGTTGATAGGGCCGAGTTTCCAGGATCCAAACTCGGGCCGCCGTGCCTGTTGGTTGCTCCCCTGCTTGTCCGTACGTGCCGCGCTGCCTCCATCGAAGGCTTACCTGAGTGACCTGTGGGCGTCGATAAGAACTGAATGGAGATAGATACCTACCCCGTGCTTAGACACGGGAAGTCAGTGCATGTGTGTGTACACAGTACGTTGCCGCGGCTCCGTGACGATCAATTTCACCCCCAGTGCGCACCCCTACCTCACCCCCCGCATTGATCCGCAGAACATCAACACTGCCGGGGCTAGGCATTGCTAGCGACCTAGCGTCTAATTATCGTCGTGGCAGTTGTCTATATCGACTTCAACGGATCAACCCCTCCGGGATTGACAAAGTGCCATATTAGGAAATTTGCCACATTGGCGCAGAGATCGTTAAAGGGCCAGTGAGAGAGGGGAGATGGGGACGGGAGAGCACGCAGTCTTTTTTTTTCCTGTCCAATCCGCGGCCGACTTGTAGTGAGAGGGGGGTGACCCGGGAAGTCGGTAACCGGCTCCCAACCTTGAGCAAGGGTAGTGTAAGCAAGCCCCCCTTTTGGTCATGTCCACTGGGTCGGAAGGCTGGGCCGTGGGATTGCTTGATCGGTTTCGCACCCCGGACGATCAAGACGAGGTGAATCTGCGCTTCGAGATCGAGAGAGGGCAGAAGCATGAGGCCGGAGTTGGGGAAATAGTATGCGTGCGAAAGCCGAGGTCGTGTGGCGGTCATTCTTTCTCGAAACCAGCGTAAACACTGCACGCAGTAGTTATAGGCAGGCGCTTCCTCCTGATTCCGCTCACCCAGAGACCTCGCACGCTGATGCTGACGCCGCCGATTGCTCGCTCGCTCGCTCGCTCGTCTTGCCTCCTGTCATCCGCGACGATGCATGGTCAATGGCTTGACGCTCGACGCTTGACGCCACTTCCACTTTGTTGGGCCCTGGTTGGGGTTCGTCTTGTGTAACAACGCCTCGAGGATGAACGGGGGGTTTGCTTGAGTTGCGTTGCGGGTTACTGCCTGCTTGATAAACGACCGAGCCATTCATAGCCCGCGCGCGCATATTAGCTGCTTGCCAAGTGGACATGGCGGTGAGGCGATCTCGGGCACCGTGATTATTGGATCGGGGAGCCGGGCTTCGAAGCAGCAAAGTGAGAGAGGACGGACAATTGTCACAGGTATCAATTACCTTGGAGGCCATCCAATAGCTTGCTTGCCTTGTCCAAGCAAATGGCGAGCCTGCGACCGACGACCACCAAGTGTCATGCGCCAATCATTCTCTGTCAAGACGTGCACAAGAAAGCCAATGCTTGACTGTGTGCACAAAATAGTCGGAATGAATGGACGGCAGGGATTGGTTTGCTTTTCCTCGACGCCGCCGTCGGCTCTGACCTTTGACATGTCAAAATGAAATAGGGAGAAGGAAAAAAGAATGAGAGAAAAAAAGAAAAGAGTTGCCAAAAGTGTCTGGTAGGAGTTTACTTTAGATCGTGGGCACTTGAGACGAGGTGGACAGACATGACAGGGCATGGCTTATCGTGCCTTCCAAAAGATGGAAGCTAAGAGGTGACCATCAAAATGTTCTGACATTTCGTACCGACGGCGGCAAGTACTATGGACCTACCGATTGCCACCTTGGTGGAAGGCACATTCGGGATCCTCGATCCACGAACAAAAGGGCAGGCACGAATGATAAATCAAGGCAACCCGCAACGACACTTTTTTTCCTACATAGGTTTCTACCTCAATTATTCTTTCCACGCCGCCACTCTTCGGCTTCGGTTCCTCTCTTCAAGCTACACACTGAATTTGTTGTTCCCACACTCCATGTTGCCTATCTCGAGTCTTTTCAGACTTTGATCAAGTCCTCCATTGACTCGCTGATCACCTTTGGATAGTCCCAGTCTGTGCTCGAGCTCGACCCTGATCCTGATCCCGATCCCGATCGACTTGAGGGTATCATCGTCGCTACATCATGGAGAACGAGGGATATGGCGTTGTCACCAAGCTGTTGAGAATAAGCACGAGGGTGGTAGTTGCGCTGGCAGTCGACAACATAACCAGCCGTCAACTCTGCTGCCGTCACCATCTCTTCTCCGCTAGTCCAACGATCCGAAGGACTGGCGGGTGACAACTCGGTGTCAAGATCCTTTACTGGGTGGCTGTCGAGCAGTGTCAGCACATCGCGTGTCCGGCCAAGGAGATGGTGTCATGAGGGTTCTTACTTGATGGATCCGACCTGGACGTCGGTGGAGCTTATGGACGGCGATTCACCATTTACGGCAGAGCTGGCGCAGTCGTCTCTCTTCTCTTTATCCTCGCTGTCGCCATCAACCGCAGTCGACTTGTCCTCGGGGGAAGCTAGCTGTCGAGGGTTGGGGATGCCACAGCTTGTCTTTTCTTCTCCTTTGGTTTTGTCAAGTGGCAAACCACCAGGAGATGCAGCAAAGTTCGCAGTCTCGCTTCCAGGGGCCCATGTGGTTTTTCCCAGAGGGAGACATTGTTTCCTCTCACCCGGTGGTACGACGACGACGGCTTCTTCTATATTTGCCAGTACATTGTGTGGCAGAGGACTAGCCATCGTAGTGCGATTCTTGTCATCAACCAAGCCAAAGGGCAAAGGGGTTCGAGATGAAGTCGCTCAGGACGCCCTGGCTATCAAAGGGGAAAGGGGGATCGTCGCTTCTGGCTTTTGGCTCTGCGGATGAGCGTCTCGAGTTGTTGAACCGGATGAAGTTTATCGTTGTGGGCGAGGGAATGGCATATATTTCGATTGCTCTGCGTCAACATATGGGTCAATACGTCCTCAGCGCTAAATAAATCCCTTGCTACACGTGTCAAGCATGGATGACATGTCCAAGGCTGGCTGCGACCCAACGTCGTTGGATGGAACAGAGCCTAACCGACCGCGCAGGAGCGAGACAAGAGCAAGTGGCTGCGCTTCAACAACCCTTGGCAACATTTCTTCCAAGTTTAGTCTTGTGGGTGTGCCGATAGAACCCCTGGAGAGACTGTGACTCGGAATGGATGAAGATGTACGGGAAGGTCACGGTTACTCGTTGCGCTCGGAAGTCGTCTAGTGATCTGTCGTGCTCGGAAGCTGCCTAGCATTCCGTTGTCTGTCGGGTCTCCCACAACAGAGCCCGGTCACAGTCGCAACTACTGGAGCAGGGCTGTATTCGAGAGAAGGCCATGGCTGCTTCTTAACCAGTGCTGTGCAGAGACTGCCGAGTTTGTCCCAGAAGCGGCTCGAACGGCATTGCCCGGTTTGTATAGGTGAGCGGAAGTGTCCATGTTGTCTGGTGTGAGGAAAAGCGTCATCTCAGGCCAATGAGAAAGCTTTTCTATGTGAGGGATATTTCTCTACGTGGCTCTGTTGCCTGGATGGTACTTGTTGGAAGGCATCGGAGGCTCAGGCACTGCCAGGTTCAGGTGTCGGAAGTGAAGGAAAGCAGCAAAGCAGCTCGGGAAAACCTCAAACTAGGTGTCCCGTAGGTTATCACTCAACACAGAAGAAGAACGAGCAGAAGGGAAGAAAGAACCACGGTCATATCCATATCCGAGAAGATAAGGGTCACGGAAAGTTGGAGGAGTCTTGCTGTCTATGCTCATTCACAGGATGGTGGCACCTATGGGAGTGCAGTAAGTACCACTTCCTATAGGCACTCACCCAGCACCCAGCAACAATATAGATAGCTCTGCGGGGACCCTTTCTCCCGGAACAGCGATATGCCCATGTGTCTTGCTCTGGACGGCTCGGCTAATGCCCATACCATCCCTCCCCAGGCGCTTGTTCCTTGATCTTCTTCACTACTGCTAACTCGAGTCTTTCTGAAGATTGGAAAGCGGATCCGGTTTTCCAACCTCTCGAGAGGAAAATGCCGCTGAACTCGACACCACCTTCATGGCAGGAGTGCGTTGCTAGTTCGTTGACGGCCGGGGGGTGGGCACCCCAACATCCTGATCGACCATGCAGGTGTGCCGCCACGATGCGAATGCAATCGAATCGGGATAATTATACCATCTTGTCATCAAAACATGACAGAAAACTGCGACAAAACGCAACCATGCACAATTCAAGACTGAGCACGGTCGAAGTCCAGCATTTATATATCTACCTCGAGAACAGATTATCATCACCTCAATTGTGTCGGATGAAGAATTGCGTCACGTCTCTATGCTGCTCCTTTCCAGGCCATATTTGGGGGCAGCTACTTACTTATTATGGCACTTCCCCCCTTTTCTCCCCAGCCAACACCCATTTCGCTCACCTCCGCCGCGGCACCCCACGCCGCATCCAATATTTCATGACGCCCTGCAGCAGGAACCAGAAAGGTGTGTGTGTAAGAACCCAAATACTGACTTATAGCCGACCGTCCTGGACTTGGTCATTACCGCACAAGAGCGCATGTTCTTTTCTTGTCAAGTCGTGCAAAAACCAATGCAGATATATGACCAGAACAACTTTATCAGGTCAATCAATTCGCATTTCTACGTGCCAAGTATCGAACCAAAAACGGGCACGAATCCGACCCCAGGGTGGTGAAGGGAGTAACATGGACTATTCCTTTGCTCATCATTCATTCTCTCATCACTGAAAACAAATCTAGCGCCCGTTTGTGTTCCAAGCAACAGCTAACACAACACTCTCTTGTCCCATCTAGAGCAAGAAGCCAGCGTTGGCCCATTGTCGAAGTGAAGGCGAGCAAAACAAACAAGCGGGAAATACGCAACCATCCCCGTCTCTCGACACCATTGCCAGCCCTACCTACCTACCAGCCGATCCGGTCCTGCCGTCAACTCATAAGTCATATTCGGAAAGGTCATCGGCTAGTTCGCGAGAGAGAGCCAGCATGCTGCCGTTTAGCTCTCCCCCCGTGTCCCTCGGCACTCGCGGTGACCGCCTCGACAGCCTAAGACTGGACGAGCCGAGCAGGCGCGCCATGTCTTCGGTCCGCGGCGTACGGGGAACCGGGCTGTTTGCGGACGCTCTCGTGCCGTTGGTTGTCGGCATGGAGACGTACCCTGGAAGAAGCAATAATGTGTGAATACTAGGTAGCCATGCGCTCACTGTATGAGAAATTGGCAGACTTACGGCTTGCGTAGTAGGCGCGAGAGCCGGCTCTTCCGTGTCTGGAGGAGCTGTGGTATCCTCCTGGGTGTGCACTGGCTTCACCGTCGGCGTCGTCTGACTCGCTGTGAGGGCTTTCTTCTGTCAGCCATTGTTTGCTCATAGCTGAACCAGGGAGGCTTCGTTGGATTGTGCAGGTGGGGTGGGCTTCCATCAGATGCATACCTGGACTGATATACCCGCAACGAGTCAAAGTCGGACTCGGAGTTTGGAGGCAGGCCTGGAGAGTACGAGGGAGAGTCGTGGGTATCATCATTATTTACACCATCACCATAATCATCACAGTCATCATCATCATCATCATCACCGAGGGATAAGCCTGCGATATCAGGATACCCGTTGATGTGGGCAGTAGTATCGGGAATCATACACTCGATCAGCGAGCGTTCCACGACGGGAAATCCCAGGTCAAACAGGGGGCTATCGTCAGGGGCAACGGTGGCTGAGCTCGATCTGTCATTGTCGGCCATGGGGATACGCGCCGTCTGACCGGATACCAGCGAGTAGTAGTACTCGTCATCATCGTCACCGCTGCCCAGGGATGGAGGAGGGTGTTACGCCCAGACTCTTACTCTGGTACGTTAGGGTAAGGGTCTGTTGGTGCAGGGTTTATGTTGGCAGAAAGTTAGGGTGTGTTGGGCAATAAGGGTGGCGTAAGGCTTGTTGCCTCTCTCTCTGAGATTCAGACAAAGACTTAGATTGGAAGCTGTCTTGGTAAAGATTGGTGTAAGCAGCAAAGGAAGTTCGCTGCTCCTAAATAATTCTCAAGCAACAGGCCGAGCCTGTTGGGGAGCTGTATCCGGTGACTCGCTTGAGACACCGCATCACAGGTGCCATCCCAGGTGCCATCACCACCTGGCCGTCCAGTGTCCTCCTGCCCGCAGGTCTTGTGCCATTTGTCTCGGCGCCATTGCCCCGCGATCAATTGTCTCGGGGTCGCTCCTGGCCTCGTGGGTCGCCGTGGTTGCGTGACCAACCGTGCTCACGTGCTTACAACGCCGACAGGGCGCTTGGCAGGTTGTAACAGGTTTCCCCTCCTTTATGGTCGATGTCCCAGAGACCGTACTAGTTACGCTCGTCTTCCTCGTCGTCAAGCCAAGAGACGGTACCATCCGAATGCACATGGTAGTATTGACCAGTCTCGCGATCCTTCTTTCAGTAGCTCCTGTGTTTGCTGACAGGGGCAGAGGATCCGTGGGACGACTGTGAGGACGAAGCTTTTCGCTTGCCACCGCTGTTGTGGGTGGAACTGTGTGTGGACGAGGGAGCCTTCGACGAGTGCGGCGTCGAATGCGAGTGGTGCGAGTGGTGAGCGTGCGTCTTGCCACTCCTGTGCTTGGATGACGTAGGCGGCGTCGGCTGGTGGACAGGCTGGTGTTCGACGACTTCGTAGTCGCCTTCGTCCTCGTAAGCGTCCAGTGGTTCGATGCCTGGTACAGGCAAGGGCGGCACTCCTGTAGCGACAGGATGGAGGCCACCACCGCGTTGCTGCTTGTAGTGCTCCTTCAACTGGTCCTTCAGAGCGTACGACTGTGCTTTGGCGTAGTCCTGGGCGTTCCTGAGGTGCTTGTAGCCGTCCTTGAAGTCCTCGTGGGAGTCGATGAGATTTATCGACTTGACGCGGCACTGGTGGTATTCGAGCGTGCCGTCCTCCGTTTTAGCAGCGTAATGTGCAAAGAGGTTGAGGGTAGTACCATCGGTGGCGAAGGTCGTGACTTCGGCATGACCTGGGGGATCGGGCTTTCCCATATAGGAGAGTGCTTGGTTCCTTGCGAAAACAAAAGCTGCTCCATCGTAAGCACTCTGGAGCCTCGCCTCTTCCATATTCTTCCCAGGACCCTTCCACTCTCCCGCCAGGTGCGGTAATGTCATAGAGCGGGGGTTATCCTTATAAAGGACGGCTCCATCAACCTGTTCGTCGACAGGGAACGGGTCGTATTCCCCCATCTCAAGCCCTTCAACAAAGTCAGGCTGTGGGGCCAACAAGCCGTCATTGAAGCCTACATCGTCTGGGAAGCCTGTAAACGACCGGTTAAAGGATTGGTAGTAGGCGCCGTCATCGTACTCCTTTAATATATGCCTGCTCGTTTCGACAACCATAGTCGCTTCGTTGGGGACCCTCGCGACCTTACGAGCATAACTCTTATACTCTGACTCGGTAGGGGAAACGGTCGCGCGGGATCTGGCGTGTTGTTCGCGGAGGTCCTCGAGGTTCGCAGGAGGCTTGGAGCCAATGGGGTCGAGAATACCATTCTTATGGGCTTGGAGAGCAAAGCCAGATGCCGTTGTCGAGGTGGTCTTCGTTGTCAAGGTGGTCTTCGTTTTCTGCGATTCAGTTATGGAGTCCTGGGAGGTTTTCTTCTTTCCCATTTTGTCAAAGAGGGCCAAATTCTTCCGTGTCAATCGGGCTCGTTTCGGCTGGGGTTTGTCGTCGTCGCTATCGCCAGCGATCTGTCGTTTCCGTGACGGTGGATTTGCTGGAACTTGCTCTCCTTGGGTTGGCAGAAGCTCAGCTTGCGAGAGCTCCGGGGAGGTTTGCTTCTTGTCCATAGTGAAGAGAGGAAGAGGAAAAGGCTGGGTGTCGAGGTGGTCGACTGAACTGGTCTTGTATGCGACGCCTCGTTGTTGCGAGATTTGTTTTTGGTACGTTGTTCATTGGACGCGACGGAATTCCGGTCGTACGTGGTCGTTCGCGTGATCGTCTAATGAAGTAGTGGGACTAGCGCCGCGCACCGCGTCGGGGCGTCTTTGCCAGTTGGTAATATTATGCCAGCATACCCTGCGCATTGGTCAGGTAGCTGAGCGGTTCCCACGTATTTTCGTCGCTATCGTAGCCTTTCCACTTAATAAAATACTCTGTCTATAGTCCTTTTTCGCGGTAATCGAGGATCTTCTCGACCTTATATTCTTCTTCATCTTCAAGCTCTATAATCTTGTCGAGCTATGCCCGTAATAATGCTGGTTTATAGTTAGTATCTGAAATCTTTCGCTTAACTTTAAATGGTCCAATCTGTTTGTAGTCAAGTTTGTCGCTTGGTCGCTTTGTTTTAATGTTTTTGCGAGCAAGGTAGACTTTATCTCCCTCCTTGAAGGATGGTCCCTTCATCCTTCGTTTGTCAGCGTATCTTGTCATGCGTCGCTGGATGAATTGGAGATCTGTCTTGAGTTCTTCGTGCAGCTGTTTAAGTTGTTCGGCCGCTTTCGTGGCTGCAGGGGCATCCTTTGCTTCCCTGGCTTCGCCGTATACCGTAGGCGTGTACCCATAGTTGGCATACATCGGTGTTTTCTTCGTGGATTCGTTGAATGCACTATTGTACGCGAATTGTGCTAGCGGCAAGAGCTGTACCCAGTCGTTCTGTGGGTAGTTGACATAGCATCGGAGATACTGTTCCAGTGTCTGGTTCGTTCTTTCTGTCTTGTCCGTCCGTCTGAGGGTGAAATGCTGTAGATAGACGATGTCGTACTCCGAGTCGTGCTGTAAGGGCTTGCCAAAAGTGACTAGTGAAGAGCTTGTCTCTGTCAGAGATAAGTTCTCGTGGCATTCCGTGGTTTGCTACGATGTTCCGTATGAACACATAGACAAACTGAAGCGTGTTTCCGTCCTTGACAAAAGTATGAGTACTTAGTGAGTCTGTCTACAATCACCAAGATACTGTCGTCCGGTGATGAACTCCAATGATACCGAGTGCCATGGTGCATCAGGTATTTGGAGTGGTCGGATTTCTCCATAGGGTTTGTGTCTAGGGGCCTTGCTTTTCTTGCAGAGATCGCAGTTGCGGATCACCTGCTCGACTTGCGCCCTAGTTCCCTTAAACTGGTGATGTTGTCGGAGACGCTGGTAGGTTTTCCACACTCCTTGGTGGCCGTGTGCCTTGGCTTCGTGGACTTGCTTAATCAGTCGGGTCTCATCTCTGGCGACGGTAGACACCTCATGTCCTGTCGTCAGATTCCCTTCCGAGTCCTTTCGCAATAGTCAACTTTGCTGCGGGGGTATATCCGGTTCGAGGTCACTGCGTCGGCTGAGCGCGTCTGCTCGCCCATTCTCAGTGCCTTTCCGATAGATAATCGTGAAGTTGAATTCCGAAAGAAACTCTGCCCATCGTGTTTGGCGTTTATTAAGGGCTTTCGTAGTCGTGAAGTTGGTCAGATTCTTGTGATCCGTGTAGACTTTGACAGGATGTTTCGTTCCTGTGAGGTAGTGCTTCCATTCTCTGAAGGCTTCGATAATAGCCATCAGTTCCTTGTCGTGGATTTGGTAATTAAGCTCAGGTCCGTTGAGCTTCTTCGAGTAGAAGGCGACAGGGTGAAGTCGTCCTTCCTCGTCTCGTTGTCCAAGTTGTCCTCCCAGAGCGAATTCTGAAGCATCGGTTTCGACTTCGAAAGGTTTTTCTGGGTCTGGGATTGTAAGGATTGGTTCTTGGAGAATCAGCTCCTTGAGCTTGTCGAAGGCCTGCTGTTGAGGTTCCTTTTATTCGAAGGCTTGATCTTTTTTCGTGAGCTGTGTGAGGGGTGTCGCTATTTGACTGTATCCTTTCACAAATCGTCGGTAGAAATTTATGAATTCAAGGACGCTTCGTACGTCCTTGACGTTCTGTGATCGAGGCCAATCTCGTATGGCTCGTACCTTCTCAGGGTCCATGCCAATCTTCCCAGGGCTGATACAATAGCCGAGGTATTTGACTTCCCGTGCGTGCTACTTCGCCTTTCCGGGCTCTACAAGAAGCTGGGCGTCCTCCAGGGTCTCGAGCACCTGGTGAACGTGCCGTTCATGCTCTTCTGGCGTTTTCGAAAAAGATCAGGATGTCGTCTAGATAGACTACCACGAACTGATCGAGGTAGTTCCGAAGGACATGGTTGATCATGGCTTGGAAGCTGGCTGGTGCGTTGGTAAGTCCGAAAGGCATTACCAGATACTCGAAGAGTCCCCGCTTTGTTCGAGAAGCGGTCTTCCACTCTTCCCCTTCTGCTATTCGGATCAGATTATATGCTCCCTTCAGATCTAGCGTCGTGAAGATCTGGGCTCCGTGTAGTTTGTCGCGTAGTTCCGAAATCAACGGCAGAGGGTATCGATTCTTGATTGTAATGTCGTTAAGCTGTCTGTAGTCGACACAAAGTCGTAGTCACGATGGGTTCTCCACGAGGTGTTTCCTTGACGTGGAGGAACTCGTTTACCCACGTTGGCTCGATAAGGTCGAACTGGAGCAGTTCGCTTCTCCATGCGTCTCTCGAACAGTCGATTGTCGATGCGGACTGCCATTGCGATGTAGTCCATGAACTCTTTGGGTCGGTCTTGCTTGGCGAGTTCGTCCTTGATCTCGTCTCTCAGCCCATGGTAGAATGCGACCATCTTAGGTCCATCCTCCCAGTTCAGTCGTGAGCTGATCTGCTGGAACTTCGTGGCGTAGTCCGATGCTGATCCCTTCTGGCGGAGGTTGTGCAACTGCTGCTCTGCAGTGCGTTCCTCGTCAGGATCTCCGAAGGCTGCCTTGAGCTTCTGCTTCCCCAGGCAAGTCATTGGCGTAAAAGAGGATGTAAGCCATCATCTGGGTGAGGTAACCCCCGTAGGGTTCCCTTTGTGCCGTCATATCGGGGTGGTTCGGGGAACTTGAGCCGTCGGTTGTCGTTTGGAGCTGTAGTGACCGCCTCATGGAGTCGCTCGTTCTCCTCCTGGAGGCGCCTAATCTCGTAGGCGGCGTCCTCTTCGATCATTATAGGGGAGCTTGGCGTCGACATGGTTGTTCGAGATATTGCCCAGCAGTGCAGGATAACTGTCTGAACAAGAGCTTTCAATATGTTACGCAACAGACCCTTACCCTAACGCACCAGAGTAAGAGTCTGGGCGTAACAGAGGGCTCGAGGACAGGTTACTGATGTCGCTTGGGTATCGCGTGTCCGGGTCCATCTGGTCCCAGGAGGACAGGTGGGAGACTTCATGGTCCTCCATGGTATTTTCCAACATATTGCCTTGTCTTGTGCGGTGTCGGGGAATATTCTTGGGAGTAGTCCGTGGGTATCGGTCAATATCTGCTGCGGGCCTGCGCCAGGGTTCCACGGGAAGGTGGGTGGTTGGTGATGCAACCGGGAGGGATGAGAGGGCAGCGCAGCACATCATATCATATCATGTTTGTCTGGGGACCAGAGGAGGGGAGACTTATACATGGTCCTCGTCATATCCGGGCGTGTGTCTCCCTTGGGCCATGTTCTTGTGCACCGTTAGGCACAACCGCTCAAAGATAACAGGTAAGTAATCCGCTAACTCGCCCTTCCCCCGACCACTTCTTTGGTGAGGTATGTTATGGTTGCCCGCGTTTGGGCGAAACAGCAAGGCAAGCTCTGAGTCTGAGGCGATGAGTTCGAGGCGGTGAGCGAACTTCCCCCAGATTATCAACCAACATAAAGTGCCGACACAGCATTGTTTGCTCTCTTTTTCTGCCGGCGGCCGTCAGTCGCTTTTCAGAACGCGGGTACCTACCTACAGCCCCTCTTACTTCTTCGTCTTTCATCGTCATATTCAGGTGTGAAACATTGTACGAAAGTGGAGATTGACAAGGCAAGTTGCGTTCGTTGTCTGGACACTACATAGTACCTACCTACACCGTGCTTTGTTCTCTTGGTCTCCGTGACGAGTTGAAGGGCAGAGACGAGAAAGGTTCCGCCCGTTCTATCCACGGTATGTGACAAGAGACTTTGGGTGCGGGTGTACCTAAAAGGCCAACGAAGACCATGGGTACTGCTATACTATACTATCTGGCTGGCAATTGTGTGGTGGCCGTCGTTTTCAGGTGAGGCGGCCGGGTACTACAATGTTCTTTCCACGGTTCCACCTACCTGGCACCTAGCCCCTTTTTGCACTACCTACCCACGACCCACTGCCCACGCGTGTTTTTGTTGGCTTTTATACGTTCGTTCTTGGTAGGTGGCTTTGTGTGAATGGAGTACCGATAAGTTGGTCAAGGTGGTAGAGAGACGTGTTTATAGTAAGCTGTCCCTATCCGTCGAACGCGCTTGGGAGGTAGGAGGCTTGGTCTGGCCTGTGGCCGGTCAGCGTGTTTGGTCGTTGGGTAGGTAACCCAAGTACGGGACGGGACAGTACAGGAGGACATGTCAGGGGTTAGATGATACTTCCAGTGCAGTCCACGCCAGTTGAACGAGAGAAACTCCTTTTGTGTCAGGGGGTGAGAAGGGGGGAAAGATGAAGAAAGGGGAAACTGGCGGCGAGTTGCAGGGTACTACTACGTATTGATCTCAGCATTTGGGACATGATTCTAGTCCGGATCCGTTTCACCCTCCCATGGCACTTGACACAACAACAACAACTCTCTGATAGGTACATACGCTCGACCAATATCTGCTTGGGACTTAATTTCCTCAGATAGGTACTTACTATTACAATTCGTCGTGGAATTTTCCTTGCCGAACTTCATTCGTATAAAGTAGTAGTAGAACTGCCAAGGAGTGATCTACAGCCAACCACTTACACAACCTCAAGGCCGGTGAGAACCGATTTTTTCCCCCTTGAGTACCGAATTGGCCAGCGGTTACACGGCAGTCCCAATAGCGCAGGTCTGGGCGTGCCACCATACTTATGCATGCCAGATTGCAGAGACTCGCCCCTGAGTACCTAGTTAGCTTGGGCATTTACTACCGTAAGCCTTTTTCAGCGAGAATGTTCCAGTTGTGTATTTATGATATAGATACCTCAACTTCCTGATACCTGACCTGGAAGCTATTACAAAGTAGGTAGACAAGTCTGACACCTCCAGGGGGCGTCATCCCCCCTTCCGAGACCGTGTCAAAACATCTCCCCCAGCCCAACCAGTGATTTTGACAGACGCCTGCAGTCCACGTTACACATTTGAGGCTCTGTTATCGTGGGGGAAAATATGCGTGCGTGCATGCATGTCTTGTGTAATCCAGTGATTTCTCGTCTCAGGTACGTCCGTCGGTCCTGTGAAACAAAAGGAGAAACAAACAAACAAACAAATAAACAAACATAATTACAGATAAACAGGGAAAAAGGAATACAGAGTGGCATGGCAGGGCACACCAATCCGACCAGCGTATTTCGTCCTATCGATACCAGGTGTGTCCCTCTCACACAGAAACAAGAAGACCATGCCGTGATGAGATTCGGTGTGGGGGCGGGGGAGCTTGTGCTTGTGCTTGTGCCAGTGTGCTATCCGTCGATGACGCGACGTGATACCTGTATCCCAGACACGGGCAGTTACTAGCACAGGCCTAAGGTCGGTACCTAAGGCATGCACCGTAGGTTTTCGGAGGGAGGGATGAAGTTGTTCATGTCCATTCTTTTTTTTTCTGGAAGCTGGGTGGTGGATGGGTTGATATGATGGCGAGGGGGCTGTGAGTGATAGCGATGTTTGTGTCGGTCTTGAGTGAATCTTAAAAAGGGTGTGTGTGTGAGTGTGTGTGTATGTGTGTGTCGTGTCGCCAAATGTCAGGGGCTCGAGTAATTACGCCACAAGTGACTGTTCATAGCCGGTAATTAGTACCAGGAAAGACCAAATCTACTAACAGAGAGCCTTGTGCTAAGGAATTCTCACAATTCGAAGCTCAGAGGTCTTTGCTCATAAGCAAGATATGTGCATTCAGTAGTCCAGTCCATATACCAACCCAATACTGCCGCCACCCCTCAATCCAGTCCTAGCACAAAAGAGTTCAGTTATCAATTACCAGCCGAGAAATTCTGAACGCAACCTAACCACTTACTCCAGATACCCTCCAAAGTCCCCCAGCGGATAAAACCACCCCAAAACTCCCTAATCGTGACTTCAGCTTTGGCTGGTACTAGTCGAGCTCGGTGGCGTGGGAGGTAGAGCGGGCTCAATGGCCCTTAGCTTTTGCGTCGCAACGTGTTGATATGTCTGGACTGAAAGCGCCACGTTGGTAGTGTGTTGCTCTCGTTTTCGATGATCATGTTGTACGCGGTCTATGAACTCTCGTGTTCGAGACTCCCGAGTGTCTTCTTCTAGTGCGTCCATGGTTGCTCGACTGGGGCGGGCCCTTTTCTGGTCGTGTTTGTTTTCCGTGCTCAGCCGGGGATAGGTTCTAGAAGTTTATGAAACAAAGTCTAGAAGGGTTTTGGACCCCTGAATGAGTTGTCTTTTGGGTTGGATTTGAGGGGTGGGTTGATGTTTGAGAGCTAAAGTGTGTATACAATAGAAGGCAAGATAGTTGAGGCTGTCTTAGCCGGAATCCGTGCTCTCTGAGGTAAGAGAAGGCCTTGAAAACCCAGTCACTATATACTTACCTGTCCAAAATCTCTGTCCCTTATCACCAGTCCCCATTGCTACCCAATGCTTCATTGCTGACAATTGCCAGATGAAAGTGTGATAGCGACGATCGCCGCCAAGCCATCCCGAAAAGTCCTCACTGCAGAGCTCACAGCCCCAAGTCTCCCACACCATCTTCATAGGGCTGAGATGCATCAGTGCAATGACATCAAAGAGAAAGCTTGGGTGGTGTGGGTTCAATCTTTCAGCCCCCTGGGGGTATTCTAGAACATGACAGCTCAACCCGTTGCCTAACAGAACAAGAATAATTGACATTCGGCCCTCCTCTCTCCATAGTCGCTATCTCGAAAGTTAGTAATGTTAGATTGGAAGAAAGCAAACTCGTCTATCACCCAAACCGATGTGGACCTAGGCGCCGACGAAACTCTCAAGAGTCCCGCGCATGCAACGCAATAGATCTTGCATCTGACATAAGCTAATAGCCGCCAAACACTCTCTCTCCCTCCCCCAACGGTCCGTTTTCCCCACATGGGATATATTATCCCTAGGGTCTCAAAATCGGGGCATATACAAACAATGATATCCCTGAATGAAGAACCTATCTGCGTGGGACTTTCACACTGGAAGGGGGAGGGTGTGCATGAGAGCAAGCGAGGTCTCGAACTTCAACTCCGTGCTGAACCGAACTCGGCCGGCCCCCGAGAAGGCAAGCAGAAGCAGCCGAGTGTCTAACGACAACAAGAAAAAAACAGGTCAGATTCCTTGCCCCTGTAGTCTTGGAAAAGCCCGGTCCTTTGGTGTAGTAGCATTCTCGTTGAGCCTCAAACAGCTAACCGTTTTTGGGTCGTCATATACTCGGGGTCCAAGAGCAATTTCGAAAGTCCCCAACTACGCTCGCGGAGATTTGTAATCGTAGTTTTCGTCGAACCACAAAGCTGGTCACGCCTGCCGCGTCTATCACGATCTGGAAGCTTTTCGCGGCAGCCTACGGTGGCAAAGGACTGCGCCTACTGTGTATGCGGGATGTAAGAACCCCAATATTCTGTGCCGCAGCACCCAACATGAGACGAAAGGAGATCATTGACCAAGACGGGAATGGTCGCGACGTTGGAGCACTGGTAGCAATATCCAGCCGATGTCCCCCAGACGGGTGTCGAGAGTAGGTAAGAAACTTGACCCAAAGAACAGCCGTTCCACAACAGCTCTGTGTAACCAGCTGTCGAAAGATTTATGGAAGCCTGGCGCTTGTTCTTAGGTGCGGAACTTTAACTCCAATTTAGCCGAGGGGCGTTTGGTTGCACCTGACAGAAGCAAATCAATATCAAAGTCTTGATCGGGCAGGTATAGACGCGCCTCAAGGGCCAGGTCATATCCCGTCTTGCATTGTCTTGTCTCGTCAGGAGGGAATTCCGGCAAACCCGAAGTGTGTCGGACATGGATGCGTTGAATAGATGTCTACGGCCGTGGGGTCTGGTATGTACTTGGAGGCCCTCAGGCACGTGAATATGGGCCTCTTCAAATTAGAGACGAAAATCCGAATACAGCGAAATCAGCTTGATACCTCCGGGCCCTGCCCCTCCGGCACGTTGATCTTGAGCGAGAAGTCTATGTGACGGACGCCCTGGTGAATGGAGCTCGTGGAGAGAATATCGACATCTGCACGTGGCTGTCAGCGGAAAACGAGCTACTGTGGCACCTGATGGCAGGGAAACCAGCAACCTACCGTTGCAAATATACGACTCGGCATTATCTTCAGTGAGCCCTCCCGACACCTCCAACAGAAAGTGCTTCTTGCCGCTCCACCTCTGCTTGATGCTGCTCGCCGCCACCTTGACGCCGTCGCCAGAGAAGTTGTCCAGCATGACCACATCTGCACCGGCAGCGATGGCCTCGTCGGCCTGCTCCTCGCTCTGGACCTCGACCTCGATCTTGAGGCTGAAGCCGCCCGCCGCCTTGGCCGCCTTGACCGCTTCCATGATGCTGCCCCGGCTCCACACATGGTTGTCCTTGAGCATGGTCATAGTGCTGAGATCCATGCGGTGGGTGTCGGCGCCGCCAACAAGCATGCCGTACTTCTCGACGAGCCGGAAGCCCGGCGTGGTCTTGCGCGTGCCGGCCAAGACGCCTCGGTAGCCCGCGCTGCGCAGGTTGACCAGCAAACGGCGGCTCGCGCTCGCGACGCCCGAGCAGCGGGCCAGGATGTTGAGAGCCACGCGCTCGCCCTCGAGCAGGCCGTTGGCGGGACCCGTCACCGTTGCCAGGGCTGTCTTGCCGCCGTGAGTCTCGACGTGGGAGCCCTCGCGCGCATGCCACTCCACCGTGCAGCCGCACTGAGAAAACACCTCGTTGAAGAAAGGGACGCCGGCGAGGATGCCCGAGGATTTGCCCCACAGGGTTGCTGTGCGCTCATGGTTCCCGACAACGAAGCCGCCGACGTCAAAGGAAGGCGTGTCCTCGGCCAGCCAGGCTGTGATCTGTGTCTTCCAAGAGACGGGCAGGATATGCTCCAGCGTGCCGTGGTCAACCGCCATGTCGATCATGTTGGGCATGAGACGACGGCGATGCCGTCACTTGCGGTAGGGTAAGTAAGGTTGATGGATGAAGGGAGGGGTGAATGAGTCAATGGCGCCCCAAAGACAAGAATACGTAAAGTGGTGTCGATGGCAAAGTCAGTCGTTTCGTGTTCAGTTCAACGGCGGATATGGGATGCAATGAAATGCAATGCGATCCAGTCTGATCTGGTGGTTTGGTGGTCTGATGGTGACGTTTTTGATCCTCCAGAGCGAGGAGAGGGAAGGTGTGAAGGTGTGGAGGCAATTGAAGTTCGCTAGTCGGGCGGGTGTCTTGCCGTTTTATCCCACAGAGCGTTACGAAGTTACAGGCGCCCGGCTAACAACTGCCAGCTAAGGTAAAAAGCTCCTCATCAAAGAATTCAAGCGAGGAAGGCACAATGGTCGCAATACCTACCTGGTACCTACCCTAAGTGCAGTCACAGGTCAGGCCGTCCCTTACGTGAAGGTGGCACATCTGGCCCGCCGCGGCTTTGTAAGTGGAGAGAGGTGAGTGGTGGAGGAGGGAGGGGCCGAGGGGTTCCGTCGGTATCCCGCGTCTGCCCGTGACTGGAGACGCCCAGGCTGGTGACCGTTGTAACCGGTAAGGCACAACCCCGATGCGCTAGAGTTATGTTGTTGCTGTCGTATCTCCCTCGCTCGATGAGTTTATGAATGCAAGTGTTTTGGAAGTTCTCGGAATATCAAGGCAAGTTTCTCGAGCGGATTTTTTATTGGAAGCATCCTACGTACATATCTAATGTGATCGGTATCTTGTCGAGCTACATAAATGGGTAGTGGCCCGTTGCAGCGGCGTGGGGACCTTGAGTTTACGGGGCACCCAAACCCGTAGAAACAACGCACTGATGCCGAAACCGCCAATCAGCATCATCCTTCCTTACCCCTTTCACTGACCTACCATCAACAAACACCCTCACTGACAATAATACAAAAAGAATAAAAAAGAAGAAGAAAAAAAAGCAACACAACAAGGTATGCCACGCGGAGCATCGTAACAGGGGCGGCCCTTTTTGCATTGACTTTCTCAGAAACTTGAATTCAGCAAGCATGCTATAGCCTCCTCTATTAAATACGCCATCCATTTATATATCTCCATGTATCCTTAGAGCGGAATTGTCCTCGATCCGTTGGTCTCGACATATTTCGACATCCCGTACCGGTCGGCCGCCAATCTAGATTACAGGCACATGCGTCAGCTCAAGTCCACGCCATGTTGTCTCCCAGCCCATTAGATGAATGACACCAAAGAAACCAGTGAAACAAAAACAACCAAAATGCTAGAGTGATTCTTACGTCCAATACAGACTTCCATTAAGCAGCAGCTTCAGCCCCTGGACATACACGTCCACGCCCGCGCGAGCCTCAATCGGCAAAGCCACAGCATTGGCCAGCAGACGGTCAGCCGCGTCGTCGAATTGGTCGGCTGATGTGTTCAGCTCTTGGACGATTTCACGGACCACGGCGGATAGGTCCTGGTGGGTCTCGTTCATCATGATTGGGATGAGGCTGTAGGCTACGGAAAGGTCCTGTGGATTCCCCATCAGCGTCTGTCTGTCAGTCGGGCTGTACGGTGTGCGGCAGCGCTTACCAACTCCTTTTTGAGCGAGTATGCATCGTTTACGCTGCGATGTTATCAGTGTCATGGCTTGATTTAAAGATATTGGAGGTCGGGTAACGTACAGGATGATGTTTCGAGAGGCTTCTAGCCAGAGGGTATTCACCTCGTCTGAGTCGAAGATTTCGTTGGGGACGGTGGCTTCGTTCACATAGCTTTAGCATGAGCTAGTTAGCTGTATGTCCATTACACGCAGCCCGGTGGGTTAAGTTAACCGGACAGATATGGACGTACTCAACTAAAGCCGTATACGGCGTCAAACCAATCGACCCCAGCCGCACCTTCCAGTATTCCTCCACGCTCGGCAGGGCCTGACGACTGAGGTGGTTCTGCTCGGCGAAGCAGCTCTCCAGGTAGAACTCAAGCTCCCGCCAGACCCGCATCAGATGAGCCTCGGGCAGGTCCTGGTGGAGCTTTTCGGCAAACTTGGCGAAGATGGTCATGTTGGGTAGCGGAGCGACGGGCGGGACAGCTGATCTCTGTCCGTCGTTGTCGTCGAGGCCCATGTGGAATCGTGCGTATGACAGAGTCTGGCGGCGCAGAGTATCCATGGTCGGCCGTCCCTTTGTATCGTCGTGCTCTGCTTCGTCGAGGCTGTCGTCCCAGACGAATAGCCAGAGAGCTACGAGGGTCATGGTTTTGAGACGCTCTAGCGTGCCGGTTGGGAACAGTCTGTGAGTGAGTGTTTCAGTTTGATTTCAATGTTTCCCAATTATTAGGGAGTCATGGATGGGAAACCTTTTTCCCTCATCGTCACATACCTCGAGACGAACAAGGGCAGATTTATCTTGTGCACGGTTTTCTGTGAGCTTGCGCTAGGCACGAGTTCTGGGAGCCTCTCGTTCAAGGTCCTGGCGAGCTCATCTTGGTGCGGGCTGGCAGCCGCAGGCCATCGAGAAAAGAGTGATCGCAGGTCCGGGATGGTCAGAACCTGGCCCTTCAGCCTTGAAACAATGGGCGAGTAGTGAGTAGGTCTCATATCAGGCAGGATGGGCATATCTCTATGGGTGGGTCTACAGGGTCAGGTCAATGGTCTTTGACCTTGGGGGAATGGCGGTTTATATGGACAGCCAGCCAGATGGGAATTCCTAGTGTCTTCCGGATATGGAGGAACACAGCAAGAAACCACAGGAGCTTTGCACTCAGCCTCCGTATATCTGGGCTCGATCCCCTTCGACGAGCCCAACAAGGAGATACATGCAATACGATAGACCCCAAAACTTGTATGACTTCGTGCTTCCCAAGAGCGCAGAGGCTGTGGCACAGAGCCGGACGGTTCTTGCAGGACCGACTCTGCGTTCAGTAAACAGAGGATGGTCAGCCCGGCCTCGCGGGTCTCTTAACAGAATGTAGGCAGTGACACCGTTTATGGTGCTAAGTCTCAGGGCTGTCTAGGTCCAACAACGTGGAGCGGGCTGCGTTGTGGCGGCGGCGTAGATACCGATCGTCGTCACGAGATGACCATCACGACAGCCGGGCGTCCAATAAATTCAGTCTCCTGCGTAACGTAGGCTTATGAGAGCGCTTGCAACAATGAGCGGTGTATCTATCTCCCTTAGTTGTTGCCGCCGAATAACCATCTTCGTGCACACACACACCTACACACCGCGGTCTGCTCCATGGCTTGGAAAGGAGGGTGCGGTAGCGTGTGTGAGAGCCTTCAGTAAGAAACAATCGAGGCTCCTTCCAGCCTTGCCTTGCACCTCATCAGTCTCCCCCCTCCCTGTTGGCGCTGATTGCGCTCATCCGGGTTTGCAAATGTTGTTACCTTGAAAGATCTAGCATGCGATAGTATGGAGATACCACAAGTTCTTTTTGAGCCTGCACGGCAAAGGCAACGAACACAGGGAAAGCTTTGAATAGGGGTGAAGTCACTATGGCAACCATCATGACTTTGGCACTACTTCAACAATATGCAGCAAACTTGTAACACCGGCACCAAGACCATGGATGGCCTTGCGCTTGATCCAGCTGTTCTTACTGGTAGGGTGAATATCAAGTAACAACGGTCAGTGTCTGACGGCCACCAAAGGATTTAGCACCCACCTCTGGAGAAAACTGCACTTGGAGTAACAAAACTGGCATATCACAAGACTCCGCAGGAATGGTTAAACCGGGCGGTCGAATTTCTGTTCTTCCCCCACGGCCTGAAGCCTCAGGGGCAATAGCATCAAAGCTTCACTCCCAATCATCGTCATCATCATCATCGTCACCCCGGCTTGGCCGATCGGAGCTGCTCTTGATCCCTTTGCTCATCAACTTCTCTTCCTCGAGATCTTCGGCCTCCCTCCTCCTCTTCAACACTCTCATATCATCTCTAGAGAGCGCGCCGACCTCTACAAGCAAATCATCGAGGTCCAGCATGCTCATCCTCACTCCGTGGAGGGTCATGAGCGTCACGATCTGCTTCACGATGTCGCCCTTGTTGTAGACGAGTATCGTGGGGCAGTTCCGCTCGGGGTAGTTCTCGATGGCCTGTGACGCCCTGATCTCGCAGAACTTGATGTCGCCGTACTCTTGCGCCGCCTGACGCCACAGCTCCGACAGCACTCTCGACTCGGCGTTTGTGCCCTGGGAGGACGTGAGGTTCACAAAGACCGGGCCCTCCTGGGAGGCGTCGGTGACCTCTCGCGAGTAGTCGGGCTTTGATATGGGGTAGACGCTGCCGTGCACGGACTTTTTGCGCAGCGCGTTGAGCTCTCGCATGCGCTGCTGCCGGTATATCTCGAGAAACTCCTCGTCCTCCTCGTCTTCAAGCTCGTCCAGCTCGTCGAGATCCTTGCCCTGCAGTCTGTTCTCGTGCGCAAGCCGCCGGGCCTCGTTGAGAGCCTCCTCGATCATGGGCGTCGGGCTTGGCTCTCGTTCGGGGATCACGCCATGCTTTCGGAGGATGTCGTTCCTGCGCTTGGTGTAAGTGAAGGAGGACCTTTTGTTTTCAAAGCTGTCTCACCATTCTGTGTCGGCATTCGGGTCGTCGATGGGGACGGCTATCCGCTGGTCCTGTGGTGCTGCCATCGTGGAGCGTGTTGGGGCGGGTAGGTAGGCGCCAAGGGAAAGTGAAGGAGGTGCCCGGGATTGCGGTCCTGTAAGGTTCCTATATTCGGGATGGCGTACGACCGGCCGAGGAGGATTATTCAAGTCGAGTAGAGCTGAAATCCCCAAAATTGAGCGGGTAAATCAAAATCAAAAGCAATTGTCTGGCCAAGATGATCACGGAAAGAGTCCGTCTTATTACGGGTTGTTGTGTCGCAAGTCGCAACCTGGAGCTGGTAGCTTGGAGCTGGAGCTGCAGCCTGTCGCAGTGGCGGTTGCTACCTGGTCCATCGCTGCCCCGCCCCCCGCTCTGGACACCCACCCCACCACGGCTCAGCCACTTCGCCACATGTGGCTGAAGACGAAACCCTACCAAACAGTCCTTCCCACATAGCGAAAAGGAAACTCCACGCTGAAATTTCCGCCCTCGACGATTTCGCCGGACTTCTTTGCTTCACCTCCGACCTTCAACAAATCTGCACCAGCACCACCAGATTTCATCAATCCCACCCGCTGGTCAGCAAAATTGTCAAGATGGTAAGAACTCGCCATTTTCGATTTTGCCCCACCTCTGCTGGTCGTCGTCGTCGCCGTGGCCTCGGGACCTCCTCACGGAGAGGATCGAATGGGACGTCGGCACATCTCGAACCCGCAACAGACAGCAATCGATCCCGCTCGATTCCGTTCGATTCCCCGAGGCACCACGAAGAAGCGCGAAAACCAGCAGGGCCCGATAACGTGTTGGAAATGAAATGGGGCATTTGGGGCGTCTATAGGCGTAGGCTGTCATGCTGACGGATATTCTTCTTCAAGGTTCTCGCCGTTGATCTCATCAACCCCAGCCCGGCTGCTGAGGCCCGCAAGCACAAGCTCAAGGTACGTCGCCTCGATACCGCCCGCCCGACTTCGGCCTGGTCCGGATGGGATGCAAAAAGAATAGATGCTAACGCATCGTAGACCCTTGTGCCCGCGCCCCGTTCGTTCTTCATGGACGTCAAGTGCCCCGGCTGCTTCACCATCACCACCGTCTTCTCCCACGCCCAGACCGTCGTCATCTGCCAAGGCTGCACGACCGTTCTTTGCCAGCCGACCGGTGGCAAGGCCAGACTCACCGAGGGTTGCTCTTTCCGGAGAAAGTAGATGGTCTCGCGACTGTCGTCTCTTCTTTAGCATAATGGCAAAACGGCAATGGGGAAACATCTTGGTATCTGCAAGGCTTTCTTGGGTCAGGGGCTTAGGACTTTAACACTCGATCGTCAAATCAATCTCATTGCGGATAGAAGATGGATTCACCAAAAAAGTTCCCTCGCACAACCAAAAAAGGGAGGCGTTTGGGGTCCGGATATCATGCATCATCGACTTTTTCCGACTTTCTCTCTCGATTTTGCGCTGCTTGACTTTGTCTTTTGTGCTGTACAGGCAGGTCGTCCTACGCTTAGGGGGAGGTGGAAAGCTGGCAGAGGCATCTAGAATCATGCACGTGGTTTCCTTGGGCCTGCCAACCAGGCGGGTGGCCAGTCCGCCGAGTTGCGAGGCCTCGGGTCGCTGAGAACCCGCAACACCTGAGCGCGGTGGTGGGCTAAGGGAGGAGGACACTGTGCTTGCGATGAATTTCACGAGATTCCACGGATTATGTCCAGCTTCAAGCCTCGCCTCGTGATGTTGCCCCGTGATATTCTAGACTTGACCTCAGCTCTGTTTCCCTTGCCATGTCTGACAGCTACCAACAGTATAGCGCAGCGAAATTTGAGACTCATTATACTAAAAGGAAGCAGCTTTTGTGACTTGGTATATTTGGCCCATCTTTCTACATACCGTCTTGGTAGTCCTCTTCACTCTAATGAATCAATATTCCAGCGGGAGGTCTTGGCCATGATTTTGCCACCCCATGTGTTCCAATGATCCGCGTTTGAATGACGTGACCTGCCTTGTTATACTGGGTCCTTCTCACACCGACCTAGCTCCGTCAAGACAACCTGAGTTTGGCCCGGTAAAGAAGCCATCTAAAGCATAGCCCGAAGGAATCTCGAATTGCACGTACTATGGTGTGATGGTGTTTTCTTGGCAGCTTCACTTGCAGTGGGAGATTAGTCAACAGAGCACGTTGGTGGCTTTAACTGCATGTCGATATTCAAGAACTCAAGAACCAGGCACCGCGTGCACTGGTAATCGATAAGATAATATTTTTTGGCTTCGCACTTGCCCTGGATAAAATGAACATTTTTCATCAAGAGCAGCAGGGCAGGTCAAATCGAGGTAAAATCATACCGGCCTGAGACTAATAAAAGTGCACGCGACCCGCGGGTTAGTTTCGGGAGAACAGCTCGGCTCAGCAACTCAAAATTCCCCTCACGGGCCCAAAGCCGGGGACTGTGGACACCCGCAGCGACTGACACACTTGCGCCGCTGACACTGGTACTTTTCGCACCCAGCCAATCCCGGCACAGTCAGCGCACTTAAACGCGACAAAACACGGTCGCGACTGCGCTCGGAAAGTCAAACCCCACATCTCACCGCAGGACAGTTTTCTCGGCCTGGCGGCCATCCCGAATCGGCAGTCACGCAGGTCACATGGATGTGTGTGTGTGACGAACCCCGGTGCGCTGCAGTTGCAACACTCGCTCGCTTTATTCCCACGTCCCCCGGACAACAATCAATCAACCACCACTTTCTTTCTTTCTTTCACATTATCCACGGAAGCATTGACCATCTCCCCTCCCCCTCCATTCTCGCAGAATAAACCACTTCGTATCTTTCCCGACCGGCTAGTCAATCGCTAAGTCAACACCAATTGAAGAAATCCCACGCAGCCTGGTCAAAACAACGAAAGGAGCCACACATCTTACCAACAAAAAGGATGTCCGGCAATTCCAGAGCCAAGCGTCAATTCGCCGGCGCAGCAAGCGACCCAGCCCAACGCCAAATCACGTCCTTCTTCAACAAAGCCTCCTCCGGCGGCAATGCGAGCCGAACCCTCCCTGAGGACGTCGCAACAGGCCCGCTCCAAGGCCCCATCCTCCCGCACCACATCCAGTCCAGCCTGATCAACGTCGGGATGCGCGTGCGCAAGTCCGTCCCAGAGGGATACAAGACCGGCGGCGGCGGGGGTATCTACCCTACCTTCTCGCTATGGTCCGAAAGCAGCAGCGACCTCAAGCCTACCCCCTCCGCCCCCCTGCCCGCGCGCCAAACATCCGCAATGCGCGAACTCACGCCCTTCTGCGGAATCAACAAAGTCGGCGGTCTCGCAGTCCAACCATCACCAGATCTAGACGACATGCCAGGCCTAACAAGCAGCCAAGACTCGCTCGCCAGCACAGCGAGCACAGCCAGCAGACCTACCCCCCACCCCTCGAACCGCAAACGTCTATTCATCACCGACGAGGAATACAACGACGACTGCGAGACGACCGAAGAAGCAGGAGCAGCGCACGGCGGCCCATGGCTCAAGATCGACGACTGGCTCGACGGCGAGATGAGTCCGCGCAGCCTCGCGCCCGTGGGGTGGGAGAATGCGCGCGTCATGGCGGTGCCTAAGCGTCGCGGCGCTCACAAACCACAGGTTTCTAATGGAGCGGCTGTTGTCCTGGCGGGGCTGGGCCAGGAGAATATGGCCGTGGATGACTTTGAGGAGGCGCCCTTTTTGGATTACGGGTTGGGTGGTGATGAGATGATGGAGTTGGAGTGAATTGTCTTTCTCCATTCCGTCCCGCTCCGCTTCGCGTGATTAATGGGACGAAGGGAAACGAAACGAAGAAGAGTGGTGCAAAGTGCGTGGATGGACTTGGGATTTGCGCTTTCTGTCCCCACCATTTTTGGGGGGCAGAAAACTGGATGGAGTATTTACCAGAGGGTCTCCCGGTGATTGATTTATTTGGCATGGCGTTTTTCGGGCGGGGGGGTTGGCTGGCTGTATTTGTATTACCACACATGGAGGAGGGCCAGCCGTTGGGCTTGGATGATTATACCATATATATCTGTGGAGCCTGTGGGTTTCTTGGGGCCAGGCTTACTTACGGATGGAAGGGTGGGAGGGAAGCGGTTGTCTTTTATCAACACAATACGAATTGGTACCTTACCTGGTACCTTAGACTAGTTTAGCGATCGATGAGCTTACGCGCGCGGAGTTCACGTTAGGAGACGGCGGTATCTGCGCAGGGGTCATGTCTACATAGATAGACTAGGAAAAAGTAATAATATATTTATTGAAGCCGTACGAACGAGCCTTTATTAGGGGGAATCAAAAACAAGTACAATTTACAAACTCCGAGATCACCAGAGACTCTATGTCTAGCAGTCTTTACAGAGAGGGGAAGGGGTCGCGAAACTCGAGCAGGTCTCGCTGCCCATAAAACTCACCAGCGACAGTCAATATCATGTTCAGTGTCGCCCTCGTGTTGACCTCTCGTCTGGTCTCGTCGGAAGAAGCCGCTTCTCGCTCACCGTCTTCATCATCAGCAGCAAGCGCTTTTTCTTTCAAAGAGTCAGAGGCTTGCTGCTGCTGCTGCTGCTCGTCGTCCTCTTCTTGGGCGGCGGCGGGAGAAGAAGAAGAAGAAGTCGAGTTCTCGATCCGGGCCAGGAGTCGCGCCTTCGCCGCTGCAATGTCAGCTTCGATGTCTTTCGGGCTAGTGGGTTCATCGGACACTTCCCCTTCGTCGATATCCATATCCATCTCGAGGTCGTCGTCGTCGTTCTGCTCATCAGCGCCAGGACCTGCGGCGACGTTGGGAGCAACGGGTTCATCAGCAGCAAGGGGCACATCGCTCGGCTGCGCGAGGTCGTTGTCGGCAGACAAGTCCTCGACACCAGCTTCATCCATCCCGAGCACCTCCAACTCAGCTACCTCCGCGTCAAACGCCCAGTCGTCGTCGTCGTCGGCGGCGGCGGCGTCGGGGTCGATACCTTCCAAGTCTTCCTCGACCTCCCCCTGTAGGGCTTCCACATGCGCCATGCTCATCATCATCAAGACGGCGCGCTTGCCCAGTTCGCGAACCCAGCCAACATCTGTATAGTCCATCTCCCCGCTGTCCGGGAGCTTGGCGAGCAGAGCCCATATCCACCGGCTCGTGCGCTCCCTGAGCTCGTAGCCCCGCCGGATGAACTTTCCCCCCAGGATGACCCGGAGCAGCTTGAGCGGGGCATGCCGGTCCATGGCAGCGATCTGCACCGGCAGCGGATCCGTATACCGGATGCGATTACTCCAGACGCGGAAGGTCCAGCTCTTGGGGCCGAATGAGCCCACCTCGACCCCGTTCTCCTTAGGAAGCAAGCCGACGAGGTGGGCCGGGGGCGTCTGTTGGAGAACCGTGCGTATAGCCGTGAATTGGGAGACGAGAGAAGCGTAGTATGCGTCGCGCAGGGCTTTGTTGGCCGATACGCGGTCGCGGATGTCGTCGCCGTCGTATTCGCCTTCCTCCTCGGACGAGGAGTCCACGTCTGGCGCCGCCGTGTAGGCCCCGTCGCGGTAGTAGCCTCGGGTGTCGCCCACGCCGTTGTCGTAGAGGGTCCTGTCGACCGGGGCAGGCAGTCGGGGTCCGGCTTTGGGAGCGACGATGATGTGTGGGATCACGCTTGCTTCTTGTCTGTGGTGGTACTTACCATGTTAGCCATCCGACTCTGTGAATGGGGCGAGAGAGAGGAAGAAGAATTGCTTAGCAAACACTGGCTGCAAGTCGAGTCGGCGGATGGATGGATGATGGGCTGGAGATAAATCGGGTTTTACTTACCGGACGGATCTGAGATAGGCAAACGCGTCGCCTTCGTCCTCGTACTCGAGGTCATCATCGCTCGAATGGGCGGCTGACGGGTCGTCGAGGCCCGGGAAGACGACGCGCTGGCCGTAAGTGGCGTCGGTCTTTGCCTCGGATTGCTTGGATTTGGGCTTAGAGGAGGGTTGCTGCTCTCGTCGCCGCTTGTTCGTTGGGGCTTCTACGAATGGCTCCTCGGTGTCGCTGTACGAAAGGGCGTCATGGTCACGCTTGGAAGCCATGGATATGTGGTTTGTGTGTGGTCGGCAGGTAGGTAGTCTGTAGTCCGTAGACGGGTTGGGTGGTGACTGAGGCGGGGAGGAAGACGGCGGATATAAAATCTACAAAAGTTGGATGCTGAGGAACAGAATAATTGCCAGACTGGGCACTTGGTGGTACTAACTGTATGGGTACCTGTACCTACCTTACGCGTTGCACGATAAGTGGTGATGTCCAAGGGCAGGGTTAGGGTTTGTACAGACAGCTTGCGGCAGGGAGGAGCTGCTATCGTCAAAACTTGACCCCTCCATGCATGCCCCGCCAAGGAGACGGGAGTGGGTGGTGCCCTCCTTCCCAGATCCCGTCCCTCAGCTTGTCGAGCTGCGTCAGGCCGAGATCGAAAAGGCGACGGGCAAATTTGAGTCACACCACCTGCAACCAACTTTACTCCCAGGCTCAATTGCTGCCCCGTCCGACCGACCTCGTAATTTACTCTCCTTTTCCCCTAGGCCTCACTCCGTCCCCACTCGAGAACCCCTAAAAGAGAATCGACAAAACATGGCCGAACCATCGTCAAACCCCGCGCCCCCTCCCCCGGCCGACGTCCCGGCAGAGGGCGGAGACGACGCTGCCTCCACATCCAAGAAGGCGGCAAAGAAGGCCGAGGCAAAGGCCAAGAAGGAGGCCGAGAAGGCCCGCCGTGCCGCCGAGAGAGCCCAGGCAGCTGGCCCGTCTGGCGCCGGCGCCCAGGCCGAAGACCTCGCGACCGACAATTACGGACAGGAGACCCACGAGACCAAGCTGTCGCCCGACGTGGTCGAGATCAACCTCAAGACCCTCGGCGATGAGCACGTCGGCAAGACAATCGAGCTGCGGGCGTGGATCCAGAATGCACGCATGCAGGGCGCCAAGATGGCCTTCGTCGAGCTGCGCGAGGAGGGCAACTGGACCATCCAGGGCGTCATTGCGGCCAATGCCGACGGCAGCATCTCTCGCCAGATGGTCAAGTACGTCGGCGGCATCAACCCCGAGAGCTTTGTCGTGGTCGAAGCCACCGTCGAGAAGCCCCTGGAGCCCGTCAAGAGCTGCAAGGTCTCCAACTACGAGCTGCACATCAAGAAGTGCTTTGTCCATGCCGCCGCCCCCGCCGCCCTGGGCTTGACCCTTGCCGCCGCCAACAGGCCCATTGCCAACTTCTCGGATGAGGAGCCGACCGTGGAGGAGGGAGTCGAGAAGCTCACTGTCGAGTCAGCCATCCCGGCCGCTTCCATGTTGACTCACCTGGACAACATCGTCATGCACAAGCGCGCACCCGTCCAGCAGGCCATCGCCGATATCCGCATCGAGGTCAAGGACCTGTTCCGTTCCTACCTGAAGAACTTGGGCTTCAGGGAATTTGAGCCGCCTTGCCTCATTGGCGCCGCATCTGAGGGCGGTTCCAACGTGTTCAGATTGCCCTATTTCGAGAAGGAGGCCTTCCTCGCTGTATGCTCAACCCTAGTCCTAGCCCCAGTCCTCATCCTTTCACCTCGACGCGATACTGACTGTGTTTGAATAGCAAAGTCCCCAGTTCTACAAGCAATTCGAGATTGCGGGAGGCAGAAAGCGCGTCTTCTGTATCGCGCCGGTCTTCAGGGCTGAGAACTCGAACACGCCAAGACACATGACCGAGGTAGGTTTACACCATTGCCAGTCCGCTTGTACATATATTTGCCTCGAGTCTAACCCCGATGCAGTTCACCGGCCTCGATCTGGAAATGGAGATCAAGCGAGACTACTCCGAAGTCCTCCACACCCTCGAGGGCGTCCTGCTCCACATCTTCCGCGGTATCAAGGAACGGTGCGCCGAGGAGGTGGAGCTCGTTCGCTCGGTTTACCCCTCAGAAGATTTCCTCCTCCCAGAGCCAGGAAAGGAGGTCCGTCTGACCTTTGCCGAAGGCCAAAAGCTCCTGCGCGAAGAGGGCCCCGAGGAGTACCGCAATGTTAGCGACGACGAGGATATGTCGACACCGCAAGAGAAGGCCCTTGGTGCCCTGATCAAGAAGAAGTTTAACACCGACTTCTACGTCCTCGACAAGTTCCCCGAGACCGCCCGTCCCTTCTACGCCAAGGAGGACCCCACAAACCCCAAGGTCACCAACGCCTATGATTTCTTCATGAGAGGCCAGGAGATCTTGTCTGGCGGACAGCGTATCAACAACCCCGATGAGCTTGAAGCCCGCATCCGGCGGAAGGGCATGGACCCTTCGAGCCAGGGCATCAAGGAATACGTACAGGTCTTCAGGGACGCCGGAGTGGTAAGTACATGATATGGAATCATTTCCCTGGTTCGGTTCACAGGATGGGACCACAATGCTGACGCCCTACAGCCCGCCCATGGAGGAGGTGGTATTGGTCTGGACAGAGTGGTTGCCTGGTACTTGAACTGTAAGTCTACTCCAACCCGGCGCTGGCCTTTCTTGGTGTTGCTGTCAATTGACTAACCCGATATAGTGCCGAGCGTACATCTCGCTGCTTATTACCCCCGTACTCCCAAGCGTCTGCTGCCTTGATTGTGAGTCTAGGATTTGCTGGGAGGGCGCTGATGGAGTGGTTGCGAGGAGTTTGGGGCACACGCCCATAGGCTTTGCATGTTGTTGAGGGGAGGGAGAGCTATATCATCCTGTGTTGTAGCGCGCATGGCGCATATTAGAGGGGACGCTGAATAGAGAATGAAGCGTATTCGTCAATTGGTAAATCCTTGTTTTGTGAATATGCTCTCGCGGTTGAAATGACAGGAGAACGTGGTGTTGTTAACATGCTGCTTTTAAAGAGGTAATCATCTGAACTTTATTGATAGCGTATGGCTTGGAGCGGAGCATGTTGTGTTCTCCATGTCCTTTGTTGAAGTTCTGCTCGGACATGAGAATAGGGGTAATGTTTACCTTGCATTTTCCCAACCCAGATTTACAATTCTCCACCCCCAGCTTCAAGGGAATGCTCAAGAGCTCGAAAATTATACCTTACCATCACCAGCCACCATGTGAACACCCTGGTCTACTGGTATTTCTCAGAAGTGCCCCTCAACACATCTCGGCCATGTCCAGCTTCACTTCTCAAACAGAGGATTATTGTCGAGGCATACAGTAGGAAGCTATAGAATTAAACACCTTCAATAAATACAACGTGATGAGTGACAGGAATGGGCGTCGGTCAAGTCATTTACAGTGTGGCATGATGAATAGTTGAATGACCGGTGGGAATGCTCATCAAAGAAGCCATTGCAAGGGCCGGGCGTATCGTATTCGCCTATTACGTAGAACATGAAAAATCTCATCGATTCCAATACGGACCAACTAACAAGCCAAAGCGCGAGGATATGTGTATATATGATGCATGTACCGCTGATCTTCCATCTTTCCTCCATCCCATCCATCCATCCTTCCTCTCTTTCCACATGGTTTTTGAAAAAAAGCATCAACAAAAGGGCAAATGCGAGATGGATCAAACGGGACCAAAACAAGGCAAAAGAGCTCAAATGGTATAAAACACCTACCTAGTTATTAACAACAAAAAACCGAACCGAGCCAACTTAAGGCGCATAAAAAGACCAGTACGCAATGGAAAGCAGCAACAGCAGTAGCAGCAGGAGTAAAAATAACGCACAACCGAACAAATTAGCTAAATACTAAAGACCAATAAGACAAACAAAGGTATGTGATGTATAATAGCTTGCTTTAGCTGGCTGGCCAACCCGTCCCTGATCATGACCGAACGAACCCTCAACAAACATATAAACGAAGACACCCCCCGCAAAAACACAGCCAAGAAAAACACAAAAATAGAAAAAGGAAGAAAAAGAAACCCCGAGTTTCATCATCTCTTTCATCCGCTCCAATCAGGAATTACACAAACAAACCCACAAACAGAGCGCGCGTAAAACAGACACACACGACATACACAACACACGCAATACACACACACGCAAAAGGAACAAGGAACAAGAAACCCTTATTCATTTCGCTCTGCTCCCGCTCCCGCTTCCTTCCATCTTATTCGAATACGGTATAATAAATAAACCCACAAAGCTACTGTATACACACGCTCCACGCCCCGCTCCCTCCCTCCTTTCGTTCGTATATCTTCCGTTCCCAGCGGAATCCATACAGTAACCCCCTGCCCTCCCATCCATCCATCCATCAACAAAAACGATTCAAGTTATCCTCATCCATCCCCCCACCCCTCAAAAAAGAGCAACAACAACAGCAGCAGCAGCAATAGAAAGAGAAAAAAAAGGTAGAAAAAAAAAAGGAACTCCTTTCTCTGCTGAAATGAAAAATTCAAAAAAAACCATGCTGTGTGCTGCGACGCGCGCCGAATATCCTTTGCAGACGTAGAAACGTATCTTATGGAAACTTTTTTCTCTCTCTCTCCTCTCATGCTTCGATACAGAAAAAAAAAAGAGGGAGAAAAAGGAGGCTGACTTCGCAAACAAAAAAGGGGGGGAAGAAGAAAGAAAAAAGGAAAAGAAAAGTCAGCTAGCTCCCACTCTGTCCCCCTCACCCTCTTCTCGGCCGTAAAAGAATATTACACTAGCTAGTTACAACAGACGCCTGCCGAGCCCGAAAGAGCGAGGAGAGAGGATAAGAGAAGAAAGAAAGAAAGGAAGAAAAAAGGTAGACCAGTCAATCGAGGTGTGCATGTGCATGTGCATGTGCATGTGTAAAGTCTTCCAGTCCCAGCCCATTCAAAAAAAAAACAAAAAAACATTACACATTGTTCTCTTTCCCAACGTTCGCTCACGCCAGTTCGTTTCGATCATACGTAATTTTTTTTGGTTTTTTTTTTCCCAATTCTCCTCCCCTTCACTTTGCGTGATCGGGCCCGTCAGTCTGGTCATGGTCCAGCCTCTTCCGCCAGTCAGCCAAGCTTTCACTTAGCCCCGGACTCGCGGCGCGGTCCTCCCTCTTGATAACGGGACTCTGCTCAAAGTCGAACGTGTTGCTCAGCCGGTAATTATTGCTCTTGGTTGACTCCCAATGGCTGCGCAACGTCTCGAGCTCGTTCGCGAGGTTGTCCAGCGCCGCGCTGTTCCGAGCTTCGCCCATGCCGCCGTAGACGCTTCCGGCTTCGCTCGACTCCTGCCGGACATGACCTAGCCCGTTGACGGCGAGCGGGTTGGCCGCGGGGGCTGCGCCAATGGTCTCGGAGGCCAGGCTCGGCGCTTGTCTGCTGCGTCGGCGGTAGTTGTCGACGCTGAGCTCGACCTGGTCGAGGAGGGAGCTGACCTTCTGCTCGGCTTCCTGGGCCCGTTCTTCTAGAAGTGCGTTCTCCTCTTGCAGCTGTTCGAGGTCTTTCCGGGTCCCGTCACGTTCACGCCTAGTGTCAGCGAGTTCCTGGCGGATGGTTTGCATTTGCGTTTCGAGCCGGGCTGCCGAGTCTTGGAGCTCAGCTTGCAGCTCGGCAATGCGCGCCTGCAGGGCTTCGCGTTGCTCCTCCCAGTCTGCGGGAACGTTCTTAGCTGCAGCGTCCTCATTTTCGATCTTCTCTTCGAGCTCAACCACTTGCTCCTTGAGCCGGGAGTTCTCGGTCTTGTATCGTGATAGCTGCTCCTTAAGCTGCTTCAACATCTTCTCGGTGCCCTTGACGTAATGCACGGCCGACTGATAATCGTTCTCGAGCTGGGCGAGCTTCTCGCGGTACGCTGTCGCGGACTCTTGGGCCTGCAGCGCAGCCGTGGCCTTCGTTTCGTCGTGCGCAGCCTGCGTGCTAGCAAGCTGCTGCTCCAGATCGCGCAGGCGCATTTGCTCTGGGGACCCTTCCCGAGGGGTGGTGAGACCACGAGAGCGAGCCACCGATGTTGGCGAAATGCCTCGTTCGCTGAGAATGTCTTTGAGAGTGGTATGTTGGACGACGATGGCGTTGGTCTCCAGTTGTTGCTGCGCCAGCTGCTGCTTGAGATCCGAATTTGCAGCTTGAAGAGACTGTGTCTCCCTCAATGCGCCCTGGAGCTGCCGGCGGATCGACACGCCTTCGCGGCTGGCCTGTTCTTGATAAGCCTCCAGGCCAGCAATCCGCTCCTCTGCGCGCCGTAACCTGTCAGATACACTATCTGCCTCTTGTTGGTATTTCTTGACCAGGGCGTTGGCAGTGGTCAGCTGTTCCTGGAGAGCAGCAATGCGATCGGATGCGGCCTTGTCGGGTTTGCTGACGTCCCTCGCGGATATCTTGTCCAGACCTGACAGCACAGCTTGGCGATGTAATTGCGCTTCGCTGGCGTGTTGCTCTGCCATTTCTTCCGCATCTCTCAGGCGCTGTGTCGCTGCAACCAGTTCCGCCGACAGAGCGTCGTGCTCGCCCTTGAGCTTGTTCAGCTTGGTCTCGACCTTTTCCCTGAGGGCTCGCTCCTCCTCGAGCTTCCGCTCCATCAAAGCCTTGGTCTCTGACGAGGATACCACTGCGAGACGCAAAGATTCGAACGTGTCGGCATTTTCCTTTACACTCCCGACAACTTCGTTGTACTTGTGCTCGAGGTCATCCTTCTCGATACGTATCATTTGCGCCGCGGCAATGGCTTCTGCCGCGGCAACCGATTGCTCGCGTGCATCCCGTTTGACCATATGCAGCTCCGCCTTGAGTCGCTCGACCTCGGAAGAGTTTTGTTGCTTGAAGTTCTCCAGCTCGACCATGCGCTTCTGAGCCGCGGTGGCGGTATCATCTGCTAGCTTGCGTGCCCGTCTCTCAGCCTCGACCTCGGCTGTCATGAGATCTAGCTGGTCCTGGAGTCCCTTTTGAATGCTGAGTGCATTCGCCAGTTTCCTGCTCATCTCGTTAACACGGTCGTCTACGTCCTTATCGCTATCGAGTTGTGGTGTGCTGGCAGCGCTGCCCATCCGTGCAGCTAGTTTGGCCTTGGCATATACGGCCTCCTGAATCGCGGCGTCTCGTTGCTTCTCGGCTTCCGCAATCTGTTTGGCGGCGAGAACAGCTTGTTTGTCGATCGAGGCCTGAACATTTGCCAGCTCGCTCCGCATAGCGAGCAGGGCTTCGATTAGAGGCTTGTCTTCGTCGTCGAACGTCTCTGCTGCTCGGCTATCCAGGACGGGACTTAACGAGGTGGTGGGGACGTAACCGGCCTTGCGGGCGAGCTCAAGCTCGGAAGCATACCACGCATTCCGATTCCTCGCCGAGTCCAGTTCTTTGAGCAGCGACACGGTTTGGGAGTTCCGCGCCGAAGAGCGTCTGGAGATGGGATTGCTATTTTGCCTTGTCGGAGGCGGGGGGGAAGATGGTCGGTTGGCGATTTGCTTCATGGTCGGTTCAGTTGAGCTGTCGACAGATCCAGGGCCACGGCCTTGCCTTTGAGACCTGGATTTTGGTGCTTCTGCGACGGCCGTTTCCGCCTGCCTCGAAGTTGACCCAGACCGGCCAGGGCTCTGTTGGGTCGGAGTACGCCTTCCATTTGTCACGGGGCTTTCACCCTCTCGGAAGGCCGCACCTCCTTGCTGCAGAACAGGCGACTGCGATGGAGACGGCTGCTGAAGATCAGCTCGTTCCGAGGACGCATTCCTCGTTCGAATTATTGCTGGATTGACGATGGACTTGGGGGGCTGCGCTTGAGGAGGGGGCCCGGCAGGTGCTGGCGGCGCTGCAGATCTAGGTAACTTGGAAGGACCGTTGGGAGGCCCGGATGATTGGGCAGGCTCAGTACCATTTGGAGACCTATATCCATTGGATCCGTTGGATCCGTTAGACCCCCCGGGTTCTCGAGTCGTTCCAATCATCCGTTTGGAGTCGGGACCGTTGGACCCGTCACGGGCAGGTTGGGATCGGCTGCCGGGCTGGGTGGTGGCATCGCTCGGCCGCCTTGCCGCTGCGGGAAGTTTCGGTGCGTTGGAGCTGGTCTGCGAGTCCGTTGGGTATCGAATCTTGGAGGTATCCAGGCAATAAACCAAGGCCAGATCATTGACAGCTGTTGCGGCCGAGCTCGGTTCGCCTCCCACGACTACGACTGTCTTACCAACTGCCGTCATGCTATGGCCAGACCTAGGTGAAGGCGAAGGCCCCATGTTTTGGAAGGTATACCAACGGCGCGAGGTGATTCGGAAAGCAGCCAAGTCTCCCAAGTCTGCCCCCTCCTCTGTCCGACCTCCGAAAATGTACATGACATCGTCCACCACTGAGGCGGCATGACCCTCGCGCGGAATTGGGATGTATCCTATACAATCCAACTGTGTCCAGAAGTTTGTTGTAGGATCATAGCACCATACGTCGTTGAACCACTGGAATCCATTGGTGCCACCGAATCTGGAAGCCATCCATTAGTGTTGTGCTTGACAATCACCAGACCATGCCGACTTACAGGTACATCTTGTCGTTATAGGTGATGATGGAGTGGTTGGTTCGCGCCGGGGGCAGCTTCCCTTGGGCGGGAGGCCCGTTGTCGCTGTTTTGAATGAGCATTTCCCAGCGGTTGTTGGGCTTCTGTAATTGATTCAGGTCGAAGGCGGCGAGGTCATTCATAAAGTATCCTTCGACTTGCCCACCAAAGACATAGATCTTGGATCCCAGAATATTCAGCGAGTGGCCGTATCGTCCAGCGGGACGAGGTCCTGCAGGCAACGCCCTGGACCATTGTCTCGTTGCTGTAAGGGGTCAGCTCCCATTTGAATCTAACCATGGAACGTAGCAGGACCTACATGTATTCAGCAGGTAGAGCGTCTCGTCGAGGACATCGGTTTCGTCGATCTTGGTGTCACCGCCGTAGACGATGAAGGCATTTCCAACTAGCAAGCTCGAATGTCCCACTCTGGGCCCTGGCCCTTCGGCTGTGGTCGCGAGGGGGTAGCAAGCCATGCTACCGCCAGCCTCGATCAGCCACAAGTCGCCCTTCACCGTTGAGCTGTTGATCAAACCGCCCATGACGTAAATATCGCCCTCTTTAGACGATACGGAGTTGACGGCGGCGCCATATCGGGGAAACGGACTCGGGTGCGACGAGGTGTATGTTAATCTTCGCTGCGACCACGGATAGAGAGAGGCATTCGCGTTCGGCACCTGCATCGGAGGACTTGGGCCATTGCGGAACTGGAGGTATCCCTTGTTAGACATGATCATGGTGTATGTATAGGGGCACGATGAAGGGACAAGACGCGGCAGCAGAAATGGAGACTCACGGGCAAATCGCTTTGCTGCTGCTGCGGTTGGGACTGCAATTGCTGATGTTGCTGGTGCTGGTGTTGGTGCTGTTGTTGTTGCGCCTGGGGAGGAGTCTGTTGCTGCTGCTGCTGCTGTTGCTCCAAGCTTTGGCCTCGCTGGCGGGCGTGATCTGGGCTTCCCAGACTGCCATCATTCTCGAGCGAATTGAGACTGCCGGTGGGTGTGGATCGGGACGTCTTCTCTTCCCTAATGCGCGACGCTGCGCTCTGCACCGAGGACCCAGAACCAGGGGGTCCATCTCGACTTGAGAGCGCCCTGTCCTGATGCTTCTTCGTCTTAAATAAAAAGGCCATGGCTGGTTCGCAGACCTGGTCGCCGAGGAATCGCGTCGCCCGTATTCACGCTGACCGACCGAGTGCAATGCGCCGGGTTGCCCGATGGTTTCGCAGTGTCGCAGACTCGTGGTCGCCGCATCCAAGTCCAACACCAATCAACCGTGTGTGTATGTGGAGGGAGGCAGGTGGTGTCGGGGGGGAAATCGGAAGTCGGAATAGGGGATGTGGATGGTCTGTCGTTGCCGGCGGCGCTGATGGTGCGGCTGGCGGTTCGTGCTGGTGCTGGTGCTGGATTGCTGGTGCTGGAGGAGCGATTGATGGAGCGGAGCCTTTAGGTGGCTACCTTCACGGCTAAGGCAAGGTCCCGACGACTACCTGTTCCTAGCACTGGACCCGACCAGGTAGCAGGTCGCGAAACGGAATATGCGGAGGTCGGAGAGGGAGTCGACGTTCGAGTTTGGAGATGGCTGGGAAGCATCGGTGGTTTACAGGACCAGTGGAGTCGGGGAGCGGCCGTTCGATTTCCTGTTCGACCTCTTCCTTTTTTTTTTTGTTTCCCCTTATTGGAGGGGGGCCCTGCCGGCCAAGCACGCGCCTCAAAAAAGAATCACCACAAATCCGGTACCTAGCCCCGGAGCGGCAGCGCGACCTGGGCGTGCGAAGTGACAATCAAGATTGGAAGCAGGAAGATGGGGAGATTCGTTTCAATCAGTGCAGCATGTTTCGTGATGGTGGATTATTGAAGTTGGCCAAAATGCATGTCATGTCTGTCGGTCTGTCTGCAATGGACAGCAAGGCACGGGGATCGGTAGCATTACGATGCGATTTGGAAATAAATTGTAATAGCGCTCGGGGGTACGGCGTCAACCACCGCGGAGGGACTCGGGGAGGGAGCTGAAGCACACAGTCAAGATGAACTGGACGCCCAGAGAACAACCTAAGCTCCAAATGGAAGCAAAAGGGGCGTTCCCCAAGTGCTGATGCATGCACTTCCCAGCACTTTCAGTACCCGCCCTGCCTCACACGCCCAAACCAGCCAATCCCGGCGAGGGACAGACTTGCAGCAACCCACCCTCCCGTGCCTTCCTCACCTGGAGTCACGCTAACAATAATTAGGTGCAGCAAGATCCCGCTTTCGCTCCACGTTCAGGTACCTTGCTCGCCTGGTACCCTCCAAGTTCTTGGCTACAAGTCAAAAGTCGGAAACAGAACAGCCAGTCGCCTCGGGGCGTCCATCACCAATCCCGATCCTGCCTGGTATCCTGCCTGGTACCTTTAGTTACCCGACACTTTGAGAAAAGTCTCATACTGCGTAGGTTCGTTGTAAAGGGGGTGACATGTCGGCGCGAAAATGCAAGTGGAATCTGTTTTGTCTGTGGTAAAGTTGAGATCTCCGTGTGGGGGCGCTTGCGCTGATATACAGGTACCTTCGTCTTTCAACCCATACCTCGCCCTCCTCCTACCATGACCAAGCATGCCTCAACCTTGCCAACGCCAGTAAATATACTGTGCCAAGGCTACTCGCTTTGAAAACATTCCTCCAATATGTCCAGTCTCCCATTTGATGCGATGCGGTGTGGTCACCTGGGCATAACAAGTTACAGGTCTGTGTCTAGCACGGCCAGAAGGGGTGAACGTCACAAAGGTGGAAGCTGGGCCGCTGTGGACCTAGAGTACCATTTCAAGTTGCACCTTGCCTTGTCTCCATGTTTCATGTTTCTCCTTTCGCACATGACCCACGCCCAAGGCAACCTCGCTTCAGGGGCGCAAATCGCACGATGCCTTACCTTCCATGCTAAGAACAACTTGATGGAAGTATGAGAAACTCCCGTTGTAAATTCATTCGGCGCATTTTGTCATCTTGGTCGTCCCCCTTTCTTCTTCTTCTTTGTTTTGTTCCTTCCCCCCGATCGTTTTGCATCAAGACGGCGGGTACCAGGTAACCTCCAGGTTGTCGTCCTAACGGCACCGGAGAGGAAATGGAATCACCACCACGCAATACAGAAGCCCAAGCTTGGGCTTGCGGTTTCCCCCATGCCGGCGTTCAAAGTACCTGCATCCTCCCAAACAGCCTTACGTACCTCGAGATAGGCATTGTGTTGGTCGACAACAATGTTCTCCTTGATAATTCGTGTGCAGTATGTACAGCATGTTTCATCTCCCATGATGACTTCAGCAACGGCGGATAGTCCATTGAGACGTTGTGTTCTTTTTACCGTCGCACCAAAAGAGTACAGAGCTTGAAATACAGGTACCGTAGCTTGTGTCCAATTATCCAGTGCATTTCTGCAAAAAGCTTAGGCGCGAACCCGTAAAAGCATCTTTTTTCGACGAGGCTGAAATCTGCTGCAATTGCTCGCTTGTGTTGGTGTTGATCGGTGCACGTTTCGTTTCGTTCGACTCCACTTCCACTGGGGACCAGCGGGTCAAGTGCCAAGCGTTCCCATCATTCGTCTGGGCACTGGGCAGGCACGCAGGCAGGCAGCCAACCAATTGGACCGGTCCTCCGTAGCCGCGCGCAGCTTTACCTGAATGGCCTGGAAGGAACAAGCCGTACGTAACCCGCACGAGCTACCAAAGAGCGAACCACCACGCCAACGACTCCCTCGCACTTACCTTACCCTGCCTGTCCATCTGGAACATCCGGGGCCGTCCAAGTCGGCGCCAGCCTCGGCCATCACCATCATCATCCAAGCCGCAGCCCAAGGTCAGGTAGCCAACTACACAGCCCAACGACGGGCAAAAGCAACAAAGTACTTTTGTAGGTATATCGTCATCCGAAAGATCGACTCCTGGCAGGTGAGTTCCTTGTTAGGTACTTCCTTACCTCGGTGCCATCGGATTTAATGGTTGCATTTCTTACGGTTGCATCTCCACCACCGCCACCAGTGCAGCTTGGCTGCCCAGCGGGATACGGCCGCTAATGTTTGGCTTCAACGCGGCACAGGGCAGCATTACCTCACCAAACCTGGAACCGCAGCATACCACACGACCACCGTTGCGCGCAATTGCGTCCATCAGCCTCGTGTCCGAATTATTTCGAGCCTTTGTCTATCGCCCAGCACGAGCCACGGACTCTTTCAACAATCTGCCTTGCCCAGTGAAGTAGCAACAGCAACACCATGACCCACCAATCCTAGCACAGCCGCCCATCCGCCAGTCTGCCAGTCTGCCTGCCCGCCGGCCCGAGGTATCTCGTCGCCGTCGTACCCGTCCTCGTTTTGACCGCCGTCTCCGACGCGCATCGCGCAAAGCGCAGCTTGCGAACCGCAGGTGGAAACTCGAAACCTGCAACCCGAGAAGACGACCGACGGCAGCTTTGGAAACAATGCTTGCCTCTCAGCTCTAGAACAGTGCACTATGACGGCCCTCTCTCTGCAAGCTTCTCCGCATCCTGCCCACCGGCAGAGTCCGTCCCATTCTCTGAGAGCCCCTCCGTCAGCTTCGACTGCTTCGCCCCCGTCTCGTACTGCTAGCCCTCCCCCGCGCCAGGGTGTTCACGCCATGTCGCAAGTCCGTACACAAGTCGCCCACGCACACCCCGTCGATGCCTCCACTTCTCGCCCGGATGCAAACGGTGGCCCGCCCTCGGGATCGCCTGCCGGGCTCGCTCTGAGGCCTGCCGCTCCAAGTGTCAATGGACGACGGAGAGCAACGTCGCCCGATTCGACCTCCCGCCGTCCATCTAGCGCCCCAGGCATCAAACATACTCTTTCGGTCAGCTCCGTCAACGGCGGGCTCTCGGACGACGACGATGACGACGACGATGATGATGACGATGACCACCATCACGGCGGTGCTGCCATGCGACCAGCCAAGCCGCCTTTGCTGAGGTCCAAGAGCGATCACGGGTTGCGCCATGATGATCTCGACAGGTTCGATGAAGAATACTATGAATGGGGTGCGAGACATGGATTCGAGGATCACTACCAATCCGAGGATATCATCTCCCAACTAGCTAATGCATGTTCTACCATATCTCGCACGCTTTGGCGATTCCCGTTGTCTCAAATGAGCCGGATTGCGCTAACACGTCCTAGAACTGGTACATGTACTTCACCGACAAGAGACACGAAACAACTGGGAAACCCAAGTCGCCCTCCTTCGAGATTCAGGACTGGCGCATGCGAGACAGGCTCAAAACAGTATCTGCAGCTATAGCAGTCTGTTTGAACATTGGAGTCGAGCCACCTGATCAACTAAGGACCACGCCTGGTGCCAAGCTGGAAGCCTGGCAAGACCCGACGATCCCCCCCGTTTCTAAGGCGCTTGAGGTCATTGGGAGGTCCCTTCAGACGCAGTACGAGACCCTTGCCATTCGAACCCGCTACAAGCAGTATTTGGATCCTTCGATCGAGGAGACAAAGAAGTTCAGCATTTCTCTGCGAAGAAACGCCAAAGACGAGAGAGTCCTATTCCACTACAATGGCCACGGAGTCCCCAAGCCCACGGCATCCGGAGAGATCTGGGTTTTCAACAAAACGTACACCCAGTACATCCCCGTCTCACTGTATGATCTCCAGCAGTGGCTTCAAGCTCCCACAATATTCGTTTGGGACTGCTCCGAGGCGGGCAATATCCTCAACAACTACCACCGCTTTGTTGAGAAGCACGAGCAGGAGGAGGAAGAACAGGCGCTGAAGGACCCAACCTACGAGAAGATGAACTTCCGCCCCTATATTCATCTGGCCGCATGCAGCGTAAAGGAAAATTTGCCCACCAACCCCGCTCTGCCGGCCGACCTTTTCACCTGCTGCCTCACTACGCCGATCGAGATGGCGCTTTGGTTCTTCGTATTGCAGAATCCACTCAAAACATCGCTGACCCCGGAACGGGCAAAGAAGCTTGGTGGGCGGCTACAAGAGCGTAGAACACCTCTGGGAGAGCTTAATTGGATCTTCACCGCCATCACCGACACCATTGCGTGGACGACCCTCCCACGTCATCTCTTTCGGAAATTCTTTCGACAAGATTTGATGGTCGCCGCCCTCTTCCGCAACTTCTTGCTTGCACAGCGCATCATGCCCGTCTACAACTGCCACCCCCAGTCGTATCCAGAGCTGCCAGATACCCGTCAACATCCTCTATGGGACAGCTGGGATCTTGCCGTTGATATGGCCCTGTCTCAGCTGCCCATGCTGGAAAAGAAAGAGGAAGAAGGGATAGAGTATGAGTATGTGAACTCAAGCTTCTTTACGGAACAGCTCACCGCGTTCCAAATCTACTTGACAAGGGGAGATGCGCTGTCCCAGAAACCTCCCGACCAGCTTCCCGTTGTGCTGCAGGTTCTGCTCAGCCAACAGCACAGACTGCGGGCCCTCATTCTCCTGGGGAGATTCTTGGATCTCGGTCCTTGGGCAGTTCAACTAGCTCTCAGCATTGGCATTTTCCCATATGTCCTGAAGCTCCTTCAGTCAGCTGCGCAGGAACTGAAACCGGTCATGGTCTTCATCTGGACTCGCGTCCTAGCTGTTGACATATCGTGCCAACAGGATCTTATCAAGGACAGCGGATACAACTACTTTGCGGCCATCATGAAGCCCCAGGAATCATTTCCGGTTGTCGGCGAAGAAGTTCGGGACGAGCACAAGGCAATGTGCGCCTTCATTCTAGCCATGCTTTGCAAGAACTATAAGCCCGGCCAAATTGTCTGCAACTCGACAGACATTATGACGTATTGTCTGCTGCACATCACCAACAACGACAATGCCTTGCTCCGGCAGTGGTCATGTCTCTGCATCAGCCAGCTGTGGCAGGATCTCCCCGAGGGGAAATGGAGGGGCATTCGAGAAAATGCCCACCTCAAGCTGTCTTTTCTGATCCGTGACCCGTATCCCGAAGTTCGGGCGGCTATGGCCCACGCAATGACTACCTTTTTAGGGATTCCAGATCTGACGGACGAAGTAGCAAGGATCGAAGAAGGAATTGCATGGACTATGCTCGAGCTTGCGACGGATGGCAGCCCCGTTGTTCGTAAAGAGCTGCTGGTTTTCTTTTCGCAGTTTGTTCTGCGCTACGAGAACAAGTTCCTGGTCGCCGCGTATGAGCAGCTGATGGAAGAAAAGGAATACCTCCTGTTTCCTCCACCAGAAGATGGCCAGGACCACAAAATGGGACTGCATTATGTCCGACGGGACAACCGCGAGGCAGACGGTACAATCAAGCCGACGGCATATGGCGTAGCTCACGATTCGGTCTTTGCTGCTTGCTGGAAGCACATCAACATCCTGAGCGTCGACCCGCATCCTGAAGTCCAGAGAGACTCGACCGTCATCGTCGACTACGTCCATCATGCACTTCTCAATTCGGCCGTGGGTGCGCAGGCACAGAATCTCATGGATGATATTCTCCGACGCGCTAGAAAAGTGTCGAGAGGTGACATGAGCCAGAGGAGCAACGTTGTCGGAACACGCACTGCTGTTGCCCAGCCGATGCCATCGCCTGGCCTGCTGAAGCGAACGGCCAGCTACTTGTTCCGGCCTCTCATGGACTACGGCTCGGCTTCGGCAACTCCCTTGAATCCTCCCGGGTCCCCTGGGTTACAGAGATCGGCCTCTCAACGCAGTCGGAAGGGCCCGAGCTTAGATGCTGCGCCCCCGGAGCAGAATGACCAGGCCACGTCGCCAGCAAACTACCATGTTGCTAATGAGCCATCATGTGCTGGCTACAAGGAGCGGAGTAATTCGGAGCTGCCCGTCCTCCCCCTGACGAGCACGTTTCTGGACTGGTCCATCGAGTACTTCCGGGAGCCGCAGATGAAGCCCGCGGAAGCCGATGAGCCAGGAAGCCACGAGTATAACGAGAGACTCTGGCGCCGATCGCGTAATGAGGCTGTTCTTAGGGAGACACAGCCTCAAAAGACGCACGCACGCACCCATAAGTGGAACAACCAAATCTCGGTCATCAACAACGGTGCGCAGCCAGCCAAGATGTCGTTTCATCAGTTCGAGAACCACGTTGCTGTTGCCGATGATGGCAACACTGTCTACGTGTGGGACTGGAAGAACAACACCCGAAAGAGCCGCTTCTCGAACGGCAACCCAGAGGGATCCAAGATATCCGACATGAAGTATATCAACGAGGACGACCAGGCTCTCTTGATGACCGGGTCGTCGGACGGTGTCCTGCGTATATACCGCAACTACGACAGCGACGATAAAGTGGAGCTCGCATCCTCCTGGCGGGCCTTGACCCACATGGTTCCCTCCAACGTCAATTCCGGCATGGTCTTTGACTGGCAGCAAGTCAACGGCCAAGTGTTGGTGGCAGGCGACGAGCGAGTCATTCGAGTCTGGAATGCTGGCCACGAGATGTGCACACACGAGATCCCGGCCCGGTCCGGCTCCTGCGTGACGTCGTTGACCTCGGATCAAATGACGGGCAACATCTTTGTCGCCGGCTTCGGCGATGGCGCCATCCGAGTCTTTGACACGAGGTTGAGGGCCCAGGACACTATGGTCCGCAAGTGGAAGGACGAAAGCAGGCAGTGGGTGAGGTCGGTGCATATGCAGCGCGGCGGGCAAAGAGAGCTCTTGTCTGCTAGTAGAAACGGCAAGGTCCGCTTGTGGGATATCCGCATGGAGCAACCGCTCAAGAGCTTCCAGACCACCAAGGATGTGCTGCGGACAGCTAGCACGCATGAGCACCTCCCTGTGTTTGCGGTGTAAGTAACATCCCCCATCTTCAGGGTCAAGATTTTTTGGAACTAACATGGCATCTCTTAGCGGCACGTCTGCGCATCTAGTCAAGATCTTTGACTTTGACGGACACGAGCTCTCTCGCCTGGAGCCATACTCGAGCTATCTGCAAGGCCGGAAGGGCACACCCATTGCCGCGACGGCATTCCACCCCCACCAGATGGTGCTTGGGTGCGCTGCGCGGGGCGATTATCACATCAACATCTTTGCATGCGGCTCCGAGAAGGTTGGGCCGTTTTAATAGCGGTCTGATGTCGTTGGTGTCTGCCCTGGTTTAGACGGGACTTCGAGATGATGTCTTGAGTACCTGGGCCGCAGAAGTGGTCTATTGATGGGTCCCAATGTTACACCCCCTTGGACTCCTTTATGGAACGAACTAGCTTGGCTGGCTGGCGTCAGAGAGTGACGATCGGATGGTCGCTCTCGATTACCTGCTGGCCTCTCTCTCTCTCGGCGTCTTTGGAATTAAGGATGGATTTTCTCATTCACGGTCTATCCCTAATATTACCCTTCCGTGTCCGACTTCTCTCCTTTTTTCTTCCTTCTTCTCTTTTTATGTTTTCCCTTCCGTTCATCTTCTGCTGTGGAATGGGATTAGTTGTGCGTGTCCAAAGATCTAGACTGGAGGAGGGACAGTCAATAGCAAGAAGATCTGTGTGTAGGAACTGCATAGCATGGTATGGTATGGCATTGGTTTTGTTGCCTTTGGTGGGGGGCTGGATGGATGGATGGGTTGGTCTGGAATGGCAAGGCTCCAACGTAGCTTTTCGGTCTTTTTTTTTGCGTTGCGTTGCGTTGAGTATGATTACTGAGGTGGGAAGGAAGGACACTTGGTTGGTAGTGAGAGGGGGGATTTATTAATCCTGATTTTTGGGTCTGTCTGTCTGTCTCTCTGCGTGGTAGGTCAGCAGCGGTGTGTTTGTGTGGGTGTGGATTTCGGTAGATAGGGTACTAGGTACTTATCCTCCTGGCAGGTCAGGTCGTGTACGTTTGGTTATCCGTAGTAGCGAGATTTTTTTTACAACTCTAATTCAGCTCCGGAATATTGGGATGGGATGGAAAGTTATGGTCATCGTGTGATTTCACATTGGATGGAAGATAGGGAGTTTGATAATGGAGATTTACAACGGGACCATAACATTCTTGCTTGATGTATTGTCTCAGTCGAGAGTCTTGGATATATCATGGGAATGAGTTCTTGTAGAGGGGAGGTATTTGTTCCCCGATACTAGCTAGTTTGTTGGTGCTCTAAGTTTCCGTTGTTGCCATCTCATTACCTCCACGGTCCACAACTGCATTATCAAACGATACTGAAGCTGGGGAAAAAAGCTCGTTCATAAGTTACATTCAATCTATCCTTCATAAAACCGCATATGCTGATCAACAGCACTGAGATCCGTTCATCTAATTATCAACCAACAACCTCCTCAACAGGAGAACAAAAACACCAGACTCTTCCTTCAATCCCTTGCAGTCTATTCCCAAATGAAGAAGTTACAGAATAAATCCTTTCCAACCCAAATCCCCACATCCTTACCCTCCTCCCTTCACATCACTGCGCAGCAATAGAACTCATATAAACCCCCCACCCCAACCCAGCCAAACTCCCCGTCAAATTCCTTGCCTCCACACTCTTGAGCATCGTAAAATTCACCACACTCACAAACGGCCAGAACGTCCAACTCGCCTTGACCAGATCAAAAAACTCGGCGCTGGCCCGGCTCCAGACATGATCGGACCGTACGGCGGCGTAGCGGACGGCGTTGCCGCTGAGCAGGAACCCGAGGCTCTGGGCGGCGCCGCCTGCGCGGTGGGCCATGGCGGCTTGGACCGAGTGGATGAAGACGCTGAAGAGGAGCGTGTTGACGGCTGTGCCGATTGTTTGGTCGAGTAGGGTCTTGATGAGGGTGTTACGTTTGTTGAGGCGCGGTTCGACGAGGGTGTTGGAGAGGGCTTCGTTGTCTAGTTCGGTTTCGTTGGAGCGTGAGGCGGAGAGGATTGCTGCGTTGGTTGGGGCGGGGTGCGAGGCTGGGAAGGTGGACTCGAGGAAGTCTTGCCTTTGGGGGGTTAGTGTATCTGGGTGAGGTGGATGGGATGTGGTGGTTATTACCAGACCTGTGTCCAGTTATGTCAGTGTTGGGATTCATTATGAGATACGGGGGTTTGGAGAGTGATAACTTACAAAATTGGGTGGTGTTGATATGAAGGCGAACAAAACAAACTGAAAGACGGGAACCCAGTCGATTTCCAAGGGTGTCTGAGAGGAGCAATATCGAGTTAGTCCACATGGTTTACCCACAAACTCATCTGATCTAACACGGTTCTCTTCCTTTTCATGATGAAAACACGCAGACTGTAACGTCCAGTGCAGGCAGCGAGTGTCCATGACTGAAAGAATATCGCTATTTTATCTCTTACATTAGACTTTCTCGCCGCAAGGCCCTGAGCTAGAATATTGGAGATGGCGCTGATGACGCCGGCCTGGAGGGAGGCGACGACGATGGGGGAGAGCGCCATGATAATGACGACGGGATGATGACGGACGGTCGCGGGTCGCGGGTCGGGTATTAAGCGAAGGGTTCCCACGTCATTCAAAATTCGGGGCACGCGCGCAATCAATGAAGTGGTCAAAGAGAAATTGAAGCGAAAAAGGAGTTCCAATTCGCGATTGGGAGCTGTTAGAAAGAAAGAAAAAAAGGCAAAAGTGAAGGAGGTTGCTTGGTTCGGGTATTATTCCCACCTCACATCAGTAGGTATTCGAACTGCCAAGCAGTGGTAAGGTACGGGATACAGGGAATAAATGCTTTGTGGTTGGTATCAGTGAGGTCGGGTGGGTGGGTGTCTTAGCACCGTACCGGCGCCTTGGCCGGACCCGACCCCCTTGCCCTGCTGCAGACAGCAACTCAGGTACCAACCTCCTGTCCCCCACGGGCTCAGGTAGCTTGACTTGGTAGGCTCGGACAAAGAGAGGCTAACTCAGGGCACCTAGCCGCAGGTATGAAATCCTGGAAAAAGAAAAAGAACAAGGACATGCATGCCCAATGACGACCTGCATGAGGTAAGGGAGGGTGATGCGACGCTGGAGACGGGAACAGCAGAAATTACCTGGTAATAATTGGCCACATTGACTTTTACCAATATCGGCGAGAAGTGGTGCATTTTGATGGCAGCAGCCCGGTATTGGTCGAATTCATGACAACCGAAGACCTCAGGCAAGCCGATCGCAGTATACTCATTCCTCGACGGTAATCTGCGTGGAACCGGCATTGCATGCAGCTCTCTCGACAACATGGTAGTCGCCATCCCATCCATCCCATTTCCGATTCTCGGACATCTTGAGAAACCCATTGGAATCCGGCAGTGCATGATAATGCCCTAGGTAAGGTAGTCGTGATTTGTTGTATCTACCTGATGTTATACAATTCGCTGTTTTCTTTCCTACCCAACTGCCACCACCACCAACCACAGCATAAATGCTTCAACCCATCCGATCTCAAACCGATGATAACCAAAAGCCTCGCCTCACTTTTACAGCCCGGATCGGGCGAGAATTCACGGGCGGCTCAGGATCCACATGAAGAACAGCTGTACCACATACGAGTAAAAGAAGAGGAACTGGGTCCTCTGGTTCCTCTTGGCCCGGCTTTCCGTCTGCATCGTCTGCATCGGGGCCCGGTTGTCGCTATTGTTTTCGGGGAGAAGGACGTACTTGAGAGAGCGCATCTGATTCACATTCGTTAGCCACTGCGCAGCTCGGGTCATTGAGATAATGAGGAGCTAGAGGGTCGGTCACATACCAAGAAGAGGGAGTTCGCCAAGAAGGTGTAGAAGAAAACAGTCCAGCCGATCCAGCCGCCCGTCCCGTTTCCTCCATTGGCAATCTCAGCGACGCTGATAGTCACGATGACGCCGACAAATTTGTAACCCGAGTACGCCACTAGGTCTAGCAGCTGCGACTCGTTGGAGATGCTCAACAGATAACATCCGAGCTTGAGGCCCAGGATCTCGACGATCACCACCACGAGGGCCGTCGTCGCAATGTACCCGAACAGCTCGGGCTGGAAGTTGCCGCGGAGGCCCGCGATGAGCGTCTGCAGAAAGATGTAGGTGACGAACGACATGACGGGGATGTACATGTCCGGGCTGTTGATGTCGTCGCGGGGCGGCAAGTACCAGCCCTCCTGCCCGTTGGGGCCGACCGCCTGCTTGCGCGACCAGGGCTTGTGTCGCCACGGGAAGAGGACGAGGTACAGCTTGTTTATTACGTAGAAGTTGGTGACGTTGAAGTAGTGTTTGAGCGACGAGACGCTAATGAAGCGGCTGACCTGGGTAGAGGGGGAGAGCCTCATGTTAGCCATTTCATGCAAAATACAAAACTGGCCTGACTGTTGTTCACCTACATTTTGCTCCAGATACTCCTGCCCCTGCTTAAACGCCGTCTGGCCAAACTGGGAGGCAAGCTGTGCGGCCGGGTCGTTCATCATGTTGCCGTACTGCCCAAACATGTTGCCGCCCCCCGATGCGACCCGCGGCTGTTGTTGCTGGTAGGGGCTTCCGTCATAGCCTTGGGAATGTGGTTGTGACGTGGGCGGCGGCGGAGATCGTAGCTGCGGGACGGTTGATACATGTTGCGGGACGGGGTGGTGTAAAGGGGGCGATTGCCCGTAGCTTGGCCGCTGCATCGTGGGTGTCGGAGGTTCTTCTTTCTCGACGTGCCGCGCTGGAGTTGGAGCTCGGGGAAGCTCTGGAGCTTTGAAATGCAGCTATGAAGCAATTTCGACGTGGAGGGGGAATGATGACCGGGTGTTGGGATGCGCGGCGTTTGTTGACTTTGGGTAGGCGCGAGAAAGCCTGTTGCGGGGCGTTGGTTGAGTCGAGGGCGAGGTGTAGAGTCGTGTCGTGCGCCGCTCAGTTCCGGGAAATGTGTTTTCTTGGATTTCGAGATGCTGTCATTTCCAGGTGAGCGGGAGGGAATGGCCTGGGGCGGACGCCAGGTGGTCTCGACCCGCTTGACCGCTGCCGGGTAATCGCCGGGGGTTAGGTTTCCGGCCCGCGCCAATCAGCAGATGCGATCTCGGTACTGTCCGTACCTTTTAGGGGCCTTCAATCCCCTGTCATCTGTAGTGGAGTGCTGAAGCAGTCTGGCCGTGGCGGAAACCCACCTCAGCAGCGCTCAGTCACAGGCGGGAGCCCACAAATGACATCCGACTCAGCAAGGCAGGTATCCTGTACACGGTGGCTTCCATCCCATCATCCATGGATGCGACGCTCTTTATTACGCCCGCTTCACCAACATCAGCCCCCCGCTGAAACTGAAAACAACACCACGGCCTCTCGTTTCGACCCGGCATTGTCGTCTTCGGCAACCAAAAACCCACAATGCTTGACACATTCGAAATATTGACGACGTCGGGGGTGGTGCTGTGGTCCAGGACATATGCGCCCGTCAGCCCGTCCGTCATCAACCACTTTATCGCCGATGTCTTTATCGAGGAGAAAAGCTCCGTCGCCGCCGCAAACGATGGCGGTTCTGCTGCGACAAACCCGCCATACAAGTACGACCAGCACACGCTGCGCTGGACCCTGGAGAAGGAGCTGGGCATCATATTTGTCGCTGTCTACCGATCGCTTCTACACTTATCCTGGATCGACAAGCTCGTCGACAACATTAGGGCCATCTTCGTGAGCCTCTATGGCGACCAGCTCAAGAAGCCGAATACGACAATCGTCGAGTGCCTGAAGTTCGACGAATACTTTGACCAGCAGTTACACGAGCTAGAACAGTCCGGTAGCAAATCAGACTCCAAGGATCTCCGCGCGCTGAAAGAGCAAGACTTGTCCGACGACGAACCGCCGCTGCCCCCAGGCCTGACCCAGCGGATCCGGCCACGGGACAACACCAGCAAGGACCTACTGCAGGCCGATTTAACGCCTGTTGCGACGCCGAACTCCTCGCGCCCCTCTACACCTGCATCCAACCATCTCTTGGTGGCGAAAGGCGGTCCGGTGGCCAAGATTTCGAGGAGAGCAAGGAAAGGCCAGAACAGCAATGCTGCCGCGGCCTCTTCAGGGGACGAGGCTTCACGAAAGACCAAAGCGAAATCGACCAAGCGGGGAAGGAAATGGGACGCGGATGGCTTTGCGGACGTGGACGATAGCGACGTGCAGCTGGACTACTCTGCGCCAAAGGGCACGGGAAGCGACAATGATGGCGAGACCACCGCGAGGTCGGCCGGGCTTGAGGAGGTCGACGCCTCGACATGGGGTTCGACGACGAAGGGAAAGTTTGTCCTGAAGGACCTAGGAGACGAGGTCCACTCTATTCTCGCATCAGCCGAGGCGAAAAAGCCCACATCGTCAAAGACGGATGCTGGAACTGGCGTTGTCGGATCAAGTTTGAGTGCTATCAGCGGGCTCTTCAGGAATGTTGTGGGCGGCAAGGTTCTGACACGAGAAGACTTGGACAAGGCTATGAAGGGCATGGAGGAACATCTGCTAAAAAAGAACGTCGCCCGGGAGGCGGCTGTGCGGCTGTGCGAAGGCGTGGAGAAGGAGCTTGTCGGCGTCAAGACGGGAAGCTTTGAGAGTGCGTTTCCTGGTCTCTGCTACCTCTCTGATGGGGCGACCTAACTAACATTCGTTGCAGGCATAAACGCCCGGATACAGAAGGCCATGGAAGCATCGCTGACCAAGATGCTGACGCCGACGTCTTCGTTGGATCTCCTACGCGAGATTGACTCGATCACGGCGCCATCTGCAACTTCGCTGCGCAAAGCGCGTCCATACGTCATGTCAATCGTTGGGGTCAATGGCGTGGGCAAGTCAACCAACTTGTCCAAAATCTGCTTCTTCCTCCTGCAGAACCGGTACAAGGTCTTGATTGCGGCCGGCGACACTTTCCGGTCAGGGGCCGTTGAGCAGCTGGCTGTTCATGTGCGGAACCTGAAGGAGTTGACAGCGCGTGAGGGCGGCAAGGTCGAACTGTATCAGAAGGGCTACGGCAAAGACGCGGCCACTGTGGCCAAGGACGCAGTCACCTTTGCCGCACAGGAGGGCTTCGACGTTGTCTTGATCGACACGGCAGGTCGCAGACACAACGACCAACGGCTCATGTCGTCCCTGGAGAAGTTTGCCAAGTTTGCGCAGCCCGACAAGATCTTGATGGTTGGCGAGGTAAGCAAGCACACAATGCTGTCGATTGGTATTCGTCTTTGATCTCAGCTGACACTCTCATGTTTCTAGGCGCTCGTGGGCACGGATTCGGTAGCCCAGGCCCGCAACTTCAATGCGGCGTTCGGGGCAGGCCGTTCCTTGGATGGCTTCATCATCTCCAAGTGCGACACCGTTGGAGACATGGTGGGCACGCTAGTCAGCATTGTGCACGCCACCAACGTGCCGGTGCTCTTCGTCGGCGTGGGCCAGCATTACTCAGATTTGAGGAATTTCTCGGTCAAGTGGGCGGTGGAGAAGCTTCTCAGCAGTAACGCCTAGTCGAAGCTGTCTTGTTTTTGAAATATGAGTTTTGCAGCGGGGGGAAAGGGTGGAGGGATGTGCAATGATGAATAGAATTGCATCCGTTGCGCTGGTTTGGGTGTGTTAACTATGTAGGAAGCTGGCGACTTTGTATGCAATACCCCTTATCGGTACCAGGTAGCGAGTGCATTGGATGACTTCCGTTGTTGGTGGTTTCAGGTTTTTACCTTGCTGCAATCCGATCTGACCTGGAGTTGTTTGTTTCGAGGCCACCTGGGCCAATTGGATTCCTGCCGTAGGGACCACCAGTGCCAGTGCACTTAGCCCTTTGTCGTAGATCACGTGGGCACGCGGCAGGTCTTGGCCGCAAAGACCCCACGAAGTCGCGTCTCCCAGAAGGCAGCCACGAGCGCCAGTTCCGACAGGTAATTGTGCCTGGGACGAACCGAGTCGACAGCCAGGCCCAACAGACATTCGCCTCCACGGCAAAGGGCCACATGGCTCCCGAATCATATGGCAACGCTGCTTTCCCCGGCCAGGGCCCGCAGCATGGCCTTGCAAGGTTGTCGTCGTCCTCGGCGGCGGCAGCGGCAGGTCCGCCTCCGTCGACGCTGGCTGCCCAGCTCGTCGAGAACATGCGCAAGTCGACCCAGTCGGTCCGGTCCTTATCCTCGGGCCCCGACGAGAGCGGCGAGCTGAAGCGGTTTTTCAGCATCATCGACAGCGTCAAGAACAATCCCGCCATTTTGAAGACGGAGGAAGAGCAGGTCGAGCACAACCACATGCTCATTTACGTCTGTGGCTTGGTCTTGTTTGGGAACTTGGACTGGGACGAGCCATTTGCCGACCAAGACCAGCTGCGGGAGAAGGCCCTCAAGGCAATCCACCTCCTCGAGGCCACCATCAAAGAGACCCCCCAAGTCCTCACGCGGACGACAGACGGGAACGTGTTTCTCTTCCACGGCAAGGAGCCATTGTGGCTGTGGATCCTGCCCAAGGTGCTTACGATGCTGGGCCGCAGCAAATGCCTTGCCATTTCCACTGCGATAGAGGAGCTGTGCCAGTATATCTTTCAACTCACCTCGGTCAAAGGGTCTCTCTGGGACCTTGGGCTACCCCTGATGAAGTATTTCCAGGCAAATCTGGCGAGTGAGTCGTACGTTTGCTGATCGATACATCGCATTTGCTGACGGTATCTGATAGCCATCCTTGCCAAGCTCAACACGACTACCCTCCTCCCACGAAACGCACCCATCGAGATCGAGCTGCCCTCGAAAGACTTCTTCCTCAAAACATTAGCCTTCGACACACCACCCCAAGGATGCTCCTTCGTCGTCACAACTCTGGAGCAGGCGGTCCGTCATGCCATAGGTCTCCTTGCCATAATCAAGAATGCTGTTCTACCGCATAATGGCTCTCAAATATCACCAACCTTCGGTCATGTCACGACATGGCTCTTGGATGTTCTACAGCCCCTCGCGTCCGTTCAATCTGCCTGGCCCATGCCTCCAGATGTTAGTCTGACACCGATTGTTCGGATTGCCTTGCATACGGCTGCAACTCAAGGCAGCTTGAGCATGACGGACGCAATACTGTGCCAGAAGGCTAACTCCGTGTTGGTTGCTGTTTGCACCGAGGTTTTTGAGCAGTCGCAACAACTTATTAGCCAGGAGAAAAGCGGGGAATCTCTAAGAGACGTTACGTGCGCTGCTCTCATTCATCTTGCAAAAGAAGCCATTGCCCATAGGCCTATATCGAGACTTGTGATTTGGCGACTTCTTACTCCGGCACAAACGCTTGTCTCGGAGAACGCGATTGTCGGCACTGACACGGATATCTGGGTAGGTCGAGCTCTGCCCCGGCGATTTTGTTTTCTGCTAATCACCCCTGTAGCGAGCTGTCCAGCTGCTCAGCCAAACCACGGCCAAATCCCCTCCAAGCGCTCTCAGCGAAGACGTTAGGTCGGAGAAGTTCACCGATAGGTTGCTTTGCCAGCAGGTCAAGAAGCTAGGACTAGAACCGGCAGACGACCAGCCCGCAGAACCACCTTCAAAGCGAATGAAGCTATCGGGAATGACGTCTGAATCTTGCGTGTGGGCGGAGTTATGTCGCCTGTTAAACGATGACTCTAAGCATATTGACCAGGCCAACGTGAATCAATACCTGAGGTATATGAACCCCGTCCAATCCCGCTGGGCAACAATCTGACCCTGACTAGCGACACTTTCCCACACATGGACGAAGCCCGGCAATGTCAAGTGATTGAGCTCACAACTCGCTACTTCTGTGCCATTGAGCGTACGCTGGAAATTACCAGAGAGAGACCGGGCATGCCGACCCGACTTCATTGCTCGTTTTGTTCGGGGTCAGAGAGTACGGAAGAGAACCTGACGCGGCATGATAACAAGCCCGTTCCACTCAACATGTTCACCACAATCCTTCGACTTCCGAGTTTTCTCGAATCAAGGCGCCCTCGCATCATTGCCATGATTGGCCTCAGACGTCTCGCACGACATTCAAGATGGGGTGAGCTGGGCGCCGAGTTTTGGGACCTGGGAAGATCCGCAGCCGGTCAATGGTGCCTCCAGTCCCTGCAGAGCTCTATCCGAGAGCTTCGGGTCGCTGCCGGCCGAACACTCTCCGTCTTCTTATCCGAGACCGGAGTTGACGGAGGCATCATCGAACGGAACAGAGCCAACGCTCTGGGTCTCCTCAAAAAGATATCTGACAAGAACGCGACCCACCTGCACGAGACATGCATACTGACCTGGGGCCAGGTCGGCAGGGTTGTTGGTGACAATGAGCTCAATCTGGTCCTTATAAAGCTAATTGAATACTTGGGGCACCGCAGCGAGATAGTTCAGGCGTGCGCATTCAGCGAGATTTTAAATCTTGCCCAGTCTCTTGGAGTCACAACAAGGCGGCTATTTCAGCCATTCTGGCCAAGCTTAGCCTTTTCGGTTGTCAAGGATCTGATATCGCAGCCACAGACCACCAAACTGGTTGCCGAGCTGCTACAGATGAGCGACCAAGCTCTTCTACGGCTCATTCAGGCCGATGCTCTTCCATGGCTGGTCTTGACGAAGAAACAAGATGTGATCCAAAAGATCGCCGAGGTCCGAGGAGAGACTGAAACGTGGCAGCCTTGTCTGGACAGCTTGAATCTCCCATCCATTCTTGCACTTCTCCTTATCCAGGACGCGCCTGACATCGCTGAACACTCGATGTCCTTACTCAAACAAGTATCGCCTCACTTTGATGGCTTGGCATTGGTGGAACTACTCCGGACAGAACCGCTTGGGATAGCGTTGCAGCTCTTTAAAGCATCCGGCGAAGCCGACGACGCTCGCAAGGCTCGTGTAAGTGCCACCTACTGAAAACCAGAAGTGTCCCGGAGCTGATAAGCCTATAGGTACGAGCGGCTCTTGCCAAAATGGTCACTCTTCTCACGGCGGGGGACGACAAGGAGAAGAAGCCCCCCAAGAAGGCACATCTAATCGGACGATTCCTGCAACACCACGCTCTCGGTTTGGTGGCGCGTCTAAGCGAAGTTATCAATGATTCATTCGGGGTCCAACCTCCCGTGCTTCAACAAAAACACTGCCTCGCCGCCATGGAGGAGTTCATACGAGTCTGCAATTCATATGCTTGTATTGCTCGACCACAGGTATGTCATTTCTATTAGTTTTCACGAGCGAGACTACAATACTGACCTACACTTGCTAGATCTCCGCTTGTCTGATCTCGGCACTCTCCTCTGACGAGCTTCGACCCGCTGCTTTTTCCTGCTGGGAAGTTATGCTAACCCACATGGAAGAGCCAGACGTGGAGGCGCAGATCGAAAACACCTTCTTCATCATCACTCAGTACTGGAAGTGGTTTGACGTGGCTTCAAGAAGAAGAGTGAAGACTTTGATCACTACACTTCTTGACAAGTATCATCATATTTTGTCGGACTTTGCCAACAAGCTCCCTTCGTTAAGTCATATCGACGAACTGTCTGACCTTGCAAAAAAGCTTGATGGCCTCCGCTCGCCGCTTGATACGAGAGAAACTTTCGGTGTATTCATCCAAAGACTCAATCACGAGAATCCGGGAGTAGTGGAACAGACGTTGGCTGAGTTGGTCGATTTCTTGGGGGAGCACCAAGACTATCTTCAAGTATCAGCCGTCAGTGAGCAGCCGGACTCTATTGTTACCGATTTGACACGCTCATTGCTCGATTGTTCGTCCAAGTACAACGTTTGGCAACCCGGTATTGTCCGCCTTTGCGCCGAGTCCATTGGTCTCATTGGCTGCCTGGATTCGAATCGTCTCGAGACAACGCGGGAACAGCGCCAATTTGTTGTGGCCTTCAACTTCGAGGACGCAGGCGAGACTACAGACTTTGTCGTTTTCCTGCTTGAAAACGTGCTGGTTAAAGCCTTCCTGTCGACAACCGACACGAAGTTCATAGGATTTCTCTCCTATGCGATGCAGGAACTACTCGATAGAGCAGACTTCAGACAAGCCTGTTCGACGCGTGGTGGCGGCATGAGCGAGCATGTCTACAGGAAATGGCTCGCCATGTCTGATAACAGCCGAGAGGTTCTGACGCCATTTTTGAGCTCGGGGTTTTCTGTCATCCCATTGCCCGAGATGTTGACCGACTATCCCATATTTCGCCCCGGGCGCCCTTATTCCAGCTGGATCAGGGCCTTGGTTTCGGACCTTTTACGCAACGGCCAGACCCCCTTCAGCCACATCATATTTGAACCTCTCTATCGACTGATCAAAGTTAAAGATCTCATGGTCGCCGAGTTTCTACTACCGTATCTAGTCCTTCACGTGGTTGTCGGACAAGAGAACTCGTCCGAGTTCAGGGACAAGATGACAGCTGAACTTTCGGCAATCCTCCAATACCAACCGCCGGAAACGGCATCCTACGTCGAAAGAGAGGAAATCAAGCTATACTACCAGACTGTTTTTCGTATCATCGATTATTTCATGCGATGGCTGCAGGTCAAGAAATCGCAGCAAGGGCTGACCGCCCGAGATGAGACATGGATCAAATGGGCCGAAGGAGTCATTCAGTCCCTTGATCATGAGCAAATTTCTCAACGAGCAGTTGATTGCGGGGAGTACGCCAGAGCACTCTTCTTCCTAGAGCCACATATGGACTCCAGGTGTGACGCGGCGGAGGAGGCTGAAGCGAGCCGACTCACGCAGACAATCCAGTATATTTACACACAAATAGACGACCCGGACGGTCTCGAAGGAGTGTCGGCAAGTATCAGGAATGTCGATTTGGACCAGCAAGCTCTTAATCATCGAAAGGCTGGTCGATGGACTGCAGCACAAACTTGGTATGAAATTCGACTCTCTGAGGCCCCGGAAAATATCGACATACAGCTGGATCTCTTGACCTGCCTCAAAGAATCGGGACAATACGACGTCGTTCTGAATTATATCGAGGGAATAAACAGAAACCCCGAGACAGTCAGCAAACTGGTGCCCTTCGCCGTTGAGGCTTCGTGGGTAACGAGCAGATGGCAAACTCTGGAGAAATACCTCCGCCTTTACACCGCAGGAGATATCTCGGAAGTTTTCAATCTCGGGATTGCACAGGCTCTGCTCCATCTGAGAGATGGGGACCTCAAGAGCTTTGGAAACCATGTGCAGATGATGCGGGACACTGTCGCTGGGTCACTGTCGTATTCCTCGACCTCTTCGCTTCGTACCTGCCATGACGGAATGCTCAGGTGCCACGTACTGAGCGATCTTGAGATGATCGCGAATGAGAAGGGTATTGGAAACGGCGACCAACAAGCTGTTATCAAGGCACTCGAGCGTCGTCTTGAAGTTCTCGGCGCATATGTCGGCAACAAGCAATACGTACTGGGCATCTGGAGAGCAGCCATGGAGTTGATGCGGTATGTTGACCTTGGACATACAAAACGATCCCTGCTAATTATATACAGGCCAAAATTCGGAAACGATGACATCTCAACGTTATGGCTTTCCAGTGCCCGGCTGGCAAGAAAAGCTGGATCAATGCATCAGTCATTTAACGCAGTTTTACGCGCGCAACAGCTTGGTGATGGCTCTGCTATCATCGAGAACGCTAGGTTACTGTACAAGGATGGCCATCACCGCAAGGCAATACAGGTTTTGGAAATCGCCATCAGTACCGAGTCTTTCATTGGCAACAGCGTTGACTCCGGCCCCCCGACTTCAAGTAAGAATCCTGAGATGCAGCGCAGTCTTCTGACGGCCAGAGCATATCTTCTCCTGGCGAAGTGGCTCGACTCAACTGGCCAGACGCATGCCAGTGCTCTTCGATCAAAGTATCAACAGGCGGCCAAGGCACATTCGCAGTGGGAGAAGGGGCACTACTACCTTGGTCGACATTACAAGAAGGTTCTTGAATCGGAGAAGACGCTGAAGCCCGACGACCAGTCTGATGAATATCTGACGGGAGAGACCGCTAAGCTGGTGATTGAGAACTATCTGCGTTCTTTGAACTTTGGAACAAAGTACCTTTACCAGACGTTGCCGCGTATTCTAACCCTGTGGCTTGAACTCGGCGCTCAGGTCGACAAACCGCCGGAAGGCAAGGTATCGCCATCTCGGCAACTACACTTACGCAGGAAGGCCATTCTTCACGATCTTTACAAGCATTTCCTGAAACATCTGCCTCGAATGCCGGCATACTTGTTCTATACAGCTTTACCTCAGATCGTGGCAAGGATAGCCCATCCGAACACGGAGGTGTTCACGGTCCTAGAGCAGATGATTATTAAGGTAGTAGAAGCGCATCCCCGCCAGTCTCTTTGGAGTCTCTTTTCGTTCATGACGACGCGAGAACAGTCCGACCGAAGGACCAGGGGACGTCACATCCTAAAGGCTCTCCAAAGTATCGACAAAAGAGTTGACGGCGGGGCCTATGACCTCAAGCAGATGCTGAGGTCGGGAGAGAAACTTGCCGAACAGCTTTTGCTGGCTTGCAATAACGGAGACTTTCAAAGTAACAGGACAACAACGGCAAGCATCACCAGGGATCTGCACTTCAATCACAAGTGCACACCTTGTCCACTGGTCGTGCCGATCGAAGCTTGCCTCGCTGCTACGTTGCCGACCCTGACAGACAACGTCAGAAAGCACAAGGCATTTTCGAGAGACGTCATCACGATCGATTCGTTCCTCGACCATGTCCTAGTCCTCGGCTCGCTGGCAAAGCCACGGAAGCTCACTGCACAAGGATCGGATGGAAAGAAATACGGCCTCCTGATCAAACCCAAGGACGATCTTCGAACGGACCAGCGTCTTATGGAATTCAATGGCATGATCAACCGCTCCCTCAAACGGGACGCAGAGTCCAGCAGGCGGCAGCTCTACATCAAGACGTATGCCGTCACGCCGCTTAATGAAGAGTGCGGAATCATCGAGTGGGTCGATGGGCTCAAGACTCTCCGCGACATTCTGCTCGGCATCTACAAGACGCGCGGTATCGCTCCTAACTACGGCCATATTGCGCAGCTGATGAAAGAAGCCAGTCTGTCCGACGCCAACGTGCGGTTATTCACAGAGACTGTCATTGGCATGTTCCCGCCCGTGCTGCCGGACTGGTTCATCTCGCAATTCCCTACCCCCTCAGCGTGGTTTGCTGCGCGGCTCAAGTACACGCGCTCATGCGCGGTCATGTCCATGGTCGGCACGATCCTCGGCCTAGGCGACCGGCACGGCGAGAATGTGCTGCTCGAGGAGGGCAACGGCGGCATCTTCCACGTCGACTTCAACTGCCTCTTTGACAAGGGGCTGACGTTTGCACAGCCGGAACGCGTGCCGTTCCGGCTGACGCACAACATGGTCGCGGCCATGGGCTCGTACGGCTACGAGGGCCCCTTCCGCCACTGCAGCGAGCTGACCCTGCGCATCCTCCGCCAGCAGGAGGAGACGTTGATGACCATCCTCGAGGCGTTTATTCATGACCCGACGCTGGATCTGCAGAGGACGAAGAAGAGAGAGGTCGTCAAGCTGAACCCGACTAGTGTGGTCGAGAGTATCAAGCGCAAGGTCAGGGGCTTGCTGCCTGAGGAGAGCATACCGCTTGGTGTTGAGGGACAGGTCGAGGAGCTTATCAAGCAGGCGGTGGATCCGAGGAATCTGGCGGCTATGTATATTGGTTGGTGTCCATTTTTATGATGTCCATTTTTATGAAGGACAGGAAGGAGGGAAGATGTTGGTGTGTGTATGGTTTGGGTTTTCAGAGGGCGGGTGGGGGTGCAAAAGGTGGGCAACAATTGGCGGCGTTTGCTTTGATAGGGCCAGGTGCCGTTTTCGTCTCCCATTTTGAAGATATACTCATGTGAATAGATAGATGCCTGCATACATGATTAAGAACTTGAAGAATTAGCGGAATCGGTAACGTCTGGGCTGTTGGATACTTTTTTATGTGTGACTGTTCAATCTCGGGGAACATCTTGGAATGCTGCCCGCCTCTGGTCCTGGCACTCATTTTAGCGACTACCAGGGAGAAAGAGCTTGGAAGCTCAATCTCCACTGATGGATGCACTCACATGGTCGGCTGAGGTTGGCCTACCTGTCACACATGAATTTTCTTCCAGAATTTAATTATTTATTGATGAAAAAGGACCGGGAGTCTCTTTTTCGACATCTCCGCGACTTGGATGTTGTTATTCGAAAAAGCCAGACAGGTACCGTAGAGATGGGATACTGTACCTGTTGCTGCACTGATTGCCACGGCATGGACCCCTGAAGGTGTTGTTGGTTGGCTCGTTGACACACGAAACTGAAGGAGCTCCGACCCGCCTCACCTGATTTACAGCAAGGTAACTCACTTCCCCGCCGCGACTGCCCTCCAGGACCTGCACAAAAGAACGGTGGGATTCTGGGAGCCGCTTCCGGTTCTCTTTCCTTTAATTCTGAACAATTGAACTCTCTCCATTCCCCCAGACTCTTCTTCTTCCTTTTTAATCACCCATTGCTTTCGACCTACCTTACCCACTAGGTAGGATCTCGATCTCTCTATGCCAGTCCAGCGAAAGGCCTAACTGAGACCTACAACTGTACCCCTGCGCTCCCTTGTAAACCCCCTAGCTTAACACTGCTGGTCCGTCGCGCCAGTGCTGCTGCACGCGTCAAACTTGCCCAAAGGCGCGGGTGTCGCCCAACTTTCACGTCATCCAGACGACAAGCTTGGTCGGTCTTCTTCGTGTCGAAGTTCACTTTTCGGCAAACAAAATCGTCGCTCGCGCGCTTCTGGCTCTGTAGGCAAGATGTCGTACCGTATTGGTAAGTTTACTTCCACTTCGCGTTTACTCGGTCGATTCAGATGCATTGGATGACGCCAATGTCTGCGCTGGCTACCTGACATGCAGTGTTTGTGTTTATTGTCACCCCAACGCCATTGTCTTGGTGAAGCTTCATGGGATGGTTTACACTGCACGCACACACAGACATATGGTCATTTTTATTTTCACTTTTCACGCATGAGCTAACATGACATCGCAGAGATATGCCCCAACAACCGGGCGGGCTGCAAGGACAGGATCTGCAAGGCCAATAACACCAAAATCCTCAAGGGCGAGCTTCGTCTGGGCACCTGGGTTGAGATCCAGGATCACGGAGGTTTCCAATGGAGACACTGGTTGGTTCACCATTCTTTCTTCATGCCAACAAAGATCATGTGCGGATCTTGAAAAAGAAAACTGACGGTTTGGCTTGCTTGCTTCTAGGGGCTGTGTTTCTGGCGAACAGATCCATAATATCCGGGAGAAGATTGGCCAGGATGCTCACGGCGAGTATAAATGGGATTTCATTGATGGTTGGGAGGAGCTTGAGTAAGACTGACTGGATCTCACCTTGTTGCCTCTCATTCTCATTCTCCGGGAAGGGTGCTAATACGAATGGCACAGGGCGGATCCGGAGCTCAAGGCAAAGGTGCAACGCGTGATCAAGCAGGGCCACATTGATCCCGAAGACTTCAATGGTGTAAGTTCTCTCAGTTCTTTTTTTTTTTCTCTTTTGGACAGACGACTGATTGGAATCACTTAGGACCCGTCCATGAACAAGCTCGGCCAGAAGGGCATTCACCTTAAGGCTCCCAGAAAAAAGAAGGCCGCGGCTAAGGATGACGAGGATGAAGATGTAAGCAAGCTCGAGTCTGCCTTGTCAAGTGAACAATATAACCTAATGGACCATAGGACGAGGAAGCTCCAGCCAAAAAGCCGGCCAAACGAGGCCGGAAGAAGGCTGCTGATGATGAGGCTGACGAGGAGCCTCCTGCAAAGAAGGCCAAGAAGAGCTCCGCCAAGAAAGTTGCCACCGTGGAGGATGAGGATAGTGAGGCCGAGGCAGAGGTGCCGGTGAAGAAAGCGAAGAAGGTCCCCGTTAAGAAGGCGGCTGGCAAGGCCAAGAAAGAAGATGCTGAGCCCAAGGCAGCCAAGCCGCGAACAAACACGAGGCCGGCGCGCGCGACCAAGAAGGCTGCCCCCGTTGAAGCTGAGAGCGAGGAGGAGGAAGAGGAGGAGAAGCCCGAGCCACCGAAGAAAAAGGCTCCAGTCAAACGTGGGCCCAAGAAGGCGGCGGTTGTCAAGGAGCCCGAGCCGGAGGAAGACACTGCCTCCGAGCCTGAGATGCCAGCCCCGAAGGCGAAGCGAGGCCGTAAAGCCAAGAACTAGTGAGTGGTGGCTTCGTGTCGTGAATACCAGCGGAAACTAACGACAAGACAGGGTTCAACGTCAACCGGACTTTTGGCTCGGGGTGTCATGCCTCATGTATGCATCTACCTTACGTACGATGTGGTGTTTTCTGTTCAAGATACATACCTGGTACCATGTTTGTGTGCGGATACCAGGTTCGCAGCGACTGATGGGCGATAATTGGCGGTCAGGTGTAAGATAGATTTTGAGGGACTTGACTAGGTACTCGGATTGCTCAGCGAGGCTGTGGTGGGATATCAAAGTAGGACAGATTGACAGAAGGCGAATATGCTGGCAGTACACTGCCTGTTGTCCGAGGTTGCACCGTGTTTCTATGTACTTCTGCAGCTCTTGATGCCCAATCGGCCGGGTTCCTCTGAATGGTGGTGCTTTACACAGTACCGGTTCCGCCTCCCTCTTTCTCGTGTTGGACTGGAGGAAAGAAACCTGCCCGATGTCCAGATCGTCTGTTCCACGGAAGGGCCGGGTACCTAAGCGTGTTGTGTAGTCGTACCGTGGGCAGAGATATCCCCGAGTCCGTTGGTTACCTTGCACCCTCGGACGGGGTATACTCGACAACCTGGGCTGCGAGATATAGTGTGTGGACTGCGAGGTACGTTATGGACGTTCCTTAATATGTACAGGAGATATAGGGTCGTCAGCGATCCATCCCCTTCCGCAAAAACCCTGAATTGGGACCCCTGAAACCAGATGGGATGGGAACCAAATGCCGAGATGCCCTGGGTTGCACACGCCACTATCTATCTCCCGGAAACGAAAGCTTTCCTTTCCCGGCTTCCATTTTTCTAGAGTATCAGGGTTCTGACGGTGCATCAGGACATTTATCTTACGCGATGTTCCATTCCAGGCCGGGGAGGGATTCTACGACCGAAGTTCTTTTTTTTTTTTTTTTCCGTCCTTGCGTACAATACTACCCCCTCCTCGGAAAGCTTGAGCTTGGGCGACGAGGGGTTCTGCACCATTGCGTCACCGATTTCTGGAAGTCGGCGTGCACGATGTTTGAGGATTTGTTGATGACTGGCCTGGCCAATTAGGGGGGAGGAAGGGAAAAGTTGGCACACACACTCGAAGAGAGACACACACACCTGAACTTGAACTTGGGTATGCACTCGGGCTCTAGACTACGGGATGCCTACTTATGTACCTACCTTACCTACTTGAGGGAGTCATGATACCATTCGGGCGGGTGATCAGCAAAATTAGTGGAGGGTAAGTACGAGTACAAATAGCGTATTGGACTGTTTCGCTAATCACGGGCTCTTCATGTTGTGTTTGGCGTGAGCTGTCGGTCTTGCTTTTGGGAGGGTGCGTTGGAGAAGAGAAGAATATCGTGATCGTGATGGTGGGTGAGTGAGTGAGTGAGTGATGGTGGGGCAGCAGGCGCCCAGTCAGAGCCTTGGGCAGTACTTGACTTGAGCGTCACGCGCTCGATACCGACGGGGGCGCATACAACTAAAATACATGGTACACCTACCTGGTAGTGGTACTGGAATAGATCGTCATTAGGGAAGGGGAAATAACAAAACCAGAACGAAGAAAAGGGGAGAGAAAAAAGGGGAATGTTATCGATGGTTTGATATTGACAGGCCTCGAATGTTCTCTTCTCTCGAGGATAGGATGAAACCTGACTTTGAGAGGGTCCATCCGTCCCATCACGGAGACGGGTGAAGGTGGGCTGGCGGCTGCCCTGCGGTTTTGCTAGCCTGATGAAGAGCGGCAGCCGCTGTGAGATGACGACGTTGGTTCAAGACCAGTTTGGGTCCCGAGCAATTGGCCAGGGCAGGGCAGGCAGGCAGGCGGGCGCTAGCCATCTGGGCCTCCCCCGCAGGCCAACCTCGCTGGTTTCTCCAGCTGCCTGCTGCTTGTATGTCTGGGCGTGTATTTTAATGCCTTCCACTTGTCAGGAAGAGAATTCATCTTTGGCAATTTCAGGTAGATACTGCCTACATTTCAATACATCTACGTAACTGCGTGCCTTTTTTCAGGTCAGATACCTACCGGGAGAAAGTTGCGCTGCCAAGGTCACGAGCGTTTACAGTGGTCACCCACCACTCACCACCTAGCACCTGCCCGGTCTCACCTACCTGAACCCTTGCCTGGTACCTCCACTGCCCAGGTATCAACCCCGCCTTGTTTGGCGCCCGCCCACCTGTCGTCCTCGACGACTAGCGTCCCCTACGTACGACCTACCCGACCTGTCCTGCCCCTCCCTCCCTCATAAGTCTCGGTGTCAGACCGACCACAGCCTCGAGCAGGCTGAACTCACTCCCCTTCCACCACGCAACCAGGCACACAAAACACCCAATCTCCCATCTTTTGTAACTCTCACACATATTTCACCATCCTACCTGACCTGAGCTCGACTCGTGGCCACCTCAAACACTGTTCGACCTCCACAAGCCAGCCAACCTCGCTCGATAATACCCCGCCATCTCGATCTGGTCAACGGCGGCTAGCCAGCCAGCCAGCCCAACCCAAACACAACCGAAACCTAAACAGGACCACCTGTTGCACCAACACCAGCCATGGCGAGCAGAAGCCGGGTCGAGTTTAACGACCGCGAGTATTACAGAGAGGGTCCGGGCGGCCGTCGTGAGGAGACAGATGTGTATGAGCGCCAGGAGCGCCGCACAAGTCGCTCCGCCGCCCCTCCCGTCCGCGAGTATGACGATGTCGACATCCGCATCAGCGAGCGGGACCGCCTGCCCGCCTTTCTGCGCGAGGAGAGGCGCGCTGAGCCAGGCCAGCTCGTGCTCAGACAGCGCGAGGTCGAGACCATCGATCGTGAGCGCCCGCGTCGAAGATCCCCCAGCCCCGTCCGCCTCAGAACTCACATCGTCGAGAGGGCCAGGAGCGTCAGCCCTGCCCCTCCCCCGCGACGTGTCGAGGAGGACGTCCGGATCCGCACCGTCGAAAGGGTGAGAGAGCCGAGCCGTGCCCCGTCGGAGAGAATCCGCACACGCATTGTCGAACGGGAACGGGAGCGGTCCCCAAGCCCATCACCACCCCCCGTCGAGAGAATCCGCACTCGTATTGTTGAGCGACCCCGCTCGCCCTCTCCCATGCGGGAGCGCATCCGCATCATTGAGCGCAAGGAAGAGCGTGCTCCCAGTCCCGCTCCCCCACCTCCCCCACAGGTTGTCAAGGGTCCCATCATCGAGAGAGAGGTCATCACGCATTATCGTGATATCGACCATGGTGAGTAACCCACGCCTACCCCAACTCACTGCCGCTTGGCCGCTGGGGGTTCCCACAAACTGACATCAACCAGGTATCGTCGCCGCACCGCGACCCCCATCGCCGCCTCCCCCTCGCCGCCAGCAGAGGGAGCGTGACACCGAGATTGACATCTACACGTCGCGCAACCAGACAGACATCGACATCCACAAGCACTCTTCTCGCAGCCGTGGGCGGTCCCACTCACGAGAGAGACCCTCGCCGCACATCCAGTCGTGGGATGATGAGGTGCTGATCAACGCAGAACGCCGCCATCTTCATGTCGACATCGACGCCCATCGAAGCACCTCACGGCGTGCCCACTCCGCCGCGCCTCCAGTGATCGACTATGATGATGAGGCCCGCCAGATCACGCGCAAGATCGACTCACGGGGCCGCATGGGTGAAGCACACAACGGCATCACCAAGGACTGGACCATTGTGGACGTGCCCCCTGGAACCGAGCGTGTACGCATGGATGGTGCCGGTGGCGCCTCGGCCGAGGTCACCTGGCAAAAGTACAGCGGCGTACGACGCTCCAAGTTCATCCCCGACCGCGATGAGAGGAGCACGGCCGCCTCGTCGTCGACGAGCCTCTCGGAGCGCGACCAGAACCGCGACAGCAGGTTGAGCGTGCAGATTTACAACGATAGTCGCGACAGGGAGCGCGAGATTGATATCGAGAAGGTGACCGATCGACGGATCAGCATCCGTGATTCCGGGCGAGCTTCCCCGGCTCCGCGCCGTAATGAGATGTGGACCGAAATCACAAAGGACCTGGTCACTCGCGAGGCCATCGATGAGCTGGGATACGAGTATGAAGAAACGGAGTGGTTCTTTTACATTATGCAGTATCTGCGCTACGTAAGTCCCTCTTTCGTCCAAAGTCTCGATTCGAACATTGCGCTAACAAACATGTCAGGATGACGTCCTCCAACTCGTCCAGCTGTCCGAAGCAATCCGTCGCGCTCGCAAGGACCGCGCCCGCGAGATCCAATGGGAGCGTGAATACCGCGATGACTACGACCGCGATTACCATGCCCATGTCCACCGACACCGTCACTCGGTCGATCAGTATGATGACGAGCGGATCGTTGAGCGTGAAATCGTCTATGAGAACCGTCCTTCGAGAAGCTACCACCATTGATTGAGTCACAAGCATTCGAAACCGACCGAGCTCTGTGCACTGGATCCTGGGACGGGGAATATGGAGTCGAGCACGGCTAGACTCAATTTCCTTGCTTATTTTCTTCTCCTTTCTGTTTTTGGTTGGAAATGAAATGAATGAACGACATAGCGATTCTTTGTCTTTCTGTTTGAACCGGCCTGGTCCTTATTTTGACGACGATGAAACATTTTATATAGACTGGACGAAAAACTTTATACCACATTGCCAGCCAGCCAGCCAGACTCGGACTCTTTTGTTGGATGTTGGATGAATGTCATGACGAACAAATCCTTTCTTTTTTGGGTGGGGGAGAAGAGTAGGGAAACGAGACCATCTTGTTGAGTATCTTTCTGCTCGGCTTTCGTACACAATTCCTCACCTAGCACGGCACGGCACAGCGTGTATTTCCCAAGCGATTTAAGGGCATGAGATTTCTGATGGGGACTGTGATTTATTTTGTTTTCTGTTTTCTTTTGGTTGGATGTTGGTAATGATCTGTTGTTTCCATTGGGTTTTTCTTGGGTAGCTATAGTAGCCTGTAATTGCATTTTCTTTTGCTGCTTCTTGGGGACTTTGTGGACTTTTATAGTAAAATCACCTACACCAACTTCTGCAAACTTGTCGTGATCTACCTGGCGGTGTCGTGACTTGATTTTGGAGTTGAGCTGGTAAACTGGGAGGTATGAAGGGGGGATGGAATCCATTTATTTCATTTCATCCTCTTTTCACGAATCCATGTTGCGGGGGTTGATTATGGCATATGATTGTATATTGAGCAGATACCTACATGTAGGTAAGCTTGGCTTAACTACCAGGTAGGCTACGTCCTG